>CM076999.1:103961383-104613883 GCA_039090855.1 Macrothele yani | reverse complement strand
CTACCCTGTACGAATCGCTAGATTCCTTTTTGAGTACATATATTTAAAATATATGTACTCAAAAATGAGTACATATATTTCAAATATAGAAATACCAGATATACACACAATTGATTCCCTGTATGTACTCAAAAATGAGTACGTGTGTATTTCAAAAATGAGACACAAGTAGTCGGAGCTATTATAAACCCAGAATGTACTGGAAAAAGAGTACATTTTGCTTATTTCTAAGTACCAGTTTTTAACACTGAAGACTTTTACAGTATTCGATGAATGTTTGATGTTACGCATCTTTCCCGGCGGTTGTAAAGTAAATCCCAAGTAAAAAATTTTGGGCTGCCCCAGTGGCGCAGTGATCTAAGAGATAGCTTCTGATCATTCGTCCAACGGAGGTGTCTGGGTTCGAATCCCGGGTAAGGCATGGATGCTGTGTTTGTCTTACGGCAGCCCCGGTGGCTCAGTGATCTAAGCGATGGCTTCTGATCATTCGTCCAACATAAGTGTCTAGGTTCAAATCCCGGATAAGGTATAGCTGCTGTGTTTGTCTTACGGCAGCCCCGGTGGCGCAGTGATCTAAGCGATGACTTCTGATCATTCGTCCAACATAAGTGTCTAGGTTCAAATCCCGGATAAGGCATGGATGCTGTGTTTGTCTTACGGCAGCTCCGGTGGCGCAGTGATCTAAGCGATGGCTTCTGATCATTCGTCCAACATAAGTGTCTAGGTTCAAATCCCGGATAAGGCATGGATGCTGTGTTTGTCTTACGGCAGCCCCGGTGGCGCAGTGATCTAAGCGATGACTTCTGATCATTCGTCCAACATAAGTGTCTAGGTTCAAATCCCGGATAAGGCATGGATGCTGTGTTTGTCTTACGGCAGCCCCGGTGGCGCAGTGGTCTAAGGCGCTGGCCTCTGAGCATTCGTCCGTAAGGGGTCCGGGTTCGAATCCCGGTCAGGCATGGATGTTGTGTTTGTCTTACGGCACTGGCTCTCTCCCTTCCCTGGAACCAGTGACCTTAAATTAGGGACGGGCGACTGCTTATAGCCCATTGAGTTGCTCACGGTGGGTTAGTCGTGTTTTTCTGTGCTCCTCAAGTTTTCGTCGGTGTGTGTTATTTTTCTTCGTTGTCAGTGTTCTATTTCGTGTGTGTGTTGTGTGTGAAGGTCCCGTGTTTCTTTTTATATGCCTGCCGAGCTGGTAAGTGCTTATTTTGATTAGTTATCCTTATTTTTCTGCCTTGGCCAAGCTGGCTAAGGGCTAAGCTTCTCCTCGCCATTGCAAATGGCGGCTTCCGGGGAGAATGACGTCCTAACCCTTGCTACCGGAAATGATGATCTCCCGATAACAGCTTCTCTAAATACTACTACCAATGACGTGTCTATCTCGATAAACCACTCCTCCTTGCAGCCTTCTGTTGCTGCCTTACCATCGGATATCGCCTCTTCTTCCAAGTCTCCCAGCGGTGATACGATGTCCTCTCTGAAAGCTAATGATGACGCCATGGATGTTTCGCACTCCATGCCGGAATCATCTCCAAAGCAACGTACATCTACCCTCTCATATGCTGCCGTAACCGCATCTAAGTCGGGACCTTCCCAGTCTTCTTTTTCTCCTGGACAATATGTGATGACGCATAATGCCGAAGTCATTGAGGTTGTCCTTAAAGAAGATACCCCTTCTGGGCTGAAATTCCTTCAAACTATGGAGAATGGTGTTGTGTTTCCGAGCCTGAGAAATACAAAACTCACTGCATATACTGCTGCTCTTCGAGAGATTGTTCCTGCATCAGCCATAACTCATGTGGGCAGGAAGCCTTACAAAGTAGTTGTTTACTTCTCTACTCCTGCCCATTCCCTACATGTACTGACCAAGGGCATCTCAATTGGTGATCGTCACATCCATGCCGAACCTGTTTCACAGAGTTCCGTTGTTGTAAGTTTCTCACCAGTTCCACCTGAAGTTTCAGATGATCTCTTGATTGCCGCTCTTCTTCCTTATGGCCGGATCATTGGAGGTGTAACTACCTACTCTTCGTTTCCAGAGGTGCCAGAAGACAGATACCTACTCGGGTTTCGCCGCAATGTTCGTGTGGTCTTCCCTTCAGAGGAGCACATGCTGCGTATTCCACCCACTTTACGTGTACGCTGCTACACGCACATTAGAGAGATATTCATCACAGTAGGCTCCGTCTGTCCGAATTGTAAAGGCACGGGACATCCCCGCGCTCTATGCCCTCATAATGCGAACACTCTTTCCAAGTCAACAGCACGACCTTCTTCCTCTTTGTCACGTCAATCGGCTTCCTCTTCTGGTGCTAAAGACCAGCAACAGCAGACTTCCTCAAAAAGTAGTGATGCAGCAGTTGGTCAACCGACGTCTACAAAAAGTAGTGAGACAACCGTTGGTCGACCAACGTCTACCAGAAGTAGTGAGACAGCCGTTGGTCGACCGACGTCTACCATAAGTAGTGAGACAGCCGTTGGTGGGCCGACGTCTACCAGATGTAGTGAGACAGCCGTTGGTCGGCCAACATCTACCAGAAGTAGTGAGACAGCCGTTGGTCAACCGACGTCTACGGGTAAACCCTCGACCTCGGGTGATGCATTGGCGCCCCCATCATCTCTTCAGTCGAAAGAGGCATCAATTGTTAATCCCAAGTCTCCTATAGAGATGGTTGATGACGATTCTGGTCATACTGCTACACCGACCGTTGAGGTTGTTTCTTCAGCTCCTTTTAAATTGCCGGAAGTTCCAATTCCGGTTACAGCACAAAGTCGTGGACGGGCAAAGCGACGTAGAACTTCACGCGCCCAGAATAAGAAGTTTAGAATGACAACCACCCTTAGGGCAGGACGTGATCCTTCTAGTAGTCAGATGCTCACGTCTGAAGGCTCTATGGAATCTGATACAGATGATGGAACAATTATTCCGATCTCCTGTGAAAACTTTTTACATATTCTAGAGGCATCCTCTCTTCCACAGACACCTGTGTCTGGAGAGAAGGTGTATGCGTTCCTAATAAGTCCCCGTAGAGACAAGCTGTCTCGCAATTTTTTGGAAGGTTACTCCCACTGTCTGTCTGACACCATGAATCAAATGTTGGCGATACATTCTCATTTACGCACCGTTCCGGGCAGAGATCTGGGTGGTCCCTACTGGGCAAAGAAGTTCCGTAGCCGTCTGGCCAAGTTGCAGAACGCAGCCGACAACATCCTCCAACCATCATCAGACTATTCTGTTCAAGACAGTCTCACTGAATAGTAGGGGTATGTGTACCCCTTTGGCCAATGCTTTAGCATATGAAGACGTCCACCACCTCAAAGCAGATCTCCTACTTTTGCAAGAGACAAATTGTCTCTCCACTTCACCCTTCCATCGCTGGAGGAGATGGGACTATCAATTTCATCACGCATATAGGCTCTCTCTTCGTGGAGGTTTAGCGATTGGTGTACATAATAGATTTCGTCAAGCACTCTCCTCTGTTAAAGTTCATAACCTGTGCCGAGATTTATTGCAGCGACTCACTTTCGTCCTAGATGGACAACAATATTTAGTTTTCAACATATATATTCCATGTTCATCTACACATCTAACGTTGTTATTTTCGTCGCTCCGCACTGCACTTCAGTCAGCATTACCATCAGATCATGTGCTCATTGGAGGAGACTTTAACTGTACACTTCAACCAGAGCTCGATCGCGCTCCTTCGAGGATTGAACATCGTTCACGTCTTGTGGAGCAATTGCGATCATTAGTGTCTGATTTTGATTTACATGACGTGTTCCGACGATTGCATCCGACATCCATTTCACATACCTGGAGAGCTGCATCTGCATCCTCCTCTCTTTCTGCCAGGCTGGATCGATTTTACGCTTCTGCTCCGTTATTGCCCATTACAACGGATTGTATGCACTCTCCTACAGCTTCATCGGATCATTGTGCCATCACTATCTCCTGTAACTCTTCATCTCGTCTGCATGTTAGGTCTCGGTCATGGACACTAGACACTTCTCTCCTAGCTGATGAGAATATATGCACCGAGATCAGAGATCTTCTTGATCATATGCGAGAGGGCCTGTCCACTGCACCTTGTGCCATCAATTACTGGCTCGAGGTAAAATCTTACCTAATTTATCTTCTTAGACGTCATTCCTTCTCCGAAGGCACGAAGCGCTCCATGGAAGAGCAAAATCTCCGAAACATCCTGTTACAGCTTGGTGCGAGTCATCCCATGTATACAGCTTACCAAGCGGATCTTAGAGCACTTCTTGAGCCTCGTGCACGTCAGGTAATTCTTCGTCTCCGTCTACAAAATCTGTCACCAGAGGACTGCTCCTTTGAGTTTCTATCCGCGTTAGAAGAAAAACGCCGCTCGTCGCATCAGCTTCGACTACTTCGGCGGCCTGATGGTGAAATCATCTCTGATCCGGATGCAGTTTGCTCTCAGGTTCGTCGGTATTTTACTATCAAATACAGTGAAACTCCTCAGCCTTCTGTTTCTGCTTCTGCTACTTTACTCTCTGCTCTTCCCCAAGTTCCTTCCAATCTCTCTGATTCCCTTTTACAACCTATTTCGCAGACTGAACTTCGGACCATTCTAGTCTCTCTAAATTCCCGTGCTGTCCCAGGTCCAGATGGCCTTCCGCTCCTTTTCTACCGTACTTTTCTCCCTTCGTTGCTTCCATTTCTTCTCGCCGCTTTCAATGCTGCTCTTTCTTCCTCTTTTTTTCCGAGGGGTTTCACAGAGGCTCATATGGTGTTATTTCCCAAGAAAGGCGATCTGCTTGACTTGGGAAACTGGCGTCCTATCTCGCTACTAAACATTGACTATAAACTCTTCACTAAACTCCTTTCCAGTCGACTCAACCAAGTTCTTCCATTTCTTCTTTCTCCCGACCAGACCTACACGGTTCCTGGTCGGTCCATCACTTCTAATCTCAATCTCCTTCGAGATCTCCTACATCTGGCTCGTACTAACTCTGAACCACTTGCCCTCTTTAATCTTGACCAAAGAGCAGCTTTCGACAATATCTCACATTCGTATCTTTCTGCTGTTCTTATTGCTTTCGGCTTTCCTTTTGCTTTTGTTACCTCTATTCTTGCCCTTTATCAGGACGCTGCTTTCCATGTCAAGACGGCAGCCTTCTTGACTGTACCTATTCCTTTTCGGCGAGGCATTCGGCAGGGTTGCCCACTTTCTGGGCAGCTCTTTGCCATTGCTTTTGAGCCGTTTCTTCGGTCTGTCCATCGAGCCTTTATAGATGCACTGCCACCGCCTACTGCAAGTACTAGGCACTTTTCTGTGACATACTCTGCATATGCCGATGACGCGACCTTTTGTGTAAGGACAGACGCTCAATTCGACATCTTGCTCCAGATTTACGATCAATATTCTTCATGTTCAGCGGCATCACTTAATACATCCAAGAGTGCAGGCCTATGGAGCGGAGCGTGGGCCTCTAGGACTGACACCCCGTGGGGCGCCTCATGGACTGCTTCATCCCAAAAATTCCTTGGGGTCCATCTCGGAGTCCGTCTTTCTGCTCAAAATGAAACATGGAATGCTCTCAGAACACGCCTTACTCGAACTGCTGCATTCTGGCGAGGTTCCCAGTTTTGTACTTCTTACTTCTCAAGAGCTAGAATAGCTCAGACTTATATTCTTTCACCATGCTTATATGCATGGTCAGCAGAACGTATGCCCATTTATCACCTCAATGAAATCACTCGAATCATCTCAACGATAATATGGAACAGGTACCATTGGATCCAGGTCTCCACTCTCTGTCGTCGAGTCACTGATGGAGGTATTTCACTGCTGGAAGTTCGCACCTACTATAAAGCACATAAAGTGGTTTCTTTCCTGCGGCTACTAAGTGCACCAGAGTCGCCAGTTACGCTCGTTAGAGATGTCATGATATCGCCTAGGAATCCCCGAATCACTTTCATCACGTATCTTCTAATGGATCAATCTCCTTTTTTTCATTCTAAACTTTCCCCTTTCTACAAAGAGGTCCTTTCCTTTCTCCGTTCTCTACCCCTCTTCCGTGTTCCACCGGCTTCCACCACTGAACTATTAGCTGAGCCCCTGTTCTTTTCTTCCATCCTTCATCCCCCTAATGCTCCCTACTTTACTGACCTTTCCTGGCTCCCCGCCGGAGTAGTATCTGTTCAGGATCTAATTTCTCCAGATCTTTCTTGGAAACCCTTCTCTGATCTGTCCCCCCACATCTCCCCTACCTCTTCCTCTCTTTCGCTGTATGATTCCCTCCGTTCTTCAATCATTACCCTCTTCCCTAACCTTGCCTCTCAAGCTGGGTTAACTCTTGTTCCCTCTGCCTCTCTTCTTCTTCCCTTTTTCCTTTCCGTTCGGGGCTCATCACTTCCTCTCTCCAGTTTTTCTGTCTCGTCTCTTTACCGTTATCTCATTGATCCACTGTATGCTACACCATTGATGATTCCAGATGTTCCGAATGTCGCCCTTTCACAAGTGTGGTCCATGTCTAATTCGCCACTATCTATTCCAGCAGAAAGAAACATCCAATGGTTGTTTCTTCATCGGCGGTTACCAGTTCCTACCAAATTATTCAGGATGACGCTTGTTGATTCGCCTAACTGCATGTTTTGCTCTACGATTGCGGATGTAGATCATGTGTATCAACATTGCACAGTGCTTCTTCCCTTGCTACATCTGACCTTCACTACTGCACAGTGCCTTAGTACTAATGATCTCTCCTTCTCAGCCTATAGCACGCTACTCAGTTCAAGTACTCCGCCTATTCCTATATCAGAGTCATGTGCTTATGTATTCATATTAGCAAAACATATGATTTTTTGCTACTATCAACAGCTACGTTCTACCCCTATACAGCCTACCATCTTTCAGGCGGGAGCTACGATGTGCAGTCAGTTCCGGAACAGAATGATTTCGCGCTTGAGGCTTGCTTTCACTGTTGCTAAGGCTGCGAATCGAATCCCACACTTTATGTCAGTGTGGTCACCTTTTCGTCAATGGTTTTCTGGTCCATCAGAAGACCTTAGACTTTTGTTCTGACGTCTGTGAAATTGTTTGGACTAATTGAAGTATAGTTTTGTGATTATCGTGTTCTTAGGTGCCCTTGTCATAATCGCTTCTTAATGTTACTGCACGTTTGTATGTTTCTCACCACCAAGGTCCTGTAGGTCAGTTTCTTGTTATACCACAGGCACTTAAAATAAGTTTAAAGTTTTTTTTTTTCTGTGCTTTCCTTATGTCTGCCGGGCTTTATAATATATGGTTTTTGCTCACGGTGCTAAGCAACTGTTTGATAGTGTTTAAATTGTCTTATTGATTTTGCACAGTGTGGTTTCTGATCATGTTACATGTACATAAAGGGATATGATCAGTCGATTACACAATGTTCTGCAAGGTTTAGCACTTTTGTAGTGCAGGGGGTAATTGTTCATCATTCGGTTATTTGTACTGTACCTGAAGTATAGTTGCTATGCCAAAAGCTCAGTTTTGTATATACTAATGTACTTTCCTAATTGCACTGTAAAATTTATGTTTGGCACATTTCGCATGTTGGGTCACGATTACATGTCTTAAGTTTTATGCTCATGGTGCGGAGCAAACGCTTTGATAGTATTTCAATTATATGTTAATGTTACACAGTGTGGTTTTTCTCATGTCACATGTGCCTAATAGGAAATAATCAGTCTATTAGATAATGTTCTGCGCTGTATTGCATATTTGCTGTACAAAGAGTCAGTTTCATATTTTCATTATTTGTATTGTACTCGAAGTATAAATTTTCTGTAAAACGCAAGTTCTGTTTGTACTAATATACTTTACTCTTTGCACTGTGAAATTTACAGTTGTACCATGGAATTGTAATTCCTTATTAGTGTCTTCGCTATGCCGTTGCATCTTGTGTACATATGTTGTTGTTCACTACCAGTTAATCTGTAGCACTGTGATTGAGGCACTTGTTTAAGCCTAAGTAATAGTTCCTTTTGTAATTTGACAGCGTTTCACAAGAGAGATATTGCATTCAATTTGTATAGAGTTCACACCATCATTGTGGATAGATCATTTATTCGCTTATCTTTCAGATACTGAAAAGTATAAACCTTCTGCTCTTTTCTTCTCTTTTTCTTCTTTTTTTCAAGATTGCTCAAAATATACATGTTTGTTTTTACACTGTAAAATTTATAGTTATACCTTGTACTGGTGTTCACCTATTAGAGATGGCACTCTGCTGATGCACTTTGCGAACATATGTTGTACATAGAGTAAGTCAACCCATCAGTCCAGTATTGTCAGTGTTATGAATTTGCTTACATTGTATATAGTGCATCCACATAATGTAAATATCTCATTGTCATTGTAAATAGGTCATCCACTTGTTTACCTTTTGGTAACTGTTAAGCACAGGCCATCTGTATCTTCCTGTCCATGTTTGCTCCAAATAAAATATTGTTGAAGCTCACGGTGGTCGTTAAACCTTCAATCAAAAAAAAAAAAAAAAAAAAAAAATCTAAGCGATGGCTTCTGATCATTCGTCCAACTGAAGTGTCTGGGTTCAAATCCCGGGTAAGGCGTGGATGTTGTGTTTGTCTTACGGCAGCCCTGGTGGCGCAGTGATCTAAGCGATGGCTTCTGATCATTCGCCCAACGGAAGTGTCTGGGTTCGAATCCAAAGTAAGGCATGGATGTTGTGTTTGTCTTACGGCAGCCCCGGTGGCGCAGTGATCTAAGCGATGGCTTCTGATCATTCGTCCAACGGAAGTGTCTGGGTTCAAATCCCGGGTAAGGCATGGATGTTGTGTTTGTCTTACGGCCGCCCCGGTTGCCGCAGTGATCTAAGCGATGGCTTCTGATCATTCGTCCAACGGAAGTGTCTAGTTTCGAATCCCGGGTAAGGCATGGATATTGTGTTTGTCTTACGGCAGCCCTGGTGGCGCAGTGATCTAAGCGATGGCTTCTGATCATTCGTCCAACGGAAGTGTCTGGTTTCAAATCCCGGGTAAGGCATGGATGCTGTGTTTGTCTTACGGCAGCTCTGGTGGCACAGTGATCTAAGCGATGGCTTCAGATCATTCGCCCAACGGAGGAGTCTAGTTTCAAATCCCGGTAAGGTATGAATGTTTTGTTTGTCTTACGGCAGCCCTGGTGGCGCAGTGATCTAAGCGATGGCTTCTGATCATTCGCCCAACGGAAGTGTCTGGGTTCAAATCTCGGGTAAGGCATGAATGTTGTCGTTGTCTTACGGCAGCCCTGGTGGCCCAGTGATCTAAGCGATGGCTTCCGATCATTCGCCCAACGGAGGAGTCTAGTTTCGAATCCAAAGTAAGGCATGGATGTTGTGTTTGTCTTACGGCAGCCCAGGTGGCCCAGTGATCTAAGCGATGGCTTCAGATCATTCGTCCAACGGAAGTGTCTGGTTTCAAATCCCGGGTAAGGCATGGATATTTTGTTTGTCTTACGGCAGCCCCGGTTGCCCAGTGATCTAAGCGATGGCATCTGATCATTCGCCCAACGGAGGAGTCTAGTTTCGAATCCAAAGTAAGGCATGGATATTGTGTTTGTCTTACGGCCGCCCCGGTTGCGCAGTGATCTAAGCGATGGCTTCTGATCATTCGCCCAACGGAGGAGTCTAGTTTCAAATCCCGGGTAAGGCATGGATGTTGTGTTTGTCTTACGGCAGCCCTGGTGGCGCAGTGATCTAAGCGATGGCTTCTGATCATTCGCCCAACGGAAGTGTCTGGGTTCGAATCCAAAGTAAGGCATGAATGTTTTGTTTGTCTTACGGCCGCCCCGGTGGCGCAGTGATCTAAGCGATGGCTTCTGATCATTCGCCCAACGGAAGTGTCTAGTTTCAAATCCCGGGTAAGGCATGGATATTGTGTTTGTCTTACGGCAGCCCCGGTTGCCGCAGTGATCTAAGCGATGGCTTCTGATCATTCGCCCAACGGAGGTGTCTGGGTTCAAATCCAAAGTAAGGCATGAATATTGTGTTTGTCTTACGGCCGCCCCGGTTGCGCAGTGATCTAAGCGATGGCTTCAGATCATTCGCCCAACGGAAGTGTCTAGTTTCGAATCCCGGGTAAGGCATGGATGTTTTGTTTGTCTTACGGCCGCCCCGGTGGCGCAGTGATCTAAGCGATGGCTTCAGATCATTCGCCCAACGGAGGTGTCTAGTTTCGAATCCAAAGTAAGGCATGGATATTTTGTTTGTCTTACGGCAGCCCTGGTGGCGCAGTGATCTAAGCGATGGCTTCTGATCATTCGCCCAACGGAGGAGTCTAGTTTCAAATCCAAAGTAAGGCATGGATGTTTTGTTTGTCTTACGGCAGCCCCGGTGGCGCAGTGATCTAAGCGATGGCTTCAGATCATTCGTCCAACGGAAGTGTCTGGGTTCGAATCCAAAGTAAGGCATGGATGTTGTGTTTGTCTTACGGCCATCCTGGTGGCGCAGTGATCTAAGCGATGGCTTCTGATCATTCGCCCAACGGAAGTGTCTGGGTTCAAATCCCGGGTAAGGCATGAATATTTTGTTTGTCTTACGGCAGCCCTGGTTGCCCAGTGATCTAAGCGATGGCTTCTGATCATTCGCCCAACGGAAGTGTCTGGGTTCGAATCCAAAGTAAGGCATGGATGTTTTGTTTGTCTTACGGCCGCCCTGGTGGCGCAGTGATCTAAGCGATGGCTTCTGATCATTCGTCCAACGGAAGTGTCTAGTTTCAAATCTCGGGTAAGGCATGGATGTTTTGTTTGTCTTACGGCAGCCCTGGTGGCCCAGTGATCTAAGCGATGGCTTCCGATCATTCGTCCAACGGAGGTTTCTGGGTTCAAATCCCGGGTAAGGCATGGATATTGTGTTTGTCTTACGGCAGCCGAGGTGGCGCAGTGATCTAAGCGATGGCTTCAGATCATTCGTCCAACGGAAGTGTCTAGTTTCAAATCCCGGGTAAGGCATGGATGTTGTGTTTGTCTTACGGCCGCCCCGGTGGCGCAGTGATGTAAGCGATGGCTTCAGATCATTCGCCCAACGGAGGAGTCTAGTTTCGAATCCCGGGTAAGGCATGGATGTTGTGTTTGTCTTGCGCCAGCCCCGGTGGCGCAGTGCTCTAAGCGATGGCTTCTGATCATTCGTCCAACGGAGGAGTCTGGGTCCAAATCCCGGGTAAGGTATGAATGTTGTGTTTGTCTTACGGCAGCCCCGGTGGCGCAGTGATCTAAGCGATGGCTTCTGATCATTCGTCCAACGGAAGTGTCTGGTTTCGAATCCAAAGTAAGGCATGGATGTTTTGTTTGTCTTACGGCCGCCCTGGTTGCGCAGTGATCAAAGCGATGGCTTCTGATCATTCGCCCAACGGAGGTGTCTGGGTTCGAATCCCGGTAAGGCATGGATGTTTTGTTTGTCTTACGGCAGCCCTGGTTGCCCAGTGATCTAAGCGATGGCTTCTGATCATTCGTTTAACGGAAGTGTCTGGGTTCGAATCCCGGGTAAGGTATGAATATTGTGTTTGTCTTACGGCCGCCCTGGTTGCCCAGTGATCTAAGCGATGGCTTCAGATCATTCGTTTAACGGAAGTGTCTGGGTTCAAATCCAAAGTAAGGCATGAATGTTTTGTTTGTCTTACGGCCGCCCTGGTTGCCCAGTGATCTAAGCGATGGCTTCTGATCATTCGCCCAACGGAGGAGTCTAGTTTCAAATCCAAAGTAAGGCATGGATGTTTTGTTTGTCTTACAGCCGCCCTGGTTGCGCAGTGATCTAAGCGATGGCTTCAGATCATTCGTTTAACGGAAGTGTCTGGGTTCGAATCCCGGGTAAGGCATGGATGTTGTGTTTGTCTTACGGCCGCCCTGGTGGCGCAGTGATCTAAGCGATGGCTTCTGATCATTCGCCCAACGGAAGAGTCTGGGTTCGAATCCCGGGTAAGGCATGAATGTTGTGTTTGTCTTACGGCAGCCCTGGTGGCGCAGTGATCTAAGCGATGGCTTCAGATCATTCGTCAAACGGAAGTGTCTGGGTTCAGATCCAAAGTAAGGTATGAATGTTGTGTTTGTCTTACGGCAGCCCTGGTGGCGCAGTGATCTAAGCGATGGCTTCTGATCATTCGCCCAACGGAAGTGTCTAGTTTCAAATCCCGGTTAAGCCATGAATATTGTGTTTGTCTTACGGCAGCCCAGGTTGCGCAGTGATCTAAGCGATGGCTTCTGATCATTCGCCCAACGGAAGTGTCTAGTTTCGAATCCCGGGTAAGGTATGAATATTGTGTTTGTCTTACGGCAGCCCTGGTGGCGCAGTGATCTAAGCGATGACTTCAGATCATTCGTCCAACGGAAGTGTCTAGTTTCGAATCCAAAGTAAGGCATGGATATTGTGTTTGTCTTACGGCAGCCCTGGTGGCGCAGTGATCTAAGCGATGGCTTCTGATCATTCGTCCAACGGAAGTGTCTGGGTTCAAATCCAAAGTAAGGCATGGTTATTTTGTTTGTCTTACGGCAGCCCTGGTGGCGCAGTGATCTAAGCGATGGCTTCTGATCATTCGTCCAACGGAAGTGTCTAGTTTCGAATCCAAAGTAAGGCATGAATGTTTTGTTTGTCTTACGGCAGCCCTGGTGGCGCAGTGATCTAAGCGATGGCTTCTGATCATTCGCCCAACGGAAGTGTCTAGTTTCGAATCCAAAGTAAGGCATGGATGTTGTGTTTGTCTTACGGCAGCCCCGGTGGCGCAGTGATCTAAGCGATGGCTTCTGATCATTCGCCCAAGGGAAGTGTCTAGTTTCGAATCCCGGTTAAGCCATGAATATTTTGTTTGTCTTACGGCAGCCCCGGTGGCGCAGTGATCTAAGCGATGGCTTCAGATCATTCGCCCAACGGAAGTGTCTAGTTTCGAATCCAAAGTAAGGCATGAATATTGTGTTTGTCTTACGGCAGCCCGGGTGGCGCAGTGATCTAAGCGATGGCTTCTGATCATTCGCCCAACGGAAGTGTCTGGGTTCAAATCCCGGTAAGGCATGGATGTTTTGTTTGTCTTACGGCCATCCTGGTTGCGCAGTGATCTAAGCGATGGCTTCAGATCATTCGTCCAACGGAAGTGTCTGGGTTCGAATCCCGGGTAAGGCATGGATGTTGTGTTTGTCTTACGGCCGCCCCGGTGGCGCAGTGATCTAAGCGATGGCTTCTGATCATTCGCCCAACGGAGGAGTCTGGGTTCAAATCCCGGTTAAGCCATGAATGTTTTGTTTGTCTTACGGCAGCCCCGGTGGCGCAGTGATCTAAGCGATGGCTTCTGATCATTCGCCCAACGGAGGAGTCTAGTTTCAAATCCCGGGTAAGGCATGAATATTTTGTTTGTCTTACGGCAGCCCGGGTGGCGCAGTGATCTAAGCGATGGCTTCTGATCATTCGCCCAACGGAGGAGTCTAGTTTCGAATCCCGGTAAGGCATGAATATTTTGTTTGTCTTACGGCAGCCCTGGTTGCGCAGTGATCTAAGCGATGGCTTCAGATCATTCGCCCAACGGAGGAGTCTAGTTTCGAATCCAAAGTAAGGTATGAATATTTTGTTTGTCTTACGGCAGCCCTGGTGGCGCAGTGATCTAAGCGATGGCTTCAGATCATTCGCCCAACGTAGGAGTCTAGGTTCGAATCCCGGGTAAGGTATGAATATTTTGTTTGTCTTGCGGCCGCCCTGGTGGCGCAGTGATCTAAGCGATGGCTTCAGATCATTCGCCCAACGGAGGAGTCTAGTTTCGAATCCAAAGTAAGGCATGAATATTTTGTTTGTCTTACGGCCGCCCTGGTTGCCCAGTGATCTAAGCGATGGCTTCTGATCATTCGCCCAACGGAGGAGTCTAGTTTCGAATCCCGGTAAGGTATGAATGTTTTGTTTGTCTTACGGCAGCCCTGGTGGCCCAGTGATCTAAGCGATGGCTTCAGATCATTCGCCCAACGGAAGTGTCTAGTTTCGAATCCAAAGTAAGGCATGAATATTTTGTTTGTCTTACGGCAGCCCTGGTTGCCCAGTGATCTAAGCGATGGCTTCAGATCATTCGCCCAACGGAGGAGTCTAGTTTCAAATCCAAAGTAAGGTATGAATATTTTGTTTGTCTTACGGCCGCCCTGGTTGCCCAGTGATCTAAGCGATGGCTTCTGATCATTCGCCCAACGGAGGAGTCTTCGTTCGAATCCCGGGTAAGGCATGGATATTTTGTTTGTCTTACGGCTGCCCTGGTGGCCCAGTGATCTAAGCGATGGCTTCTGATCATTCGCCCAACTGAGGTGTCTGGGTTCAAATCCAAAGTAAGGCATGGATATTTTGTTTGTCTTACGGCCGCCCCAGTGGCGCAGTGATCTAAGCGATGATTTCTGATCATTCGCCCAACAGAAGTGTCTGCGTTCGAATACCGGAGTAAGGTATGTATGCTGTCTTTGTCTTACGGCAGACCCGGTGATGCCCAGTGATCTAAGCGATGGCTTCTGATCATTCGTCCAACGGAGGTGTCTAGTTTCGAATCCAAAGTAAGGTATGAATATTTTGTTTGTCTTACGGCCGCCATAGTTGCCCAGTGATCTAAGCGATGGCTTCTGATCATTCGCCCAACGGAGGAGTCTGGGTTCGAATCCAAAGTAAGGTATGAATGTTGTGTTTGTTTTACGGCCGCCCCTGTTGCCCAGTGATCTAAGCGATGGCTTCTGATCATTCGTCCATAATAAGTGCCTAGTTTCAAATCCCGGATAAGGCATGAATGTTTTGTTTGTCTTACGGCCGCCCCGGTGTCGCAGTGATCTTAGCGATGGCTTCAGATCATTCGCCCAACATAGGAGTCTAGTTTCAAATCCCGGATAAGTCATGGATATTTTGTTTGTCTTACGGCCGCCCCGGTTGCCCAGTGATCTAAGCGATGGCTTCAGATCATTCGCCCAACGGAGGAGTCTAGTTTCGAATCCAAAGTAAGGCATGAATATTTTGTTTGTCTTACGGCCGCCCCGGTGGCCCAGTGATCTAAGCGATGGCTTCAGATCATTCGCCCAACGGAAGAGTCTAGTTTCAAATCCCGGGTAAGGTATGAATATTTTGTTTGTCTTACGGCAGCCCCGGTTGCCCAGTGATCTAAGCGATGGCTTCAGATCATTCGCCCAACGGAGGAGTCTAGTTTCGAATCCAAAGTAAGGCATGAATATTTTGTTTGTCTTACGGCCGCCCCGGTTGCCCAGTGATCTAAGCGATGGCTTCAGATCATTCGCCCAACGGAAGTGTCTAGTTTCAAATCCCGGGTAAGGTATGAATATTTTGTTTGTCTTACGGCCGCCCCGGTTGCCCAGTGATCTAAGCGATGGCTTCAGATCATTCGCCCAACGGAGGAGTCTAGTTTCGAATCCCGGGTAAGGCATGAATGTTTTGTTTGTCTTACGGCCATCCTGGTTGCCCAGTGATCTAAGCGATGGCTTCAGATCATTCGCCCAACGGAGGTGTCTAGTTTCGAATCCAAAGTAAGGCATGGATGCTGTGTTTGTCTTACGGCAGCCCTGGTTGCCCAGTGATCTAAGCGATGGCTTCAGATCATTCGCCCAACGGAGGAGTCTAGTTTCGAATCCCGGTAAGGCATGAATATTTTGTTTGTCTTACGGCCGCCCTGGTTGCCCAGTGATCTAAGCGATGGCTTCAGATCATTCGCCCAACGGAAGAGTCTAGTTTCGAATCCAAAGTAAGGTATGAATGTTGTCGTTGTCTTACGGCCGCCCTGGTGGCGCAGTGATCTAAGCGATGGCTTCCGATCATTCGCCCAACGAAAGTTTCTGGGTTCGAATCCCGGGTAAGGCATGAATATTTTGTTTGTCTTACGGCCGCCCCGGTTGCCCAGTGATCTAAGCGATGGCTTCAGATCATTCGCCCAACGGAGGAGTCTAGTTTCGAATCCAAAGTAAGGCATGAATATTTTGTTTGTCTTACGGCCGCCCCGGTGGCCCAGTGATCTAAGCGATGGCTTCAGATCATTCGCCCAACGGAAGAGTCTAGTTTCGAATCCAAAGTAAGGCATGAATATTTTGTTTGTCTTACGGCCGCCCCGGTTGCCCAGTGATCTAAGCGATGGCTTCTGATCATTCGCCCAACGGAGGAGTCTAGTTTCGAATCCAAAGTAAGGTATGAATATTTTGTTTGTCTTACGGCAGCCCCGGTTGCGCAGTGATCTAAGCGATGGCTTCAGATCATTCGCCCAACGGAAGTGTCTGGGTTCGAATCCAAAGTAAGGTATGAATATTTTGTTTGTCTTACGGCCGCCCTGGTTGCCCAGTGATCTAAGCGATGGCTTCTGATCATTCGCCCAACGGAGGAGTCTAGTTTCGAATCCAAAGTAAGGTATGAATGTTTTGTTTGTCTTACGGCAGCCCTGGTTGCCCAGTGATCTAAGCGATGGCTTCTGATCATTCGCCCAACGGAGGAGTCTGGGTTCGAATCCAAAGTAAGGTATGAATATTTTGTTTGTCTTACGGCCGCCCCGGTTGCGCAGTGATCTAAGCGATGGCTTCTGATCATTCGCCCAACGGAAGTGTCTAGTTTCAAATCCAAAGTAAGGTATGAATATTTTGTTTGTCTTACGGCCGCCCTGGTTGCCCAGTGATCTAAGCGATGGCTTCTGATCATTCGCCCAACGGAGGAGTCTAGTTTCGAATCCAAAGTAAGGCATGGATATTTTGTTTGTCTTACAGCCGCCCTGGTTGCCCAGTGATCTAAGCGATGGCTTCAGATCATTCGCCCAACGGAAGA
This sequence comes from Macrothele yani, assembly GCA_039090855.1. NCBI lineage: Eukaryota > Metazoa > Arthropoda > Arachnida > Araneae > Macrothelidae > Macrothele > Macrothele yani. The sequence goes on along the minus strand of CM076999.1, from coordinate 104,597,119 downwards.
GTCTAGTTTCGAATCCAAAGTAAGGCATGAATATTTTGTTTGTCTTACGGCTGCCCCGGTTGCGCAGTGATCTAAGCGATGGCTTCAGATCATTCGCCCAACGGAGGAGTCTAGTTTCGAATCCAAAGTAAGGCATGAATATTTTGTTTGTCTTACGGCCGCCCCGGTTGCCCAGTGATCTAAGCGATGGCTTCAGATCATTCGCCCAACGGAGGAGTCTGGTTTCGAATCCCGGGTAAGGCATGAATATTTTGTTTGTCTTACGGCCGCCCCGGTGGCGCAGTGATCTAAGCGATGGCTTCTGATCATTCGCCCAACGGAGGAGTCTAGTTTCGAATCCCGGTTAAGGTATGAATATTTTGTTTGTCTTACGGCCGCCCAGGTGGCCCAGTGATCTAAGCGATGGCTTCAGATCATTCGCCCAACGGAGGAGTCTAGTTTCGAATCCAAAGTAAGGCATGAATATTTTGTTTGTCTTACGGCCGCCCTGGTTGCGCAGTGATCTAAGCGATGGCTTCAGATCATTCGCCCAACGGAGGAGTCTAGTTTCGAATCCAAAGTAAGGCATGAATATTGTGTTTGTCTTACGGCCGCCCTGGTTGCGCAGTGATCTAAGCGATGGCTTCAGATCATTCGCCCAACGGAGGTGTCTAGTTTCGAATCCCGGGTAAGGTATGAATATTTTGTTTGTCTTACGGCCGCCCCGGTTGCCCAGTGATCTAAGCGATGGCTTCTGATCATTCGCCCAACGGAGGAGTCTAGTTTCGAATCCCGGGTAAGGCATGAATATTTTGTTTGTCTTACGGCCGCCCTGGTTGCCCAGTGATCTAAGCGATGGCTTCAGATCATTCGCCCAACGGAGGAGTCTGGGTTCGAATCCCGGGTAAGGCATGAATATTTTGTTTGTCTTACGGCCGCCCCGGTTGCCCAGTGATCTAAGCGATGGCTTCAGATCATTCGCCCAACGGAGGAGTCTGGTTTCGAATCCCGGTTAAGGTATGAATATTTTGTTTGTCTTACGGCCGCCCCGGTTGCGCAGTGATCTAAGCGATGGCTTCAGATCATTCGCCCAACGGAGGAGTCTAGTTTCAAATCCAAAGTAAGGCATGAATATTTTGTTTGTCTTACGGCAGCCCGGGTGGCGCAGTGATCTAAGCGATGGCTTCTGATCATTCGCCCAACGGAAGTGTCTGGGTTCAAATCCCGGTAAGGCATGGATGTTTTGTTTGTCTTACGGCCATCCTGGTGGCGCAGTGATCTAAGCGATGGCTTCAGATCATTCGCCCAACGGAGGAGTCTAGTTTCGAATCCAAAGTAAGGTATGAATATTTTGTTTGTCTTACGGCCGCCCCGGTTGCCCAGTGATCTAAGCGATGGCTTCAGATCATTCGCCCAACGGAGGAGTCTAGTTTCGAATCCAAAGTAAGGTATGAATATTTTGTTTGTCTTACGGCCGCCCCGGTTGCGCAGTGATCTAAGCGATGGCTTCAGATCATTCGCCCAACGGAGGAGTCTAGTTTCGAATCCAAAGTAAGGCATGAATATTTTGTTTGTCTTACGGCCGCCCGGGTTGCCCAGTGATCTAAGCGATGGCTTCAGATCATTCGCCCAACGGAGGAGTCTAGTTTCGAATCCCGGTAAGGTATGAATATTTTGTTTGTCTTACGGCCGCCCCGGTTGCCCAGTGATCTAAGCGATGGCTTCAGATCATTCGCCCAACGGAGGAGTCTAGTTTCGAATCCAAAGTAAGGCATGAATATTTTGTTTGTCTTACGGCCGCCCTGGTTGCCCAGTGATCTAAGCGATGGCTTTTGATCATTCGCCCAACGGAGGAGTCTAGTTTCGAATCCAAAGTAAGGTATGAATATTTTGTTTGTCTTGCGGCCGCCCTGGTTGCCCAGTGATCTAAGCGATGGCTTCAGATCATTCGCCCAACGGAGGAGTCTAGTTTCGAATCCAAAGTAAGGTATGAATATTTTGTTTGTCTTACGGCAGCCCCGGTTGCCCAGTGATCTAAGCGATGGCTTCAGATCATTCGCCCAACGGAGGAGTCTAGTTTCGAATCCAAAGTAAGGTATGAATATTTTGTTTGTCTTACGGCCGCCCTGGTTGCCCAGTGATCTAAGCGATGGCTTCAGATCATTCGCCCAACGGAAGTGTCTAGTTTCGAATCCAAAGTAAGGTATGAATATTTTGTTTGTCTTACGGCCGCCCCGGTTGCCCAGTGATCTAAGCGATGGCTTCCGATCATTCGCCCAACGGAGGAGTCTAGTTTCGAATCCAAAGTAAGGCATGAATATTTTGTTTGTCTTACGGCAGCCCTGGTTGCCCAGTGATCTAAGCGATGGCTTCAGATCATTCGCCCAACGGAGGAGTCTTCGTTCGAATCCAAAGTAAGGCATGAATATTTTGTTTGTCTTACGGCCGCCCCGGTTGCCCAGTGATCTAAGCGATGGCTTCAGATCATTCGCCCAACGGAGGAGTCTAGTTTCGAATCCAAAGTAAGGCATGAATATTTTGTTTGTCTTACGGCCGCCCCGGTTGCCCAGTGATCTAAGCGATGGCTTCAGATCATTCGCCCAACGGAGGAGTCTAGTTTCGAATCCAAAGTAAGGTATGAATATTTTGTTTGTCTTACGGCCGCCCCGGTTGCCCAGTGATCTAAGCGATGGCTTCAGATCATTCGCCCAACGGAGGAGTCTAGTTTCGAATCCAAAGTAAGGTATGAATATTTTGTTTGTCTTACGGCCGCCCCGGTTGCCCAGTGATCTAAGCGATGGCTTCTGATCATTCGCCCAACGGAGGAGTCTAGTTTCGAATCCAAAGTAAGGTATGAATATTTTGTTTGTCTTACGGCCGCCCCTGTTGCCCAGTGATCTAAGCGATGGCTTCAGATCATTCGCCCAACGGAGGAGTCTAGTTTCGAATCCCGGATAAGGCATGGATATTTTGTTTGTCTTACGGCCGCCCCGGTGTCGCAGTGATCTAAGCGATGGCTTCAGATCATTCGCCCAACGGAGGAGTCTAGTTTCGAATCCCGGATAAGTCATGAATATTTTGTTTGTCTTACGGCCGCCCCGGTTGCCCAGTGATCTAAGCGATGGCTTCAGATCATTCGCCCAACGGAGGAGTCTAGTTTCGAATCCCGGATGAGGTATGAATATTTTGTTTGTCTTACGGCCGCCCCGGTTGCCCAGTGATCTAAGCGATGGCTTCAGATCATTCGCCCAACGGAGGAGTCTAGTTTCGAATCCCGGTTAAGGTATGAATATTTTGTTTGTCTTACGGCCGCCCCGGTTGCCCAGTGATCTAAGCGATGGCTTCAGATCATTCGCCCAACGGAGGAGTCTAGTTTCAAATCCCGGATAAGTCATGAATATTTTGTTTGTCTTACGGCCGCCCCGGTTGCCCAGTGATCTAAGCGATGGCTTCAGATCATTCGCCCAAATAAGTGTCTAGTTTCGAATCCCGGATGAGGTATGAATGCTGTGTTTGTCTTACGGCCGCCCCGGTTGCCCAGTGATCTAAGCGATGGCTTCAGATCATTCGCCCAACGGAGGAGTCTAGTTTCGAATCCAAAGTAAGGCATGAATATTTTGTTTGTCTTACGGCCGCCCCGGTTGCCCAGTGATCTAAGCGATGGCTTCAGATCATTCGCCCAACGGAGGAGTCTAGTTTCGAATCCCGGGTAAGGCATGAATATTTTGTTTGTCTTACGGCCGCCCCGGTTGCCCAGTGATCTAAGCGATGGCTTCAGATCATTCGCCCAACGGAAGTGTCTAGTTTCGAATCCCGGGTAAGGCATGGATGTTTTGTTTGTCTTGCGCCAGCCCCGGTTGCGCAGTGATCTAAGCGATGGCTTCTGATCATTCGCCCAACGGAAGTGTCTGGGTCCAAATCCCGGGTAAGGCATGAATATTTTGTTTGTCTTACGGCCGCCCCGGTTGCCCAGTGATCTAAGCGATGGCTTCAGATCATTCGCCCAACGGAAGTGTCTAGTTTCGAATCCAAAGTAAGGTATGAATATTTTGTTTGTCTTACGGCCGCCCTGGTTGCCCAGTGATCTAAGCGATGGCTTCAGATCATTCGCCCAACGGAGGAGTCTAGTTTCGAATCCCGGTAAGGCATGAATATTTTGTTTGTCTTACGGCCGCCCTGGTTGCCCAGTGATCTAAGCGATGGCTTCAGATCATTCGCCCAACGGAAGTGTCTAGTTTCGAATCCAAAGTAAGGCATGAATATTTTGTTTGTCTTACGGCTGCCCTGGTTGCCCAGTGATCTAAGCGATGGCTTCAGATCATTCGCCCAACGGAGGAGTCTAGTTTCGAATCCAAAGTAAGGTATGAATATTTTGTTTGTCTTACGGCTGCCCTGGTGGCCCAGTGATCTAAGCGATGGCTTCAGATCATTCGCCCAACGGAAGTGTCTGGGTTCGAATCCAAAGTAAGGCATGAATATTTTGTTTGTCTTACGGCCGCCCTGGTTGCCCAGTGATCTAAGCGATGGCTTCAGATCATTCGCCCAACGGAGGAGTCTGGTTTCGAATCCAAAGTAAGGTATGAATATTTTGTTTGTCTTACGGCCGCCCTGGTTGCCCAGTGATCTAAGCGATGGCTTCAGATCATTCGCCCAACGGAGGAGTCTAGTTTCGAATCCAAAGTAAGGCATGAATATTTTGTTTGTCTTACGGCCGCCCTGGTTGCCCAGTGATCTAAGCGATGACTTCAGATCATTCGCCCAACGGAGGAGTCTAGTTTCGAATCCAAAGTAAGGTATGAATATTTTGTTTGTCTTACGGCAGCCCTGGTTGCCCAGTGATCTAAGCGATGGCTTCAGATCATTCGCCCAACGGAGGTGTCTAGTTTCGAATCCAAAGTAAGGTATGAATATTTTGTTTGTCTTACGGCCGCCCCGGTTGCCCAGTGATCTAAGCGATGGCTTCAGATCATTCGCCCAACGGAGGAGTCTAGTTTCGAATCCAAAGTAAGGTATGAATATTTTGTTTGTCTTACGGCCGCCCTGGTTGCCCAGTGATCTAAGCGATGACTTCTGATCATTCGCCCAACGGAGGAGTCTAGTTTCGAATCCAAAGTAAGGTATGAATATTTTGTTTGTCTTACGGCAGCCCTGGTTGCCCAGTGATCTAAGCGATGGCTTCAGATCATTCGCCCAACGGAGGAGTCTAGTTTCGAATCCAAAGTAAGGTATGAATATTTTGTTTGTCTTACGGCCGCCCCGGTTGCCCAGTGATCTAAGCGATGGCTTCAGATCATTCGCCCAACGGAGGAGTCTAGTTTCGAATCCAAAGTAAGGCATGAATATTTTGTTTGTCTTACGGCAGCCCTGGTTGCCCAGTGATCTAAGCGATGGCTTCAGATCATTCGCCCAACGGAGGAGTCTAGTTTCGAATCCAAAGTAAGGTATGAATATTTTGTTTGTCTTACGGCCGCCCCGGTTGCCCAGTGATCTAAGCGATGGCTTCAGATCATTCGCCCAACGGAAGTGTCTGGTTTCGAATCCAAAGTAAGGTATGAATATTTTGTTTGTCTTACGGCCGCCCCGGTTGCCCAGTGATCTAAGCGATGGCTTCAGATCATTCGCCCAACGGAGGAGTCTAGTTTCGAATCCAAAGTAAGGTATGAATATTTTGTTTGTCTTACGGCAGCCCCGGTTGCCCAGTGATCTAAGCGATGGCTTCTGATCATTCGCCCAACGGAGGAGTCTAGGTTCGAATCCCGGTAAGGTATGAATATTTTGTTTGTCTTACGGCCGCCCCGGTTGCCCAGTGATCTAAGCGATGGCTTCAGATCATTCGCCCAACGGAGGAGTCTAGTTTCGAATCCCGGGTAAGGCATGAATATTTTGTTTGTCTTACGGCCGCCCCGGTTGCCCAGTGATCTAAGCGATGGCTTCAGATCATTCGCCCAACGGAGGAGTCTAGTTTCGAATCCAAAGTAAGGTATGAATATTTTGTTTGTCTTACGGCCGCCCCGGTTGCCCAGTGATCTAAGCGATGGCTTCAGATCATTCGCCCAACGGAGGAGTCTAGTTTCGAATCCCGGGTAAGGTATGAATATTTTGTTTGTCTTACGGCCGCCCCGGTTGCCCAGTGATCTAAGCGATGGCTTCAGATCATTCGCCCAACGGAGGAGTCTAGTTTCGAATCCCGGTAAGGCATGAATATTTTGTTTGTCTTACGGCAGCCCTGGTTGCCCAGTGATCTAAGCGATGGCTTCAGATCATTCGCCCAACGGAGGAGTCTGGTTTCGAATCCAAAGTAAGGTATGAATATTTTGTTTGTCTTACGGCCGCCCTGGTTGCGCAGTGATCTAAGCGATGGCTTCAGATCATTCGCCCAACGGAGGAGTCTAGTTTCGAATCCAAAGTAAGGCATGAATATTTTGTTTGTCTTACGGCCGCCCCGGTTGCCCAGTGATCTAAGCGATGGCTTCAGATCATTCGCCCAACGGAGGAGTCTAGTTTCGAATCCCAAGTAAGGCATGAATATTTTGTTTGTCTTACGGCCGCCCCGGTGGCCCAGTGATCTAAGCGATGGCTTCAGATCATTCGCCCAACGGAGGAGTCTAGTTTCGAATCCAAAGTAAGGTATGAATATTTTGTTTGTCTTACGGCCGCCCCGGTTGCCCAGTGATCTAAGCGATGGCTTCAGATCATTCGCCCAACGGAGGAGTCTAGTTTCGAATCCAAAGTAAGGTATGAATATTTTGTTTGTCTTACGGCCGCCCCGGTTGCCCAGTGATCTAAGCGATGGCTTCAGATCATTCGCCCAACGGAGGAGTCTAGTTTCGAATCCAAAGTAAGGCATGAATATTTTGTTTGTCTTACGGCCGCCCTGGTTGCCCAGTGATCTAAGCGATGGCTTCAGATCATTCGCCCAACGGAGGAGTCTAGTTTCGAATCCAAAGTAAGGTATGAATATTTTGTTTGTCTTACGGCCGCCCCGGTTGCCCAGTGATCTAAGCGATGGCTTCAGATCATTCGCCCAACGGAGGAGTCTAGTTTCGAATCCGGAGTAAGGCATGAATATTTTGTTTGTCTTACGGCCGCCCCAGTTGCCCAGTGATCTAAGCGATGGCTTCAGATCATTCGCCCAACAGAGGAGTCTAGTTTCGAATCCAAAGTAAGGCATGAATATTTTGTTTGTCTTACGGCCGCCCCGGTTGCCCAGTGATCTAAGCGATGGCTTCAGATCATTCGCCCAACGGAGGAGTCTAGTTTCGAATCCAAAGTAAGGTATGAATATTTTGTTTGTCTTACGGCCGCCCCGGTTGCGCAGTGATCTAAGCGATGGCTTCAGATCATTCGCCCAACGGAGGAGTCTAGTTTCGAATCCAAAGTAAGGTATGAATATTTTGTTTGTCTTACGGCCGCCCCTGTGGCGCAGTGATCTAAGCGATGGCTTCAGATCATTCGCCCATAATAAGTGCCTAGTTTCGAATCCAAAGTAAGGCATGAATATTTTGTTTGTCTTACGGCAGTCCCGGTGTCGCAGTGATCTAAGCGATGGCTTCAGATCATTCGCCCAACGGAGGAGTCTAGTTTCGAATCCCGGATAAGGTATGAATGCTGTGTTTGTCTTACGGCAGCCCCGGTTGCCCAGTGATCTAAGCGATGGCTTCAGATCATTCCTCCAACGGAGGAGTCTAGTTTCAAATCCCGGATAAGGTATGAATATTTTGTTTGTCTTACGGCCGCCCCGGTGGCCCAGTGATCTAAGCGATGACTTCAGATCATTCGCCCAACGGAGGAGTCTAGTTTCGAATCCCGGTTAAGGTATGAATATTTTGTTTGTCTTACGGCCGCCCCGGTTGCCCAGTGATCTAAGCGATGGCTTCTGATCATTCGCCCAACGGAGGAGTCTAGTTTCGAATCCCGGATAAGGTATGAATATTTTGTTTGTCTTACGGCCGCCCCGGTTGCCCAGTGATCTAAGCGATGGCTTCAGATCATTCGCCCAACGGAGGAGTCTAGTTTCGAATCCCGGATGAGGTATGAATATTTTGTTTGTCTTACGGCAGCCCCGGTTGCGCAGTGATCTAAGCGATGACTTCAGATCATTCGCCCAACATCAGTGTCTAGTTTCAAATGCCGGAGTAAGGCATGAATATTTTGTTTGTCTTACGGCAGTCCCGGTTGCGCAGTGATCTAAGCGATGGCTTCAGATCATTCGCCCAACAGAGGAGTCTAGTTTCGAATCCAAAGTAAGGCATGAATGCTGTGCTTGTCTTACGGCCGCCCCGGTGGCCCAGTGATCTAAGCGATGGCTTCAGATCATTCGCCCAACGGAGGAGTCTAGTTTCGAATCCAAAGTAAGGTATGAATATTTTGTTTGTCTTACGGCCGCCCCGGTGGCGCAGTGATCTAAGCGATGGCTTCAGATCATTCGCCCAACGGAGGAGTCTGGGTTCGAATCCAAAGTAAGGCATGAATATTTTGTTTGTCTTACGGCCGCCCCGGTTGCCCAGTGATCTAAGCGATGACTTCTGTTCATTCGCCCAACATAAGTGTCTAGTTTCAAATCCCGGATAAGGTATGAATATTTTGTTTGTCTTACGGCCGCCCCGGTTGCCCAGTGATCTAAGCGATGGCTTCAGATCATTCGCCCAACATAAGAGTCTAGTTTCGAATCCCGGATAAGGCATGAATATTTTGTTTGTCTTACGGCCGCCCCGGTTGCCCAGTGATCTAAGCGATGGCTTCAGATCATTCGCCCAACGGAGGAGTCTAGTTTCGAATGCCAAAGTAAGGCATGAATATTTTGTTTGTCTTACGGCCGCCCCGGTGGCGCAGTGATCTAAGCGATGGCTTCTGATCATTCGCCCAACGGAAATGTCTGCGTTCGAATCCCGGATAAGGCATGAATATTTTGTTTGTCTTACGGCAGCCCCGGTGGCGCAGTGATCTAAGCGATGGCTTCAGATCATTCGCCCAACGGAAATGTCTTTGTTCAAATCCCGGATAAGGCATGAATATTTTGTTTGTCTTACGGCCGCCACGGTGGCGCAGTGATCTAAGCGATGGCTTCTGATCATTCGCCCAACGGAGGAGTCTGGGTTCAAATCCCGGGTAAGGCATGAATATTTTGTTTGTCTTACGGCAGCCCCGGTGGCCCAGTGATCTAAGCGATGGCTTCAGATCATTCGCCCAACGGAGGAGTCTAGTTTCGAATCCAAAGTAAGGCATGAATATTTTGTTTGTCTTACGGCAGCCCCGGTTGCCCAGTGATCTAAGCGATGGCTTCTGATCATTCGCCCAACGGAGGAGTCTGGGTTCGAATCCCGGTAAGGCATGAATATTGTGTTTGTCTTACGGCAGCCCTGGTGGCGCAGTGATCTAAGCGATGGCTTCTGATCATTCGCCCAACGGAGGAGTCTAGTTTCAAATCCCGGGTAAGGCATGAATATTGTGTTTGTCTTACGGCAGCCCCGGTTGCGCAGTGATCTAAGCGATGGCTTCAGATCATTCGCCCAACGGAGGAGTCTAGTTTCAAATCCAAAGTAAGGCATGAATATTTTGTTTGTCTTACGGCCGCCCTGGTTGCCCAGTGATCTAAGCGATGGCTTCAGATCATTCGCCCAACGGAGGAGTCTAGTTTCAAATCCAAAGTAAGGTATGAATATTTTGTTTGTCTTACGGCAGCCCCGGTGGAGCAGTGATCTAAGCGATGGCTTCTGATCATTCGCCCAACGGAGGAGTCTAGTTTCGAATCCAAAGTAAGGTATGAATGTTGTGTTTGTCTTACGGCCGCCCTGGTTGCCCAGTGATCTAAGCGATGGCTTCAGATCATTCGCCCAACGGAGGAGTCTAGTTTCGAATCCAAAGTAAGGCATGGATGTTTTGTTTGTCTTACGGCCGCCCCGGTTGCCCAGTGATCTAAGCGATGGCTTCAGATCATTCGCCCAACGGAGGAGTCTAGTTTCGAATCCAAAGTAAGGTATGAATATTTTGTTTGTCTTACGGCCGCCCCGGTTGCCCAGTGATCTAAGCGATGGCTTCAGATCATTCGCCCAACGGAAGTGTCTAGTTTCAAATCCAAAGTAAGGCATGAATATTTTGTTTGTCTTACGGCCGCCCCGGTGGCGCAGTGATCTAAGCGATGGCTTCAGATCATTCGCCCAACGGAGGAGTCTAGTTTCGAATCCAAAGTAAGGCATGAATATTGTGTTTGTCTTACGGCAGCCCTGGTGGCCCAGTGATCTAAGCGATGGCTTCAGATCATTCGTCCAACGGAAGTGTCTAGTTTCGAATCCAAAGTAAGGCATGAATATTTTGTTTGTCTTACGGCCGCCCTGGTTGCCCAGTGATCTAAGCGATGGCTTCTGATCATTCGCCCAACGGAGGAGTCTAGTTTCGAATCCAAAGTAAGGCATGAATATTTTGTTTGTCTTACGGCCGCCCCGGTGGCGCAGTGATCTAAGCGATGGCTTCAGATCATTCGCCCAACGGAGGAGTCTAGTTTCGAATCCAAAGTAAGGCATGAATATTTTGTTTGTCTTACGGCCGCCCCGGTTGCCCAGTGATCTAAGCGATGGCTTCAGATCATTCGCCCAACGGAGGAGTCTAGTTTCGAATCCAAAGTAAGGTATGAATATTTTGTTTGTCTTACGGCCGCCCCGGTTGCCCAGTGATCTAAGCGATGGCTTCAGATCATTCGCCCAACGGAGGAGTCTAGTTTCGAATCCAAAGTAAGGTATGAATATTTTGTTTGTCTTACGGCAGCCCTGGTTGCCCAGTGATCTAAGCGATGGCTTCAGATCATTCGCCCAACGGAGGAGTCTAGTTTCGAATCCCGGGTAAGGCATGAATATTTTGTTTGTCTTACGGCCGCCCCGGTTGCCCAGTGATCTAAGCGATGGCTTCAGATCATTCGCCCAACGGAGGAGTCTAGTTTCAAATCCAAAGTAAGGCATGAATATTTTGTTTGTCTTACGGCCGCCCCGGTTGCCCAGTGATCTAAGCGATGGCTTCAGATCATTCGCCCAACGGAGGAGTCTAGTTTCGAATCCGGATGAGGCATGAATATTTTGTTTGTCTTACGGCCGCCCCGGTTGCCCAGTGATCTAAGCGATGGCTTCAGATCATTCGCCCAACGGAGGAGTCTAGTTTCGAATCCAAAGTAAGGCATGAATATTTTGTTTGTCTTACGGCCGCCCCGGTTGCGCAGTGATCTAAGCGATGGCTTCAGATCATTCGCCCAACGGAGGAGTCTAGTTTCGAATCCAAAGTAAGGTATGAATATTTTGTTTGTCTTACGGCCGCCCCGGTTGCCCAGTGATCTAAGCGATGGCTTCAGATCATTCGCCCAACGGAGGAGTCTAGTTTCAAATCCAAAGTAAGGCATGAATATTTTGTTTGTCTTACGGCCGCCCCGGTTGCCCAGTGATCTAAGCGATATGGCTTCAGATCATTCGCCCAACGGAAGTGTCTAGTTTCGAATCCCGGGTAAGGCATGGATGTTTTGTTTGTCTTACGGCCGCCCTGGTTGCGCAGTGATCTAAGCGATGGCTTCAGATCATTCGCCCAACGGAGGAGTCTAGTTTCGAATCCAAAGTAAGGCATGAATGTTTTGTTTGTCCTACGGCAGCCCTGGTTGCCCAGTGATCTAAGCGATGGCTTCAGATCATTCGCCCAACGGAGGAGTCTAGTTTCGAATCCAAAGTAAGGCATGAATATTTTGTTTGTCTTACGGCAGCCCCGGTGGCGCAGTGATCTAAGCGATGGCTTCAGATCATTCGCCCAACGGAAGTGTCTAGTTTCGAATCCAAAGTAAGGCATGAATATTTTGTTTGTCTTACGGCCGCCCTGGTTGCCCAGTGATCTAAGCGATGGCTTCAGATCATTCGCCCAACGGAAGTGTCTAGTTTCGAATCCAAAGTAAGGTATGAATATTTTGTTTGTCTTACGGCCGCCCTGGTTGCCCAGTGATCTAAGCGATGGCTTCAGATCATTCGCCCAACGGAGGAGTCTAGTTTCGAATCCAAAGTAAGGCATGAATGTTTTGTTTGTCTTACGGCCGCCCCGGTTGCCCAGTGATCTAAGCGATGGCTTCAGATCATTCGCCCAACGGAGGAGTCTAGTTTCGAATCCAAAGTAAGGCATGAATGTTTTGTTTGTCTTACGGCCGCCCCGGTTGCCCAGTGATCTAAGCGATGGCTTCAGATCATTCGCCCAACGGAAGTGTCTAGTTTCGAATCCCGGGTAAGGCATGAATATTTTGTTTGTCTTACGGCAGCCCCGGTTGCCCAGTGATCTAAGCGATGGCTTCAGATCATTCGCCCAACGGAGGAGTCTAGTTTCGAATCCAAAGTAAGGCATGAATGTTTTGTTTGTCTTACGGCAGCCCTGGTTGCCCAGTGATCTAAGCGATGGCTTCAGATCATTCGCCCAACGGAGGAGTCTAGTTTCGAATCCAAAGTAAGGCATGAATATTTTGTTTGTCTTACGGCAGCCCCGGTTGCCCAGTGATCTAAGCGATGGCTTCTGATCATTCGCCCAACGGAGGAGTCTAGTTTCGAATCCAAAGTAAGGCATGAATATTTTGTTTGTCTTACGGCAGCCCCGGTTGCCCAGTGATCTAAGCGATGGCTTCAGATCATTCGCCCAACGGAGGAGTCTGGGTTCGAATCCAAAGTAAGGTATGAATATTGTGTTTGTCTTACGGCCGCCCTGGTTGCCCAGTGATCTAAGCGATGGCTTCAGATCATTCGCCCAACGGAAGTGTCTAGTTTCGAATCCCGGGTAAGGCATGAATATTGTGTTTGTCTTACGGCCGCCCTGGTGGCGCAGTGATCTAAGCGATGACTTCTGATCATTCGCCCAACGGAGGAGTCTAGTTTCGAATCCCGGGTAAGGTATGAATATTTTGTTTGTCTTACGGCCGCCCTGGTTGCGCAGTGATCTAAGCGATGGCTTCAGATCATTCGCCCAACGGAGGAGTCTGGGTTCGAATCCCGGTTAAGGTATGAATATTTTGTTTGTCTTACGGCCGCCCTGGTTGCCCAGTGATCTAAGCGATGGCTTCAGATCATTCGCCCAACGGAAGAGTCTAGTTTCGAATCCAAAGTAAGGCATGAATGTTGTGTTTGTCTTACGGCCGCCCTGGTGGCCCAGTGATCTAAGCGATGGCTTCTGATCATTCGTCCAACGGAGGTGTCTAGTTTCGAATCCCGGGTAAGGCATGAATATTTTGTTTGTCTTACGGCCGCCCCGGTTGCCCAGTGATCTAAGCGATGGCTTCTGATCATTCGCCCAACGGAGGAGTCTAGTTTCGAATCCAAAGTAAGGCATGAATATTTTGTTTGTCTTACGGCAGCCCCGGTTGCCCAGTGATCTAAGCGATGGCTTCAGATCATTCGCCCAACGGAGGAGTCTGGGTTCGAATCCAAAGTAAGGTATGAATATTTTGTTTGTCTTACGGCCGCCCCGGTTGCCCAGTGATCTAAGCGATGGCTTCAGATCATTCGCCCAACGGAGGAGTCTAGTTTCGAATCCAAAGTAAGGCATGGATATTTTGTTTGTCTTACGGCCGCCCCGGTTGCCCAGTGATCTAAGCGATGGCTTCAGATCATTCGCCCAACGGAGGAGTCTAGTTTCGAATCCCGGTAAGGCATGAATGTTTTGTTTGTCTTACGGCCGCCCCGGTTGCCCAGTGATCTAAGCGATGGCTTCAGATCATTCGCCCAACGGAAGTGTCTAGTTTCGAATCCAAAGTAAGGTATGAATATTTTGTTTGTCTTACGGCCGCCCCGGTTGCCCAGTGATCTAAGCGATGGCTTCAGATCATTCGCCCAACGGAGGAGTCTAGTTTCGAATCCCGGGTAAGGCATGAATATTTTGTTTGTCTTACGGCCGCCCCGGTTGCCCAGTGATCTAAGCGATGGCTTCAGATCATTCGCCCAACGGAGGAGTCTAGTTTCGAATCCCGGGTAAGGCATGAATATTTTGTTTGTCTTACGGCAGCCCCGGTTGCCCAGTGATCTAAGCGATGGCTTCTGATCATTCGCCCAACGGAAGTGTCTAGTTTCGAATCCAAAGTAAGGCATGAATATTTTGTTTGTCTTACGGCAGCCCCGGTGGCCCAGTGATCTAAGCGATGGCTTCAGATCATTCGCCCAACGGAAGTGTCTAGTTTCGAATCCCGGGTAAGGCATGAATATTTTGTTTGTCTTACGGCCGCCCCGGTTGCCCAGTGATCTAAGCGATGGCTTCAGATCATTCGCCCAACGGAGGAGTCTAGTTTCGAATCCCGGTAAGGCATGGAATATTTTGTTTGTCTTACGGCCGCCCCGGTTGCCCAGTGATCTAAGCGATGGCTTCAGATCATTCGCCCAACGGAGGAGTCTAGTTTCGAATCCCGGGTAAGGCATGAATATTTTGTTTGTCTTACGGCAGCCCCGGTTGCCCAGTGATCTAAGCGATGGCTTCAGATCATTCGCCCAACGGAGGAGTCTAGTTTCAAATCCAAAGTAAGGCATGAATATTTTGTTTGTCTTACGGCCGCCCCGGTTGCCCAGTGATCTAAGCGATGGCTTCAGATCATTCGCCCAACGGAAGTGTCTAGTTTCGAATCCAAAGTAAGGTATGAATATTTTGTTTGTCTTACGGCAGCCCCGGTTGCGCAGTGATCTAAGCGATGGCTTCAGATCATTCGCCCAACGGAGGAGTCTAGTTTCGAATCCAAAGTAAGGTATGAATATTTTGTTTGTCTTACGGCAGCCCTGGTTGCCCAGTGATCTAAGCGATGGCTTCAGATCATTCGCCCAACGGAGGAGTCTAGTTTCGAATCCAAAGTAAGGCATGAATATTTTGTTTGTCTTACGGCCGCCCTGGTTGCCCAGTGATCTAAGCGATGGCTTCAGATCATTCGCCCAACGGAGGAGTCTAGTTTCGAATCCAAAGTAAGGTATGAATATTTTGTTTGTCTTACGGCAGCCCCGGTTGCCCAGTGATCTAAGCGATGGCTTCAGATCATTCGCCCAACGGAGGAGTCTGGGTTCAAATCCAAAGTAAGGTATGAATATTTTGTTTGTCTTACGGCCGCCCCGGTTGCCCAGTGATCTAAGCGATGGCTTCAGATCATTCGCCCAACGGAGGAGTCTAGTTTCGAATCCAAAGTAAGGTATGAATATTTTGTTTGTCTTACGGCCGCCCCGGTTGCCCAGTGATCTAAGCGATGGCTTCAGATCATTCGCCCAACGGAGGAGTCTAGTTTCGAATCCAAAGTAAGGTATGAATATTTTGTTTGTCTTACGGCCGCCCCGGTTGCCCAGTGATCTAAGCGATGGCTTCAGATCATTCGCCCAACGGAGGAGTCTAGTTTCGAATCCAAAGTAAGGCATGAATATTTTGTTTGTCTTACGGCCGCCCCGGTTGCCCAGTGATCTAAGCGATGGCTTCAGATCATTCGCCCAACGGAGGAGTCTAGTTTCGAATCCAAAGTAAGGTATGAATATTTTGTTTGTCTTACGGCCGCCCCGGTTGCCCAGTGATCTAAGCGATGGCTTCAGATCATTCGCCCAACGGAGGAGTCTAGTTTCGAATCCAAAGTAAGGCATGAATATTTTGTTTGTCTTACGGCCGCCCTGGTTGCCCAGTGATCTAAGCGATGGCTTCTGATCATTCGCCCAACGGAGGAGTCTAGTTTCGAATCCAAAGTAAGGCATGAATATTTTGTTTGTCTTACGGCCGCCCTGGTTGCCCAGTGATCTAAGCGATGGCTTCAGATCATTCGCCCAACGGAGGAGTCTAGTTTCGAATCCAAAGTAAGGCATGAATATTTTGTTTGTCTTACGGCCGCCCCGGTTGCCCAGTGATCTAAGCGATGGCTTCAGATCATTCGCCCAACGGAGGAGTCTAGTTTCGAATCCAAAGTAAGGTATGAATATTTTGTTTGTCTTACGGCCGCCCCGGTTGCCCAGTGATCTAAGCGATGGCTTCAGATCATTCGCCCAACGGAGGAGTCTAGTTTCGAATCCAAAGTAAGGTATGAATATTTTGTTTGTCTTACGGCCGCCCCGGTTGCCCAGTGATCTAAGCGATGGCTTCAGATCATTCGCCCAACGGAGGAGTCTAGTTTCGAATCCAAAGTAAGGCATGAATATTTTGTTTGTCTTACGGCCGCCCCGGTTGCCCAGTGATCTAAGCGATGGCTTCAGATCATTCGCCCAACGGAGGAGTCTAGTTTCGAATCCAAAGTAAGGCATGAATATTTTGTTTGTCTTACGGCCGCCCCGGTTGCCCAGTGATCTAAGCGATGGCTTCAGATCATTCGCCCAACGGAGGAGTCTAGTTTCGAATCCAAAGTAAGGCATGAATATTTTGTTTGTCTTACGGCCGCCCCGGTTGCCCAGTGATCTAAGCGATGGCTTCTGATCATTCGCCCAACGGAGGAGTCTAGTTTCGAATCCAAAGTAAGGCATGAATATTTTGTTTGTCTTACGGCCGCCCTGGTTGCCCAGTGATCTAAGCGATGGCTTCAGATCATTCGCCCAACGGAGGAGTCTAGTTTCGAATCCAAAGTAAGGCATGAATATTTTGTTTGTCTTACGGCCGCCCCGGTTGCCCAGTGATCTAAGCGATGACTTCAGATCATTCGCCCAACGGAGGAGTCTAGTTTCGAATCCAAAGTAAGGCATGAATATTTTGTTTGTCTTACGGCCGCCCTGGTGGCGCAGTGATCTAAGCGATGGCTTCAGATCATTCGCCCAACGGAGGAGTCTAGTTTCGAATCCAAAGTAAGCCATGAATATTTTGTTTGTCTTACGGCAGCCCTGGTTGCCCAGTGATCTAAGCGATGGCTTCAGATCATTCGCCCAACGGAGGAGTCTAGTTTCGAATCCAAAGTAAGGCATGAATATTTTGTTTGTCTTACGGCCGCCCTGGTTGCCCAGTGATCTAAGCGATGGCTTCAGATCATTCGCCCAACGGAGGAGTCTAGTTTCGAATCCAAAGTAAGGCATGAATATTTTGTTTGTCTTACGGCCGCCCCGGTTGCCCAGTGATCTAAGCGATGGCTTCAGATCATTCGCCCAACGGAGGAGTCTAGTTTCGAATCCAAAGTAAGGCATGAATATTTTGTTTGTCTTACGGCCGCCCCGGTTGCCCAGTGATCTAAGCGATGGCTTCAGATCATTCGCCCAACGGAGGAGTCTAGTTTCGAATCCAAAGTAAGGTATGAATATTTTGTTTGTCTTACGGCCGCCCCGGTGGCGCAGTGATCTAAGCGATGGCTTCTGATCATTCGCCCAACGGAGGAGTCTAGTTTCGAATCCAAAGTAAGGCATGAATATTTTGTTTGTCTTACGGCCGCCCCGGTTGCCCAGTGATCTAAGCGATGGCTTCAGATCATTCGCCCAACGGAGGAGTCTAGTTTCGAATCCAAAGTAAGGCATGAATATTTTGTTTGTCTTACGGCCGCCCCGGTTGCCCAGTGATCTAAGCGATGGCTTCAGATCATTCGCCCAACGGAGGAGTCTAGTTTCGAATCCAAAGTAAGGCATGAATATTTTGTTTGTCTTACGGCAGCCCCGGTTGCCCAGTGATCTAAGCGATGGCTTCAGATCATTCGCCCAACGGAGGAGTCTAGTTTCGAATCCAAAGTAAGGTATGAATATTTTGTTTGTCTTACGGCAGCCCCGGTTGCCCAGTGATCTAAGCGATGGCTTCAGATCATTCGCCCAACGGAGGAGTCTAGTTTCGAATCCAAAGTAAGGCATGAATATTTTGTTTGTCCTACGGCCGCCCCGGTGGCCCAGTGATCTAAGCGATGGCTTCAGATCATTCGCCCAACGGAGGAGTCTAGTTTCGAATCCAAAGTAAGGTATGAATATTTTGTTTGTCTTACGGCCGCCCCGGTTGCGCAGTGATCTAAGCGATGGCTTCAGATCATTCGCCCAACGGAGGAGTCTAGTTTCGAATCCCGGGTAAGGCATGAATATTTTGTTTGTCTTACGGCAGCCCTGGTTGCGCAGTGATCTAAGCGATGGCTTCAGATCATTCGCCCAACGGAGGAGTCTAGTTTCGAATCCCGGTAAGGCATGAATATTTTGTTTGTCTTACGGCCGCCCCGGTTGCCCAGTGATCTAAGCGATGGCTTCAGATCATTCGCCCAACGGAGGAGTCTAGTTTCGAATCCAAAGTAAGGCATGAATATTTTGTTTGTCTTACGGCCGCCCTGGTTGCCCAGTGATCTAAGCGATGGCTTCAGATCATTCGCCCAACGGAGGAGTCTAGTTTCGAATCCAAAGTAAGGCATGAATATTTTGTTTGTCTTACGGCCGCCCCGGTTGCGCAGTGATCTAAGCGATGGCTTCAGATCATTCGCCCAACGGAGGAGTCTAGTTTCGAATCCAAAGTAAGGCATGAATATTTTGTTTGTCTTACGGCCGCCCCGGTTGCGCAGTGATCTAAGCGATGGCTTCAGATCATTCGCCCAACGGAGGAGTCTAGTTTCGAATCCAAAGTAAGGCATGAATATTTTGTTTGTCTTACGGCCGCCCCGGTTGCCCAGTGATCTAAGCGATGGCTTCTGATCATTCGCCCAACGGAGGTGTCTAGTTTCGAATCCAAAGTAAGGTATGAATATTTTGTTTGTCTTACGGCCGCCCTGGTTGCCCAGTGATCTAAGCGATGGCTTCAGATCATTCGCCCAACGGAAGTGTCTGGTTTCGAATCCAAAGTAAGGCATGAATATTTTGTTTGTCTTACGGCCGCCCCGGTTGCCCAGTGATCTAAGCGATGACTTCTGATCATTCGCCCAACGGAGGAGTCTAGTTTCGAATCCAAAGTAAGGCATGAATATTTTGTTTGTCTTACGGCCGCCCCGGTTGCCCAGTGATCTAAGCGATGACTTCAGATCATTCGCCCAACATCAGTGTCTAGTTTCAAATCCAAAGTAAGGCATGAATATTTTGTTTGTCCTACGGCAGCCCCGGTTGCCCAGTGATCTAAGCGATGGCTTCAGATCATTCGCCCAACGGAGGAGTCTAGTTTCGAATCCCGGATAAGGCATGAATATTTTGTTTGTCTTACGGCAGCCCCGGTTGCGCAGTGATCTAAGCGATGACTTCAGATCATTCGCCCAACGGAGGAGTCTAGTTTCAAATCCCGGATAAGGCATTGATATTTTGTTTGTCTTACGGCAGCCCCGGTTGCGCAGTGATCTAAGCGATGACTTCAGATCATTCGCCCAACGGAGGAGTCTAGTTTCGAATCCAAAGTAAGGCATGAATATTTTGTTTGTCTTACGGCCGCCCCGGTTGCGCAGTGATCTAAGCGATGGCTTCTGATCATTCGCCCAACGGAGGAGTCTAGTTTCGAATCCAAAGTAAGGCATGAATATTTTGTTTGTCTTACGGCCGCCCTGGTTGCCCAGTGATCTAAGCGATGGCTTCTGATCATTCGCCCAACGGAGGTGTCTAGTTTCGAATCCCGGTAAGGCATGAATATTTTGTTTGTCCTACGGCCGCCCTGGTTGCCCAGTGATCTAAGCGATGGCTTCAGATCATTCGCCCAACGGAGGAGTCTAGTTTCAAATCCAAAGTAAGGCATGAATATTTTGTTTGTCTTACGGCCGCCCTGGTTGCGCAGTGATCTAAGCGATGGCTTCAGATCATTCGCCCAACGGAGGAGTCTAGTTTCGAATCCAAAGTAAGGCATGAATGTTTTGTTTGTCTTACGGCCGCCCCGGTTGCCCAGTGATCTAAGCGATGGCTTCAGATCATTCGCCCAACGGAGGAGTCTAGTTTCGAATCCAAAGTAAGGCATGAATATTTTGTTTGTCTTACGGCCGCCCTGGTGGCCCAGTGATCTAAGCGATGGCTTCAGATCATTCGCCCAACGGAGGTGTCTAGTTTCAAATCCAAAGTAAGGCATGAATATTTTGTTTGTCTTACGGCCGCCCCGGTGGCCCAGTGATCTAAGCGATGGCTTCAGATCATTCGCCCAACGGAAGTGTCTAGTTTCAAATCCAAAGTAAGGCATGAATGTTGCGTTTGTCTTACGGCCGCCCCGGTTGCCCAGTGATCTAAGCGATGGCTTCTGATCATTCGCCCAACGGAGGAGTCTAGTTTCGAATCCCGGGTAAGGCATGAATATTTTGTTTGTCTTACGGCAGCCCCGGTGGCCCAGTGATCTAAGCGATGGCTTCTGATCATTCGCCCAACGGAGGAGTCTGGGTTCGAATCCAAAGTAAGGCATGAATGTTGTGTTTGTCTTAAGGCAGCCCTGGTTGCGCAGTGATCTAAGCGATGGCTTCAGATCATTCGTCCAACGGAAGTGTCTAGTTTCAAATCCAAAGTAAGGCATGAATGCTGTGTTTGTCTTACGGCAGCCCCGGTGGCGCAGTGATCTAAGCGATGGCTTCTGATCATTCGTCCAACGGAGGAGTCTGGGTTCAAATCCAAAGTAAGGCATGGATGTTGTGTTTGTCTTACGGCCGCCCCGGTGGCGCAGTGATTCTAAGCGATGGCTTCTGATCATTCGCCCAACGGAAGTGTCTGGGTTCAAATCCAAAGTAAGGCATGGATATTGTGTTTGTCTTACGGCAGCCCTGGTGGCGCAGTGATCTAAGCGATGGCTTCTGATCATTCGTCCAACGGAAGTGTCTGATTTCGAATCCCGGGTAAGGCATGGATATTGTGTTTGTCTTACGGCAGCCCTGGTGGCCCAGTGATCTAAGCGATGACTTCAGATCATTCGTCCAACGGAAGTGTCTAGTTTCGAATCCAAAGTAAGGCATGGATGTTGTGTTTGTCTTACGGCAGCCCTGGTGGCGCAGTGATCAAAGCGATGGCTTCTGATCATTCGCCCAACGGAAGTGTCTGGGTTCGAATCCCGGTTAAGCCATGGATGTTGTGTTTGTCTTACGGCAGCCCTGGTGGCGCAGTGATCTAAGCGATGGCTTCTGATCATTCGTCCAACGGAAGTGTCTAGTTTCAAATCCCGGGTAAGGCATGAATATTTTGTTTGTCTTACGGCAGCCCCGGTGGCCCAGTGATCTAAGCGATGGCTTCAGATCATTCGCCCAACGGAAGTGTCTAGTTTCAAATCCAAAGTAAGGCATGAATATTTTGTTTGTCTTACGGCAGCCCCGGTTGCCCAGTGATCTAAGCGATGGCTTCAGATCATTCGCCCAACGGAAGTGTCTAGTTTTAAATCCAAAGTAAGGCATGGATGTTGTGTTTGTCTTACGGCCGCCCCGGTTGCGCAGTGATCTAAGCGATGGCTTCAGATCATTCGCCCAACGGAAGTGTCTAGGTTCGAATCCCGGTTAAGCCATGAATGTTTTGTTTGTCTTACGGCAGCCCCGGTGGCGCAGTGATGTAAGCGATGGCTTCAGATCATTCGCCCAACGGAAGTGTCTAGTTTCAAATCCCGGGTAAGGCATGAATATTGTGTTTGTCTTACGGCAGCCCGGGTGGCGCAGTGATCTAAGCGATGGCTTCAGATCATTCGCCCAACGGAGGAGTCTGGGTTCAAATCCCGGTAAGGCATGGATGTTGTGTTTGTCTTACGGCAGCCCTGGTGGCGCAGTGATCTAAGCGATGGCTTCAGATCATTCGTCCAACGGAAGTGTCTGGGTTCAAATCTCGGGTAAGGCATGGATATTGTGTTTGTCTTACGGCAGCCCTGGTTGCGCAGTGATCTAAGCGATGGCTTCAGATCATTCGCCCAACGGAGGAGTCTGGGTTCGAATCCCGGGTAAGGCATGAATGTTTTGTTTGTCTTACGGCAGCCCTGGTGGCCCAGTGATCTAAGCGATGGCTTCCGATCATTCGCCCAACGGAGGAGTCTGGGTTCAAATCCAAAGTAAGGCATGGATGTTGTGTTTGTCTTACGGCCGCCCCGGTGGCGCAGTGATCTAAGCGATGGCTTCTGATCATTCGTCCAACGGAAGTGTCTAGTTTCAAATCCAAAGTAAGGCATGAATATTTTGTTTGTCTTACGGCAGCCCCGGTGGCGCAGTGATCTAAGCGATGGCTTCAGATCATTCGCCCAACGGAAGTGTCTAGGTTCAAATCCAAAGTAAGGCATGGATGTTTTGTTTGTCTTACGGCCGCCCTGGTGGCGCAGTGATCTAAGCGATGGCTTCAGATCATTCGTCCAACGGAGGAGTCTAGTTTCAAATCCCGGTAAGGCATGGAATGTTGTGTTTGTCTTACGGCAGCCCTGGTGGCGCAGTGATCTAAGCGATGGCTTCTGATCATTCGCCCAACGGAAGTGTCTGGGTTCAAATCCCGGGTAAGGCATGGATGTTTTGTTTGTCTTACGGCAGCCCTGGTGGCGCAGTGATCTAAGCGATGGCTTCTGATCATTCGTCCAACGGAAGTGTCTAGGTTCAAATCCCGGTAAGGCATGGATGTTGTGTTTGTCTTACGGCAGCCCTGGTGGCGCAGTGATCTAAGCGATGGCTTCTGATCATTCGTCCAACGGAAGTGTCTGGGTTCAAATCCCGGTTAAGCCATGGATGTTGTGTTTGTCTTACGGCAGCCCCGGTGGCGCAGTGATGTAAGCGATGGCTTCAGATCATTCGCCCAACGGAAGTGTCTGGGTTCAAATCCCGGGTAAGGCATGGATGTTTTGTTTGTCTTACGGCAGCCCCGGTGGCCCAGTGATCTAAGCGATGGCTTCAGATCATTCGTCCAACGGAAGTGTCTGGGTTGAAATCCCGGTAAGGCATGGATGTTGTGTTTGTCTTACGGCAGCCCTGGTTGCGCAGTGATCTAAGCGATGGCTTCTGATCATTCGTCCAACGGAAGTGTCTGGGTTCAAATCTCGGGTAAGGCATGGATGTTGTGTTTGTCTCACGGCAGCCCTGGTGGCGCAGTGATCTAAGCGATGGCTTCCGATCATTCGTCCAACGTAAGTGTCTGGGTTCAAATCCCGGGTAAGGCATGGATGTTGTGTTTGTCTTACGGCAGCCCCGGTGGCGCAGTGATCTAAGCGATGGCTTCTGATCATTCGTCCAACGGAAGTGTCAGGGTTCAAATCCCGGGTAAGGCATGGATGTTGTGTTTGTCTTACGGCAGCCCCGGTGGCGCAGTGATTCTAAGCGATGGCTTCTGATCATTCGTCCAACGGAAGTGTCTGGGTTCAAATCCCGGGTAAGGCATGGATGTTGTGTTTGTCTTACGGCAGCCCTGGTGGCGCAGTGATCTAAGCGATGGCTTCTGATCATTCGTCCAACGGAAGTGTCTAGGTTCAAATCCCGGTAAGGCATGGATGTTGTGTTTGTCTTACGGCAGCCCTGGTGGCGCAGTGATCTAAGCGATGGCTTCTGATCAATCGTCCAACGGAAGTGTCTGGGTTCAAATCCCTGATAAGGCATGGATGTTGTGTTTGTCTTACGGCTGCCCTGGTGGCGCAGTGATCTAAGCGATGGCTTCTGATCATTCGTCCAACTGAAGTGTCTAGGTTCAAATCCAAAGTAAGGCATGGTTGTTGTGTTTGTCTTACGGCAGCCCTGGTGGCGCAGTGATCTAAGCGATGGCTTCAGATCATTCGTCCAACGGAAGTGTCTAGTTTCAAATCCCGGGTAAGGCATGGATGTTGTGTTTGTCTTACGGCAGTCCTGGTGGCGCAGTGATCTAAGCGATGACTTCTGATCATTCGTCCAACGGAGGTGTCTGGGTACAAATCCCGGGTAAGGCATGGATGTTGTGTTTGTCTTACGGCAGCCCTGGTGGCGCAGTGATCAAAGCGATGGCTTCAGATCATTCGTCCAACGGAAGTGTCTGGGTTCAAATCCCGGTTAAGCCATGGATGTTGTGTTTGTCTTACGGCAGCCCTGGTGGCCCAGTGATCTAAGCGATGGCTTCAGATCATTCGTCCAACGGAAGTGTCTAGTTTCAAATCCTAGGTAAGGCATGGATGTTGTGTTTGTCTTACGGCAGCCCTGGTGGCGCAGTAATCTAAGCGATGGCTTCTGATCATTCGTCCAACGGAAGTGTCTAGGTTCAAATCCCGGGTAAGGCATGGATGTTGTGTTTGTCTTACGGCAGCCCCGGTGGCGCAGTGATCTAAGCGATGGCTTCTGATCATTCGTCCAACGGAAGTGTCTAGTTTTAAATCCCGGGTAAGGCATGGATGTTGTGTTTGTCTTACGGCAGCCCCGGTGGCGCAGTGATCTAAGCGATGGCTTCTGATCATTCGCCCAAGGGAAGTGTCTGGGTTCAAATCCAAAGTAAGGCATGGATGTTGTGTTTGTCTTACGGCAGCCCCGGTGGCGCAGTGATCTAAGCGATGGCTTCTGATCATTCGTCCAACGGAAGTGTCTGGTTTCAAATCCCGGGTAAGGCATGGATATTGTGTTTGTCTTATGGCAGCCCCGGTGGCGCAGTGATCTAAGCGATGGCTTCAGATCATTCGTCCAACGGAAGTGTCTGGGTTCAAATCCCGGGTAAGGCATGGATGTTGTGTTTGTCTTACGGCAGCCCCGGTGGCGCAGTGATCTCTAAGCGATGGCTTCTGATCATTTGTCCAACGGAAGTGTCTGGGTTCAAATCCCGGGTAAGGCATGGATGTTGTGTTTGTCTTACGGCAGCCCCGGTGGCGCAGTGATCTCTAAGCGATGGCTTCTGATCATTTGTCCAACGGAAGTGTCTGGGTTCAAATCCCGGGTAAGGCATGGATGTTGTGTTTGTCTTACGGCAGCCCCGGTGGCGCAGTGATCTCTAAGCGATGGCTTCTGATCATTTGTCCAACGGAAGTGTCTGGGTTCAAATCCCGGGTAAGGCATGGATATTGTGTTTGTCTTACGGCAGCCCCGGTGGCGCAGTGATCTCTAAGCGATGGCTTCTGATCATTTGTCCAACGGAAGTGTCTGGGTTCAAATCCCGGGTAAGGCATAGATGCTGTGTTTGTCGTACGGCAGCCCCGGTAGCGCAGTAATATAAGGAATGGCTTCTTCTGCATGGCACGACAATGCGATCTGTCACACAGCATGTTCCTCGAAACACTTCTTGATGATTCTAGCAGTGCGGCATGGCGCATTATCTTATTAGTAATGGCCATCCCCATCAAGAAATATAGGCACTATGGACTGAATTCCATATGAATCCACCTTGCAGATGACGTACACCCATACATGCTGATTGTCTTCCTTGGGGCGGATAAGATCTTCCAGTACAACGATGCAACGTGTCTCACAGCTAGGAATTCGCGAGAGTGGTTTGAATAGCACGATGAAGACTTCAGAGTACTCCCCTGGCCCAATAATTCCTCAGACTTAAACCCAATGGAGCATGTGTGGGACAACCTCGATCGTGTTGTTCGCTCTATGGACTCTCCACCACGCACGCTCGAGCAGCTGTCAGATACACTGCAGTCAGCATGACTCCACATACCTGTGAACACCTTCCGGCACTTTATTGAGTCAGTCCCAGAGCGTCTAGCTCCTGTTTGGGCTGCACGCGGTGGTTACTCTGGATATTAGCTGGTGGTCAAAATAATGTGATTCGACAGGGTATATCATTTATTAGTCATGTTTCTTTCTCTTTTTTTTTCGTTTTTCTTATTTTCTTTTTTTTTCGTTTTTTTATTTTTTCGTTTTTCGTTCTTTCTTGTTTTTCGTTTTTCTTTCTTTTTTTTTCGTTTTTCTTTCTTTTTCTTTCTTTTTTTTTCGTTTTTCTTTCTTTTTTCTTTTTTTTTTGTTTTTCTTTCTTTTTTCTTTTTTTTTCGTTTTTCTTTCTTTTTTTCGTTTTTCTTTTTTACTTTCTTTTTTTTTCTTTTTCTTCGTTTTTTTCTTCTTTTCCTTTTTGCTTCATTTTTCTTTCTTTCTTTTTGTTTTTCTTTCTTTTTTTCGTTTTTCTTTCTTTTTTTCACTTTTCTTTCTTTCTTTTTTTTGCTTTTCTTTCTTTTTTCTTTTTTTCGTTTTTCTTTCTTTTTTTCGTTTTTCTTTCTTACTTTCTTTTTTTTCGTTTTTTTTTCTTCTTTTCCTTTTTGTTTCGTTTTTCTTTCTTTTTTTTGTTTTTCTTTCTTTTTTTCGTTTGTTTTTCTTTTTTCTTCGTTTTTCTTTTTTCCTTTCCTTTTTTTTTTTTCGTTTTTCTTTCTTTCTTTCTTTTTTTTTTTCGTTTTTCTTTCTTTTTTCGTTTGTTTTTCTTTTTTCTTCGTTTTTCTTTTTTCCTTTCCTTTTTTTTTTTTCGTTTTTCTTTCTTTCTTTCTTTTTTTTTTTTCGTTTTTCTTTCTTTCTTTCTTTTTTTTTTTTCGTTTTTCATTCTTTCCTTTCTGCTGATAGTGGACGCTATGCTCGTTGAGTCCAAATTCTAAGGCAGTGGTGACTCTTGGGGTAAAGTGGTGTGGTGAAGAACCAGCCAGCCCACAACATATATTAATTATGAAAGATAACTAAAGCAAAAGTTTGAAGGGAAGAGATTTTATATAAATATAAAAAAAAGCAAACACACCCTCTCAAAAAAATGATTTTATGAGTTCCTGGGTGGTCTTGAAATTCATGGGAATTAATAAAATTATAAAATTGTTTCTTTTTTAAAGGTGATATTTTTTTCTTTGTTTGTATTCCTTTTATTTATTATTATTATTATTTTTTTGATTGAAGGTTTAACGACCACCGTGAGCACAATTCAATGGGCTATAAGCAGTCGCCCATCCCTAATTTAGGGCCACTGGTTCCAGGGAAGGGAGAGAGACAGTGCCGTATGACAAACACAACATCCATGCCTCACCGAGATTCGAACCCGAATCCTTTCAGGAAAGAATGGTCATAAGCCAGCGCTTACACCACTGCGCCACCGGGGCAGCTCGTATTCCTTTTGAATGCTGTATTCTGCGGCTTCTAGAGCTTTTAGATTTTCGAAGTTTGGTAAGATTTCTTTTGAAGTTAAAATGATTTTGTTTTCCTACTTTGTCGTATATATACAGGGCGCATAGGAAAGTCCCTTTAGATTAGAATAACTTGCGAACGGAGAGTGGTACAGTTATGCAAGTGAGATAACGGTATAGTAAAACGACTACGCCGGATCGAATGCAACCAAAAGCAGCGCTCCTAGTGGCGAAATGCGGAAGTTAACCTTTGCAAATCGAAAACAAAAAGAGACAGAACAAAATTTCCAATTAAAAAGTTGTTGAACATCAATTAATTAGTACAAAACGACATTTGTTTTACTCAGATAAGATAAATTTTCTCCTGAATACCATAAAATGTCCGAAATCGATGCGCGACCTTTTGTGTGAACGTTTGAAGGGAACAGGCATAGGTATGAGCAAATACACACAATTTATTGCATAAATGCGTACTTATGTCAATACAGTTTGATGACGTCAGACAAAAACAAAAACAAAAAAGGCAAACTGGCGCACAGTGATAGAAAGTTAATGTCGAGTATGTTCGAAGAGTTCGCCATTGCCCAGATACACATTTGTATTCGTGAAAGTAACTCTGCATGCACATTCCTCAGCATGGAAGGTGCCACACTATTGCAAGCATCTGTAACACGACGACGTAGATCAAGCAGACTTGTAGGCGCTGTTGCATACACCTGATTTTTTACGTAACCCCAGAAATCCAAGCTCGCCATTCTCACACAGCGTACGTAGACCTAAACTTCTGATCAGGGTACATCCTGCTACTGGTTTTTATATCGTAGGTACTGTACAACGTCACAATCTGCATTTGCATACGGCTACATTTGTGAAATGTGAATATGCAGATTCGAATCGTCCGCGCATTGATTTCGGACATTGTAGGGTATTAAGGCGACAATTTATCTTATCCGTGTGAAACAAAGGTCGTTTTTGTACTAATTAATTGATTCTCTACAACTTTGTAATTGCTCTATCTCTTTTCGTTTTCGATTTGCAATAGCTAACCTCCGCATTTCGCCACAAGGGGCGCTGCTGTCGGTTGCATTCGATCGGGCGTTGTCGCTTTACTATATCGTTATCTCACTTGCATAACTGTATCTCTCTCCGTACCACTGGACACGGAGCCGGAGATATTGCGGTGTTAATGGTGGCAAACGTAAAGGGCAATGGGATCGACAGATTCGCTTCCGCGAGACGTCGAGAAATGCTTCCTGGGCACACACGACCGGGTCCCCGGAGCATCCGTTCATGCCTGGGGCACGATCCGTCGAGCCTCTCTACCGGTGGTCCTCCTGGTCCGTCTGGAGCGTCTCCGCCGTGTGGCAGTGCCGTCACGTGTCCACCGCTCCCAAGACAGTCGGACGGTATGGTCAGAACGATCCACGTGGCGGGCTATACGGTGCGCCGACCACCCTGCGGTTTTGAGCCCGATGATCCGGCCTCTCTCAAAGTCCGTAAGTTGCGTAAATCGACGTCTCTGGCGTCTACCCGGCATTCTTTTCACTCTGTACTCTTGCTTGCGTCGACCGGTGCTTTTCGCTTTTATGGGGCATTGACTACACGCCGGTTTATAAGGCTGCTGGTTCGTTTTTGCAGCGGGATGTGCGGTCATGCGCACTTGCACCAAACGTGGATCGTTTGCACACCAGCACGCACTCTAGCGTTTTGCAAAGTTTCGCGGTTGTAGCATGTTTTCTTCCATGTCTGCAAATTTCATTGTCAGTGAGTGTAAAAATAATAATAATAATAATAATAATAATAATAATAATAATAATAAGAAGAAGAAGAAGAAGAAGAAGAAGAATTTGAAAGAAAGGAAAGTGGAATGGGACTAACTTATATTTCAGATCTTTCGGAAATAAGAGAAACACCTCAAACAATATTTCTTTGGAAAAAAAAGATGCCCCCATAACAGTTCTGGCTGCAGGTGAAAAAGACTTTAACCACGCTGAGCCTGAACACTGCTTAGCTGCTTCCTGAATAAGAAATTAATTCAGACCCACTGATGAGCTAGAGAACCGAAATTCTGCGAAGAAAATGTCCGAACTCCTCAGCTCTGAAAAACATTGAAACATATTGAGAGAGTACCTTGGTACTCTTGGTAGGTAATTTATACTATGCATCATTTGCATGTCATGATCTTTATGGGTGTGACATACACTGAAGACCAATTGAATAAGAGACAGCTGGCGTTATGCAAATGTGGCGGTGTGAGCGGCCCTGTAAACGGAAACGACATGACGTATGCAGCGATCCGACAAAGGAGTGAGGAGTGATGCGACGGGAATCAGTAAGAGTCGGACGCAGTATGGGTAAGACGAAGGATCTAAGCGCACTTGATCGTGGGCAAATTGTCGGGGCCCGACCAATGGGTCACTCCATCTCGGAAGTCGTGCAGGCACTGGGATTTCCACGAGCCACTGTGTCACGGGTGCACCGTGAGTACATCGAATCCAGTAAAGCCCTCCCTACAAGGGCCAAATGCCGTGGACAACAGCGTGTGGATGAGCGGGGCCATCGTCGGCTAGCTCGCATTGTAACAGCGGATAGACGGGCCACAGTGCAAGAAATCAGTCGACAATTTAACGCTGGTGCACAAAAACGTGGAAGCAACCACACCATCCAGAACCATCTCCTCGCTATGGGGTACAGAAGCCATCGTCCCACTAGGGTACCACTGCTAACCGCATATCACAGGGTGCAAAGATTAGCATAGGCGCGGGAACATCGCCACTGAACCCTAGACATGTGAAAAAATGTTGCCTAGACTGATGAGTCGAGATTCCCGTTGGTACATGCTGATGGCTGGATACGAGTACGGCGCAAACCACATGAATCGATGGTTCCTTCTTGCCAGCAGGGTACTCCTCAAGCTGGTGGGGGTAGCATTCTCGTCCGGGGACTGTTTACGTGGACCGAAATGGGACCCCTGGTAGGTGTGACATCGTCCCTCACAGGTCAACGTTACCGGGATATCCTGGATGACCATTTGCTCCCGTTTGTGGGTCTTCAACATCCCACTGGGGACCTCATCCTGCAACAAGAGAATGCAGCTCCCGAATTGTATCCGAATGGTTGGATGAGCACTCCACCGACGTGACCTCGCTTCCTTGGCCAGCTAGGTCACCTGAACTCAATCCCATTGATCACATCTGGGATGCCATCGAGAGAGATGTTCGAGGCTGTGACCCCCCTCCATTAAATCTTCGTGAACTGTGGGAGCTTGTTCAGGGGTCGTGGATCTGTATGGCTTCCCAATGCTTCCGGTGTCTTGTCGAGTCTATGCCGAGACGAATCGTAGCCGTCATCAGGACGAAATGTGGTGTTACTACACAGGTATCTCTAATTCAATTTGCGCCGTCATCAGGCGAAAGGTGGCGTTACTAGACAGGTATCTCTAATTCATTTGCCCTTCAGTGTAGAATCGATACATCAGATTGCTAAACCACTTCGCCATGCGTGCCTTTCGTGCCACGTAAGATATCCAAGCGATAATCGATTTCCCCGCCAAGTGTTCGCCAGCATTTGGGGCGTTACTGTTGCTATGGCAACACCAATTCAGGTCTTCAGGTCATCAAGGCTGGTCACAGGGGTCAGGTAAAAGATGTTCTTCACGTATCCCCCTCAGAAAGAAATCCAGTAGCGGAATATCGGGTAAGCGCGGAGGCCACGGAATGGGTCCACCACGCCCAACCTAGCGTCCAAGAAAATGCAGGTCAAGAAATTCTCGGACAGTAACAACCCAATTTCGGCGGTACGCCATCGGGATGGAACACCACATTGGGCTGCCGATCTTCCAACTGAGGCAACAGATACAGCTGTAGCATGTCCAGATAGGTCACTGCTGTCACTGTTTTCTTCACAAAGGAAAAGGGCCCCAACACTTCGGAACACGACAAAGCGCACCAGACGTTCACCTTTCGACTATCTCGTTCGACGTCTCGAATGGCGTGAGGGTTTTAGGAGCCCCATATTCTGCAGTAATGCCGATGTAACCTCCCTGAGACGAAAAACAACAATGCTTCGTCACTAAATACCCATGTCCGCAAGTAATGTTCATCAGCTTCGACTTTGGACCAAATGTTTTGAGCAAATTGGAAACGGTGGGGTTTATTGTCCCGCTGCAAAGCCTGTATCTAACAGTGTGTAAGCACGAAGTTGTAGGCGGTTATGCAGAATAGAGATGAGCTCGGACCCAGCCCGGGCTCGGACGGAAGCAGAATTCATTAACTACCGAAAAACCCGGGCGCGCCCTGGGCCCGAATTAAACTTCTTGAATTTCATTACTGTAATTAATTCAACACGTGTAATTCCGTGCCCGGTTGAATTACACGTGTTGAATTTCATTGTGGATTTGTTACCATTGTGGAAGGATTTTCAATTTCCTAAGCTAGCTGCCTTTGCAAGACAAATTTTGCTTAGCAAGACTTGCATTATGCATTGTCCAAAGTTATGGCCCAAGCAAGGGTTAGTTTAAGGAGGTCTGGTATCGAAAAACTGGGAAAAAAGCACATTCCCATTTGTTTGTATTTTATTAAAAATCAAGAATATTATCTTTAAAATGATGTATTAATTTCCAAAATTGTGCAGTTAGAAGTGTTGTTATTTATTTCTTAAAATTTATTTCCTTATTGGAATACTTGTCCTAAAATTTATTTCCTCATTGGAATACTTGTCTTAAAATTTTTTGGGGTGACGTTGGTGTTAAGTGCAGCAGGTCGAGTTTTAGAGAAAAGAAGATCAAGTTGAAGCGCTGAGGCATTAGATGCAATTCTCTGTCTCTTTTCATGATGAGCTTGATCTGGAAACTGCACACACATATGATAATATTGTGATTATTATACTATTAAGCGCAAAGCTTTATTAATGATACAAAATGCAGAATAATCTGGTCTGGAATGCTTTTACGTTCTTTTTTTTTCTTTTTAATTTTGGAAATTTCCCTACATGCTTTTTTATATTCTACTACATCACTCTAAACTACCTTTACCAATTAGCATATATGTAAATTATATTGCAAAGATTAGTTTTCTAGAGTCAAAATTTCAAACACTTGCAACTGTCTGTACGGCGTTGTACGTTTTATAATGCAATTTATTCAAAATAAAAGTAAATTTAGAAATAAAAAAGGTATAACGAATGGAATTTTTTGTTTCTAAATGATTTTCTTTTCTTCAGCTTTTTCGAAAATTACTGATTCCCCTGATGCGGTCGAAGGGCACGTTGATTATTTATTTATTTTCAAATCCACATTTTAGAACATTTGGCTTTATGCGTAGTATTTCTAAAAACATATTAATATTGTGAATTGGATTAACTGAACTAAAATTTTTAAACTAATGACTTTTAAACTAATCCTTGCTTGGACCATATCTTTGGCCAGTGTATAATGCATAAATGCAAGCCTTGATATGCAAATTTTTCCAAGAATCCGGGCCCGGGCTCTAGGCCTTTAGTTCTGCATTAGAGATGAGGCCGGGCTCCTAAAATTGAGCCCGAACTCATCTCTAACGCAGAATTCTCCAAACAGTCGTTTGTGGCATACCTAACTGCGACGCAGCGCGTCTCGTTGACTTCTGAGGGCACCGAGAAAAGCTTCCTAAACGCGATCTACATCGTCCTGCGAAGTGCTCGGTCTTTCCGCTCATTTTTGATGCTATCAGTCTTTTGAAACTGCTTTAACCAACATCGGATTGCATTATATGAACGTGGCGCTCTGCCATACTGCGTTCTGTAATGACGTTGCGTTGTGATAACTGACATTGTTTCCAAGAACCAGAGTACGCACATTGCTTTTCTTTGAACGGTCGCCATTTTGAAGTGTGACGTCAATTCAGCGGGTACCGTCTTGCCACATAAAACTTCCGCGGTGAACTTCTTTATGCTGTAGGCAATTTTATTTGGTTGGTTACGATTTGAGCATGCCAGGCCACTGAAACCCCGATAATAATGATGAATCACGTTGTACATTTATTTACGTACTACCCACTGCATTTATTCACGTTATTCACGACCACACAGAGCCACATTACGGTACATAATAAGTGGAATTAACTCATAAAAACAACAACAAGATTTACTAGTTTCTGACGTCGAACGGTACTTAGGTAGATGGATTAAGGAATGCTACTCTCGTAAAACCTATGAAAGTAGATAAGTGAGTCATAAAAGGAAATATGCTTGGAATGGCGGCGGCAGTGGAACGTATTTCGACTGTTTAG
This sequence comes from Macrothele yani, assembly GCA_039090855.1. Classification (NCBI taxonomy): domain Eukaryota; kingdom Metazoa; phylum Arthropoda; class Arachnida; order Araneae; family Macrothelidae; genus Macrothele; species Macrothele yani. The sequence goes on along the minus strand of CM076999.1, from coordinate 104,564,057 downwards.
TTTTTCAAAAACAATATTTATCCTTATTACATGTTGTTACAGGGTGATTCATTAAGAAGTCTACAGTTTCAACGCACTATAAACCAGAACATTGTAAGATATTTTACACCGGCGTGCAAAAATTAAGGACGAAGAGGAGAAATCAGCATAACAGCGTAACGAGCAGACAGAACGGACCGAAAGACCACTCAGGAGATAGACTAAAGTCCGGTACGGTAGGGCATGCGCATATATGCAGCATGACGTGGGGGGGTCGGAAGGGTATAAAGCACACGAACGGTGTACGCTCAGCAATTCGGGGAAAGCTATTGCACGGTGTACATCGGTTTGAACGACGTCGAATTGCTGCCACCGTGTGATATGGCCAACAGGCAATCCAGTAGATGACATCTGGATGACTTTACCCGAGGTCGCGTCATTGGGAAGTTGGAAGAAGGTCGAAGTGTGACTAGTGTAGCCGAGGAGTTTGGAATCGCTCACAGCATGGTTTCACGAGCTTGGACTGCATTTCAAACGACAGAAACAGCTGTCCGAGAGTTTAGCAGTGGTCGTCCACGAGCAACCACGGCGGCGGACGACCGGTATATTGTCCTACAGGCGAGAAGAGACAGACGGCAGACAGCGGGAGAAATCGCAAGGCACATGCAACAGACAACTGGACGTCCGTTATCGCGTTTTACGGTGGCCAGGAGGCTGCACAAAGGTGGTCTATTTGCACGACGACCAGTGCGGTGTGTGCCATTAACGCCTGCTCATCGGAGACGGCGGTTTCTGTGGTGCCAGGAACACAAGAACTGGACACATCAGCAATGGGGTCGAGTTCTCTTTACGGATGAGAGCCGATCTAGTCTGACGAGCGATTCTGGACGTATACACATCTGGAGAGAGCAGGGAACACGCAATCACACCTCTAACATCATCGAAAGGGACTGGTTTGGAGGTGGCGGAGTTCTTGTTTGGGGCGGTATCTTGCTTGGTAGCCGTACTGACCTCCACATCTTACAAGGAGGTTCAGTCACTGGTGTTCGCTATTGTACCGAGGTTCTTCTGCCTCACGTGCGTCTGTTTAGAGGTGCTGTGGGTCCTGAGTTCCTCTTCATGGACGACAACGCTACACCTCATTGCAAAGTGGCTGTCGCAGAGCTGTTGGAGAGTGAAGATATTCAACGCATGGATTGGCCCGCAAGGTCCCCGGACCATAATCCAATCAAACACGTGTGGGACCTTCTCGGGAGACGCTTGGCAGTACATCACCAGCCGCCAGCAACGATTCCGCAGCTGCGATTGGCGCTACAAGAGGAATAGGCCGCGATACCTCAACAGCTCCTTGACAACCTCGTCCTCAGCATGGACAGACGTTGTAAATCCTGCAACGCAGTCAGGGGTGATCATATCCTATACTAAAGACTGGATTTTTCTTGACAACCGCCTGTCACATGGACGTTTCTGTCATCTGTCCAGTTGTGCTCGAAATTACCTTTTCAATAAAGTGCATTTGTATCGTTTGGATTCCTTGTTTGGACGGTTATGCTCACTTTTCCCATATTTTTACATCTTGGGGATCTTATCGAATGATTTGAGTCGATGTGAAGCACTTCTGCACGACGTTACATTCGAAAAACAGTCTCGTCCTTAATTTTTGCACGCCAGTGTATGTTACCTGTTACAGAAATGTAGGGGAATGTTTCAAGTTTTTTTAGAGACAGTCACAGATGTTCTATGTGTGCACCCTTAGTCACAAGACACACATGGAGCCGGTAACCCATTTCCTCTCAAACGCGAGGTAAGATATCTGAATCAAGTGAAGTGATAGTGGCTGTGATACGCTGTTTCAGCTCCGCTAGATCAACAGGAAGGGGAGGGGTGAATACCTTGTCCTTTACGTACCCACACAGGAAGAAGTCACAGGGTGTTAAGTCAGGACTTCTGGGTGGCCAATGGGTCAGTAGCATGTCGTAGTTCGCGGCTCGTTTTTGTGAGAAATACCGCAAAAGCTGCATTAAAAATTAAACGATATGTTAAGTCTTTGGTTGATGCCACAGTTGCAGGACGACAGTGACAACTTTATTCTCCAATTGGACGGTGCACCACCGCACTGGTTAGGCGACGTGCGAGAATATCTCGATGAACATCTTCCTCACTGATGTATTGGACGGGCCGCGGACTACAACATGCCCCTGATATACCTTTAAGTACTCTAAAAAATTGATATTCTTTTTAAATCCTTTTATAAATTGATGTACCTCTGAATTCTTTTAAAAATTTAAATTCTTTTATAAATTGATATACCGTTGATGTTTTTATGAATTGATATACTTTTGAATTCTTTTATAACCTGATATATCTTGAAATTATTTTATAAATTTGAATTCTTTCATAAACTGATATACCTTTAAGTACTCTGAAAAATTGATATTCTTTTTAAATCCTTTTATAAATTGATGTACCTCTGAATTCTTTTATAAATTTAAATTCTTTTATAAATTGATATACCGTTGATGTTTTTATGAATTGATATACTTTTGAATTCTTTTATAACCTGATATATCTTGAAATTCTTTTATAAATTTGAATTCTTTCATAAACTGATATACCTTTAAGTACTCTGAAAAATTGATATTCTTTTTAAATCCTTTTATAAATTGATGTACCTCTGAATTCTTTTATAAATTTAAATTCTTTTATAAATTGATATACCGTTGATGTTTTTATGAATTGATATACTTTTGAATTCTTTTATAACCTGATATATCTTGAAATTCTTTTATAAATTTGAATTCTTTCATAAACTGATATACCTTTAAGTACTCTAAAAAATTGATATTCTTTTTAAATCCTTTTATAAATTGATGTACCTCTGAATTCTTTTATAAATTTAAATTCTTTAATAAATTGATATACCGTTGATGTTTTTATGAATTGATATACTTTTGAATTCTTTTATAACCTGATATATCTTGAAATTCTTTTATAAATTTGAATTCTTTCATAAACTGATATACCTTTAAATACTTTAAAAAATTGATATTCTTTTTAAATACTTTAAAAAATTGATATTCTTTTTAAATTCTTTCATAAACTGATATACCTTTGAATGCTTTTATAAACATATACTTTTGAATTCTTTTACAAACTTGTATACCTTTGAATTCTTTTATAAATTTGAATTCTTTCATAAACTAAACTGATATACCTTTAAATACTTTTATAAATTGATATACGTTTGAATTTTTTTATAAATTTGAATTCTTTCATAAACTGATATACCTTTAAGTACTCTGAAAAATTGATATTCTTTTTAAATCCTTTTATAAATTGATGTACCTCTGAATTCTTTTATAAATTTAAATTCTTTTATAAATTGATATACCGTTGATGTTTTTATGAATTGATATACTTTTGAATTCTTTTATAACCTGATATATCTTGAAATTCTTTTATAAATTTGAATTCTTTCATAAACTGATATACCTTTAAATACTTTAAAAAATTGATATTCTTTTTAAATACTTTAAAAAAATTGATATTCTTTTTAAATTCTTTCATAAACTGATATACCTTTGAATGCTTTTATAAACATATACTTTTGAATTCTTTTACAAACTTGTATACCTTTGAATTCTTTTATAAATTTGAATTCTTTCATAAACTAAACTGATATACCTTTAAATACTTTTATAAATTGATATACGTTTGAATTTTTTTATAAATTTGAATTCTTTCATAAACTGATATACCTTTGAATTCTTTTACAAATGGATATACCTCTGAATTCTTTTATAAATTCATGTACCTTTGGATTCTTTTATAACCTGATATACCTTTGAATTCTTTTATAAATTGATATACCTTTGAACTCTCTTTTAACTTGACATACTTTTAAATTCTTTTATAACCTAACATGCCTTTGACTACTTTTATAAATTGATATACTTTTAAATCTTTTATAAATTGATATACTTTTAAATCTTTCATAAATTGATCTACCTCTGAATTCTTTTATAAATTTATTAAATTCTTTTATAAATTGATATACCTTTGGAATTCCTTTTTTCTATAAATTTTACAGAATGCTATTTTCTTCAAAAGGTATATGAAAATTAATTAAACAGAAAATAAAACACTCTCTTTCTGTTTGTCTGTCTGCCTCTCTCTTTCTCTCTCTCTCTGTCTCTATTTTTGATGAAGCTGATGTTTATTTCAATCAATTAATCCTAACCTGAATTGGAAATCGGATTGAATTACCAACTATAGTTGGTAAGCTTTTGGGTAAAGCCGCCCTACCTGGGTGAAATGGAAAGATTCTTATAAACCAAAGTATTTTGTTGATTGCACATTTCTTCCTTGCGTGTACCTACTTTATTTACTGGTCCATTGTAATTCTTAATCTAAGGAAATTATTAAAATCGTGCCTTCTCCATTCCTCAGAAATGCAAGACGAAAACGAGCCGTTATTTTTGTGTATCCGTGAATACATCCGCTTCCGCTTGAATAGCGAGAATCCGTGCCGGACAAGTATTCCAATGAGGAAATCCGCTTCCCTCAGAGATGTACCAGTTGCCTACCGATATATATGTATATATATTTATATGCATTACGTAGCTATAAAGTAAGAAGACGAATGTTTTCTTCAAGAAACCAATAACAAAGAAACGATATGCAAAAAAAAAAGAAAAGAAATCACCAAGGCAAAATACAGTAGAACCCGCTTGTAACGAGCCCGCGTTTAGCGAGATCCCGGATTTAAGGAGCAAAACAGGAGCCTTTGTTTGGTATAATGTTAATTCAAAAATAATTTGATCATCTTTGAGGAACGAAATTTAATGAAATTCCTATAAATTTAATTCTTTACTGACAATATGAGGGAAAGAGAAGCTAAAATTAACATTTTTCATATGTGAAGAGCCCGGTAGCGCAGTAGTCAAAGCGATGGCTTCTACCCATTCGTCCTAGATGGGTCCGGGTTCGAATCCCGGTGAGCCATAGATGCTGTATTTGTCTTACGGCTCTGGCTCTCTCCACTCCCTGGAAGCAGTGGCACTAAATCAGGGATAAGCGACGGCTTATAGCCCATTGAGTTGCTCATGACGGTCGTTAAACTCCCTGTGGCGCAGTAGTCTAAGAGATGGCAGCTGATCGTTCGCCCGAAAGGGGTCCGGGTTCAAATCCCGGTGAGGCATGGATCTTGTGTTTGTCTTACGGCACTGGCTCTCTCCCTTCCCTGGAAGCAGTGGCACTAAATTAGGGACGGGCGACTGCTTATAGCCCATTGAGTTGCTCATGGCGGAGGTTAAATCACCAATCGCCGCCCCGTTGGCGCAGTGGTCTAAGCGATGGCCTCTGATCATTCGTCCGAAATGGGTCCGGGTTCGAATCCCGGTGAGGCATTAAAGTTGTGTTTGTCTTACGGCACTGGCTCTCTCCCTTCCCCGGAACCAGCGACCCGAAATTAGGGGGACGGGCGACTGCTTATAGCCCATTGAGTTGCTCATGGCGGTCGTTAAACCTACAACCGCCGCCCAGGTGGCGCAGTGGTCTAAGCGATGGCCTCTGGTCATTCGTCCGAAAGAGGTCCGGGTTTGAATCCCGTGGAGGCACGGATGTTGTGTTTGTATTACGACAAGGGCTCTCTGCCCTCTTGGAAGCAGTGGCACTAAATTAGGGACGGGTAACTTTATACCCCATTGAGTTGCTCGTGGCAGTCGTTAAACCTCCAATCGCCGCCCCTGTGACGCAGTGGTCTAAGCGATGGCCTCTGATTATTCGTCCAAAAGGGGTCCGGGTTCGAATCCCGGTGAGGCAGGGATGTTGGGTTTGTCTTACGGCACTGGCTCTCTCCCTTTCCTGGAACCAGTGGCCCTTAATTAGGGACGGGCGACTGCTTATAGTCCATTGAGTAGCTCATGGCGGTCGTTAAACCTCCAATCGCCGCCCCGGTGGCGCATTGGTCTGAGCGATGTCATCTGATCATTCGTCCAAAAGGGGTCCGGGTTAGAATCCCGGTGAGGCATGGATGTTTGTGTTTGTCTTACGGCATTGGCTCTCTCTCTTCCCTGGAACCAGTGGCCCTAAATTAGGAACAGGTGACTGCTTATAGCCCATTGAGTTGCTCGTGGCGGTCGTTACACCTCCAACCGGCGCTCCGGTGATGCAGTGGTCTAAGCGATGGTATCTGACTATTCGTCGGCCGCCCCGGTGGCGCAGTGGTCTAAGGCGCTGGCCTCTGATCATTCGTCCGTAAGGGGTCCGGGTTCGAATCCCGGTCAGGCATGGATGTTGTGTTTGTCTTACGGCAATGGCTCTCTCCGTTCCCTGGAACCAGTGACTCAAAATTAGGGACGGGCGGCTGCTTATAGCCCATCGAGTTCCTCACGGTGGTCGTTAAACCTCCAATCCAAAAAAAAAAAAAAAAAAAATTCCCGGTGGCGCAGTGGTCTCAGCAATGGCATCTGATCATTTGTCCAACAGGGGTCCGGGTCCAAATCCCGATGAGGCATGGATGTTGTGTTTGTCTTATGGCAGTGGCTCTCTCCCTACCCTGGAATGAATGGCCCTAAATTAGGGGTGGGCGACTGCTTATAGCCCATTGAGCTGCTCAGGAAGATCGTTAAACTTCCAATAAAAAAAAAAATACTAACAAACGGACTTTTCTGAAATTAACGGAATTAGTGCTACGGAAGATCTGTGAGAAAAAGAAAATTAAGGAAAAACAGGAACTTTTCAAAAAGTAAATTCCGTTAAATCACGGAACACTTACCAGCGACTTTGCTGCACGTTATTTCAGAAATTTTCCATGAATTCACCCTTATTTTTTGCAGTGTACATTTTCTCGTTAGTTAAACCCCAACGTCAATTAAGATTTTGTCGCAGTCTCAAATCTTCCAGGTATAGCTTGGATTTAACTTACGATTTTTTTTTATTTGAGGTTTAACAACCACCGAGTACAACTCAGTGGGTTATAAGTGGTCTGCCGTCCCAAATTTAGGGCCTGTGGTTCCAGGGGAAGGAGAGAGCCTGGCTCCGTAAAGCAAACATAGCATCCATGCCTCATCATCGGGAATCGAACTTGCACGGACGCATGGTCACGAGATACCACTTTATTGCTAATAAAATAATATGAATTTTTATAATATAATATTTTTTTTTTTATTTTGCTTGTTCGGGTGCAAAATTTTTCATCCGTTTCGAACTCTAAACACAACGTCCGTGACTAAGCAGGTTTCGAAGCCGCACCCATCTCGGACGAATGATCAGAAGCCATAGCTCAGACCACTGCGCCCCTGGGGCGGCACGAAAAAATTGAACATCATAAAATGTTGAGATGTCGAATGCGTTCCACTTTTTCATTTTGTGTTTCGGGTTTAATAACCTTTGCAGTCGCCCATTAAGGGTCACTGCTGCCAGAATAGGTACAGAGCAAGCGATGCCAGAAAAAAACAAAAAAAAAAAAACACTATTTGTGCCTCATGGGGTGTCGACAGTGTTTCTTTCAGGCATACATCCAGGGGGGCGAAGCCCTCCCGGAAACGACCATTCGTCCCCAGGAGACATTTTAGGTTACCGAGACAAATTTTAATAAATTTAGGCTATGATGAAAAAGGAAGTTTCGTTTCTTTTATGCTACAAATATTTCTTCAATTTTATTTTTTAAATATTTGTTCAAATGGTACTAGTTTTAGTTTATTTTATTAAAAAAGTGTATTACGACGCATGGTATTCTTAAAAATATACTAAGTAGACTAATCATATCTAATTGTCTGGGAATCGTGATTCAAGAACAAGAATGCGTTGAATACATTTTAACAGATAAGAATTTCAAGCCTGCGGAACCTCCCCCTTCCCTCCTTTAGCTGAAAACAGTTTGTTATTCCTGAAATGTTTGAAGAAGTATTCACTATATCAGGTATGTATGTAAAATTTTTCTTTGGGGGGGGGGGGTGTTACAAAAAAAGGAAGTTTTTGAAATCCACCATCTGGAACAAAATTAAAGTAAATGAAAAATTGAAGAAAAATTAAAGCATTTTTTTTTCTAATGTATGTTGATACATTTTTTTTTAAATTAAAGCATTTTTTCTAATGTACGTCGCATTTTAACCAAAAAAATAAATAAATAAAAAAAATAAGCATTTTCCGGGGAGAAGACCCCCGCTAAATGCGCCCCTGTGCTAAATATATAGTAATTACTACTCTATATATAAATATAGTAGTTGAAATTATATACTAGGGGTGTTCAAATGAAAAGGTACGAAACGTCATAAGAACGTAACCGTTAACATATTTGCCTATGCCGCTATGGGAGAACGTAGCGACACATCTAGGGATGCGATTGGAGTCGCCGGCGTGGATCGGAGCATGCGCGGGCGCCCGCATGCGCAGGAGAGAGCAGAGGCTCTTATAAAGAGCGCCGTCCAATTGACGCGGCAGTGCGTGTGAGGACAGGATGGCGTTCACATTGCAAAATTCGACGATTGAGGAGCAGCGAAGCGTTATCCGATTTCTGACAGCGGAAGGTGTTAAACCGGCAGCTATTCATCGCGGAGGGTGTGGTTGTGCTCCATGATAACGCGCGTCTACACGTCTCCAGGGTCACATACGCGGAACTGGCCAAGTTCCAGTGGGAGCAACTTGACCATCCGCCCTACAGCCCGGACATGTCGCCCTGCGATTTCCATGTGTTTGGTCCCCTGAAAAAACATCTGAAAGGGAAGCGCTTCCACTCGGACGACGAACTCAAGGACGCTGTGCAGGACAGGGTCTCGTCACGGCCACAGGAATTCTGGGAACAAGGAATCCTTCGGCTTGTTAATCAGTGGGATCGTTGTGCTACGGCCTATGGTGTATACTTTGAATAAAGTCTTCATTTATACCCACAGTGTCGTTTCGTACCTTTTCATTTGAACACTCCTTGTATATATGTATATATATAGCAAATGGATTAGAGGATATAATTTCAACTACTATATATACCATCGGGATTAGAGGAAATTCTATCCCACACTCACCAACCCGCTTGGCCAGCGTGGTGAGTTATGGCCAAACCCCTCCAAAATGATTCCACAACTTAAATCTTGGCCCTCAGTCTCCGGCAGCTGGAATGTACCTGGCCAAGGCAGTGGCCAGTGCGACATGAAGGCAGAGGGTGCTAAGAATCCCCGGAGGACCGGACTAGGCTGCCATCTGATGCTGACCTTGGCAACGTACAATGGACGCTCCCTATCTTCTGATTCAAGGCTTCTTGAATTGGAAGAGGAATTACAAAGGATCAAGTGGGACATCGTGGGGCTAAGTGAGGTAAGGAGAAAAGGAGAAGATCTCATCGAACTGAAAAGTGGACATCTCTTCTACTATCGTGGGACAGATACTGGCAGAACTAGTGGTGTTGGATTTATAATAAACAAGAAACTGAAGGATAAAGTTGTAGAAGTTGAAAGTTCCTCTGACAGAGCTGCACGACTTGTTATCCAACTCTCGAAAAGATACCAGGCTCAGATTATTCAAACTTATGCACCCACCACAAGTCATCCTGAAGAAGAAATTGAAGAATTTTATGAGGAAATTTGTCATCTAAATAATAAAGGTAAGCAGCACTTGAAAATAATTATGGGAGATTTCAATGCAAAAATAGGGCAACGGCAACAGAATGAAACTTCAGTAGGTAAATTCGGTCACGGCAACAGAAACCAGCGTGGAAATACTCTCGTTGAGTTTGCAGAGGCAGAAGGGTTTTTCATCTTGAACTCCTTCTTCAAGAAAAAGCCACACAGGAAATGGACATGGAGACATCCAAATGGGACGACAAATGAAATTGATTTTATTATGTGTAACAAAAAATTCGTCATAGAAGACTGCAGTGTGCTAAACAAGTTCAACACAGGTAGTGACCATAGATTGGTGAGATGTAAGATGCACCTCAGCGCTAAACTTGAACGTGGCAAGCTCATAAGACAAACAAAGTCTATTGACATAACCAACCTCAAAAAACACCATAATACCTTCAAGTTAGAACTGAAGAACAGGTTCTCTGCTTTAGAAGGCCTAACATCGGAAGAAGTGGACATCTCTGAAGTTAACAGAAAAGTAACCAAAGCTCTTATGGAAACAGCAACAAAATTAGCTGGGTCTAAGAACAAGTTGCATGTGAACAAATTATCAGGAAAAACCAAAATGTTGATGCAAAAAAGAAGAGAGATGAGGACAACTAAAGAAGATGTGACTTCCAAAGTGGAATATATAGAGCTATGCAAGACAGTAAGAAAAAGTATCACTGAAGACGTAAGGAAATTCAACTGTGAACTAGTGAGGAAAGCAATTGAAAACAACCAAAGCCTAAAGATAGCAAAGGGACATCTCAGTAAGGGAAGAAAACAGATTATGGCACTGAGAAAAGAAGATGGTTCTGTAACAAGAAATAGAGGCGAAATTTTGACAAGAGTGAAAGATTTCTACTCCAAATTATATGAAAGGGATGATATATGCACTCCAGACATCATGAAAGATACCAGTACCAGAGTTCCTCCAGTCCTTCCAGCAGAAGTTGCACATGCAATCAAGAACATGAAGAGAGGAAAAGCTCCAGGAGAAGATGGAATTACTGTAGACATCATACAAGAAGCAAGTGGAGAAATCGAAACAGTACTCGCCCAAATTTTCACTCGATGCCTTAATGAAGGAAAGATTCCTGAGGATTGGAACACCGCTACAATGATCCTGCTACATAAGAAAGGTGACATTGAGGATCTCGGAAACTACAGACCTATCAGCCTGCTATCAGTAGTTTATAAAATCTTCACTAAAGTTCTTTCACACCGCTTGAAGGTAACACTGGACATGGCTCAACCGAGAGAACAAGCTGGATTCAGGAGTGGCTACAGCACAATAGATCATATCCACGTGCTGAGAGAACTAATTGAAAGAGCGAGGGAATATGAACTTCCATTGTGCATGGCTTTTATCGATTATGAAAAAGCCTTTGATTCGGTGAAACCATCAGCAGTTACAATGGCTCTGAAAACCTGCGGTATTGAAGATGCATACATTAATATTATTAATAACATCTATGAAAATGCAAGTGCAAAGATTCGGCTGTTTGAAAATACAACACACATAAAAATTGGAAAGGGAGTGAGACAAGGTGACACCATATCTCCGAAGCTCTTTAATGCCACATTGGAGGGTGTTTTTCAGTCGCTGAGCTGGGAAAACAAGGGGATAAAGATTAATGGAGATTATCTAACCCACCTTCGTTTTGCTGATGACGTAGTCATTTTTGCAACTACCCCATCAGAGCTGCAGAGTATGATCCAGGAACTTGCTGACAAGAGTAAAGAAGTGGGATTAAAAATGAACTTTCAGAAGACAAAGGTGATGTTCAATGCTTTTACAAGAAATGAAGATTTATCGATTGATGGAGAAAAGCTGGAGATAACAGACACGTACGTTTATCTTGGACAGCAGATATCAAGTGAGGGTCACATTGATGAAGAAATTAATCGGCGTACAAAACTTGCCTGGAGAGCTTTTGGAAGAAACAGCATAATTTTCAAGAGCAATATGCCATTATGTCTTAAAAGAAAAGTGTTTGATCAATGCATCCTTCCAGTGCTTACGTATGGTGCAGAGACGTGGACCTTAACTAAAAGAGACATACAAAGGCTGCAGACAACTCAAAGAAGCATGGAGAGGTGCATGCTTGGTGTAACCAGGAGAGATAAGAAGAGGAACTCGTGGATCCGAAAAATGACAAGAGTGGAAGACATCATGATCAGAGTTAAATCCCTGAAATGGCAATGGGCTGGACATACTGCCAGAAGGACAGACCATCGATGGACAGCCGAAATTTTAGATTGGATTCCAAGGGACAGGAAAAGACCCAGAAGAAGACCACATGGGAGATGGGTGGATGAAATTCGAAAGTATGCAGGGGTGACATGGAGGAGACTGGCACAAGACAGACCGTTGTGGAGGAAACTTGGGGAGACCTTCGTCCAGCAGTGGATTGATAATGGTTGACAATGATGATGATGATGATAGCAAATGGAAAACTTGCCCCTTCTAAGGTTCCATTTGCACCCCTTCTCCCGGGCCAAAAAGTCCTGAAAGAAACACTGGGTGTCGAACCTTGTCCCTTCTCGATCAAATGGTCAGAAGTCAAAGCCTCAGCAAAATAGGCAAAAGGGGAGACACAATCCGTATAAGGAATGATAAATTAAGCCAGCATGCGTGTGCCACTTAAAGCGGTGTGTGTGCGTGTGTGTGAGTGCGAAATGAGAATCTGTGGAAACGGTAGTTAACTTCACCTGTCAATATCAATTCTAACCGCAACCACAAACCAAGTAGGAACTACGACCGCACTGTTTGTGTAACACAGAAGTTGGGGAAATTGTCTCGTACTACATCAACAATAGTTTTGCAATTTTTGGGTCATTCGCGGTTGCGGTTAAAACTAAGGCTTTCAGGAGACGAAAATGCAGTCGCCCGGAGAAGAAAGAGCATTTATCGAGGAAACGTTGGTCACTTTAACAAATTTTGACTTTGATGGCGATTGCAAGCAGTCACGGAGGAACAAGAGCAAAATTTCCATGCTTGGAAATTTTAGTGACTTGTTTCACTAGATATTTTATAATGATGACCTTTGCGAAAAAAAAAAAAAGTGCTTTTCTTATTTACGCTTTCCAACCGTAGGTTGTTTTTTTTTTTTGAGGTTTAACGACCACCGTGAGCAACTCAATGGGCTATAAGCAGTCGCCCGTCCCTAATTTAGGGTCACTGGTTCCAGGGAAGGGAGAGAGCCAGTGCCGTAAGACAAACACAACATCCATGCCTCACCGGGATTCGAACCCGGACCCCGTTCGGACGAATGATCAGAGGCCATCGCTTAGACCACTGCGCCAACGGGGCGGCAAACAACAACCGTAGGTTGAAGAAGCGTATATGCTCCAGCTTTGTCCGTCTGTCTGTCCGTCCGCACGTTAACTCGCGTAAAAAGGGTTAGATTTCGATGAAATTTTAGTATGTGGTAGGGAACCACCTGGGGTCCGCCCCGGTGGCGCAGTGGTCTAAGGCGTTGGCCTCTGAGCATTCGTCGGGAGGGGTCCGGGTTCGAATCCCGGTGAGGCATGGATGTTGTGTTTGTCTTACGGCACTGGCACTCTCCCTTCCCTGGAACCAGTGACCCTAAAATTAGGGACGGGCGACTGCTTATAGCCCATTGAGTTGCTCACGGTGGTCGTTAAACCTCAAAAAAAAAAAAAAAAAAAAAAACCACCTGGGGACGAACCCTATTGAAAATGGGCGAATGGGGTCAAAGGTCAGGACATAGGAGCGGGATCCATTCCATTTCTCTTATGCGTCATGAGTTGCATAAAAATTGTTCGATTTCGATGAAATTTTAGTATGTGGTAGGGGACCACCTGGGGACGAACTGCATTAAAAATGAACGAAATGGGGTTAAAGGTCAGGACATAAGAGCGGGATCCATTCCATTGCCTTTATGCGTCCTAACTTGCTTAAAAATGGTTCGATTTCGATGAAATTCTAGAGTGTGGTTGGGGATCACATGGGGATCAACCCTATCGAAAATCGGTGAAATGTGGTCAAAGGTCAGGACATAGGAGCGGGATCCATTCCATTGCACTTGTGCGTCATAACTTACGTAAAAATGCTTCGATTGCGACAAAACTTTATCATGTTGTTTCGGAGATATATTGAACCGGTTCTGCAGAATATCATCGAAATGGGGTCAAAGGTCAGAGCACAGGAGCGAGATTTATTCCACAGCCATTATCCTCATAACTTGAGTAATGATTTCTGGTATGTTGGAAAACGTATCATAAACAATGCATTGCATGATTTTAGTAACTTGTTGACATTTTGCAGATCCGTCCGTCAGTCCTCCGAGTAGACCTAACATCTCTATTTCAACAGCTTGAATGAAATCTTTTTGCATCCGACAGGACTAACTTTAGCGATCGTGATTACACTGTAAAAAAAAAAAAAAATCTGAAATTCAAGGGCCACTTTCTTTGATTTCTTTCCTGAATTTACGAAGAATATTTCTGATACAATTTCTTCCGTGGAATGATGGAAAAAATCGAATCTCACGGAATTTTCGTACGCCAGAAAAATTCTGAATTTTCTGAAACATTTCCGCAATTCCTTTCTTGTATTAACGCATGTTACCGTTTTCAAGATGAGTTAACGGAAAATTCAGAATTTTTAGAAATTTTTCTGTATTTCCTTTCTTATGTTATCGTTAAAATTCCGTTCTCACTTTTTCCGTATATCCATATGACGAAACATTTTTGGTAATAGGAGAGATTCACGGGAATATTTTGAGGGTTTGATTAACTGTTAAATTTCAATAGTCTGTCAAAGTGTTTGATGTTGAAGTTCTGTGGCAAGATCGGATATTGTGGATAGCAAGCATATCGCATGAATTTTGGTTGTTGTGGCACAGGATATTTCTTCTCTTCTTCCCCATTCTTCTTTTCTTTTTGATTGAAAGTTTAACTACCACCGTGCACAACTCAATGGGCTATAAGCAGTCGCCCGTCTCTAATTTCCCTAATTTAGGGTCACTGGTTCCAGGGATGGGAGAGAGCCAGTGCCGTAAGACAAACACAACATCCATGCCCGACGGGATTCGAACGCGCACTCTTCTCGGACGAACGGTCATAAGCCAGCTCTTAGACTGCTGCGCCATCGGGGTGGCTCCCCATTTTTTTTTTTATCGGAGGTTTAACGACCACCGTGAGCAACTCAATGGGCTATAAGAAGAAGCCCGTCCCTAAATTAGGGTCACTGGTTCCAGGGAAGGGAGAGAGCCAGTGCCGTAAGACAAACACAACATCCATGCCCGACGGGATTCGAACGCGCACTCTTCTCGGACGAACGGTCATAAGCCAGCTCTTAGACTGCTGCGCCACCGGGGTGGCTCCCCATTTTTTATCGGAGGTTTAACGACCACCGTGAGCAACTCAATGGGCTATAAGAAGAAGCCCGTCCCTAAATTAGGGTCACTGGTTCCAGGGAAGGGAGAGAGCCAGTGCCGTAAGACAAACACAACATCCATGCCCGACGGGATTCGAACACGCACTCTTCTCGGACGAACGGTCATAAGCCAGCTCTTAGACTGCTGCGCCACCGGGGTGGCTCCCCATTTTTATCGGAGGTTTAACGACCACCGTGAGCAACTCAATGGGCTATAAGAAGAAGCCCGTCCCTAAATTAGGGTCACTGGTTCCAGGGAAGGGAGAGAGCCAGTGCCGTAAGACAAACACAACATCCATGCCCGACGGGATTCGAACACGCACTCTTCTCGGACGAACGGTCATAAGCCAGCTCTTAGACTGCTGCGCCACCGGGGTGGCTCCCCATTTTTTATCGGAGGTTTAACGACCACCGTGAGCAACTCAATGGGCTATAAGAAGAAGCCCGTCCCTAAATTAGGGTCACTGGTTCCAGGGAAGGAAGAGAGCCAGTGCCGTAAGACAAACACAACATCCATGCCCGTCGAGATTCGAAGTTGCATCCTTCTCGGACAAACGGGTATAAGCCAGCGCTTAGACTGCTGCGCCACCGGGGTGCCCCCCCTTTTTTTAATTACGGAGGTTTAACGACCACCGTGAGCAACTCAATGGGCTATAAGCAGAAGCCCGCCCCTAAGTTAGGGTCACTGGTTCCAGGGAAAGGAGAGAGCCAGTGCCGTAAGACAAACACAACATCCATGCCCGTCGGGATTCGAAGTTGCATCCTTCTCGGACGAACGGTCATAAGTCAGCTCTTAGACTGCTGCGCCACCGGGGCTCCCCAATTTTTTATCGGAGATTTAACGACCACCGTGAGCAACTCAATGGGCTATAAGCAGAAGCCCGTCCCTAAGTTAGGGTCACTGGTTCCAGGGAAGGGAAAGAGCCAGTGCCATAAGACAAATACAACATCCATGCCTCATCGGGATTCGAACCCGGACCCCTTACGGACGAATGATCAGAGGCCATCGCTTAGACCACTGCGCCACCGGGGGCTGCTCCCCATTTTGTGCGCCAGCTATTATACAGTATGGCACAGAAGTCGCGAAAAACTCCATTTAAATTTTTATTGGTTGCTTTTCAGAAAAACCAAGATAGCCATTTCTCTTTTTGGCAAGTGGGACACTTTTGGGGCCTAAAACCGGGGGTCTCGTGACACCGTTGGGGGCGTGGCTGGGGGTTACTCGAAATTTTCAAATGGGAAGGGGAGTCGTGTGACATATCGCTTGATAGATCTCCATAAATTTAGTAAGTTGTTTTTTTAAATTTTTGTTTTATCTTTATCAGGTACAAAGTTGCAGTCCACAATAGCGACACTGAAGGACTCTATGAGTGGTAGGAAAAATTGCGTTACTTCTAACACATCTGTGTTCTTTCTTTGGCTTGTGTGAATATACTGTATTTATTGTGTTTTATGGCAAGGAGCCACCACGAATCGAGGGGCACGGTGACCCCATTGGGGGGCGGGGAACAGCGTCATTCAATAATTGCAGATTGGAAAAAGGGGAGGGTTGTGTAATACATCATTGCAACGATGACGTACACTGAAGTGCCAGAAAAACTGGTACACACGAGCTTATGCAAAATACATAGCAACGTCACCTATGCGCGTACTCGGTTGCGTCCGCTAGTGCGTATATAAAGCGATAGACATCCTTGCCAGCTGTCAGAGCTGTTTTCGGCATGAGAATGACAAGTAATAACGATTTAAGCGACTTTCAACGCAATGTCATAGTTGGCGCTCGTGAGATGGGCCATAGTATTTCGGAGGTAGAAACGAAGTTTGGATTTTCACGGACGAGCATTGCAAGGGTGTACCGTGACTACAAGAATTCCGGCAAAATCTCCAACCTACGATACCAGTGTGGCCGTAAAACGACATTGGCTGAACGTGACCATCGTCGGCTGTCAAGAATCGTTTTACGCGATAGGAGTTCAACACTCTCGCAGGTATCATCGGAATTCAATGCTAATTTCAGGCGGTGCCCTTCGACATAGGTATCGCCTGAAATTATTGCACCGGCGAAGTGTTGCCATCGGAAAAAAGTTCAGGGACAAAGTGGTCCAGCTACATAACTCTAAATTTTGTTGGAGCAAGACATTACTGTGTCACGATAACAATACGATTGGTTGCAGCGACAAAACGTTTTATCACGATAACAATACATATTGTTGGATCATAGAAATTCCCAAAAATCGACAAAATTATTTTGTTAAATGAACAAAACGTTCTGTCATGATAACAATAAATTTTGCAGAATGAACAATAATTTTGATCAAAATGATTTTTTTTTGTTAACAAATTTTTTGTTGACTGTATACCGACTGAATTTTTCCGTTGATGGAACAATTTTTTTGTTGAATTAACAAAAGGTTTTTCTCAG
This sequence comes from Macrothele yani, assembly GCA_039090855.1. NCBI lineage: Eukaryota > Metazoa > Arthropoda > Arachnida > Araneae > Macrothelidae > Macrothele > Macrothele yani. Next base: position 104,546,647 of record CM076999.1, on the reverse strand, counting down.
TGCTTAACCCTTTAACGACCATAACGCCCGAAACGCCCGTACGTACAAACGGCCATAACCGCCCGGAACACCTAGCGTTATTTTTGAGTCAGACTTCAGTATGCAAAGTTGTGTCTACGTTTGCTGGTTAATTTGTTCCTGTTCCGAAAACTTCTGCCTAGAAATGGAGGAAGAAAATGAGTCAGGTCTGGCCTCACGTAGCGACCAGCATTCCTATATTAACATTGAAATTTTGTGAGGAAAATCCCCTACAGAAATTCATAAAGCTTTGTGTGAAGTCTGTGCGGTTAATGTAGTGGATCGAAGCACAGTGTCAGGGTGGGATTCTCGTTTCCACCAAGGTCGGGAAAGCATCGAAGACGACACAAGAAGCGGCCGGCCATCAGATGCAACGGACGACACCTCTGTGGTTATCGTCAACAGCATTTTGGAAGAAGTTCGACGGAAAACATGTCAAGAGATTGCACATGAAGCAACCATTGTCTACCGCTTCGATTTTCATAATCCTAACTGAAAAATTACAGAAGAGAAAAGTGGCTGCCAAATGGGTTCCGCGGAACTGGATCAGAATCCCGACAGACACTATGCCGACAAGCCAAAATCCCAACTACCGACGCTTCAAAAATGCAGGTGTCCTGACTGGAATACAAGATTTGCCCAAACGTTGGGCCCCTGTCATAAAGAAACATAGAGATTACTTCTAAGGCCTGTAAAGGTATATTGAGGTGACCCGAGTAATCCAACGCCTCAAAAATGGAGGTGTCCCGACTGGAATTCAAGACATGCCCAAACGTTGGGCGGCTGTCATAAAGAAACATGGAGATTACTTCGAAGGCCTGTAAAGGTATGATGAGGTGACCCGAGTAATAAAGAAACATGGAGATTACTTCGAAGGCCTGTAAAGGTATGTTGAGGGGACCCGATTAATCCAACGCCTCAATAATGGAGGTGTCCTAACTGGAATACAAGAATTTCCCAAACGTTGGGCCGCTATCATAAAGAAACATGGAGATTACTTCGAAGGCCTGGAAAGGTATGTTGAGGTGACCCGATTAATCCAACGCCTCAATAATGGAGGTGTCCTAACTGGAATACAAGAATTTCCCAAACGTTGGGCCGCTATCATAAAGAAACATGGAGATTACTTCGAAGGCCTGGAAAGGTATGTTGAGGTGACCCAAGTAATCCAACGCCACAAAAATGGAGGTGTCCTGACTGGAATAAAAGACTTGTCCAAACGATGGGCCGCTGTCAAAGAGAAACATGGAGATTACTTCGAAGGCCTGTAAAGGTATGTTGAGGTGACCCGAGTAATCCAGCGCTTCAATAATGGAGGTGTCCTGACTGGAATACAAGACTTGTCCAAACGTTGGGCAGCTGTCATAAAGAAACATGGAGATTACTTCGAAGGCCTGTAAAGGTATGATGAGGTGACCCGAGTAATCCAACGCCTCAAAAATGGAGGTGTCCTCACTGGAATACAAGACTTTCCTAAACGTTGGGCCGCTGTCATAAAGAAACATGGTGATTACTTCGAGGGCCTGTAAAGGTATGTTGAGGTGACCCGATTAATCCAACGCCTCAATAATGGAGGTGTCCTGACTGGAATTCAAGACATGCCAAAACGTTGGGCCGCTGTCATAAAGAAACATGGAGATTACTTCGAAGGCTTGTAAAGGTATGTTGAAGTGTCCCGAGTAATCCAACGCCTCAAAAACGCAGGTGTCCTGGCTGGTATACAAGACTTTCCCAAATGTTGGGCCCCTGTCATAAAGGAACATGGAGATTACTTCGAAGGCCTGTAAAGGTATGTTGAGGTGACCGGAGTAATCCAACGCCTCAATAATGGAGGTGTGGTGACTGGAATGCAAGACTTGTCCAAACGTTAGCCGTTGTAATAAAGAAACATGGAGATTACTTCGAAGGCCTGTAAAGGTATGTTGAGGTGACCCGATTAATCCAACGCCTCAGTAATGGAGATGTCCTAACTGGAATACAAGAATTTCCCAAACGTTGGGCTGCTGTCATAAAGAAACATGGAGATTACTTCGAAGGCCTGTAAAGGTATGTTGAGGTGACCCGAGTAATCCAGCGCTTCAATAATGGAGGTGTCCTGGCTGGAATACAAGATTGTCCAAACGTTGGGCCGCTGTCATAAAGAAACATGGAGATTACTTCGAAGGCCTGTAAAGGTATGTTGAGGTGACCCGAGTAATCCAACGCCTCAATAATGGAGGGGTCCTGACTGGAATACAAGACTTGTCCAAACGTTGGGCCGCTGTCATAAAGAAACATGGAGATTACTTCGAAGGCCTGTAAAGGTAAATTGAGGTGACCCGATTAATCCAACGTCTCAATAATGGAGGTGTCCTGACTGGAGTACAAGACTTGCCCAAACGTGGGGCTGCCACCATAAAGAAACACGGAGGTTATTTCGGAGGCCTGTAAAGGTATGTTGTGAAATATATTCGTTTTTAAAGAGACAACCCACAGTGTTCAAAACTTTTTAAATGACCTCGTGCTTTTCGTACAATGAGCAGCAAAATGCTACCGCAGTGGGTAAGCGTTGGCTTTTTACCAGTCTTCCGAGATGGGTCTGGGATCGAATCCAGAGAGACGTATGAACAGATTGTTAGTCTTACGGCTCTGGCTGTCTCCCTTCCCTGTAACCAGTGGCCCGAAATTAGGAACGGGCGACTGCTTATAGCCCACTGAGTTTCTTCCGGCGATCGTTAAACGCTGATACAAACAAACAAAAAGAGCCTAAAATCTGGTTAAAATATTAATTCCGCGAATGAAAACCATTTGTAGAAAGACTATAAAAAGAAAAGATATTTAATTTAGCATACAGTTCTTAAAAATACAGAAAAAATGATATCATTGGACGACTTAGCATTGAACTCAATCGTGTAACTAGATCAGTTGCGCAATTGGACAAATTGATATTGCATCAATCGCAGCATTGCACGAATAGTCCACCGGACCAAAAAGCATTGGATCAATTGTCACCTGCGGACTAACCGTCAGATCCGCTCGGCTTTACACGGTGTCCGCACTTTTCAAAGTTGGGTTGCCGACCGGTTCGCCGAGTGGTCTGGGGCGCTTCTGATCATTTGTCCGAGTTGGGCCTGGTGTGGGTTTTGGATGAAGCGGTTGTTAGAAAAGATTAGTGCCAATCATTCCCCTAAACAACCCCTTTGAACAACAAAACTAAGGGGAAAGCAACGCTTTGTAACGCACAGGTTCACTCTTTCCAGCTGCTTTCGGCCAACGTCTTAGACAGCGAATATACAGTATTCCAAAATGGCCACTTTGAATTACAAAGCTAAGGGGAAAGCAACGCTTTGTGATGCGCAGATTCACTCGTTCCAGCCACGTCAAGCCCACTTCGTAGACAGAGAAGGTATTCGTTCAAGGCTATTTCAGTCTATCTTGCTAACTGCGAAATAATTTGTTACAGTCGGTTAAAGGGATAATTTACGCTAAAGGTCACACACCCATTTTCGTTTTCGATAATTTCTCCCATTTCTGAATATCCGTCTTGAAAAATTATTTTTGGTCGGAAATTATTCGAAAGACGTGCTCATAACACTCGAAAATTTGGTGCCATCTTTCTTGCTTTCTCGATTTGTCGATAAAAACAAATGTTTCGATCTACAAGCACATTCTGGAATACAACTTTGACGAGCTAATAAATTTAAATTAATTCAACAAATAATATTTTGAACTCATAAAAAAATTTGCTAAGCGTGTTAGAATAATAAATTATAAAATCACTGATTTTTTTTCAGTTTAGTTTTTCCGTTTGTAAGTTGAGGATTTTTTTATTCACAACAGACGATTCTCTGAGTCATGAACAGATCATATATACGATGTCACCAACGTACTTGATCAAAGTGTGACATAATATTTGAAGCCAGACACAAGCTAACGGAAGTTAGGTTTGCGCTGTAATTCTGAGATAAACATGTTTACTTTGAAATGAATCACCATGTCAGGCAAATATTGACGAAAAACATGTGGTGTCGATATAATTCTCCGCATTTTCAGCTCTTAGTTGAATGCGAACCAAACAGGTGAACTTTTCCCTGTTTGTAGAAATCACACTATAATCGGACTGAAAAATTCTTCTGTTCGTGTTTGGTAGAGAACAGTATGTGCAGAAGGTAATATACTTGTCTCTTATTCACACTTGTGATGAATCATAATCGTTCAAAAATGAATGACTGTTCAACGTGAATGGTGAAAAGTTCGCTTTCAGTACTACGAATTATAATTCAATCAGCCATTACTGCGACGTATTTTTCTTCCGCTCGCATGAAGTTTCGGAAACGAATTTCCAATAAGTAATGTCGAGAATAAATAAGTGTCAACCGTTACGTGAGGGCGCAATCAGCAGCCAGCTAGGAAATAATGGCGAAGCTTAAGAATAGGAATGATACGCGAATGCCATTCATTTGAATTCCCAATTAGAAAAATAATGTCGAAAGTAAATGTCAACCGTTATGTGAGTGAGCAATTAGCGGTCAGCTGGGAAATAATGGTGAAATTTAAGAACGGGAATGCCATTCATTCGAATTCCCAATAAGAAAAGTAATGCCGAGAATTAATAAGTGTCATCCGTTATGTAAGTGAGCAATCAGCAGTCAGTTAAGAACTAATGGTGAAACTTAAGAATGGGAATGATACGTGAATGCCATTCATTTGAATTAACAATAAGAAAAAACATGTCGAGCATTAATAAGTGTCAACCGTTATGTGAGTGAGCAGCCAGCAGTCAGCTAGGAAATAATGGTGAAACCTTAGAATGGGAATGATACCTGAATACCACTCATTTGAATTCCCAATAAGAAAAGTAATGTCGAGAATTAATAAGTGTCATCCGTTATGTGAGTGAGCAGTCAGCAGTCAGCTAGGAAATAATGGTGAAACTTAAGAATGGGAATGCCATTCATTCGAATTCCCAATAAGAAAAGTAATGTCGAGAATGAATAAGTGTCAACCGTTATGTGAGTGAGCAATCAGCAGTCAGCTAGGAAATAATGGTGAAACCTTAGAATGGGAATGATACGTGAATATCATTCATTTGAATTTCCAATAAGAAAAGTAATGTCGAGAATGAATGAGTGTCAACCGTTATGTAAGAGAGCAATCAGCAGTCAGCTAGGAAATAGTGGTGAAACTTGAGAATGTGAATGATACGCGAATTCCATTCATTTGAAATCCCAATTAGAAAAGCAATGTCGAAAATTAATAAGTATGAACTCTTATGTGAGTGAAAACTCAGTTGGTCAGCTAAGAAATAATGGTGAAACTTAAGAATGGGAATGATAAGTACGTGAATGCATTAATTTAAATTCCAAATAAGAAAAGTAATGTCGAGAATTAATAAGTGCCAACCGTTATGTGAGTGAACAATTAGCATTCAGCTAGGAAATAATGGTGATACCTTAGAATGGGAATGATACGTGAATACCATTCATTCGAATTCCCAATAAGAAAAATAATGTATTCATTCGAATTCCCAATAAGAAAAGTAATGAATTCATTCGAATTCCCAATAAGAAAAGTAATGTATTCATTCGAATTCCCAATAAGAAAAGTAATGTATTCATTCGAATTTCCAATAAGAAAAGTAATGTATTCATTCGAATTCCCAATAAGAAAGGTAATGTATTCATTCGAATTCCCTATAAGAAAAGTAATGAACCATTATGTAAGTAAGCACTAAGAAGTCATCTAGGAAATAATGTTGAAACTTAAGAATGGGAATGATGCGTTCAACTTTCTTCAGTCTTCATGAGTTCGGAAACGAATTCCCAATAAGAAAAGTAATGTCGATAATTAGTAAGTGTCAACCTGTAACGTATACTCTATATTCACTTTCCTTTTGATTTTACTATCTCTGGTTATTTTATTTTACTATGTAAATTATCTTCCTACTGAACGAAATATTATTTCACCCGCTGAATGAGATCTGGCAATGAGTGTAAGTCATGACGTGGTGGTAGCTAGTATATAGGCGCGTTCATCGAGAGTTGGAGGTTGTGTTGTGTTGGTTGTAGCGTTGGAGAGAGCGTTGGTTGATGTGTTGGCGTTGCGAGGTGTTGTTATGAGAGTATGTGTACTATAAGAGGAAAGTTTATTCATTATTATGTACAAGATATATGAGTGCCTTAGTTGACCAAGAGTCTTGGAAATAAACAAGTTTTTCAGTAAGTTCAGTCTTTCTCAATTCATAGTTTTTGTCAGACCTCTGTCTGGCTGTTAGGTTTATGACTTTGATTACTTAATATAAATAACCAGCGTTGAGACTTTGTTTAAGTTCATAATTAACGAGTAACAACACCCTTTTGGGAATTCATTACTTTGAAGCTTAGAGCATTATTCATTCATAATAATTAGCTTAGCAAAAAGATATTAAAGCAAATTCATTATAATTGGCGCCCGAACTTTTCTCGAACACGAGATCCTGACTATTATTACCCATGGCTTCCTTACCTGAGACAACTTCAAATTTCCACCATCCGGCAAGTCTCGAGGGTAATGGTGTTTGTTTGGACAATTTGTACGAAGCCTGTGGCTCTGACTTTGATATGAATGATCTACGCATACCCAAGCATTCTTCACCATCTCGTAAGGCACCAGCTTCTTATTACTCTGAGTCGCGGGTCGTAGCTGAGGGAGTTCAATCCTCTCAGCGAAGCAGAATGCTTGCTCATTTCGTGCCGCATGCAGGAACAATTTATTTCAATGGTTTGGAGGGGTCTTTAAAGTTCCTCGAAGATCTGGAAGACCATTTTGATTTATATAATATTCCGGAAGACTGCAAGGTCCAAATTGCCGGAACTTGCTTGAGAGATACCGCCAAGACCTGGTATCGGCAGTGGCGAGGGTCGAACCCGGATTCTCATTATGGGAATTTCCGTGCAGAATTCTTGGAGGTCTTTCCTTTCGGCCTCAGTCGAGCTAGCCTTGCTCAACAGCTTTTTTCACGTCAACAAGGTCCCACTGATAGCCCTGTTGCATTTGCATTGGAAACTACACGTCTATATAATCTATGGGATCCACATGCCAGTCATGTTGACATGTTGGATACCCTCGTACAGCAGCTCGACCCATTCTTACAAGATTTTCTTGAGGTTCGACACCCTACCACCATTCATGAATGCCTTCGCATCATACGCACGTATGAAGAGCGACATGGCAAACATGCTTCAACTCACCATGCTCGGGCACCCCGCGAGGCTTATTCCGAAAACCCTCAGCGGCATAATAGACAAAACTTTCAGCGCGAGCATACACAAGTGTCCACCCAAGCTTCATACGTTCCACCACACAGAAGAGTGGCGAACCAACAGCGAGTTTCTGAGCAAGCTTCGGGATATCGTCATAATGCACAGTATGCTCGACCCCGTTTCACTCAGCAGCATTCGGAACGTTCTCATGCCCAGGGCAATAATAATTTTTCTGCCCGTGCTGAGGGCAGACGTAACGAATATGAAAATGTCAACAGACACGCGGAGTTCCCGACGCAGGGTTCACGCAATTTTCCTTATCGTGAAAATTTTCCCGATACCCGGCAGGGTCGAGGTTTCCGACCACATGATAACACCACCAGAATTCCTTTAAACTTCCACAGGAAGTAGATGAAGGGTCGGTCCTGCTTCCTGATACCAAACATTCTGACCCTAAAACAGTATTAGTGACTGTTCAAACTCCTCAGTTGCCTGATGTATTCTTGACACTTGAAGACGTTATTGTCGAGACAAAGTTCGACACTGGGTCTGAGATATCAGCCCTAAATACAAAGTTTTGCAATGACGTTTTTTCTGCAATACACGTTCAGCCTGCAACACAGTATTTGCGAGGTGCCAATAATGAAATCTTCAGTATCGCAGGAACTGTCACATTATCTTTAGGGCTGGGAAAAGCTCGTTTTACACATTCTTTCCTGCTTATAGACGAGCTACCCGTGAAATGTCTCATGGGTATGGACTTTATTAACAAGTTTCAAATAACTTTGAATTTTGTACAACATGTGATTTCCTTTCCGGAACCTGTCGAAATGATTCCGACGGTTCCTGTAGATATTACGAGTTTATTGTTGAGTGACCAATTGAATGAGGGGCAACGATACCAGCTTTCTCTCCTTTTACAGGAAAGCCCTGGTTTATTTTCGGATCAACCTGGTTTCACACAGGTGGTTTATCATGTTATTGACACTGATGGTTCGAAACCCATTGCGACGAAACCTTACCCTTGTGCTCCACATAAAAAACAGGAAATGCAACGTCAAATTGCGGAAATGATTAAGCAGCGCGTAATCAGGGAATCAACAAGCGCCTGGGCTGCTCCTGCCTTCTTGGTTCCAAAGAAACAACCAAATGAATTTCGTTTCGTGACAGATTTTCGCAAACTCAACCAAGTCACAAAAACAATCAATTATCCCCTACCTGTCATGTCACATATTCTAAATGACTTGTCGTCAACCAAATGGATGTCAACTTTGGATTTGGCGAGTGGATATTGGGAATTCTTATAGGGAATTCGAATGAATGGCAGGTGGCAGTACATCCGGACTCTGTCGATAAAACAGGCTTTGTGACTCCTTTTGGGGCCTATGAATATTTACGTATGCCTTTTGGTTTAGCTTCTGCACCTGCTACTTTCCAAAAGCTTATGGACACGGTTCTCAGACCTGTCCTGGGTCCCCATGTGCATGTCTATTTGGATGATATTATTATAACATCAGAGACTTTTGACGAGCACCTTTCTCTGCTCAAACAGGTGTTCCAACTTATATACAATGCTGGCTTGACGTTAAAACCTAGTAAATGCCAGATAGCGAGGGACGAGATTGTATATCTGGGGTTGAAAATCACTCCCCACGGCTTATTCACTGATAATGAAAAAATTAGGCCTATTGTTGACTTTCCTCGGCCTAAAACAGCAAAAGAACTATCCCGCTTTCTGGGAATGACCGGTTGGTATCAGCAGTTCGTCCCCGCTTATGCTACAATATGTGAGCCGTTGTATGCTTTAAAGCGTAAATACAAGAAGTTTATTTGGACACCTGAAGCTAACGCTGCATTCGAAACACTGAAGTCTGCATTGACTCAGCCTCCGGTGTTGGCTTTCCCGGATCATACTAAAGAATTTGATATTTATACTGATGCATCCGGAGTTGGTCTTGGTTGCGTTTTGTCACAAGCTGGGCATCCAATAGCTTTTGCGTCTCGTACTTTAGCCAAAGCTGAACGTAATTATTCAGCTACGGAACGTGAATGTCTTGCTGTTGTGTATGCACTGAATAAATTTCAATGTTATCTTAATGAATTGACAGTTAACATAATTACGGATCATTCTGCCCTTCAGTATTTGAATTCTGCTAAGCACCTATCTCAAAGACTTATGAAGTGGGCTCTGAAGTTACAAGAGAGCAATATCAAAATTTCGTATCAGCCAGGTCATAAGAATCAATTACCGGACGCATTATCTCGCGTTCCGATTAGTGGGGTCCCCACCGAAACTACTCCTGGATGTCAGCCTTTACTTCTGATAGCTGATATCACATCCAGAGAGCAGATAATGGCAGAATTAATAAATGATCCAGATTTTGGGGATATTTACAATTTTTTGCTTGCGGGTTCGCCCCTACCAAGTGATCCTTCTCTGGCTGGAAGGTCGCAACATTTTGAAGTAATAGAGGGTCTTCTTTATTATACAAAGTCTCGGACTACTAGGGCAGAGTTTCGCCCATGTATTCCGCGAACCCTTAGAATGGCTCTTTTAAATGAATTTCATGACAAACCTCTTGCAGGCCATTTAGGTATTCGCAAGACCCGTTGTAAATTGCGGGATGTTGCCTATTGGCCTGGCAGGTACCAAAGTGTGCTCGCATACGTTCAATCATGTCACTTGTGTCAGATTAATAATTACCGTAATATAAGACCGGCCGGTCACTTGAAATCTAGTTCAAGTTCTCATGTGTTTGATATTATTTCCATAGATTTATTGGGACCTTATCCATTATCTGTTAAAAATAAAGCTCGTTATGTTTTAGTACTAACTGATAATTTTTCTAAATGGGTTGAAGTTTTTCCCATTAAAGCCGCTACGGCTGAGATTATTTGTAATGTCTTAGTTAATGAAGTATTTTCTAGATATGGTGCACCTAATAAAGTAGTTTCGGATAATGGTCCTCAATTTATTTCTGACATTTTTGAAAGAATGTGTGCGAGACTACACATTAAACATAAATTCATTTCCCCATATCATCCCCAGAGTAATCCTGCAGAACGCGTTAACCGAACATTAGTGAAAATGATTGCGACTTTTGTAATGGATCACCATGAAAGATGGGATGACCATTTAGAACTTTTTGCGTTCGCCCTCCGCTCGTCTGTCCACGAGTCTACTAAAATTACTCCTGCAGAACTTTTTCTGGGTCGCAAAATTAAAACCCCTTTTGAAAATTTAACGGGGATTATTGACGAACTAAATCAGCGACCAACTCCGCAATCAGTACGAATCATGGCAGAAAAGGCTCGTGTTGCAATGCTAGGAGCACAAGCGGCTCAAGCAAGATATTATAATTCTAGGCGTAGGGAACCAGATCTTGTCGTTGGAGATCTCACTCTCGTGGAAACGCACTTCCAGTCTTCTGTTTCGCATACTTTAGTGAAGAAATTTGCACCCAGCTACGAAGGTCCATATCGGATGGCAAATGTCTTTGAAAATAATATTGTTCTGGAGAAACCGAACAACCATTTTCAATATGTACATGTTGATCAATGTCGCAAGTATCACGAACGGAATATCGATTTCATTATCAATCCTACTCAACCTTCTGTTCCACAGACTCAAGAATCTATATCTCATGTTCAACCGCCGGAATTTGTGGACGAACCACCGAACATTTTTGACGAATCACCAGTGATTTTTCCTTCACCCTCCCCCTCCAGACGAGTTTCTACACACGCAACCTGATTCTCCCATGAGACCAAGGCTCGAATCGAGTTCGTCGAATACTAGTATCGTTCCTTTCCCTCCAACCATTGCCAAGACTATTGCTGCGCCGTTTCCGGCTAACTCTGCACCAACGCGGAATACTTCTTCTTTGAATACCTCATCGGAAAGTATTCCTATAGGCAAATCCAAACATCGCCCTGCACGACCGCTGAATTACAGCAGCGACTCAGAGGCGTCGGACATTTCGGATTTATCAGTTATGAATCCAACATTTCATATTCCACACCGTCCAGCACCACCAAAAGCTGGGCGCAAACGTGACTTGTCTCCCCAATCTGCTTCGCCGCAACAGCGACGAAGGCAGAAATCTTTGCATCCACCCGGGTTTCGCCCCTGGAACCTCCGTTCAGGGCAAACAGGGCCGATGCCTGCTACTACTATCATGCCCCGTGGGCGTAAACGAAAGCAAGCGATGTGGCCGGAGACACGTCCGTCCAAAAAGATACTGGAAGGACACAACGGGCCCCAGCACCAAGGGACTTCATATCCAAAGCCTGGGGGAGCCCGTTCCTATCAGCCGCAGCAGGGATTTCCGGACCGCCAGACTTCTGACGTTCCTGACCGTTCTTCTCAGCCGCAGGGATTTCCAGACCGCCAGACTTCTGACGTTCCTGACCGTTCTTCTCAGCCGCAGGGATTTCCAGACCGCCAGACTCCTGACCGTTCTTCTCAGCCGCAAGGGATTCCGGACCGCCAGACTTCTGACCGTTCTTCTCAGCCGCAGGGATTTCCAGACCGCCAGATTCCTGACCGACAACAGACCGAAGTTCCATTACCGTCCCGGAAGAGATCCAAGCCACCTGATTTCACCAGTCCCATTAGGCCTGGAAAACGTTATCGCACTAGAATTTTTTATGCGTCCTCGAGATAAGTAAGTTCTCGTGGACAGGTTCTTTTCTCAGTTTGTTGTTTTTCCTGCACGACCAGTTGGCGTGTCAGAATTTCTTTTTCTCGTGTGGGCCTATGCATTCTTTTTTGTGTATATATGTGTGTTTTTTTATATTTCTTCTATGTCCATCTACTAATCCACTTTTTTTGTATATATCTATGTGCTTAGGGGTAAAATAATAAAATTGTTACTGTTAGGCAGCTCCAGGTAAATTTCGCTGCTGATACAGTTGTTCTGTATTTCAACGAATGAGGCGAACGTAATTTGAAATGAAAATAATAAAATTGTTACTGTTAGGCAGCTTCAGGCAATCTTCGCTGCTGATACAGTTGTTCTGTATTTCAACGAATGAGGCGAACGTAATTTGAAATGAAAATAATAAAATTGTTACTGTTAGGCAGCTTCAGGCAATCTTCGCTGCTGATACAGTTGTTATGTATTTCAACGAATGAGGCGAACGTAATTTGAAATGAAAATAATAAAATTGTTACTGTTAGGCAGCTTCAGGCAATCTTCGCTGCTGATACAGTTGTTCTGTATTTCAACGAATGAGGCGAACGTAATTTGAAATGAAAATAATAAAATTGTTACTGTTAGGCAGCTTCAGGCAATCTTCGCTGCTGATACAGTTGTTCTGTATTTCAACGAATGAGGCGCACGTCATTTGAAATTAAAAAAGTGATTCCTGCTAGGCAGAATAAAAGGAAAGTATGCCGATGCAGGTTTGGTTTGTTCTACACTACAAATTTCACAGTCGAATACAGATTCGTAAATTGTCATGCCAAGTTGATAATGTAAATACGGCTACCACCAAACAACAAATAAAAAAAGATCGAGAAACGTCAATCATCGAAATGTAAGACTTACACTCTAAAATTGATAGGTTTTTCGGACATAAAAAAAAGAAAAAAAAATAATTAAGGGGGAGATGATGTAACGTATACTCTATATTCACTTTCCTTTTGATTTTACTATCTCTGGTTATTTTATTTTACTATGTAAATTATCTTCCTACTGAACGAAATATTATTTCACCCGCTGAATGAGATCTGGCAATGAGTGTAAGTCATGACGTGGTGGTAGCTAGTATATAGGCGCGTTCATCGAGAGTTGGAGGTTGTGTTGTGTTGGTTGTAGCGTTGGAGAGAGCGTTGGTTGATGTGTTGGCGTTGCGAGGTGTTGTTATGAGAGTATGTGTACTATAAGAGGAAAGTTTATTCATTATTATGTACAAGATATATGAGTGCCTTAGTTGACCAAGAGTCTTGGAAATAAACAAGTTTTTCAGTAAGTTCAGTCTTTCTCAATTCATAGTTTTTGTCAGACCTCTGTCTGGATGTTAGGTTTATGACTTTGATTACTTAATATAAATAACCAGCGTTGAGACTTTGTTTAAGTTCATAATTAACGAGTAACAACACCCTTTTGGGAATTCATTACTTTGAAGCTTAGAGCATTATTCATTCATAATAATTAGCTTAGCAAAAAGATTATAAAGCTAATTCATTATAAACCGTTATGCGAATTAGTAATCAGCAGTCCGCCAGGAAATAATGTTGAAACTTAAGAATGGGAATGATACATGAATGCCGTTCATTCAAATCTTAAGCCTCAAACATTCGCCATGAGCTGAGATTCATTCGGGAACGAATGGTGAATGAGTCTCCTAAGCTGTTGCTCTTTCGGGCAGTTTGCCAAAAAGAGCTGTGAATGCATTTGCTCGTGAATCATTCATTGTGTCCTCGTGAATGGTGGAGATTTTCTGCTCTTTGGGCAATTTGCCAAAAAGAACTGTTAATGTTGGTAAATCATGCATCGTGAACGGTGAGTGGTGGAGATCTTCTGCTCTTTGGGAAATTTTCCAGAAAGGACTGTAAATGCTAGTAAATCATTCATCGTGAACGGTGAATGGCAGAGTTCTGCTCTTTTGTACAGTTTGTTAATTTTTGCTCTCACTTGTAGACACTTTGGAGCAAGGAATAAGACAGTGAGTTTAGTGAGACAACGAGCTGTGAGAGGCTATAAAGTGAATCACCATTCATTTGAACGATCATTCGTGAACGATGAACGAACTCCCAAGAATGAATGACTTCTCACGTCACTAACTCATTTTTGCTTTCAGTCTAACTTCCCGAGCCTTCCTCTATCAGAGGTAGAAAGAAATTCTTAATTGCGAGTTTTAGAAAATGAAACATGGCTTTTACAATAGACAGCCAGACAGGATGACCGACTGAAGGGTAAAGGGGCAGAGAGACATGTGAAAGAAACTGTGTACGAGGTCCAATAAAAAAATTCCGAGATTAGACCGATATGCTCTACAACAAAGTACTTACTTAACTTAAGTCTGGCTATGAACTCCCTCAAAGTAGTCTCCTTTGGCAGCGATACACCTCTGCCAGCGTTTTTGCCACTGTTGGAACGTTTCCAGGAAGTCCTGTTCGCGAATCGTGTCAAACACCGTCTGCGATTCCCGCTGGTCTCGTCCACGGTTTCAAAACGGCGACCCTTAAGCTTCATTTTCATCAGAAAGAACTCGAAGGGGGCCAAATCCGGCGAGTAAGGCGGGCGAGGAAGGGTCGTCATGCTGTTGCGGCTGCAAAACTGGCGTGTTGCTAAAGCTCTGCGAGCTGCTGCATTGTCGTAATGGAGCTGGAAATCGCCCCTGCGCCACATTTCAGGTCGTTTGCAGCGAATGTCCCCCCTAAGACGCATCAGAACATCTCAATAAAAAAGGGTGGTGACGGTTTGGCTCTGGCGAGACGAATTCAACGTGTTTTTCGACATTCGTGGGGTTCCACGAATGTCGAAAAACACGATGAGCATGCTTTAGGTTGCGCTCCGGACCTGTAAGGCCTTCTTCGGTCGTGGAGATGTCGGGCTCTTTCACTGCGACAACTGTTGTTTGACCTCTGGGTCGTAACTGTAAACCCAAATCTCGTACCCAGTGATGACCCGCGACAAGAACGATTTGCCGAGTTTGACGCAGAATTTGATGTTCGCTCGCTGCTCTAGTTTGCAGTCCATACTGAAATCCCAGCTGTGGTCGCTAAATATCGTGTAACACAGCTCCCGATGTTCACGGAATGACGCCATTCGACACAATGACTCATAAAGGTTACTTACTGCCATCGAACGCTGCTCTTGCATCCGCGTACTGCCATCTGTTGGAGCACTACGTACCTAGTCTCGGAACTTTTTGATCGCACTACGCACATGATCTCCTTTATCGGAAAAAGAGAAATTTTTCAGCTTTATAGTTTGTAGGACTTGCGGACAGAAAAATTGAACAGACATCACAGAAAACATGTGCTTCTTTGTAGCTTATTTTTAAGTAAGAATTGAAAATGCGAGGAACACACAGAAGAGCACCAGCTCATGTTTGTGCGAATCGAAGCAACTGCAAGTGAACGACGGCGCGCGTGTATAAATAACATATGATATTGAGCTCTGTTAAACAGTGTTGATGTTCTTCTTCAGATGGAATATGCAGTGGACTTAAGACTTTTTTTTTGTTTTTTTGATTGGAGGTTTAACGACCACCGTGAGCAACTCAATGGGCTATAAACAGTCGCCCGTCCCTAATTTAGGGCCACTGGTTCCATGGAAGGGAGAGAGCCAGGCTCCGTAAGGCAAACACAACATTCACGCCTCACCGGGATTCGAACCAGGACCCATCTCGGACGAGTGATCACAAGCCATCGCTAAACCACTGCTCCACAGGGCGGCTAAGTGACTTTTACAAAGGCCAATTAAAACGCCAAACGACTCCGTCAGAGTTCCCGAGAGCCGCCCCAGTGGGGCAGTGTTCTAATCGCTGGCTTATGACTGTTCGTCCTAGAAGGGTACGGGTTCGAATCCCGGTGAGGCATGGATGTTGTGTTTGTCTTACGGCACTGGCTCTCTCCCTTCCCTGGAACCAGTGGCCCAAAATTAGGGACGGCCGACTGGTTATAACCAATTGAGACGCTCACCGTGGTCGTTAAACTTTCACTAGCAAAAAAAAAAAAAAAAAAAAAGAGCTCTCGAGACAGATATTAATAAAAAAAAAAGAGCAATAATGAAAAAAAGAGCTCCTGAGACGGCAAGGCTTACGTTGCTCACGTCAACGTGGTTGGTAGCATAAAAAAGCGGTCCGAGACGGATAATATTAAAAAAAAGAGCAATAATAATAAAAAAGGAGCTCCCGAGACGGATAATAAAAAAAAAATAACAATAATAAAAAAAAAGAGCTCCCGAGACAGATAATAAAAAAAGCTCCAGAGACGGATTATAAAAAAAAAGCATTAATAATAATAATAAAAAAGAGCTCCCGAGACGGATAATAACAAAAAAAAAAGAACAATAATAAAAAGATAGAGCTCCCGAGACGGATAATAATAAAAAAAAGAACAATAATGAAAAGATAGAGCTCCCGAGACGGATAATAATAAAAAAAAAGAACAATAATAAAAAGATAGAGCTCCCGAGACGGATAATAATAAAAAAGAAGAGCTCTGGGAGACGGATAATAAAAAAAAGAACAATAAAAAAAAAGAGCTCCCGAGAATAAAAATAATAAAAAAGAGCAATAATAAAACAAAATAGCTCCCGGGAATAATAATAATAATAATAATAAAAGAGCTCCCGAGACGGATAATAATGAAAAAAGAGCAATAATAAAAAGATAGAGCTCCCGAGACGGATAATAATAAAAAAAAGAGCAATAATAAAAAAAAAAGAGCTCCCGAGACAGTAAGGCTTACGTATCTCACGGTCAACCGTGGTTGGTAGCATCAAAAAGTAGTCCGAGGAGGGTAACCTCGTACCACCGGTGAGATATGGGCCGACCACGGCTCATCGATGCTAGAGGTGAGCGAAGGCTGTCCCGTATGGTACGAGAGACCAGAAATGATACTGTGGCGCAGCTCGCCGGTAATTTGAATGCAGGTGACGAGAGTAATGTGTCACAACATAAAATACATCAAATCCGGCTGAGTAGCCGCAGTCCTCTCCGAGTGCCCATGCTAACCTCGCTTTACCTCTCAAAAACGCCTACAATGGGCACGCGAGCATCAAAACTGGGCCTTGTATGATTGGAAGATGGTCATCTATTCCTACGAATCTCGTTTTCTGTTGCGCCATATGTTCGGCCGGGTACGTGTGCGTCTTTCGCCTTGGGAAGTATTGGTACCAGGATGCACCGTGGTACAAAAACAAGCAGGTGGACGAAGTGTAATGCTTTTGGTAATGTTCTGCTGGAAAGCCCAGGATGCGGTCCTTCATCTGCAGGAAACTATGATGTCTACCACCTATCTAAACTGGGTGGTTGCAATCCGGGGACCTTGGGGGCCACTGGATGGTTCCAAACTCAGATGAGTGTTCCTCGAGCCATGCCTGGGTGGTTTCAGACCTGGGATCTCGGGGGCCACTGGGTGGTTCCAAACTAAGATTATTGTTCCTCGAGCCATGCCTGGGTGGTTGCAATCCGGGGACCATGTGACTTGCCTGTCCCGCAGGACGCACACGACATAAAGGCAGATAGCAGCAAGAACGAACGTGTGCGTGGCTCAGTTGGTAGAGAAATTTACTTCGTTATAGCATATTTATTAAATTAATAAGAATAATTTTACATTACCTTAACTAACATGATAAATAGTCTGTTATGTGCCGCTGCTTGCTGCAGACATTTCTAATAAATGTTTTCTCTATGTCCTTTTCTAGAGTCTGCACTTTTGGTACACACGATTCTACATTTTCCATGCATTCTAAGAGCTTTAGCACAGTCCTGACACCCTCGAACATCTCTTTCACTGTTGAAACACGTTCTTCATTAACGTCCTCGTCAGCCTCGTTTTCTTCCGTGCAGGAAACGTCTTTCACAGCCTCGACAATAATTTCATCCGACGGGATTTCATTCGTTATAACTTCACACTTGCATCGATAAAATCTTCAGCTTCAATGGAATTCGCACCGATATGGTGAAGCAGGTCCTAAGAGGCACGTCATTCCATTCGTCGAATGCCACTTGTCCAGTAGGCAAAGCAGACCTCCGGAAACAGTTCTGTATAGTGACAGTTGGCACACTCCTCCAAGCTTTGTTACCAAAACGTACAGCATTCAGAACATTTGTTGATGTATTCTGCTTTGATTCCAAGGCTTGGATTAAATGAAGCGTTACTTTTCTTCTGTAATAGGTTTTAAAGCTGCGAATCACACCTTGATCCATGGGTTGGAGGATGACGTGGTGTTGGCAGGCAGGAACACCATCTTGATGTTGCTGACGTTTTTAATCCTGCCTTTGTCCTTCAATGCACTTGAGGAGTAGTATGCCTACAATATTGTTCTCAACACATTCCATCAAGTTGTGACAAAACAGGTTTTCTTTGAAATAAGTTACAATTTCATATTACAAGTACATTCTTAGTTTTATTTTTTAGGCTCACTATTACCGAAGTTGAAGGTTCACTCTAAACGAAAATTTTAATGTATATTTCCTATGCTGCGGGTCGGGACAAATGATTTAGGTTCACTATAGCCAAATGTTCACTATAACAGAGTTCACTATATTCTAAAATAGTATAACTATACTAATAATCCGAAATTTCTTGGCGTAGACTAGAAATAAAACTTTCCAAGCTTTCTCACATCAACCAGATGGTTTTGTCAAGGAAGATAGACAGCTAACTGCAAACTGGACAATAGAACGTTTCAACAATTTGAACGCGGTGACTTGACTAGACAATAAATGAATAGGCGCAAACGTGATAATTTGAAGAAACGAGGTCACGTTGGTTGGGCACGCGGTACCATGTATAAAACGCAGCATTTGATTCCAAATGCTTGGCAACCCCAGAGAGACGCTATCGTTGCAAGCCTGGAAGCTGGTCAAGATTTCCAAGGTTTCGCGAATGGCAGTACATTTGGGTGTGGAGTATGAAGCTAATTTCTTCACATCACTCCGCATAGGATCGGCGGACTTGAACTTGACTTCTCTTGATAGGGCAGTGGTTATTTTTCCTTGTCTTGTATCCGTTTTATGTTTCTATACTACGCCAACAAATTTCGGATTATTAGTATAGTTCTACTACTGTATTTTGAGTATAATTGGTGTGCCGTTCCTAATTATTAAAAGAGTTCACTATATTCAGAGTTGACGGTATTATTTTTTTGTGTTTGTTTTCCAACTTACAAAACCAAAGTGAAAATGCTCCAAATACGTGGCGTCAGTGAATAAACAAAGGACATCGCTCTTTCCACGTTTTAGCAACACACAGCAACCGAAAAATGTGATTCGGCTGCTGCTGGGTAATCGAATCCCAGATGTCTCGATATCTAGCAGAGCCCGTTAGCCTAACACCACAACATACACACATAGCGCCGTGGATTGTTGGCCTCCGTGGTATAAGGTTAACGCGCTCGGCTGGATATCGAGAGGTCTGGGATTCGATTCACCAGCAATAGCCGAATTACAATTTTTCCGATACTGTGGATTGGATTGGATTGGAAGTTTAACGACCACCGTGAGCAACTCAATGGGCTATAAGCAGTCGCCCGTCCCTAATTTAGGGCCACTGGTTCCAGGGAAGGGAGAGAGAGCCAGTGCCGTAAGACAAACAGAACATCCATGCCTCACCGGGATTTGAACCCGGACCCCTTACAGACGAATGATCAGAGGCCATCGCTTAGACCACTGCGCCACCGGGGCCGGCTCGGATACTGTGTGTTGGCAAAAACGTGGAAAGAGCGATGTCTTTGTTTATTCACTTACGCCACGTATTTGGAGTATTTTCACTTTGGGTCTCGCCCTTTGGACTTAACAGCAATAATTAATTTATATCTAGTGCCGTTAATGACCACCAGATGGAGACGTCTCAGTAGCTGAGCCCTTCTTACGGATTTGTGATGTCAGAAGCTGACAGAAAAGCACACATAGCACCGTGGATCGTTGGCCACCATGGTGTGCGGCAAACGCGCTAGGCTAGATATCGAGAGATCTGGGATTCTGTTCCCCAGCAGTGGCCAATTTTTAAGGTTGACGTGTGTTGCTAAAAACGTGGAAAGAGCGATGCCTTTGTTTATCATCATCATCATCATCAACCATTATCAATCCACTGCTGGACGAAGGTCCCCCAAGTTTCCTCCACAACCGTCTGTCTTGTGCCAGTCTCCTCCATGTCACTCCCGCATACTTTCGAATTTAATCCACCCATCTCACATATGGTCTTCTTCTGGGTCTTTTCCTGTCCCTTGGAAACCAATCTGAAATTTCGGCTATCCATCGATGGTCAGTCCTTCTGGTAGTATGTCCAGCCCATTGCCATTTCAGGGATTTAACTCTGATCATGATGTCTTTCACTCTTGTCATTTTTCTGATCCACGAGTTCCTCTTCTTATCTCTCCTGGTTACACCAAGCATGCACCTCTGCATGCTGCTTTAAGTTGTCTGCAACCTTTGTATGTCTCTTTTAGTTAAGGTCCACGTCTCTGCACCTTTGTTTATATACTTACAAAAACACACACACCACAAAAAAGAAAAAAGAGCACTCGTAATATAAGCTTATTTCTATTTAAATATGCCTATATCACTACGACGAACCATAGTAGATCGCAGTACGGAATGATAGCTTAAGGTAGAACTTGGGTTCCCCGGAGTTTGGCCACACCTGCACTAAGGGATCTAATGTGTCCCACGAGAAGGCTCCTCAAGCTATTACAGAGCCACCACCACCTCGAACAGAGCCGGCCTGGCACGACAGTCTCGTGCTATCCACGCCACACCCGTACCCTGAGGCTGCCCACGTCATCTCGGTACAGCTGAAAACGGGATTCATCTGACAACACGATGCAGCGCCACTCTGCAGATATCCAGTTTTAATGCTTTCGGCACCTGGAGAGGCGTAATTTGATGATGAAAAGTAGTCAGAAGTGGTACACGAGGAGGGTGTTGGCTCCTATAGCCCAGCGTATACAACGTGCGCCGTACCATTTGCTCGTTGACGCTGCCCGGGCCTTCGACATTTAACTTGGATGCGATTTGCGCCGCCATTACTACGTAGTCGGACTGTACGAGCTTGGATATAGTCTACGTCGAACCCGGTCATCAGCGCCGTGTGGTCGATCACCGCTTGTTCTCTGGGCTTTGGTTGGTAGGTCGATGGTATGCTTGCGGTACACCCTTGTTGATACAGTTGCCCTAAGAAACCCTTGAGTTATTATCACTTGGGCGATAGTACGCCCCATCTGACTTGCACCAGCAATGCGCTCACGATCAACGCCATTCAGACGACCATGTCATCGATTGCGGTACGCTGTTATGCAAAGATCAGATCATATGTAGAGGATTCTAGGAAGAGAGTGTCTCATCCCCAGGTCAATGGCGCACCCAGGAATTCTTGTTGGTGGGGGCTGTATGTACATAGTATACGTACACAATGTGTGTACATACACTGACGGAAAAAAATCCCAACACCACGAAAAAATAGTTGCAGAGGAATGAAATGGCGGCAATACATTTGTATAGGTAACATATTTAATCGATTAAGGTTTCAAGATCACAGCTTATTGTCAGCGCGAGAAGAGCCACTTTAAATGTGAAATGATGGTACATTAATAACCGGTGTAACCGCCAGAATGTTGAATGCAAGCACGCAAACGTTCATGCATTGTATCGTATACGTGCTGGATGTCAGTTTGTGGGATGGAGTTCCATGCCTGTTGCACTTGGTCGGTCAATACTGGGACGGTAAATGCTGGTTGGGGGTGACGCTGGATTTATCGTCCAATGATGTCCCATACGCGCTCGATTGGTGAAAGATCTGGTGATCTAGCAGGCCACGGTAACATGTCGACACTCTGTAGAGCATGTTGTGTGGGTTACAACAGCGGTATGCGGGCGAGTGTTATCCTGTTGGAAAACATTCCCTGGAATATTGTTCATGAATGGCAGCATAACAGGTTGAATCACCAGACCGACGTACAACTGTGCCGTCAGGGTGCGTGGGATAACCACGAGAGTGCTCCTGCTGTCATAGGAAATTGCTCCCCAGACCATAATTCCAGGTGTAGGTCCAGTGTGTCTCGGCCGCAGACAGATTGGTTGCAGGCGCTTACCTGGCTTCCTTCTAACCAACACACGGTCATCACCGGCACCCAGGCAGAACCGGCTTTCATCAGAAAACACAACAGATCTCCACTCCGTCCTCCAATGAGCTCTAGCTTGACACCACTCACGTCGCAAACGGCAGTGGTTTGGAGTAAGTGGAATGCACGCTACATGGCGTCTGGGTTAGAGCTGTCCTTCAAGTAACAGATTTGTAACAGTTCGTTGTGTCACTGTGGTGGCAACTGCAGCTCGGATTGCTGCCGCAGACGCAGTACGATGCGCCACGGCCATACGCCGTACACGGCGGTCTTCCCTCTCAGTAGTGCCACGAGGCCGGCCGGAACCCGGTCTTCTTGAGGCAGTACCTTCCCTTGACCACCGCTGCCAACAATCATGCACAGTGGCTACATTCCTGCCAAGTCGTTCTGCAATATTGCGAAACGAAAATCCACCTCCTCGTAGCCCTATTACACGACCTCGTTCAAACTCCGTGAGCTGTTGATAATGGCTTCTTCGTCTTCTTAAAGGCATTCTTGACTAACATCAACACACTATGTCGAATCTGAACGATAACTAACGCTCACGAACGTTACAGCGCGTATTTACAGCAAACCTGCTTTGCATGTTCCGAGGTTCGTTACTAGCTCCACACGTATGCGCCGAGCGCGAAATTTGCATAGACGTCATCTTACAGATGTACTCTCACCTCCTACCAACTGTCGTTTATCTAACACAACCCCTTCTTGGTGTTGGGATTTTTTTCCGTCAGTTTATATATACACTGAAGAGCAATTGAATTAGAGACAGCTGGCGTTATGCAAATGTGGCGCTGTGGGAGGCCCTGTAAACGGAAACGACATGATGTATGCAGCGATCCGACAAAGGAGTGAGGAGTGATGCGACGGGAATCAGTAAGAGTCGGACGCAATATGGGAAAGACGAAGGATCTAACCGCATTTGATCGTGGGAAAATAGTCGGGACCCGACGAATGGGTCACACCATCTCGGAAGTCGTGCAGGCACTAAGATTTTCTCGAGCCACTGTGTCACGGGTGCACCGTGAGTACATCGAATCCGGTAAAACCATCCCTGCAAGGGCCAACTGCCGTGGACAACAGCGTGTGGATGAGCGGGGTCATCGTCGGCTAGCTCGCATTGTAACAGCGGATAGACGGGCCACAGTGCAAGAAATCACTCGGAAATTTAACGCTGGTGCACAAAAACGTGGAAGCAACCACACCATCCAGAACCATCTCCTCGCTATGGGGTACAGAAGCCATCGTCCGACGAGGGTACCGCTGCTGACCACACATCACAGGGTGCAAAGATTAGCATGGGCGCGGGAACATCGCCACTGAATCCTAGACATGTGGGGAAATGTTGCCTGGACTGATGAGTCGACATTCACGTTGGTACATGCGGATGGCTGGATACGAGTACGGCGCAACCCACATGAAGCCATGGATCCTTTTTGCCAGCAGGGTACTCTTCAAGCTGATGGGGGTGGCACTCTCGTCTGGAGACTGTTTACGTGGACTGAAATGGGACCCCTGGTACGTGTGATATCGTCCCTCACAGGTAAAGGTTACCGGGATATCCTGGAAGACCATTTGCTCCCGTTTGTGCGTCTTCAACATCCCAATGGGGACCTCATCCTGCAACAAAAATGCAGCTCCCGAAATGTATCCGAATGGTTGGATGAACACTCTACCGACGTGATCTCGCTTCCTTGGCGAGCTAGGTCACCTGACCTCAGCACATCTGGGATGCCATCGAGAGAGATGACCCCCTCCATAAAATCTTCGTGAACTGTGGGAGCTTGTTCCGGTGTCGTGGATCCGTATGGCTTCCCAACGTTTCCGGTGTCTTGTCGAGTCCATGCCGAGACGAATCACCGCCGTCATCAGGGCGAAAGGTGGTGCTACACGTTACTAGACAGGTATCTCTAATTCAATTGCCCTTCAGTGTATAGTGTACGCCTATAGTTTATATACGGTTGGGACATACATCGTTCTTAAATTCTTTGGGGCTTTGGGGAAAAGACACCATGTAATACAAGACACTATGTAATTTTTTGAACATGTGAAATAATATTTTTGAATGTTTAATCTGTGACGTTCATCGCTCTTAATCTCTTTGGGGCTTTGGGAAGAAGACCCCGTGCAATAGAAGACACTATGTCGGACACTATGTAATTTTTTGAACATGTAAAACAATATTTTTGAATGTTTTATTTGTGACGAATTTGGGAAAAAGACACTATGCATTTTTTTGAATATGTAAAATAATATTTTTGAATGTTTAATCTGTGACGTTCATCGCTCTTAATCTCTTTGGGGCTTTGGGAAGAAGACCCCGTGCAATAGAAGACACTATGTCGGGCACTATGTAATTTTTGAACATGTAAAACAATATTTTTGAATGTTTTATTTGTGACGAATTTGGGAAAAAGACACTATGCATTTTTTTGAATATGTAAAATAATATTTTTGAATGTTTAATCTGTGAAGTTCATCGCTCTTAATCTCTTTGGGGCTTTGGGAAGAAGACCCCGTGCAATAGAAGACACTATGTCGGGCACTATGTAATTTTTTGAACATGTAAAACAATATTTTTGAATGTTTTATTTGTGACGAATTTGGGAAAAAGGCACTATGCATTTTTTTGAATATGTAAAATAATATTTTTGAATGTTTAATCTGTGACGTTCATCGCTCTTAATCTCTTTGGGGCTTTGGGAAGAAGACCCCGTGCAATAGAAGACACTATGTCGGGCACTATGTAATTTTTTGAACATGTAAAACAATATTTTTGAATGTTTTATTTGTGACGAATTTGGGAAAAAGGCACTATGCATTTTTTTGAATATGTAAAATAATATTTTTGAATGTTTAATCTGTGACGTTCATCGCTCTTAATCTCTTTGGGGCTTTGGGAAGAAGACCCCGTGCAATAGAAGACACTATGTCGGGCACTATGTAATTTTTTGAACATGTAAAACAATATTTTTGAATGTTTTATTTGTGACGAATTTGGGAAAAAGACACTATGCATTTTTTTGAATATGTAAAATAATATTTTTGAATGTTTAATCTGTGACGTTCATCGCTCTTAATCTCTTTGGGGCTTTGGGAAGAAGACCCCGTGCAATAGAAGACACTATGTCGGGCACTATGTAATTTTTTTAACATGTAAAACAATATTTTTGAATGTTTTATTTGTGACGAATTTGGGAAAAAGACACTATGCATTTTTTTGAATATGTAAAATAATATTTTTGAATGTTTAATCTGTGACGTTCATTGCTCTTAATCTCTTTGGTGCTTTTGGAAGAAGACCCCGTGTATAGAAAACACTATGTAATTTTTTGAGCATGTAAAACAATATTTTTGAATGTTTTATTTGTGACAAATTTGGGAAGAAGACACTATGCAATTTTTTGAATATGTAAAATAATATTTTTGAATGTTTAATTTGTGACGTCCGTCGCTCTTAATCTCTTTGGGGCTTTGGGAAGAAGACCCCGTGCAATAGAAGACACTATGTCGGGCACTATGTAATTTTTTGAACATGTAAAACAATATTTTTGAATGTTTTATTTGTGACGAATTTGGGAAAAAGGCACTATGCATTTTTTTGAATATGTAAAATAATATTTTTGAATGTTTAATCTGTGACGTTCATCGCTCTTAATCTCTTTGGGGCTTTGGGAAGAAGACCCCGTGCAATAGAAGACACTATGTCGGGCACTATGTAATTTTTTGAACATGTAAAACAATATTTTTGAATGTTTTATTTGTGACGAATTTGGGAAAAAGACACTATGCATTTTTTTGAATATGTAAAATAATATTTTTGAATGTTTAATCTGTGACGTTCATCGCTCTTAATCTCTTTGGGGCTTTGGGAAGAAGACCCCGTGCAATAGAAGACACTATGTCGGGCACTATGTAATTTTTTTAACATGTAAAACAATATTTTTGAATGTTTTATTTGTGACGAATTTGGGAAAAAGACACTATGCATTTTTTTGAATATGTAAAATAATATTTTTGAATGTTTAATCTGTGACGTTCATTGCTCTTAATCTCTTTGGTGCTTTTGGAAGAAGACCCCGTGTATAGAAAACACTATGTAATTTTTTGAACATGTAAAACAATATTTTTGAATGTTTTATTTGTGACAAATTTGGGAAGAAGACACTATGCAATTTTTTGAATATGTAAAATAATATTTTTGAATGTTTAATTTGTGACGTCCGTCGCTCTTAATCTCTTTGGGGCTTTGGGAAGAAGACCCCGTGCAATAGAAGACACTATGTCGGGCACTATGTAATTTTTTGAACATGTAAAACAATATTTTTGAATGTTTTATTTGTGACGAATTTGGGAAAAAGACACTATGCATTTTTTTGAATATGTAAAATAATATTTTTGAATGTTTAATCTGTGACGTTCATCGCTCTTAATCTCTTTGGGGCTTTGGGAAGAAGACCCCGTGCAATAGAAGACACTATGTCGGGCACTATGTAATTTTTTTAACATGTAAAACAATATTTTTGAATGTTTTATTTGTGACGAATTTGGGAAAAAGACACTATGCATTTTTTTGAATATGTAAAATAATATTTTTGAATGTTTAATCTGTGACGTTCATTGCTCTTAATCTCTTTGGTGCTTTTGGAAGAAGACCCCGTGTATAGAAAACACTATGTAATTTTTTGAACATGTAAAACAATATTTTTGAATGTTTTATTTGTGACAAATTTGGGAAGAAGACACTATGCAATTTTTTGAATATGTAAAATAATATTTTTGAATGTTTAATTTGTGACGTCCGTCGCTCTTAATCTCTTTGGGGCTTTGGGAAGAAGACACCATGTAATACAAGATACTACGTAATTTTTTGAACATGTAAAATAATTTTATTGCTTAATTTGTGACGTTCGTCGCTCTTAATCTCTTTGGGGCTTTTGGAAGAAGACACTATGTAATTTTTTGAACATGTAAAATAATTTTATTGTTTAATTTGTGACGTTCGTCGCTCTTAATCTCTTTGGTGCTTCGGCAAAATGACCCCGTGTAATAGAAGACACTATGCAATTTTTTGAACATGTAAAATAGTATTTTTGAATGTTTAATTTGTAACGTACGTCGTTCTTAATATCCTTGGAGGGGGCTTAGGCCACCGAAGCCCCCTCCGTGGCTGCGCCCATGCCCCAGGTCTTAAACAACCCTTAGAAGAAGGAAGCTACGAGATTTGGGCTAGAATGCCCAATAGCAAAGTCACACGGAAGCGAGGTAGAAAAGGCGAGGAAGACGTCTTTATTTATAACCGGGGGGGGGGGGGCAGTCCGGCGGCTTAACGTTCCCATCCGACGCACGGCGGATATTCAGTAGATGAAGCCTAAGACCTCTCCGTAGCAGTCACGGACGTTGCCCACTAGGCCATCCGCGGCCTCTGTTGTGCAAAGGCCTGCTGTCCGCCTATTTATTTCCTGCGTTGGTTTGGGTCTGTTCCACTCTGAATAAGGGATGCCCATGTCAACTGCCCTTCACCCCTATCTCTAATGTTTTGTCTACTGAGTGTATTTAAAGCGAATCATTGCGACCACAAAGCATATGTATTTATCTCTTCGTTTTAGTCTGTTACAAATTTTGCTGATAATACATCTGAATCATTTTTCACATGAGCGATAAAAAAAATCGCTTTTGTCGTGAGCGATAAGAAATAAATACAACACAGAAATAAAATAATCCTGTGTAACTTTGGAAAAAGAATACCTGTTTTAACCATTCATAACGGCAAGAAACCGCTCCTCATTTTTTTAAAGTCTTACCTGTTTTCAAAGCTAAATTTAAGGACTAAATCTGTCACTGTAAAAATGTTTAATCTTCGAAAAAATGTACTTTCATCCAAATAGCCCCCTCTCCGAAACTCGAAATTCCTCGATAAACTCACTCAACATTCCAGTCATTTTCACATTCCTACTGAAATGTACAAAACCCTACTTAAAAGGAAAACACAGCGCTCTTCCAAATAATTGTGTAAATCCCTTTTAAAATTTACTAATGCATACTTTATACCTATTAAAGCTTTTATTGCTTTCCCGATGGTGCGGGCTTATGACTAAAACTCCGAGATGAGTCCGTGTTCGAATCCCGGTGAGGCATGGATGTTGTGCACTGCTTTTCAGGCTCCGATTAACGCAGGGGCTTGCGGAGCACTTGCCCAGGGCCCCCAGTTTAAAGCCCCCCCCCCTAATTTTGCAATTTTTATGATAATTTTATGTTATAAATTTCTTTTTGTTGAAAGTTCCATTTTGATTGGACGAAGTATCAAGGACTAATAACATTTTTGCGGCACCCATTTTAACTAATTCAGTGAGGCATTTTAAACATTTCAGATTGTGAGCTCCGCCTTCCATCTATTGCTACCACGTCCACTATCGTTAAATGCGACACGTTGATTGGCGCAGTATCCTAAAGTCCGTGGATGACGCTTTCGTCCTGCAGCCGTACGGATGGAAATACACTGGTGTTCAAAATTTAGAGAATTTGCACATTTTGTCGAATTCCTGAAAAACTAATGGACACATTTTAATGAAATTTGGTATGGATACACAATTATACAGTATAAGAGAAAAACTATACCATAAAACAGTCATGGTACGCACTCATGATCGTCAGTAAGGCTCACCAGCGCAGAAATGTCCAAAATCCACGTTGCAAGATCGAACATGAAATGATTCTAATATAAGGTATGGTCCCCTCTCACAGCCATACAGCTCTCACAGCGTGACGTCATACTGGAAACGAGGCAGTTGATGAATCCCTGTGGCAGTCGGTCCCACTCCTGCAGCAACTCAGTTTTCAGCTCCTGTTTGTTTCTCGTAGGGGATGGCGAGCTGCAATTGCCATCCCAAGCGCTTCCCAGACATCTTCGATAGGGTTTAGGTCTGGCAATCTGGCTGGCCAATCCTTCCGGCGAATATCCTCACTTTCAAGATAATCGTCGACCAGGCGAGCCCTATGTGGACGAGCGTTGTCGTCCATAAAAAGGAACCGATGGGCCAACTGCGCCCCTGAAAAGTCGAACATAAGGCTGTAAGATCTCATCCGTATTCCTCTCAGCAATCAGGGAGCCTCTGTCAAACACATGGAGAGGTGTGCGGCCGTCCAACATGGTCTCTGCCCAGACCATGACACCTCCGCTGCCATAGCGGCCCCTTTCTCGGATGTTGGAGGAAAGGTACCGGGTCCCAGGTTCTCTCCAGATGAAGATATGTGGAGAATCAGTGTCTAGGCTGAATCGCGACTCGTCTGTGAAGAGAACGTTACCCCACTGAGGTCTGGTACAAGGCTGCTGTTGTCTGCACCATGTTAAACGCGCTCTCTTGTGTGCTGAAGTGAGCGGAACGCCAACAGCGGATCTTCTAGCAAAAAGCCCTCTCTCATGAAGCCTTCGGGAAACAGTAACCCTTGAAACTCGGGTTCCAGTGGCGGCATGCAGCTCACGAGATAGCTGTGCAGCTGTAGCAGTCCTGTGGCGCCTTGCTGGAAGTGCCAAATAACGATCTTATTGGTCGTCGTGGCTCTTGGACGACCTTGCCCAGGCCTTTATGGATCCGGTGTCCTTAAACTGTTTCCACAAATTGCAGACGATAACGGGCGTTACATTGAGCTCTGTAGCAACCTGCGATTGCCTTGCCTCTAATCTACCGACGATTCTCCACCTCATTCCGTCCTCAATACGTTCGTGGCAACCCATTTTACCTGACTGCTTATGAAATTGAACCAACTCCTGCAAGAAACACAACGAATGTCGCCGAGGAGTACGAGTGAACTAATCTTTGATCAAATGATCATATGTAGAGGATTTTTGGAAGGGAGTGTCTGACCCCAGATTTTAAACAGCCCTTAGAAATAGGAAGCTAGGAGATTTGGGATAGAGTGCCCGATAGGAAAGTGAAGTAGAAAGGGGGAAGGAAGACAGCCCTTATTTATTACCTGGGGGGGGAGGCAGTACATGGGGTCCGACAGCTTAACGTGCCCATCCGACTCACGGCTGATATTTTGTGGATCGAGCGTTCGTACCTGCCTGGAAACGAACCTGAGGTCCTTTCCGCGGCAGTCACGAACGTTGCCCACTAGGCCACCCGCGGCCCGAAATTAATCTCTGAAAAAAGCCACGTGTGCTTTTCATGCCCTCCGCTTTCACAGCTCCGTCCACACGCACGTGACCGCTTACGTATTGAACACTGCAAATTGGCATTCTTATTCGGCGGCATAATTTGTACCTTTGGTTCCGTACTTTTTGTGAAAATCGACAAAATGTGCAAATTCTCTTAATTTTGAACACCAGTGTATTTACCGAGGAAAATAACAATACATTTATAAAGCAAACACTTGTTTATACACTGCCGGACAATTGCTAAGGACGGATGACAATAGCAACGATAGCAACCATAAAATGGAAGGCAGGAAAATGTGGAAATTAGCATAAGTGCGGGATACAGTAAGACGTGTTGTGCGTATGCAAATTTTGGATTGCCGAACTTCTTCGTGACGTCATAGCGCTGATAAGAGATATAAAGGATTGGACGCGTATTGACCGTTGTTGTTCAAACGCAAAGTTGAAAGGGAAAGAATCAATTGACGAACTTGCAATTTTCAGTATGTCTTCCCGACATCACCTAGATGATTTTACGCGTGGCCGTATTATTGGCAAGATTGAAGAAGGGCGAAAAATAACAGATGTTGCCAGGGAGTTCGACGTCAGCCACAGTGTTGTTTCAAGGCTTTGGAAATCATTTCAAACAAATGGAGAGTGTAGCAAACGTCACGGGGGAGGTCGTGTTCGCAGTACTACACCTGCAGAAGATCGGTACATAGTGCTATCAACAAAAAGACACCGGTGCAGCACAGCTAGTGAGGTAGCAAATCAGTTTATGGCTGCTACTGGCAAGCGGATCTCCCGAAAAACTGTCGCCAGACGTTTGCATGAAGGAGGACTATACGCCCGCCGGCCTGTTGTGTGCACCCCATTGTCCAGACGTCACCGTACCGCCCGTTTGCAATGGTGCCATCAACATCGCAATTGGACTGATAACGACTGGTCTGCTGTCCTCTTCTCAGATGAGAGTAGATACAGTCTATCGTCTGATTGTCGACGACAACTGATCTGGCGTGATAGTGGTACTGCATATTGTCCAGCAAACATATAGGAAATGGACCGATATCCGACATGTAGTGTCATGGAATGGGCTGGCATCATGATCAATGGCCGTACGTCCCTCTATGTGCTTCCAACTGGGACTATGACTGGCCAACGATACATTAATGATGTTCTGCTACCTCATGTTCGCATGTTCCGTGGTGCTGTCGGTGATAGATTCATTTTCATGGACGACAACTCAACATGTCATCGAACAGTCGCTGTCCAGGAGTGTCTTGAGAGCGAGGATATTCAACGCCTCGTATGGCCAGCACGTTCTCCAGATCTAAATCCCATTGAAAATGTGTGGGATGCTTTGGGGAGGAGTCTTGCTGGTCGCCAATGCCCTCCAATAATCAAGGACACCCTCATCCGAGCACTGACAGAGGAATGGGATAAATTACCCCAACAGCTGCTTGATAATGTTGTGCAAAGCATGACACGACGTGTGGAATCTTGCATCGCCCTCCAGGGTGGCCATATCCCGTATTGACATCGTACGCCGGAACGCCTGCGGACGGTAATTGCATTTTTTTCACGTTTACGTATTCTGCACAAAATGGCCTGTTTGTCCCTTGAACACGTTCCAAAGCCTTCTGGATTTCAGAGCACAATAAATTGTCTTTCTTGTAATGTCCTGGCATTCTGACATTATTTTATTTCACTTGGCATCCAACCACACTTACTTTTTTATGCGCTATATAGCCGTTTATGATCCGTCCTTAGCAATTGTGCAGCAGTGTAGCATGTGGTTCGCCCACAAAGCTTTTCGACTTGGTTGTAGCGAAGCTATCAATTTTGCGTTTTTGTTAATGTGAGCATGTGGTAATTGTTTGAAGTGAGATAATACACTGCTGGACAATTGCTAAGGACGGATCATAAACGGCTATATAGCGCATAAAAAAGTAAGTGTGGTTGGATGCCAAGTGAAATAAAATTATGTCAGAATGCCAGGACATAACAAGAAAGACAATTTATGGTGCTCTGAAATCCTGAAGGCTTTGGAACGTGTTCAAGGGACAAACAGACCATTTTGTGCAGAATACGTAAACGTGAAAAAATGCAATTACCGTCCGCAGGCGTTCCGGCGTAAGATGTCAATACGGGATATGGCCACCCTGGAGGGCGATGCAAGATTCCACACGTCGTGTCATGCTTTGCACAACATTATCAAGCAGCTGTTGGGGTAATTTATCCCATTCCTCTGTCATTGCACGGATGAGAGTGTCCTTGTTTATTGGAGGGCATTGGTGACCAGAAAGACTCCTCCCCAAAGCATCCCACACATTTTCAATGGAATTCAGATCTGGAGAACGTGCTGGCCGTACGAGGCGTTGAATATCCTTGCTCTCAAGACACTCCTGGACAGCGACTGTTCGATGACATGTTGCGTTGTCGTCCATGAAAATGAATCTATCACCGACAGCACCACGGAACATGCGGACATGAGGTAGCAGAACATCATTAATGTATCGTTGGCCAGTCATAGTCCCAGTTGGAAGCACATAGAGGGACGTACGGCCATTGATCATGATGCCAGCCCATACCATGACACTACATGTCGGATATCGGTCCCTTTCCTGTATGTTTGCTGGACAATATGCAGTACCACTATCACGCCAGATCAGTTGTCGTCGACAATCAGAGGACAGACTGTATCTACTCTCATCTGAGAAGAGGACAGCAGACCAGTCGTTATCAGTCCAATTGAGATGTTGATCGCACCATTGCAAACGGGCGGTACGGTGACGTCTGGACAATGGGATGCACACAACAGGACGGCGGGCGTATAGTCCTCCTTCATGCAAACATCTGGCGACAGTTTTTCGGGAGATCCGCTTGCCAGTAGCAGCCATAAACAGATTTGCAACCTTACTAGCTGTGCTGCGCTGGTGTCTTTTTGTTGATAGCACTATGTACCGATCTTCTGCAGGTGTCGTACTGCGAACACGACCTCCCCCGTGACGTTTGCTACACTCTCCATTTGTTTGAAATGATTTCCAAAGCCTTGAAGCAACACTGTGGCTGACGTCGAACTCCCTGGCAACATCTGTTATTTTTCGCCCTTCTTCAATCTTGCCAATAATACGGCCACGCGTAAAATCATCTAGGTGATGTCGGGAAGACATACTGAAAATTGCAAGTTCGTCAATTGATTCTTTCCCTTTCAACTTTGCGTTTGAACAACAACGGTCAATACGCGTCAAATCCTTTATATCTCTTATCAGCGCTATGACGTCACGAACAAGTTCGGCAATCCAAAATTTGCATACGCACAACACGTCTTACTGTATCCCGCACTTATGCTAATTTCCACATTTTCCTGCCTTCCATTTTATGGTTTGCTATCGTTGCTATTGTCATCCGTCCTTAGCAATTGTCCGGCAGTGTAGTTTCTAAAATTTTGTAGTTTTTATCAGAATTTTAAATGATATCGTATTTGTTTAAAGTGTAATACCGTACTTTGTAGGTGATGTCTCAACGAACGTATTTATCCGGTTCTGCTGAAAGGAAATTAAAGACTGAAAAAGATGGATCTACCAAAAAACTTGCAGGATCGGTGTTAAAGTATACTGCTACGATCAGTTAGAAATCTGATATTTCTGAGAATAAAGTGATGTCTCTTGTGCACGAAGTAATGAACATTACAAAGAGTTCGATGCACTTGTGAAGGAATCTGAAGACTGAGATCCATTTTTTACGCTTTCCAACCGAAGGTTGAAGAATCGTATATGCTACAGCTTTGTCCGTCCGTCAGCACGATAACTCACGTGAAAATGGTTCCATTTCGACGAAATTTTAGTATGTGGGACGAACCCACATACTAAAATTTCGTCGGGGTCCACCACTTGGGGACGAACCCTATTGAAAATGGGCGAAACAGGGTCAAAGGTCAGGACATAATAGCGGGACCCATTCCATTGCTCTTATGCGTCATAACTTGCGTAAAAGAAATTCGATTTTGATGGGA
Organism: Macrothele yani; assembly: GCA_039090855.1. Lineage (NCBI taxonomy): Eukaryota > Metazoa > Arthropoda > Arachnida > Araneae > Macrothelidae > Macrothele > Macrothele yani. The sequence continues at coordinate 104,512,456 of CM076999.1, read as the reverse complement.
TTTTAGTATGTCGTAAGGAACCACTTGGGAACGAACCCTGTTGAAAATGGGCGGAATGGGATCAAAGGTCAGGACATAAAAGCGGGATCCATTTCATTGCCTTTATGCGTCATAACATGCGTAAATATGGTTCGATTTCCATGAAATTTTAGTATGTGGTAGGGAACCACCTAGGCACGAACCGTATCGAAAATTGGCGAAATGGGGTCAAAGGTAAAGCAGGGCATAAAAGCGGGATTTGTTCCATTGCCCTTATGTGTCATAACTTCCGTAAAAATTGTTCGATTTCGACGAAATTTTGTTATGTGGTAAGGAACCACCTGAGAACGAAACCTATTGAAAATGGGCGGAATGGGGTCAAAGGTCAGGACATAAAATCGGGATCGATTTCATTGCCTTTATGCGTCATAACATGCGTAAATATGGTTCGATTTCGATGAAATTGCAGTATGTGGTAGGGAACCACCTGGGCACAAATCATATTGAAAATGGGCGAAATGGGGTCAAAGGTCAGGCAGGACATAAGAGCGGGATTTGTTCCGTTGCCCTTATGCGTCATAACTTGCGTGAAAATGGTTCGATTTCGATGAAATTTTAGTATTTGGTAAAGAACCACCTGGGGACAAACCCTGTTGAAAATGGGTGAAATGGGGTTAAAGGTCATGGCATAAAAGTGGAATCCATTCCATTGCCTTTATGCGTCATAACATGCGTAAATATGGTTCGATTTCGATGAAATTTTAGTATGTGGTAGGGAACCACCTGGGCACGAACCCTATTGAAAATGGGCGAAATGGGGTCAAAGGTCAGGCAGGACATAAGAGCGGGATTTGTTCCATTGCCCTTATGCGTCATAACTTGCGTAAAAATGGTTCGATTTCGATGAAATTTCAGTATGTGGTAGGGAGCCACTGGAGACGAACCCCATTGAAAATGGGCGAAATGGGGTCAAAGGTCAGGACACTGGAGTGGGAACCATTCCATTGCCCTTGTGCATCATAACTTACCTAAAAATGTTTCGATTGCGACAAAACGTTATCACGTTGTTCCTGAGGTATAGTGAACCGGTTCTGTTGAATATCATCGAAATGGGGTCAAATGTCAGGACACAGGTGCGAGATTTATTCCACAGCCATTATCCTCATAACTTGAGTAATAATTTCTGGTATGTTGGAAAGCGTATCATAATCAATGCATTGCATGATTTTACTAACTTGTTGAATTAATCCAGTGATCAGGATCGAAACTGTGTGAGTAAAAACGTTCTTCCCAACAGGCCCGGACTTAGGTCAGTTGAGGCCTGTGCTCAAGAACAGGTATAGCCGCGTGGTTAGCAACGCTTAGTTCCTGAACTGGAGGTCTCAGGTTCGAATCCGCTCTGTGAGAGATTTTTCGCTCAGAATATTTCCTCGTGACAACACTGTCCGCATTCATTTAAACAATACTGAAAATAAATGCAGCACCACCTAAAAATACTACTAGAAATAGAATGGCAACGCCAAAAATTACTACGCCGGCAAAGTGTTGCTATCGGTTGCAGCAACAAAACGTTTTATCACGATAACAATACATATCGTTGGATCAAACAAATTCCCAAAAATCGACCTAGGCATATTGTTAAATGAACAAAACGTTTTGTCATGTTAACAATAAATTTTGTAGAATCAACAATAATTTTAAGCAAAATACTTTTGTAAATTCAACAGGCATTTTTGTTGAGTGCATATCGACACAATGTTTTGGTTGATTCCACAATTTTTTTAGCTGAATTAAGAAAACGTTTTTCTCAGTGTAGGTCTCTCACTTCTGTGTTCACTGCTGCATTGTTTCTTAGGATGACACCATTGAGATGTTGAAAGATCTTAAACTTATATTTATTTTAATTGTACATAGTTGTTTACGCTTTCCAACCGTATACGTTGAAGAAGCGTATATGCTCCAGATTTGTCCGTCTGTCCGTCCGCACGATAACTCGGGTAAAAATGGTTCGATTTCGATGAAATTTTAGTATGTGGTAGGGGATTACTTGGGGACGATCCCTATTGAAAATAGGCGAAATGGGGTCAAAGGTCAAGCCGGACATAAGAGCGGGATCCATTCCATTGCCCTTATGCGTCATAACTTACGTAAAAAGAATTCGATTTCGATGAAATTTTAGTCTGTGATTGGGGATTACTTGGGGACGAACCCTAGTGAAAATGGGCGAAATGGGGTCAAAGGTCAAGCAGGACATAAGAGCTGGATCCATTCCATTGCCCTTATGCGTCATAACTTACGTAAAAAGAGTTCGATTTCGATGAAATTTTAGTATGTGGTTGGGGATTACTTGGGGACGAACCCTAGTGAAAATGGGCGAAATGGGGTCAAAGGTCAAGCCGGACATAAGAGCGGGATCCATTCCATTGCCCTTATGCGTCATAACTTACGTAAAAAGAGTTCGATTTCGATGAAATTTTAGTATGTGGTTGGGGATTACTTGGGGACGAACCCTAGTGAAAATGGGCGAAATGGGGTCAAAGGTCAAGCCGGACATAAGAGCGGGATCCATTCCATTGCCCTTATGCGTCATAACTTACGTAAAAAGAGTTCGATTTCGATGAAATTTTAGTATGTGGTAGGGGATTACTTGGGGACGAACCCTAGTGAAAATGGGCGAAATGGGGTCAAAGGTCAAGCAGGACATAAGAGCTGGATCCATTCCATTGCCCTTATGCGTCATAACTTACGTAAAAAGAGTTCGATTTCGATGAAATTTTAGTATGTGGTAGGGGATTACTTGTAGACGATCCCTATTGAAAATGGGCGAAATGGGGTCAAAGGTCAAGCCGGACATAAGAACTGGATCCATTCCATTGCCCTTATGCGTCATAACTTACGTAAAAAGAATTCGATTTGGATGAAATTTTAGTCTGTGGTTGGGGATTACTTGGGGACGAACTCTACTGAAAAGGGGCGAAATGGGGTCAAAGGTCAAGTAGGACATAAGAGCTGGATCCATTCCGTTGCCCTTATGCGTCATAACTTACGTAAAAAGAGTTCGATTTCGAAGAAATTTTAGTATGTGGTTGGGGATTACTTGGGGACGAACCGTATTGAAAATGGGCGAAATGGGATCAAAGGTCAAGCAGGACATAAGAGCGGGATCCATTCCATTGCCCTTGTGCGTCATAACTTGCGTAAAAATGGTTCGATCTCGATGAAATTTTAGTACGTAGTGGGGAACCACCTGGGGACGAACCTTATTGAAAATGGAACAAATGGGGTCAAAGGTCAGGAGATAGAAGCGGGATTCATTCCATTGCCCTTATGCATCATAACTTACGTAAGAATGCTTCGATTGCGACAAAACTTTATCATTTTACCTCAGGTATACTGAACCGGTTCTGTAGAATGTCATCGAAATGGGGTCAAAGGTCAGGGCATAGGAGCCAGATTTATTCCACAGCCTTTATACTCACAACTTGAGAAATAACTTCAGTTATGATTTCTGGTATGTTGGAAAGCGTATCATAATGAATGCACTGCATGATTTTACTAACTTGTTATCATTAAAGTGTATCGTGCAAGAGACGGCATTTGTTTCCAACGTAATAGCTTTGGTGCACGAATTATGTTCTTTTCTTTATAACAGATATTTATTTGTTCTCTTATTTTTCTTTTAAGACAATTAGTATATAAATGCCATCTTTTCTTCGAGCGAGCCATTATATTTTTAAAACTCTTCGCCAATGATTGCGAGCTACTTTAGAACGAGGAAAAAAGCAGCAGCGTAATTTTTTTATGAAGGAAACTTTTCGTGTTTGGTTCTACGAAAAGTGTACTCATTTTTCCTTGAAGCACGTGCGCTAGTTCACCGTAACGCGTAGGATGAATGAAAATAAAATAAAATAAAACGAAAGGAGCACAGGAAAGGAATTACGCGGCATCTTTGGCTATGTGATAACAGTACACATGCGATCTTCCGAAGGGCAGGCTGGCAGAAATGATATCCCTTTGAGCACTTACTTCACGGAATTGTCCTCCTGTTGAAAGATTAAGAAACTCAGTGGGGATGACAGTGAAGCAGAGATAAAACCCCAAAAGGATCTTCGACAGTCTACGCACCACATGAAAATAATTCATGTTCGTGGACGATAACCAGTGCTGTTAAATCCCACGCGGTGTTTTCTTATCGCGTTTACTCGACAGAAAATGTGTGTACGTGAGAGCTCATCAGTACTGGCTGAACGTTTTGTTGAAACCGACATTAAGGGGGTAAAAGGGGGAAAATTATTACTAAATCATGATCAGTGGAGTACCCAGGATTTTGTAACAGCTGGCGAATGATGTTGGTGGTGGTGAAAATTCAGCAGAAGAGCTGCATCGAATGGACGTGGCGTTATCTTTTTAAATGTAGAGTGAAACCTGTGAATAAAGGCCATCTCTTAGACCCAAAAGAAGTGACTGTTGATGAGAGGCGTACATCAAATAGTTACGCAAAGATACGACACTTCCATTGGCGTTGTGATCTCTTGGTAAAAACTAACAGAGTCGCCAGGTGTGTGGGAGAATAACTATCGATTCGACAGCAGCGCATGACCTCCGATTACACAGTTGCTTCGATTAGTAAACATGGTGATATATACACTGAAGAGAAATTGAATTAGAGACAGCTGGCGTTATGCAAATATGGCGCTGTGGGCGGCCCAGTAAACCGAAACGACATGACGTATGCAGCGATCCGACAATATAAGGAGTGATGCAGTCGGGCGCGGTATGGGTAAGACGAAGGATCTAAGCGCATTTGATCTTGGACAAATTGTCGGGGCCCGACGATTGGGTCACTCCATCTCGGAAGTCGTGCAGGCACTGGGATTTTCACGAGCCACTGTGTCCCACGGGTGCACCGTGAGTACTTCGAATTTGGCAAAAACCATCCCTGCAAGGGCCAACTGCCGTTGACAACAGCGTGTGGATGACCGGGGTCATCGTCGGCTAGCTCGCATTGTAACAGCGGATAGACGGGCCACAGGGCAAGAAATAACTCTGCAATTTAACGCTGGTGCACAAAAAACTTGTTAGCAGCCACACTATCCAGAACCATCTCCTCGCTATGGGGTACAGAAGCCATCGTCCAACGAAGGTGCCGCTGCTGACCGCACATCACAGGGTGCAAAGATTAGCATGGGAGCGGGAACATCGCCAGTGGACCCTAGACATGTGGAAAAATGTTGCCCGGACTGATGAGTCGAGATTCACGTTGGTACATGTGGAAGGCGGGATAAGAGTACGGCGCAAACCACATGAAGCGATGGATCCTTCTTGCCAGCAGGGTACTCTTCAAGCTAGCGGGGGTGGCCTTCTCGTCTAGGGACTGTTTACGTGGACTGAAATGGGACCCTGGTACGTGTGAAACCGTCCCTCATAGGTCAACGTTACCGGGATATCCTAGACAACCATTTGCTCCCGTTTGTTCTTCTTCAACATCCAACTGGGGACCTCATCCTGCAACAAGACAATGCAGCTCCCGAATTGCATCCCAATGGTTGGATGAACACTCCACCGACGTGAACTCGCTTTCTTGGCCAGCTAGGTCACCTGACCTCAATCCCATCGAGAACATCTGGGATGCCATCGAGAGAGATGTTCGAGGCTCTGAAATGATGCCATCGAGAGAGATGTTCGAGGCTCCATCAAATCTTCGTGAACTGTGGGAGTTTGTTCAGGGGTCGTGGATCCGTATGGCTTCCCAACGCTTCCGGTGTCTTGTCGAGTCCATGCCGAAACGAATCGCCGCCGTCATCAGGGTGAAAGGTGGTGCTACACGTTACTAGAAAGGTATCTCTAATTCAATCGCTCTTCAGTGTATATATGCCGATGAGACATTAGATTATGACCACCTACCCGATAAGCTGCAGGACCCCATTTAGCCTGCAAAACAGCGCCCACTCGGCGAGACATCGATTCTATCAGTTGGCGATAGGTATCCTGAGGTATCTGGTACCATAATGTTAATAGCAGGACCTCCAGTTCCCGTACATTGTGGTGATCTAACGCGAACCCGCTTTTCCAAGTCGAACCTCAAACACCAAACAAAAATCATCGCTCTTTCCACGTTAATAAGTGAGTCTTGGAAAAATTATCATCGGCCACCACCGGGAATCGAACCCAGGGTCTTCCAGTTACTCGCCGGACATGCTACCACTGCACCACAGCGGCCTCGAATTCTCCAGACTCACAAGTGATAAACTGCCAAACTACATGGCAGGTAGTGCAGTGGTAGCATGTCCGACGGGTAACCGGAAGACCCTGAGTTCGATTCCCGGTGGCGGCCGATGAGAAATTTTCCGAGACTCGCTTATTAACGTGGAAAGAGCGATGACTTCTGTTTGGCGTTCCTCATCCACGTCGAGTGTTTCAATTAACGACCCTCAAATGTTCGATTGGGTTCATGCCAGGTGAATTTGGCGGCCAGGGCGTTAACAGAAAGTCACCAGCATGTTCCTCGAACAGCTCCTTGGCGATTCTGGCAGAGTGGCTTGGCGCATTATCCTGTTGATAATGGCCATCACCAGCACGGAACACAGTTGCCACGAATGGTTGAACTTGGTCCGCAGCGATGTTCAGATACCTGACAGCTGTCAGGGATTGTGCCATTGGGATAATGGGACCTAAAGTGCCCGAAGATAACATCGCCCACAGCATAACACCGCCCCCGCCGGCCTGTTTCCGCCCAACAGTGCATCCAGGTGCCATAGCCTCCATAGGTACTCGTAGTATTCGCGCTCGGCCGTCACGTGATGCACGAGGAATCTAGATTCGTCAGACCAGGCCACTTTCTTCCAATCTCGATGCGCCGCCCCAGTGGCGCAGTGGTCTAAGCCCAGGATTATGATCATTAATCCATGGTCGGGTCCAGGGAATCCTGGTAAAGCATGGATGTTGTGTTTGTCTTACAGCAGTGGCTGTCTCTCTTCCCGGGAACTAGTGACCCTAAATTAGGGACGGGCGACTGCTTATAGCCCATTGAATTGCTCATGGTGGTCTTAAAACTTCAATCAAAATAGAAATTCTCGATGATCTTGAGCCCGTTTCATGCGTTGTTCGCGATGACGTGCAGTGAGCATAGGGCCCCGACTGGGCCTTCGGCTACGCAGGCGCATGCGTAGAAGGCTGCTATGAACTGTGTGCTGTGACACATTTTCCTCATCACCACTGCTGTTGCTGCGGGTGATTTGTCGCACTGTGGCCCTGTGGTCGTTGTGAACAATGCGAAACAATCACCGCTCTCCTCTGGTATCAGTGAGCAGCGGACGACATACTGCTGGACGACGGTTCATCGTTTGGCCATCTGTGCACCACTTTTGATACGTACTCACTACAGCGGCACACCAACAACCCACAAGACGCGCCCTTTCCGAGATCGTAGTTCTGAGGTACGGTGCCATCTCAATTTGTCTTTTATGAAACTCCTATAAATCGGCAGTTTTCCCATTCTTACTCCGAACACTGTACTAACCGAAAGCCGGTCCTCGGGTTGTACACTGGCGGAAAGTGAAAAAAGAACACCAAGAAGGAGACGTCTGATACCAACGAAATTTATACAGCATAATAACGGAATACAGAGGATAACGTGATCAAAACATTATGGCAAAAAAATGTTATTTTTCAGCTGTATTTGCTGGTAAACTGAAAAATAACATTTCCATGTAACATGGTTAGTGCGAAGTTGAACCGTCATGAACTGCGTCACACTGTGCAATTCTGGCATGGAGTCTGTCGTACTGATGTTGGATGTAAGTTTGGGGTATTGAGTTCCAAGCATCCTCAACCTGGACGCGTAAATCGGGGATGGTCGTGGCTGGCCGTGGAGACCGGATAAGTCGTTGTCCCATAAAATCCCACACGTGCTCAATGGAGGACATATCCGGTGGCCATGGAAGTTGTCTCACACCATGAAGTGCATGTTACGTTGCACGTGCCGAGTGTGGGCGTGCGTTATCTTGCTGGTAAACAAGACGATGGACCGACCTTACAAATGGCACAACAACGAGCTGAATCATGTTGTTGAGGTAGGAGGTGCTGTTTAACGTACCCGGTACAAACACTAGTTGTGTACGGGAGTGATAGCTGATCGCTCCCCACACCAGGAGACCAGCTGTAGGCCCTGTGTGTCGCTGGCGGATGCAAGAAGGGTGGAGACGCTCCCCCTGTGTGTCTGCGAACACGCATACGGCCATCGGAGGCTCCCAAGCAGAATCTGCTTTCATCGCTGAACACGACAGATCGCCATTGCGTTCTCCACTGCAGACGTTGGCGACACCACTGTAGCCGTTCCTGACGGTAGGCTGGAGTCAGAGGTACACCTGCCAGGGGCACACGTGCACGTAGTCCTTCATCCAGTAGACGGTTGCGGATTGTTCGCACAGTCACCTCAGGTGCAACAGCAGCTCGGATTTGCGTCACAGTGGATGTTCTGTTTGACAACGCCGCTCTTCTTATGCGTCGATCGGTCCGCTCATCAGTCCGTCTGTGACTCCCGGTTCCACGTCTTCTCCTGTGGGAATGTTCCTCGGACCATCTACGCCACCATCGTACCACCACCGATACTTCCCATCCAATTCGCTCCGCAATACGGCGATACGACCACACGGCCTCGCGGAGTTCGATTAGACGACCTCGCTCAAAGTCCGATAACTGCTGAAATCATACACGTCTTCCATGTCCAGGCATTACAGCCTCTTCAGGGTCTTCGCATGTGTCCGTACGCCGACGACTGATTACATTCACTTCGCCGTACTCCTTAAATACCACCGACGATAATTTGCATATTATGGCGTTATGTGGCATAAGCGCTCACCGGTTGTTACCGATATTAACATCAAACCTACGTAAACTCGACCCCATTAACATATGTAAATTTCATGATCGTCCGCCAATTCCTTCTTGGTGTTCTTTTTTCACTTTTCCGGCAGTGTATATACGAGGTCCGATCAAAACGTTCCGATATTCGGTCGATATACACTAAAGAGCGATTGAATTAGAGATACCTTTCTAGTAACGTGTAGCACCACCTTTCGGCCTGATGACGGCGGCGATTCGTCTCGGCATGGACTCGACAAGACACCGGAAGCGTTGGGAAGCCATACGGATCCACGACCCCTGAACAAGCTCCCACAGTTCACGTAGATTTGATGGAGGGGGTCAGAGCCTCGAACATCTCTCTCGATGGCATCCCAGATGTGCTCCATGGGATTGAGGTCAGGTGACCTAGCTGGCCAAGGAAGCGAGTTCACGTCGGTGCAGTGTTCATCCAACCATTCGGATACAATTCGGGATCTGCATTGCTTTGTTGCAGAAGGAGGTCTCCAGTGGGATGTTGAAGGCGCACAAACGGGAGCAAATGGTCGTCCAGGATATTCCGGTAACGTTGACCTGTGAGGGACGATGTCACACGTACCAGGCGTCCCATTTCAGTCAACGTAAACAGTTCTCAGACGAGAATGCCACCCCCGCTAGCTTGAAGAGTACCCTGCTGGCAAGAAGAATCCATCGCTTCATGTTATTTGCGCCGTGCTCGTATCCTGCCATCGGCATGTACCAACGTGAATCTCGACTCATCAGTCCAGGCAACATTTTCCCATATGTCTAGGTTCCAGTGGCGATGTTCCCGCGCCCATGCTAATCTTTGCACCCTGTGATGTGCGGTCAGCAGCGGTACCCTCGTGGGACGATGGCTTCTGTACCCCATAACGAGGAGATGGTTCTTGATGGTGTGGCTGCTTACACGTTTTTGTGCACCAGCGTTAAATTGCCGAGTGATTTCTTGCACTGTGGCCCGTCTATCCGCTGTTACAATGCGAGCTAGCCTTCGATGACCCGGCTCATCCATACGCTGTTGTCCACGGCAATTGGTCCTTGCAGGGATGGTTTTACCGGATTCGATGTACTCACGGTGCACCGGTGACACAGTGGCTTGTGAAAATCCCAGTGCATGCACGACTTCCAAGATGGAGTGACCCATAAGTCGGGCCCCGACAATTTGCCCACGATTAAATGCGCTTTGATCCTTCGTCTTGCCCATATTGCGTCCGCCTCTTACTGATTCCCGTCGCCCCACTCCTTATATTGTCAAATCGCTGCATAAGTCATGTCGTTTCCGTGTACAGGGCCGCCCACAGCGCCACATTTGCATAACGCCAGCTGTCTAATTCAATTGCTCTTCAGTGTATAAGGTGTGCTGCATGCATTCTGAAAACATATCACTCGTTGCTGTCATGGATAAAAGGAGTGATTTATCAGATTTGCAAGAAGGGGTGATTATCGGCTTTGCGGCCAAGGGTGGCAGTATTTCTGGAACACCGCAGTGTGTGAACTGTTCGCGTGGTGATGCGGTTAAAGTGTATCGTGATTGGAGAAATGGCACCGTTGCGAATAAGCGAAGTGCAAACTGCAGAGCACCACGTGCCATTGATGTGAGAGGTGAACGTCGGCTTCGAAGGTGCGTGAAGGCAAATCGACATGCTACAGTGGAGCAACTCACTGGCCGAATGAACCAGGGGGCTACCGGAAGTGTGTCTAAAACGACAGTTCAGAGAACCCTGCTGCATATGGGGTTCCGATGCAGACGGATGGTCACTGCATCTATGCTAACAAAGGCTTACATTTGCACGGCAGTATCGGAATCGGACCTCCGCTGACTGGCAAAGGATTGCCTTACCGATGAGTCACGTTTTCCGCTTCATCGAACGGATGGACGTTGGCGTATAAGGCGAGAAACATCGGAGAACAAACACTCTGCAACCATTGCTGGAAGAACACAAGTTGGTGGGGACAGCATTATGGTCTGGAGAATGTTTTTGTGGCCTTCCATGGGTCCACTCATACTTATGGAAGGCAGTATAGCCCGAATTCGTTATGAATCCATCCTTGTAGACTACGTACACCCAAACTTGCTAATTGTCTTCCCTGGGGCGGATGGGATCTTCCAGCACGATAATGTGACATGTGACACAGCTAGAAATGTCCGAGAGTGGTTGGAAGAGCATGATGCAGACTTCAAAGTACTTCCCTGGCTCCCTAATTCCCCAGACCTAAACCCGATCGAGCATATGTGGGACCACTTCGATCGTGTTGCTCGCTCTATGGATCCTCCACCACCCATCCTCCAGCAGCTGTCAGATGCACTGCAGTCAGCATGGCTCCACATACCTGTAAACACCTTCCAGCACCTCATTGAGTCACTTCCAGCCCGTCTAGTTGCTGTCCGCGCTGCTTGTGGCGGTTACTCTGGATATTAGCTGGTGGTCACAATAATGTGACTCGAACGTGCATAATCAGTGATAATGGTGTGTATCAAAATATCTAATCCTTCCGATTCTTCGCCTACCAACGAGAAGCGTTCTCCAGGCGAACATACACTAGAACAACGATCCGTTTGGAGTTAAAAATCTGACAAGAGCACGCGTATTAAACACAAACACCTATAACTTGTTACGGACACGTGAATTGTTGTTAACCATTGCATTAGCCGAATGTTCTCGTTTCCCATCATAAGTGATATTTCATATCAGTCTCAAACTCAGAGGCTGCGGAAAATGAAGGTCCACGGAGACCGCAGTTCATACGATACCCCATTATTGCAGGCATCCCTTTCTGTGATAATCTCAAGAGTATATAGTTCCCTTATAAGTAGTGAAAGGAGCCACCAGTTTTCTATCATTCGATATGGGAGCTGCTGCATTGTAAATAACCTCCTTTGCTAAAGCAGTCGTTCCTCATCCTACCCTTATGTCTCTCGAATGCTCTTTGTGTCGTACACATAAAGATCTTCTCGTCGTTCGGATGTATGATTTTACAGTGGAATCCGGGAATTTTAGTGGAACTGCATATATCCCCTGAGTGTAACCCACGTCTATTTTCTTTTTATTTGCTGTTAAAATTTTACAGATGGTGTTTAACTGTCACTATCTGACTTGACAAATCCGTAGGGATGAGCTCAGTAACTGAGACGTCAGCATCGTCTCTATTTAGAAGGTTTTCACGATTAGTGCCGCCCGTTGGATTTATTAGCTATATTAGTAAAATACATTATCCACCAACAAGTAATTAGACACCTGTGATAGCAAAGGAAAACGAAGTTTATTCACCTTCAATAGTTGGTGGAGCCTCCATGAGCGGCTATTACAGCTGCGACCCTCCGGGGCACACTCTCAACCAGGCGTTGTACGTCGGCTAGTGGCATTATCTTCCACTCGGCTTGGAGAAGACAGGTCAGTTTCTACACACATTTCGGACGGTGGGGGTACCCCTTAGGTCGACGCTCCAACTCTTCCCAGAGGTGCTCGATAGGGTTAAGGTCCGGGCTCTGCGCAGGCCAGTCCATTCGATTAACCCCATTGTCACCATACCAAGCCATGCTGGACCTCGCAACATGACAGGTGGCATTGTCATCCTGAAAGTAACATGGGTCCACCCCGTAAAACTGCCACAACGTAGGAAGCGCATGGTCATCCAAATTGGTGCAGTAGGTCTCGGCGTTTAGTCTACCAGGAATTGCAACCAAGGGTCCCGTGCCATACCAGGAGAAACACCCCCATAGCATAATTCCACCGCCGCCAAACTTCACAGTTGGCATAATACATTCCGGTAGGAGGCGTTCTCCAGGCAGACGCCAAACCCAGACCCTGCCATCCGAAAGGTAGAGGGTGAACCTTGATTCGTCGCTCCAGAGAACCTGTTTCCACTGTTCAACGGTCCACTGTCGACGTTCTTTGTACCACGTTAGCCGAGCAGCGCTATTGGACTTGGTGATCAAAGGCTTGTGGGCGGCAGCACGTCCGTGATAACCGAGCAGATGGGCTTCCTTACGGATGGTATTCATCGAAAGAACACTCCCGGATGCCTGTTGAAACTCCTCGCGGATGTGGCCCATCGATTTGGTGCGGTTCTTCCGAATTTCTCTGGCCAGCACCCGTCGGTCTCTAACTCCCAGTTTTGTGGGTCTGCCGGGTCGGGGCACATTCCGACAGTCACCTCTCATCTTCCACTTGCCAATCACGTAGGCCACTGTCGATTTGGGTACTTCAACTCGCTGGATATGTCACGTATGGATCGGCCATTTCTGTGATACCCGACGATTACACCTTTCTCGAAATCAGAGAGCTCCGAACTGCGTGGCATCTTGCATGCGACTGGTTGCGTTGTTGTTTCCCACACGATATTTATCGGCGGCGGAAGTGACGTGTATTAAGACCGCAGATATCGTCGATTGCAGGGGTGTCCAATTGCTTTTTGGTAGGTAGCGTAGCTTGTACCGTTAACGCTCACCAGATGGAGACGTCTCGGTTGCTGAGCTCATCCCTACGGATTTGTGAAGTCAGATTATATGACAGATAAACACACATAGCGCCGTGGATTGTTGGCACCGTTGCGTAAGGCGAACGCACTCGGCTAACTTATCGAGATATCTGGGATTCGATCCCAATGGTGTCGGATAGCAATATTTCGGTTGCTGTGTGTTAATTAAAGAAAAAAAAAGTGGAAAGTGCGATGACTTTGTCTGTTTACATTGTCTCCACGTATTTGGAAGATTTTCACCATTTTCACCAATGGGGTATACTGACTTCTTCTTCTTGTCGACCAGGACGATGTCGGGCCGACTGTGGGAGATTGTCTTATCATTATACATGTATGAATTTTATTATTATTATTATTATTATTATTATTATTATTATTATTATTATTATTATTATTATTACTACTACTTATTATTATTATCATTATTATTATAACTATGTTAGATTATTTATTTGTAGCGCACCATATAATAGTGAGTTAGTGACATATCTACTGAGCATACTAAGTTGAGATTAGAGCCATATCTTACTGTGTTTGGGCGCTTCTTACTAAAAAATAAAATCAAAGGGGGGGGGGAATTTATCACATGCCTAAATTCGTACTTACACACAGACCGGTCCTGCGCACAAGTGTGTGTGTATACTGTGACGTACCTTGCCAGCAGGACGCACACGACATAAAGGCAGATAGCAATCAGAATGAACGTCTGCGTAGCTCAGTTGGTAGAGCGACTTGTTCCGGAATAAGCGGACTCGGGTTCGATTCCCGGCGTAGACAAAAAATGACGGAGAAATTTACTTCGTTATAATACATACACAAACATGTAGCATGCATATATACACTACATTGTCAAAAGTCTCCGGACACCCCTTCAAAAGCAAATGAACGGATCAGCTACGTTGTTAAGATGCGCGGTATACAGCTGCAAACGGTGTAAAAACAAGATTGCAGACCGCGATCATATCGCACTGTAAGGTTGAGTGAAAATGTCGCTGCGGGAGACAACTGGCTTTGAAAAAGGAAAGATTGTTGGGTGTTATATTAGTGGGTTGTCCATAAGAGAAACCGAGAGGCGTTTAAACATACCCAAGTCAACTGTTTCGGATGTACTGAATAAGTGGAAGACACATGGCGTGCCTGAAGCAGCAAAACGTACCGGAAAACCAAAGAAAATCAGTGACAGAGGACGTCAAAACCTCAGGAGAGTCGTTAAAGCAAATCGACGAAGTACTGCACGAGACCTCAGTGTACAGGTGAGTAAAAATACTGGAACCTCGGTATGTACACGTACCATTCACAGCGAGCTTCATTCCATGGGTTACCGTGGTCGTGCGGATACTCATGAGCCTTTCATCTCCACTCGAAATACTACTCGTCGTTTAGCATGGTTTAAAGAACATTTATCGTGGGCCGTAGATCAATGGAAACGGGTCCTATGGACTTATAAATCCAGATACACGATCCATCAGTCTGATGGCCGTGTGTGGGTATGGCGGCAGCAAGGGGAACTCTATTTACCACAGTGTACAGTTTGGAGCTGGCAGTGTACTCGTGTGGGGGTGTTGTTTCGTGGTATGGTCCCGGCCCATTGGTTATCGTGGACAAACCTGTTAACCAGCATGTCTGTCTCGATATTCTGGACAATTATTTCTTACCAATTAACTCTGTGGCAATACTATGGAACCGAGCCTTGCTGGTACTAGTAGGATAATGCACCGAGCCATAAAGCAAGGGGTGTTATGGTGTGGTTTGACGATAATTGCGTATCGTGTGTGGACTGGCCAGCACAGAGCCCTGAGCTTAGTCCCATAGAGCACCTATGGGATGAATTAGGGCCCCACATAAGAAGTTTGGAACCAAAGCCTACTACTAAGCAACAGTTACCGACAGCATTATGTACTGAATTATTACCGCTCCCTTTCGGGTATCAGCGAACCACTACTACGTCTTATTCGCCGTAGTGGGTAAAAGTAAAAAGGTCAAAATTCCATACTAATCAAATCACTTTCTAAATTTCGCCTAGTGGTGTCTGTCCACAATGAATTTGGATTCCCTAACTAAGGGTCTCCAAGCTCAGGGTCGACAAATGCATCGCGTTGTGTTTCATATGAATCAGCATGGGGTTTCCATGCTCATTCATATGCCGCAAAGAAGTTAAAATAAAAAGTTGCATGAATAAAAATAATGAAATCACAAATTTAACTCTAATGAGATTTGTAGAAATGATCTGAGTGACACGTGAATTAACAAATTTAACTGTTTATTTCTTTTTAAAATATGGTCTTAAAGCTAGGTACAATGTACCGGTGAGGTTGCTTGCTTTAGTTAAACAATTTAGTTTAATTTCGAACGGATATAATGCACTTAATATTACATAACTGACTTTAAACTTTAGTTACTGGTTTAAACTCGGCGCGGTACGCCAGAGGAAAAAAATTGTTAATGCACTTTGTGAGAGACTTTCGGGTAACTATTCCTGCATAGCACATGCAAAGCTATGAGGCATGAATCAGAAATGCGTAAGACAAATGTCATCATACCCTCTTTTCCTTGAGAAGCCCCGATCTCAAATCTGGGTTGCCGGCTGGTCCGTTCTCTTCTTGGTTGGCGGTAATCTACATCGACTATGCTCTAAAATATTTGCTACCTCATTTCTCTATCTTGGAAACATCTCTCCTCCGAAACCGCTGAGACCTCTCTTCAGCTCAGACTGCAATTCGCTAGTGTTCCCCCTGTTAAGTTATTTTTGAATCTCTCATCGTATGTAGTCGACTGTCCTCTGTAGTTCTCTTAGTCTTCATTCCGTTTTTAATTCTCTTTTTTCCCGTGTCCGGTGTCCATCTTGGGGCGTGACGGCCCGGCCGTCCGAATTGCGTCGGGTTATGTCATTGGCCCTCACAGATAGCCCTGCTATGCGATTCGCTGGCTATCCGATCAGTTCGGGTCACTTTCCCAAAAATTATGTCTTCTTTCAGCTGTCAACTTGTCTTCGCATCTTTGTGGTTAATTGACCTCGCCTAGCTACTTAGAAGTGAAGATTGTCACGTAGGTATTTCCGGCGACGTGACTTATCTCGGATTTTGTCGCTACTTTGGACAATGCAGAGACCCTTGCTATAGTAGCAGGAGAAAAGGGGTGACGCCCCCAAGAGGATTTATTGCGCTCCTGCTTTTCTCTTCGTTTCTTTGAGTTTCGTGAGAAAAAGAACTGTGAATGTCTTCCTTTCTCTTCCTTCCCATCTGGTATTTTCATCAAGTTTCCGTGAGAAAAAAAAATATAATTTTCCCCTTTTCGTTTGGCTTGAGTGCAATTAGGACTGACCTAATTATCAACCTAAACTTTCGGGTAACCTGGCTCAGCTTCACCGGAAAGTAATTTTTAATCATTGATATTCTATTTTGGCAATTTAAATATTTATTTCTTACCGCCTTAGAGTAAAAATGAAAAAAAATACTAAATGATCAAAATTATACGGATGAAATTTAAATGTTACGGGGATATAGAAAATTCCGCGGTAACAGAATGGAAACGCATACCTATCGCTGTGTTCCAAAACCTTGTCGAAAGCATGTCTCGAAGGGTCTGTGCATGGTCAAAGATGGACCAACACCGTACTAATGTATGTCAATAAATGCTATGTTGTGTATCTCTTCTAGGTGTCCGGTGACTTTTGTCAAAATAGTGTATATATATATATATACACTGCTGGACACCCAAAATGCAACACTAAGAAGGACACGAAATAGCAAAGCCAGATTTATTGGACACATAACAACAGATACAAAGATGAAACGATTGAGCTTACAGGCCCGTGCGACTTGCGAAACACGTAGACATCAATAGTTCGTATGGCCCCCATGGCTGGCAATAACGGCAGCTACACGCCGCGGCATCAAACGAAAGAGGCTTTGGATGTGGGCTTGGGGTATGTCGGTTCAGGATGCTTCCACACGTTGCCACAGTTCAACAGGCGTAGCCGCGGGTGGTGCTTGCCGGGCCACTCGGTTGCCGATCAGCGACCAGACGTGTTCGATGGGTGACATATCGGGATAACAGGCGGGCCACGGCAGCAGTGACACCTGGTAGGCCGTAAAGAATCGTTGCACAATGCGTGCCACGTGCGGGTGCGCACTGTCCTGTTGAAACGTGGCCGCTGGCAGGTCCTGCAGGTAAGGGAGGACTACAGGCTCCAAAACGTCGGAGATGGTGCGGTGGCTGTTGAGTGTACCAGCGATGCGCACCAGAGGAGTGCGGGTGTCATATCCAATTGCTCCCCAAACCATAACGCCAGGCGACGAACCGGTATGGCGATGCATAATGCAGGCGTCATACAGTCTCTCGCCGCGGCGCCGCCTCACGTGGATCCGACCATCGTGATGTTGCAGGCAGAAGCGGAATTCGTCGGAGAAGACAATGTCGTGCCATTCCGTAGTCCAGGTGCGGCGTTCAACGGCCCACTGCCGCCGCGCTCGCCGGTGGTGTAACGCCAATGGTAATCGGAGCAATGGGCGCCGTGCGACAAGTCCCCGCTCCTGCAGACGACGTCGAACGGTACGTGCTAACACATGTTGTTGCGCAACACACCTAATTCCTGCGCTAAAGTTCGGGATGTGGCGGTGCGAGCCGTCAATGCCCGCCGCACAACATGCCGGTCCTCTCGTTTGGTGGTATGCCGCGGCTGCGGCAATCGCTCACGTCGGTTCGTCCGTCCCTCATGCACCCACCGAATCCATACTCGCCTCACTGCGGCTGGATGTCGTCCCACACGGGCGCCGATGTCTCGGTACGATAAACCGCTGTCGCGATAAGCCACTATTCGTCCTCTGTCGAACTCCGTAACGTGCTGGAATGACTGCCGTATTCTGCGACGAGGCATCAGGATGCTTCCCACTCACAGGCCCGGAAGCACCACACACTTCCACTGCTTACACCCCGCCTTCTGTGCACCCTTCATATAGTGTTTCTCGGTGGCGTGCCGGGCGCGCATGATTTGCATATGACCTGCAATGCTAATCGTTTGCATGTCCTCTCGCGGGCGACGCATGCCGCGAATTTCAGGCCAATCGGATGCTTTCTTCTTGGTGTTCCATTTTAGGTGGCCAGCAGTGTATGTATGTGTGTGTGTGTGTGTACATTTATACGCACACATGGGTGTGTGTGTGTGAAGACTATAATGCATATTTTTGTTTTCGAAAGAAGAATAAGTTCATCTGCGCTGCTGGAGGAAGGAGATAAAAGATTGTGAAATCTTGGTCAGACGTTAGCGTTTGCCTCGTGCTGTGTGAACTGGATAGACCAAAAAGAAAAAAAAAAAAAAAAGAAATAGCAAAGGAGAAAAACAGGCTTGAAAGGGTGGTTGACTGAAAGAATGAAGCCTGTTTATAGCAGTTTCCTGATAAGAAAGAGCTCGATAGCTTATCGTCTGACGTCAATGGTTCAACAGAGATTGTTCGTATCATCTATCTGAATACTATGTTGTTCTTACGTGAGAAGTGAGCGTGGGTGTCAGAAGAGGAAATAGAAGCAGCGCTCTACTTGAGAGAGATGTTGGAGGTCAGGCTTCAACGCACTTCCAACAAAGAGAATAGTATTTTTAGAATTAAATTATTGTCCTAGTCACGGAATATGTGACATAAAAAATAATAGCCAAAAATACACACGGAGTTAAATTTTTAATCAGACTAACTGGAGATGCCAAACGAGAAGAGTCGTACAAAAAGATAAAACTTACGGAGAAAAAAAATAAATAAAATTAACTCATTGTCTGCAATCACCGCGATAGAAAAATAACAATACCGGTTTGGTTATTTTGAATTTAAAACTAGTCTTAGTGTGAACGCTTATCTCTGCAGAAAGTTGTTCCACAGAGCCTTAAGCAACAAATTTGGAATTCGACTTTTTTTTTTTTTTTTTGATTGGAGGTTTAACGACCACCGTGAGCAACTCAATGGGCTATAAGTAGTCGCCCGTCCCTAATTTAGGGTCACTGGTTCCAGGGAAGGGAGAGAGCCAGTGCCGTAAGACAAACACAACATCCATGCCTAGCCGGGATTCGAACCCGGCCCCGTTCGGACGAATGATCAGAGGCCATCGCTTAGACCACTGCGCCACCGGGGGGCAATTCGACCTTTTATACCCGAACTTCAGAAAATACGGAATTACGGAGGGTTGCTTAGATTGGAGACATTTTGACAGCGAGATGACTCAGTACAGTGCATGGAGATAGAAATTTAAAGGCGCCCTACCCTATTTCAGAGCCGGATTAAGATTGTCTGCAGAGGCCATAGCCTCCGGGCTCACCATTACCAAGAGCCCAGGAGGCCTACCTGGCCAAATAATATAATAGAGAGAGACAGGGAGGGGGGTATATAAAATACTATAGTTTTATTTTTGTCTCGAGAAGCCGCGGATGGCTTAGTGGTTAGCGAGTCAGACTGTCAATGCAAGGTCCTCAGGTTCGATCCTGGGCTGATCTTTCCGAGATGGTGTGATTTACTAACAATCGCTGAATATCCGCCGTGCATCGAACGAGCACGTTAAGTGACGGTCCCCAGGCTGGACCCACTGGTTAAATGAGTATCCTTTCCTCTCCCCCCCCCTGAAATTCTCTCACACCTCTATGTGCAACATCGTACTTGTACGGTTGCGCCATCTACTGTACTCTAATCTCACTGCAAACAATTCTGTCAAAAGTCGCTATAGTTGCTCTTATTCCTTCCATTTCTGTGTCCTGCCCAAAAGGCGAACTCGCTGTATGTGGCTGTGACCTAAACTCTACTTACTGTGGACGGAAGTCCTACAAGAAAATGACAAATTCAAAATTTTTGTCTCGAGTGATTTCCACCTGGTCAGAAACAGGAGCGGAAAGACGAATATCTACTACATTGACAAAAGTCATCAGACACCTAGAAGAGAAACACAACATAGCATTTATTGACATACGTGAGCACGGTGTCGGTCCATCTTTGGCCTTAATGCATGCACTGGCGCTTCGAGACATGATTTCGACAAGGTTTTGGAACACAGCGATAGGTATGCGCTTCCATTCAGTACATAATGCTGCCGCTAACTGTTGCTTAGTAGTAGGCTTGGTTCCAAACTTCTTATGCGGCACTCTAATTCATCCCATAGGTGCTCTTTGGGATTAAGATCAAGGCTCTGTGCTGGCCAGTCCACACACGATAAGGAATTATCGTCAAACCACACCGTAACAGTCCTTGCTTTATGGCTCGGTGCATTATCCTGCTGGTACCCAAAAGGCTCGGTACCATGGTATTGCCCAACAGTTGGTAGGGCATAATTGTTCAGAATATCGAGGTAGGCGTGCTGGTTAACAAGTTTGTCCACGATAACCAATGGTCCGGGACTTTACCACGAAAAACACCCCCACACGAGTACACTGCTAGCTCCAAACTTGACCGTAGGAACAGTACACTGTGATAAATAGCGTTCCCCCAGCTGCCGCCATAACCACACACGACAATCAGACTGATGGATCGTGTATCTGGATTCATCAGTCCATAGGACCAGTTTCCATTGATCTACGGTCCACGATAAATGTTCTTTACACCATGCTAAGCATTCCGAGTGGAGATGAAAGGCTTATGAGCAGCCTCACGACCACTGTAACCCATGGAATGAAATTCTCTGCAAATGGTACGTGTACATACCGAGGTTCCAGCATTTTTACTCACCTGCAAACTGAGGTATTGTGCAGTACTCCGTCGATTAGCTGTATTGACTCTCCTGAGGCTTCGACGTCCTCTATCACTGATTTTCTTTGGTCTTCCTGTACGTTTTACTGCTTCAGGCACGCCATGTGTCCTCCACTTATTCAGTGCATCCAAAACAGTTTACTTGGGTGTGTTTAAACGCCTCTCGGTTTCTCTTATGGACAACCCTCTAATATAACACCCAACAATCTTTCCTTTCTAAATGTCAGTTCTCTCCCGCCGCGACATTTTCACTCAACCTCACAGTGCGATATGATCGCAGTCAGCTGCAAACTTGTTTCTATACCGTTTGCAGCTGTACCGCGCATCTTAAAAATGCAGAGGATCCGTTCATTTGCTTTTGAAAATGTGTTCGATGACTTTTGTCAGTATAGTGTATTTCAAGACAGTGGCTCACCAAGTGCAAAGGTTTCATGTCAAACTGGGTTGGCGAGATAGTTTCAGATTTTTCATTACCACCCATCCACACCTTCCAATTCCCACTTGGAATCATTGATGGCCGAAGTCTCCTTTGGTCTCACATTACATAATAACGCAGATGCTTTGAAGAAAGGTATGCAATTTCCAGATTTGCTTTCGGATTTTCTAAGTCATTAAAAAAACCAAGACAAAATCTGGAAATCTTAAGCTTTTAACTCATGTTCTTCGACTGTCAGCTTTTTTTTTTTTTTTTTTTTTTTAAAGAATGAACTCGTATGAAACAACAAATGTAAACTTATTTGATTGACAGATTCATTCAACCACTTCTGTAAATTACGCAAGTCCAGGTTATGGAACGTAGAGTGACTTATTATGAAAATTCTGCAGATAGCTTATTAGCTTGAAGAATTCACTACGCATATTAATTATAGAGCAACTCTGGAGATACCTTATTAATTTGAAGAATGCACTACGCATATTAATTACAGAGCAAGTCTGGAGATACCTTATTAATTTGAAGAATGCACTACGCATATTAATTATAAAGCCACTCTGCAGATAGTTTATTAGTTTGAAGAATGCACTATGCATATTAATTATAGTGCAATTCTGCAGATATCATATTAGTTTGAAGAATGCACTACGCATATTAATTATAGAGCAACTTTGCAGATACCTTACTAGTTTGAAGAATGCACTACGTATATTAATTACGGAGCTAGTCTGGAGATAGCTTATTAATTTGAAGAATGCACTACGCATATTAATTATAAAGCCACTCTGCAGATAGTTTATTAGCTTGAAGAATTCACTACGCATATTAATTATAG
This sequence comes from Macrothele yani, assembly GCA_039090855.1. Classification (NCBI taxonomy): domain Eukaryota; kingdom Metazoa; phylum Arthropoda; class Arachnida; order Araneae; family Macrothelidae; genus Macrothele; species Macrothele yani. The sequence goes on along the minus strand of CM076999.1, from coordinate 104,490,135 downwards.
AGCAACTCTGGAGATACCTTATTAATTTGAAGAATGCACTACGCATATTAATTATAGAGCAACTCTGGAGATACCTTATTAATTTGAAGAATGCACTACGCATATTAATTACAGAGCAAGTCTGGAGATACCTTATTAATTTGAAGAATGCACTACGCATATTAATTATAAAGCCACTCTGCAGATAGCTTATTAGTTTGAAGAATGCACTACGCATATTAATTACGGAGCTAGTCTGGAGATAGCTTATTAGTTTGAAGAATGCACTACGCATATTAATTACAGAGCAACTCTGCAGGTAGCTTATTAGTTTGAAGAATGCACTACGCATATTAATTACAGAGCAAGTCTGGAGATACCTTATTAATTTGAAGAATACACTACGCATATTAATTGTAAAGCCACTCTGCAGATAGTTTATTAGTTTGAAGAATGCACTATGCATATTAATTATAGTGCAATTCTGCAGATATCATATTAGTTTGAAGAATGCACTACGCATATTAATTATAGAACAACTTTGCAGATACCTTACTAGTTTGAAGAATGCACTACGCATATTAATTACGGAGCTAGTCTGGAGATAGCTTATTAATTTGAAGAATGCACTACGCATATTAATTATAAAGCCACTCTGCAGATAGTTTATTAGCTTGAAGAATTCACTACGCATATTAATTATAGAGCAACTCTGGAGATACCTTATTAATTTGAAGAATGCACTACGCATATTAATTACAGAGCAAGTCTGGAGATACCTTATTAATTTGAAGAATGCACTACGCATATTAATTATAAAGCCACTCTGCAGATAGTTTATTAGTTTGAAGAATGCACTATGCATATTAATTATAGTGCAATTCTGCAGATATCATATTAGTTTGAAGAATGCACTACGCATATTAATTATAGGAGCAACTTTGCAGATACCTTACTAGTTTGAAGAATGCACTACGCATATTAATTACGGAGCTAGTCTGGAGATAGCTTATTAATTTGAAGAATGCACTACGCATATTAATTATAAAGCCACTCTGCAGATAGCTTATTAGTTTGAAGAATGCACTACGCATATTAATTACGGAGCTAGTCTGGAGATACCTTATTAATTTGAAGAATGCACTACGCATATTAATTATAAAGCCACTCTGCAGATAGTTTATTAGTTTGAAGAATGCACTACGCATATTAATTACAGAGCAACTCTGCAGGTAGCTTATTAATTTGAAGAATGCACTACGCATATTAATTACAGAGCAAGTCTGGAGATACCTTATTAATTTGAAGAATGCACTACGCATATTAATTATAAAGCCACTCTGCAGATAGTTTATTAGTTTGAAGAATGCACTATGCATATTAATTATCACAAGCATATTGTTACAGTTTCGCGTTTTAACGATGGACCTCACTGAATGCAAAGCAATCAGAAAATGAGTAATAGAATTGAGTACGGGAAAGCGGGCAGGCATAGATGTACGATTGCAATTTCCAAGCATTTCTCGTGGAAGTCAGAGCGACAAGTATATATGCCATGTTTTAGGCAAGATTCTGTAAAAACACTTAAGATATCCGCACACCTTTAAAATGCGATTTTTGGTCAAAATGCCGATTTCCAAATTTCGTTCTAATATTAGAGCCTCTTTTATTATATTTCCAAATCCGTTTAAAATTGTTTTCTATGTTTTTCAGAACATGGATTACAGTTATTTTAATGTACAGCAACTTTTTAGAACCGGAAGTACTGTTATGCTAACCGGAAGTGAGGTGAAATGTTTAATTACATTGCAATTTTATTAAATATGAGCGATGGTCTAGTGGTCAACGTTCGTGACTGCCGCGGATAAACCTCAGGTTCGATCCCAGGCAGGTACGAACGTTCGAATCACGAAATATCCGCTGTGCGTCGGATGGACACGTTAAGCCGTCGGACCCCGGGTACTGTCCCCCCGGTAATAAATAAGGGCGCCTTCCTCCCCCTTTCTACCTCGCTTCCGTGTGACTTTTCTATCGGACACTTTAGCCCAAATCTCCTAGCTTCCTATTTCTAAGGGTTGTTTAAGACCTGGAGCCAGACCCTCCCTTCCTAAAATCCTCTACTCTACATATGATCTGATCTAAAAATGAACGCTCATATTTGATCTTGTATATAAATCAAAACATAAATTAAAATTTCAATTATTTAAAATGTTTAAAAAGGATCTGGCAACACATATTTTGTCCAAGCAACAAAGTTATGATATGGCAGAGAATACCGAAGGAGGTTTTCGTTTGCCTCGAAAATACGAAATTAGGCATATATGATGCTGTCATACAATTTGATCATTGTTTGAAAGTACTAGCCAAGTTGAACATTGAAAATCTAATATTTTCCATATTGCAGAGTTATAGACATTTAGATACCATTCGAATCCATGACTGGAAACGGTATGCGACCCTCGTTGCAAAAAAAAAAAAAACGTAGAAAAGTTTTGTGAACCCTCAGGATGAAAAAAAAAAAAAGTGTTTGCATTGTAAAGATGGTGAAATTAATAAATCAGGGGCACTTTAACGTTTAATTTTGATTTTTAAAGTAGGATTTGTGTTCAGAGATTATTTTTAGCTTTTTCTCGAAATGATTTATTTTTATGTTTTACCTTCGTGCAGAACAAACATCATAACGCAAAAAGTTATGCTTGAAATGCCATGAAACTTTACAGGAATATATTGCAAAATAATATGTTCCCCTGATTGTACATCCATTAGTGTTTTTTTTTTAATTTTATGCTATGAATTATAAATTGCTATAAATCTTGAATGATTTTCTTTTCGACAATACTTTACAGCTTTTTAAATAACTGCACTGTGATAATGGGAATAGTCTATTCCGTAAGGGATGTTATTGTCATCATAATAAAATTTACAAAATGAAAATATATTGAATGAATGAAATACGGGATTACAATACAATTATTTATTGCACACATTTAAAACTTACAGTTATATGAAAATGCAATACACCAGGAGGAATCTGAAAACATTGGTTGTAAGGCGATTCCCCCTGTCAGATGTAAGAAAAAGAATAAAACATATGGCATATGTGAAAGTAAGTAAGATGGTTATAACAGAAGCACTACTGTTAGCAGCATGCTTGGAACTACAATTTAATGATAGAGTTGAGATTCGTTATGGAGATCATGGTGATTTACAATGTAATTTCGCAGAGACAAGGAAAACCTTTTGATATTTTCCAGGGTTCTGATGCTCTCTGGGAGATGATTCCATAGGATAATGGCTTTATACAGTATGCTATTTAAAACATTATTAAGTCTAACACACGGCTGACATAATTTGTTGTTAGCAACAGATCTGGTGAAGATAGAATAATCCAGATATTTGATGTCAGATTGAAAAATAGGCAGTTTAAGATGCATTATTTTAAAAAACATGATACCTAGTTTCAAGGTAAAAATTTCATGAATTTTTAGGATATTTAGTTTTAGAAATAATGGTTTTGAATGAGACATGTAATCTGTGTTCAGCATATAGCGAACAGATTTCTTCTGTAATTTGAGCAAGCATAACTTATTGTTTGCGCTTATATTTGAATACCAAGATTCCAGACAATAGGAGAGATGGGTATAAATAAAAGCCTAGTCAAATGTTTTTAGGACATTGATAGGGAAGAGGTGCTTAATTTTACCAAGCAGGCCAACCTGTAAGGAAACTTTTTCAAAACAAACTGAACATGCCTATTCCAGTTAAAGAATTCATCAAACCAAACACCAAGATACTGAACTTTGTCCACAATTTTAAGGGGAGATCATTAATCCTGACTGGAAATTTATTTATGTTCTCTCTTTTATGAACGTTTCGGAAATATACGGCGTTGGTTTTTAGAATATTAAGTGATAATTTGTTAGAGCATAACCAATGAGATAAATTTGATAGATCATTATTGATCATTATCAGTAACTTATGCAAATCATGACATTTTTGAAAAATGACAGTGTCATCAGCGTATAGAAAGCATGAGTTGATTGCAGGCACAGAGGAAGGTCATTAATATATAACAGGAACAGTAACGGTCCCAATACCGAACCTTGAGGAACTCCATATGAAATATTAAGCAGATCGGAGTTTATTTTATTTACAGTGACATATTGTTTGCGACGAGAGAGGTAGCTCATTAAGAGGGAAAGAATTTTGCCACGAAAACCGTATTTGGGTAATTTATGTAACAGAATGTCGTGATTTACCGTGTCGAAAGCTTTTTGGAAATCAATAAAGACACAAATAGTATAATAACTGTCATCTAGTGCTTGTACAATACAAATTTGGAAGATGTGAATCCGTTTATTGGTGTAAATATGACATGGCTATCCGAAAACTTGAAAATTTCATCGTCCTGGAGCGGAAATTGAACCCTCGTCTCCCGGATAGCGCGCGAGTATGCTAACCACTACACCACCCAGAACGACCAGGTTTCCGATTACTTTGAATATAAACATCACAGAATTCACTAGGCGAAGCAACCGGCATTCATATATAGCGAAACTGGAATTTTAGAATTCATTCTCGTGATTGCCCGGAGGCTATAAACAAAACCTCCAGTTTCGCTATATACACGGTCGAAGTCACATTATTGTGACCATCAGCTAATATCCAGAATAACAGTCGTGTGCAGCGCGGACAGCAGCTAGACGAGCTGGGAGTGACTCAACAAGGTGCTGCGAGTGACTCAACAAGGTGCTGGGAGTGACTCAACAAGGTGCTGAAAGTGACTCAACAAGGTGCTGGGAGTGACTCAACAAGGTGCTGAAAGTGACACAACAAGGTGCTGGGAGTGACTCAACAAGGCGCTGGGAGTGACTCAACAAGGTGCTGGGAGTGACTCAACAAGGTGCTGGGAGTGACTCAACAAGGTGCTGGAAGTGACTCAACAAGGTGCTGGAAGTGACTCAACAAGGTGCTGGGAGTGACTCAACAAGGTGCTGGAAGTGACTCAACAAGGTGCTGGGAGTGACTCAACAAGGTGCTGGAAGTGACTCAACAAGGTGCTGAAAGTGACTCAACAAGGTGCTGGGAGTGACTCAACAAGGTGCTGGAAGTGACTCAACAAGGTGCTGGGAGTGACTCAACAAGGTGCTGGGAGTGACTCAACAAGGTGCTGAAAGTGACTCAACAAGGTGCTGGAAGTGACTCAACAAGGTGCTGGGAGTGACTCAACAAGGTGCTGGGAGTGACTCAACAAGGTGCTGGGAGTGACTCAACAAGGTGCTGGGAGTGACTCAACAAGGTGCTGGAAGTGACTCAACAAGGTGCTGGGAGTGACTCAACAAGGTGCTGGAAGTGACTCAACAAGGTGCTGGGAGTGACTCAACAAGGTGCTGGGAGTGACTCAACAAGGTGCTGAAAGTGACTCAACAAGGTGCTGGAGTGACTCAACAAGGTGCTGGAAGTGAGAGTGACTCAACAAGGTGCTGAGAGGTGCTGGGAGTGACTCAGGTGCAAGTGTGCTGGGAGTGACTCTGCAAGGTGCTGGAAGTGACTCAACAAGGTGCTGGGAGTGGCTCAACAAGGTGCTGGGAGTGACTCAACAAGGTGCTGAAAGTGACTCAACAAGGTGCTGGGAGTGACTCAACAAGGTGCTGAAAGTGACACAACAAGGTGCTGGAAGTGACTCAACAAGGTGCTGGGAGTGACTCAACAAGGTGCTGCGAGTGACTCAACAAGGTGCTGGAAGTGACTCAACAAGGTGCTGGGAGTTACTCAGCAAGGTGCTGGGAGTGACTCTACAAGGTGCTGGAAGTGACTCAACAAGGTGCTGGGAGTGACTCATACGTGCAGTGACCATCCGTCTGCATCGGAGCCCCATACGCAGCAGGGTTTACTGTTGTTTTGGACACACTTCCGGTAGCCCCCTGGTTCATTCGGCCAGTGAGTTGATCCACTGTAGCGTGTCGATCGGCCCTCACGCGCCTTCGCAGCCGACGTTCGCCCCCTCACATCAATGGCACGTGGTTTTCCGTAGTTTCCACGTCGCTTATTCGCAACGGCGCCATTTCTCCAATCACGATACACTTTAACCACAGCAGCACGCGAACAGTTCACAAACTGCTCTGTTTAAGAAATACTGCCAACCTTGGCCAGAAAACTGAAAATAATCACTTTTTGCAAATCTGATAAATCGCTCCTTTTATGCATGACAGCAATGAGTGATATATTTTCAAAATGCATACAGCGCACCTTATATACCCTCCAGGCCAGCTCACGACATGTGCCTTCTTTCATCGACTACGTGCTGTTGACGTCAAAAGTAGGAGGTGTTCACAAAAATGTGACTGGACTGTATATGAATGCCGCTTGCTTCGACTTGCGAATCCTGTGATGGTTATATTCAAATTAATCGGAAACTTGAAACTTGGTCGTTCTGGGTGGTGTACTGGTTAGCATCCTCGGGCGCTATCCGGTATACGCGGGTTCGATTCCCTCTCCAGAACGACGAAATTTTCACATATTATCTGACTTACACTGAAGAGCGATTGAATTAGAGATACCTGTCTAGTAACGTGTAGCACCACCTTTCATCCTGATGACGGCGGCGATTCGTCTCGGCATGGACTCGACAAGACACCGGAAGCGTTGGGAAGCCATACGGATCCACGACCCCTGAACAAGCTCCCACAGTTCACGAAGATTTGATGGAGGGGGACATCTCTCTCTATGGCATCCCAGATGTGCTCGATGGGATTGAGGTCAGGTGACCTAGCTGGCCAAGGAAGCGAGGTCACGTGGGTGGAGTGTTCATCCAACCATTCGGATAAAATTCGGGAGCTGCATTGTCTTGTTGCAGGATGAGGTCCCCAGTGGGATGTTGAAGACGCACAAACAGGAACAAATGGTCGTCCAGGATATCCCGGTGACGTTGACCTGTGAGGGACGATGTCACACGTACCAGGCGTCCCATTTCAGTCCACGTAAACAGTTCCCAGACGAGAATGCCACCCCCACCAGCTTGAAGAGCACCCTGCTGGCGAGAAGGATCCATCGCTACATGTGACTTGCGCAGTACTCGCACCCTGCCATCCGCATGTACCAACGTGAATCTCGACTCATTAGTCCAGGCAACATTTTTCCACATGTCTAGGGTCGAGTGGCGATGTTCCCGCGCCCATGCTAATCTTTGCACCCTGTGATGTGCGGTCAGCAGTGGTACCCTCGTGGGACGATGGCTTCTGTACCGAATAGCGAGGAGATGGTTCTGGATGATGTGGGTGCTTACACGTTTTTCTGCACCAGCGTTAAATTGCCGAGTGATTTCTTGCACTGTGGCCCGTCTATCCGCCGTTACAATGCGAGCTAGCCGACGATGACCCCGCTCATCCACACGCTGTTGTCCACGGCAGTTGGCCCTTGCAGGGATGGTTTTACCGGATTCGATGTACTCACGGTGCACCCATGACACAGTGGCTCGTGAAAATCCCAGTGCCTGCACGACTTCCGAGATGGAGTGACTCATTCGTCGGGCCCCAACAATTTGCCCACGATCAAATGCGCTTAGATCCTTCGTCTCACCCATACTGCGCCCGACTCTTACTGATTTCCGTCGCATCACTTCTTATATTGTCGGATCGCTGCATACGTCATCTCGTTTTCGTTTACAGGGCCGCCCACAGCGCCACATTTGCATAACGCCAGCTGTCTCTAATTCAATTGCTCTTCAGTGTATTATCAATGTTATATTTGAACCAATAAACGGATTCACATCTTCCAAATTTGTGTTGAAAATATATTGATTTTTTCGGAAGCTTTAATTTTTTGCTTTTTTTACCTAAAATAGAAAAAAATTAACACTTCAGAAACATTTTTTTTATGGTGTTCCATATTTTTAGCCATATTCCATTATAAAATACACAAAAAAAAAAAAAAAAATTCAAATAATTTGAAAAACTTCTCTCGAAAGGTGTACGGATACCTTAAGTGCTTTAGAACTTCCATTTTCCATATTAGCGGCTCGAGATACATGATCTTCAATCACCTGATTTACGGGCTTTTCTTCTCAGTCAGATCGATGTATAGCCCTTTAGGTGTGATACCGATGCTTTTCGTTAATTATTTTTTCCAAATATTTTTTTTTTTTGATTGGAGGTTTAACGACCACCGTGAGCAACTCAAATGGGCTATAAGCAGTCGCCCGTCCCTAATTTAGGGTCACTGGTTCCAGGGAAGGGAGAGAGCCAGTGCCGTAAGACAAACACAACATCCATGCCTGACCGGGATTCGAACCCGGACCCTTACAGACGAATGATCAGAGGCCAACGTATTAGACCACTGCGCCACCGGGGCGGGGCGGCTTTCCAAATATGGCTGCCATAATTATAATTAAGTTCGTTGAATCTTTCGTAGGGGAGGCTGAGCCTCCACTGGCGGCTCTCAGACTACGGCCCTGCCCCCCTCCCCCCAGGTAAGCTTCTGGAGCATCCACTGATTTACAGAGAGCCGCCCCTGGTAATGCAGCGGTATACACTGTAAAAAATTAATGGCGTGAATTTACGGAAAATAACGTGCGGCAAAGTTGCCACGGTACGTGCCCGTCTTTTTCAGAAATTTCTGTTTTTGAAAGCGCCCATTTATTTTAATTTCCGTATCTTTACAGATATTCCGTAGTTAGAAATTCCGCTTATTTCAGAAAAGCCCGTTTCAGGTTTTTTCTAATACATCCTGGAATTTCGCAGATCGGACAACAGATAATCCTTCCGCTGCAGTCAGGATCGAGCCCCCGTCGTTTGGTTTCGTTCAACAGGAAACGCACGCCTTTAACCACCAAGCCACAAACGCTTAGAAACCCGAATCAAATCAGGCATTGATCATTGTAAAGCAAATTGCGCAACGATGAATGTTTTTTTTTTTTTTTTTTTGGTCATTGAGGTGAGTGACTTAGTCATTTTATTTTCTGTTGGAGCTTATTTTTTTCTGAAAAGGTTTGTAATATTTTTTTTTTTCTGTAGGAGGACCTTTCACAAATTAAGCATTCTTCCATCTTGATTTTTCGAAGCATAAAATGCTTTGCAACTTGATATTTTTTTTAAACTGACAATGACTTTCAGTTATCTCATCAAAACAAAAGTAATCGCTCTTTCGATGTTTATGAGTGAGTCACGGAAAAATTCCCATTGGTCACCACCGGGAATCGAACTCAGGTTATTCCAGTTACGCACCGGACATGCTACCATTGAACCACAGCGGCTTCGAGTTTTTCCAGACTCACACACGATTAACTGCCAATCCACATGGCAGGTTGCTTCTTGGAGCCCCGCACAATGCTAAGGATTCATGAAAGATGGAAAGTAGCAACTGAACAAATAAATAACTAGGAGGCGAATGAATAATTAATGCACACAACTGACGTGGATTAGGGGAATCAAATAGAAGTCATCGCTCTTTCCACGTTTATAAGTTCAGTTGTTCAGTTGTTGCTTACCATTTTTGGGGAATCCCCAGCATTGTGCGGGGCTCCGACAAGCAATCTGCCGTGTGGTTTGGCAATTAGTCGTATGTGAGTCTGGCCGAATTTGAGGCCGCTCTGGTGCAGTGGTAGCATGTCCGGCGCGTAAGTAGAAGACCCTGGGTTCGATTCCCGGTGGCGGCCAATGGGAATTTTTTTGGTTACTCACTTATAAACGTGGAAAGAGCGGTGTTTTCTGTTTGATGTTCCTAATCCACGTCAATTATATCTATTAATTTCAGTTATCTTTTTCTTTTTTTTTTTTTTTTTTTTTGAGGTTTAACGATTACCATGAGCAACTCAATGAATTATAAGCATTCGCCCGTCCCTAATTTAGGTCCACTGGTTCCAGGGAAGGGCCAGCGCCGTAAAACAAACACAACTTTCATGCCTCACAGGATTCGAAACCAGACCTAACTCAGACGAATGATCGGAAGACATCGCATACAGTGTTTCTTTCAGGACTTTTTGGCCGGGGGGGGGGGTGCAAATGGAACCTTAGTGGGGGCAAGTTTTCCATTTGCTATTTATAAAATATATATATATAATTTTAACAACTATATTTATATATATAGAAGCAATTACTATATATATCTAGCACATGGGCGCATCTAAGGAGGCCATGCCCCCCCCCCGGAAAATGAATTTTTTTTGGTTAAAACGCAACTTACATTAGAAAAAAATGCCTTAATTTTATAAAAATGTACCAACTTACATTAGAAAAAAATTCTTTAGTTTTTTTTCAATTTTTCATTAACTTTAATCTTGTTCCAGATGGTGGATTTCAAAATTTAAAAAACTTCCTTTTTTCGTCCCCCCCCCCCCCCGAAGAAAAATTCTATTACATTCCTGATCTAGTAATTACTTCTTCAAACATTTCAGGAATAACAAACTTTTACAGCTAAAGGACGGAAGGGAGGGAGGGGGGGGTTGTCCGCAGGCTTGAAATTTTTATCTATTAAAATGCATTCAACGTCAAAGAGATCCTGGATCACGATTACCCAATTAGATAGGATTAGTCTACTTACTATATTTTGAAGAATATCATGCAACGTAATACACTTTTTAATAAAATAAACTATAACTAGTACCATTTGAACAAATATTAAAAAAAATATAATTGGAGAAATATTTGTAGCATAAAATGAAACGAAACTTCCTTTTTCATCATTTTTTCATCTTTTTTCATATAATTTTATTTTTTTAAATAACTGGCCGAGGCGGCCAGTTATCTTTTAAAAAAAAAAGGTAAAGTGTGCTTTTTATGGTATCATCTCACAAAAAAATAAAAAACATAAATAAAAAATAAAAAAAATCCTAAATACTATAAAATTTATTTTTGATAGCTATTATAGCTTTTTCTTAAGTTGTCCAAAGACTGATTCATAAACATCGTGTAATCAACTGTAAATAAGTTAAGCACCAGGTTCTTTACAGAAACACAATATAACATAAATAGCTGGTGCACAACATAGGGGAGAAGAGAAAAAATATCTTGTGCCACACACAATAAACAAAATTCATGCGATATGCTATCCACAATATCCGATCTCGCTATGGAACTTCAAAATTCGACAGACGATTGAAGTTTAAAAGTTAATCAAACCTGAAGTATTCTCACCAATCGCTCCTATTATACGGTAATTTCTCGTCATACGGATACGGAGAAAGTGAGAACGGAGTTTTTCCGTTAATGTACGAAAGGAATTGCCGAAAAGTTTCTGAAAATTCAGAATTTTCCGTTAACACACCTCTAAAACGGTGATTTACCTTCAATATATGAGTGCACAGATTCGGCTATTTGACAATACAGCACCCATAAAAATTGGAAAGGGAGTGAGACAAGGTGACACTATATCTCCTAAACTCTTTAATGCCACATTGGAAAATTTCTTTCAATCACTGAACTGGGAAAACAAAGGGATAAAGATTAATGGAGATTATCTAACTCACCTTTGTTTTGCTGATGACGTAGTCATTTTTGCAACTACCCCATCAGAGCTGCAGAGTATGATCCAGGAACTTGCTGACAAGAGTAAAGAAGTGAGATTAAAAATGAACTTTCAGAAGACAAAAGTGATGTACAATGCTTTTACAAGAAATGAAGATTTATCGATGGATAAGGAAAAGCTGGAGATAATCAATAGCTACATTTATCTTGGATAGCAGATATCAAGTGAGGGTCGCATTGATGAAGAAATTAATCGGCGTATAAAACTTGCCTGGGGAACGTTTGGAAGAAACAGTATAATTTCAAGAGCGATATGCCATTATGTCTTAAAAGAAAAGTGTTTGATCAATGCATCCTTCCAGTGCTTACGTATGGTGCAGAGACGTGGACCTTAACTAAAAGAGACATACGAAGATTGCAGACAACTCAAAGTAGCATGGAGAGATGCATGCTTGGTGTAACCAGGAGAGATAAGAAGAGGAACACGTGGATCCGAAAAATGACAAGAGTGGAAGACATCATGATCAGAGTTAAATCCCTGAAATGGCAATGGGCTGGACATACTGCTAGAAGGACAGACCATCAATGGACAGCCGAAATTTTAGAATAGATTCCAAGGGACAGGAAAAGACCCAGAAGAAGACCACATGGGAGATGGGTGGATGAAATTCGAAAGTATGCGGGAGTGACATGGAGGAGACTGGCACAAGACAGACCGTTGTGGAAGAAACTTGGAGAGACCTTCGTTCAGCAGTGGATTGATAATGGTTGATGATGATATGAAAGAAAATGCGGAAAGGTTTCTCAAAATTCAGAATTTTTTCCGGTGGTACGAAAAATACGTGAAATTCAGGTTTCTTTCTGTCATTTCACGGAAAACTTTGCATCAGAAATAAGATCGTGAAGTTCAGAAAATTCTTTACAGTGTAAGTAGTTGCTTCTGTTTATTCGTCCGAGATGGGTCCGGTTTCAAATCTGGATGAGGCATAGATGTTTTGTTTGTCAGACAGCACTTCCTCTCTCCCTTCCCTGGAACTAGTGTTTTTTTTTTTTTTTGTTTTTTTTTTGATTGGAGGTTTAACGACCACCGTGAGCAACTCAATGGGCTATAAGCAGTCGCCCGTCCCTAATTTAGGGTCACTGGTTCCAGGGAAGGGAGAGAGCCAGTGCCGTAAGACAAACACAACATCCATGCCAGACCGGGATTCAAACCCGGACCCCTTACGGACGAATGATCAGAGGCCAACGCCTTAGACCACTGCGCCACCGGGGCGGCAGGAACCAGTGTCCCTAAATTATTATTATTTTTTATTTTTTTTTTTTTTTATTGTAGGTTTAACGACCACCGTGAGCAACTCAAAGGGCTATAAGCAGTCGCCCGTCCCTAATTTAGGGTCACTGGTTCCAGGGAAAGGAGAGAGCCAGTGCCGTAAGACTAACACAACCTCACCGGGATTCGAACCCAGACCCCTTACGGACGAATGATCAGAGGCCATCGCTTTGACCACTGCGCCACCGGGGCTGCCCCTAAATTAGGGACGGGCAACTGCTTAGTCAAGTTGCTGATGGTGGTCGTTAAACCTTCAATCCAAAAAAAAAAAAAAAAAAAGTACCGAATTATGAGTTGCAATACGTAGCAATTCTGTCGTGCGATATCTTCTTCGAAAAGGAAATTCTTTGCGATTAACTCATTACTACTTCTGAGTCAGATAATTATCATGCATTCATGCAGTTACATAGTAGCTTCTTTCATTCCTCTTGTAGTTTTTCACCACTAGTAAACGTCGTCCGCTTGAATCACAGAGCTGGAAGTTCTTTAATTGGATCGTGGCTCCATTCGAGTTCGTGACGTCAGTTCTTGGAACGTTCGTCACTTCCAGGATGTATCTTTATTTGATCTTTCATAGATTAGATACCTTTTTTTAATTCACAAAATTTCCGTGGAAGGGAAAGAATAGCAAATGAGTTTCCCACTGCTCTTCTCGAGCGTATTTTAAATGTAGCCTTGATATTTCTCACGCATGGCCATTGAAGGACGCCGTTGCAGGACGCCTGCTTTCATTTTGCGTAAGAATTGACTAGATGTCGCCCGACCCTAAGTTAGGGTCGGGCGACTGACTGCTTATACCCCTCTCTCACTTCCCTGGAAACAGTCGCACTAAATTAGGGACGGGCGGGTGTTTGTGTCCCATAGAATTGCTCACACTGGTCGTTATACCTCCAACCAAAAAAAAAAAAAAAAAAACAAGAAAGCTGACACCGAATTTTCGGGTGCCATAAGCACGTCTTTTGAATCCGTTCTGAAGCAAATTAAATTTATCAAAGCTATTCAAAGTAAATGGAACCGGTATGGAAAACAATAGATCTGACGAAAGAAATATTTTCAATCGGGTTTTTCATCCCTCAGATATTGCTGTAAACGGAATCGTGAGCTTACGAACTCTTAGAAACAGAGATATCGACGAAAATAAGATGTGACTTTACGTCCCCTGGCGGGAAAACCATGCATTATTTTAGGAAGAAAGTATTCTCAAAACGTTTATCCATATAAGCGGTGTCGGTCCAAGAAAAAAAAAATTGTCGAGTTCTCAGGAGCCCAGATTTTGCAACAAGTACTTCAGAAGCAGAAATTAACACTTATGACCCCTGGTGGCTAAACCATTCTTTACCAAACATTAGAAATTATGTGAAAAATATTTTCCATCAGGTCTTGTATGCGATACAGGAAGAAGTTTTCAAATCAGAGCTTTAGGAGCTGAAATAACGCAGAAAACGCAATTTACCTTTGTGCCCCCTAGCGCAAAGCCTATGATATACTTGAAAATTTTGAATGTATAGGAAAAACATTTCGCATCGGAAATACTATCCAACAAAGAAGGAATTTTTCAAATCTTACTCTTAGAAGTAGATATATTGACAAAAATAAGATATACATCTACTCCCCCTGGCGTAGAAACCATGCACTATTTTAAAAAGAAAATGTTCCTAAAAGGTTTGTCGACATGACTAGTATCGGTCAACAAATGACTTTTTTTTCAATCGAGATTTTAGAAGCTCATATTTTGCGGCAAATACAACAGAAGCACAAATTAAGACTTACGCCACCTGATGGCCAAACCATTTTTTAACAAAAATTATAAATTATGTGCAAACGATTTCCCATCAGGAGCTGTATCCGGTGCAGAAATTTTTTTTCAAATCGGAGATTTGGAAGCAGATATATAGGGGGAAACGCAAGTTACCACTACGCCCCCTAGCGGAAAGTCTACGATTTACTTGAAAAATTTCGAAATTATATGAAAAACATGTCATACGGAAAACACTATCCAACAAAGAAGGAATTTTTCAAATCGGACTCCTAAGAAGTAGAGATATTGACAAAAATAAGATGTACATCTACACACCCTGGCGGAGAAAATGTGCAATATTTTAAGAAGAAAATATTCCGAAAAGGTTTATCGATGTGAGTGGCATCAGTCCATGAAAGAATTTTTTCAATCGATATTTTAGAAACTCCGATTTTGTGGCAAATACATCAGAAGCAAAAATTAACACTTACGCCCCCTGGTGGCCAAAGTATTCTGTACCAAAAATTTGAAATTATATGCAAAAGATTTTCCATCAGAAGATGTATCCGCTGAAGAATTTTTTCAAATCGAAGTTTTAGAAAAAGAGTTATCGGGGAAAATGTAATTTACTTTTACGCCCCTAGCGGAAAATCTATGCATAATTTGAAAAAGTAACTATATCTAAAATACTCTTAGACATAAGTGGAATCGAAAGATAAAAAAATGCAATTGGTTGTTTAGAAGCAAATATGTGGAATAAAACATATTTTTGAATTCGACATCATCTGTGTTTACGCCCTCTACCGGCGAAATTGCACACCGTAAAAAAAAAAACGAAATGAAGGATCATCATTTGCATATTTCAAGCTTCCGAATGCAAAAAGAATTTTTCAAATCGGACTAATAGTTGCAGAGATATCGTGGGTACAGACGGACGGACATACCGATAACAGAAGCACGATCTTTTTTTTACAAAAGAATGCTAAAAATTGATCACACCGCCTTTTCCGATGAATCAGTTCTGTTTTCTGTCTAGTTTCAAAACACTGAATTTTTCAGTCTCAAATTCCCGTTAATTAAATATTCCGCCATGATTGCATAATGAATATGTTATAACGTAAATTGGGCACGATCACTCTCAATTGCATATGTCAACAATTGCCTCAGTCTCTATCTCATGTAGAGTGGTATTTCTTACGATGAATGTATGACGTCATTTTCTTCGGTTCATTAGGTTCTCGTCAAAGACACTGTCATTTTGTGACGTCACAAGCAATCTTTATCCCATTTAACACATCGCTTCTTTGCTGCTTAATGGTTGATGACGTCTGTACTTAAGCGCTGCTTACTCAAGCACCTTTACACATAGCGTGAAATTCCGTAGTATTCCATCAAAATCTAAACCATGGTAACGTGTTTTCTAAAGGATTTACCAGAGACTGGACAATTACTCCATTGTACACGCCAAAGTCAAAGTAAAAATGAAATTCAAGATAATTTCCATGTTTCTGTTCTAAGACCTTTGTGAACTTATTGTCACGATTCGGTCAACCCGCGATAAAAAAAAAAAAAATTACTCCGAATTTTTGGGAATAATCAGCACGTCTTTTGCATCCGTTCTGACGAAAATTAAATTTATCAAAGCTATTCAAAGTCAATGGAACCAGTATGGAAAACAATAACACCTGACCGAAGAAAGAAGTTTTTCAATCGGGTTTTTAATCCAGCAGATATTGCTGTAAGCGGATTCGTAAACTTACGCCTTCTGGTTGATGAGTTTAAAAAAATTTGGATTTATGTGAGAAACACTTCGCAGCGGAAACGCTCTCCAACAAAGAAAGTCTTCGAAGCAGAGATATGGACAAATATAAGACATGCATCTAGGCCCCCTAGCGTGAAAACCATGCATTATTTTAAGAAGAAAGTATTCTCAAAAGGTTTTCCGATGTGAAACGTATCGTTCCAAGAAAAACCAAATTAATAAAAAAAATAATTTTTAGTCGAGTTTTCAGGAGCTCAGATTTTGCTGCAAATACACCAGAAAGCAGAAATGAACACATATGCCTTCTGGTGGCCAAACCATTCTTTACCAAATATTAGGAATAATATGAAAAACATTTCCCACCAGGAGTTGTTTGCGATATAGGAAAAAAAATTTTGAAGTCGGAGTTTTAGAAGCAGATATATCGGGTAAAACGCAATTTACGTTTGTGCTGCCTAGCGGAAAGTCTATGATTTACATGAAAATTTTGAAATTATATGGAAAACATGTCACACCAGGAACTCTATCCAATAAAGAAAGAATTTTTGAAATCGGACAATTAGAACACAGTTATTAACAAAAATGAGATATACGTCTACGCCCCTGGCGGAGAAACCATGTAATATTTGAAGAAGAAAATATTCCAAAAAGGTTTGTCGACATGAGTGGTATCGGTCCACGAACGAATTTTTTCAATCGAGATTTTAGAAGCTTTTCTTTCTTTTCTTTTTTTTTTTTTTTTTTGGCAAATACATCAGAAGAAAAATTAACAATTACGCCCCCTGGTAGCCAAAGTGTTCTTTACCAAAAATTACAAAATTATATGCAAGATAGTTTTCATCAGGAGCTGTATCAGCTGAAGAATTTTTTTCAAATCGTAGTTTTAGAAGAAGAGATATCGCGTAAAACGTAATTAACTTTTACGATCCATAGCGGAAAATCTATGCGTAACTTGAAAAAGTAATTATACCTAAAATACTCTTCG
The DNA here is from genome assembly GCA_039090855.1 of Macrothele yani. Taxonomy (NCBI): domain Eukaryota; kingdom Metazoa; phylum Arthropoda; class Arachnida; order Araneae; family Macrothelidae; genus Macrothele; species Macrothele yani. Next base: position 104,472,882 of record CM076999.1, on the reverse strand, counting down.
GCATAAATGGAACCGAAACATAAAAACAAATTTTCAAGCGGATGCTTAGAAGCAAATCATCATCATCATCTAAATTGTCAACCATTATCAATCCACTGCTGGACGAAGGTCTCCCCAAGTTTCTTCCAGAACGGTCTGTCTTGTGCCAGTCTCCTCCATGTTACTCCAGCATACTTTCGAATTTCATCCACTCATCTCCCATGTGTTCTCCTTCTAGGTCTTTTCCTGTCCCTTGGAATCCAATCTAAAATTTCGGCTGTCCATCGATGGTCTGTCCTTCTGGCAGTATGTCCAGCACATTGCGATTTCAGGGATTTAACTCTGATCATGATGTCCTCCACCCTTGTCATTTTTCTGATCCACGAGTTCCTCTTCTTATCTCTCCTGGTTACACCAAGAATGCATCTCTCCATGCTACGTTGAGTTGTGTGCAGCCTTTGTATGTCTCTTTTAGTTAAGGTCCACGTCTCTTCACCATACGTAAGCACTGGAAGGATGCATTGATCAAACACTTTTCTTTTAAGACATAATGGCATATTGCTCTTGAAAATTATGCTGTTTCTTCCAAAAGCTCTCCAGGCAAGTTTTGTACGCCGATCTATTTCTTCATCAATGGGACCCTCACTTGATATCTGCTGTCCAAGATAAACGTACGTGTCTGTTATCTCCAGGTTTTCTCCATCAATCGATAAATCTTCATTTCTTGTAAAAGCATTGAACATCACTTTTGTCTTCTTAAAGTTCATTTTGAATCCCACTTCTTTACTCTTGTCAGCAAGTTCTTGGATCATACTCTGCAGCTCTGATGGGGTAGTTGCAAAAATGACTATGTCATCAGCAAAACGAAGGTGGGTTAGATAATCTCCATTAATCTTTATCCCTTTGTTTTCCCAGTTCAGTGATTGAAAGACATTTTCCAATGTGGCATTAAAGAGCTTCGGAGATATGGTGTCACCTTGTCTCACTCCCTTTCCGATTTTTATGCGTGTTGTATTTTCAAACAGCCGAATCTTTGCACTTGCATTTTCATAGATGTTATTAATAATATTTAATGTATGTGTCTTCAATACTGCAGGATTTCAGAGCCATTGTAACTGCTGATGGTTTCACCGAATCAAAGGCTTTTTCATAATCGATAAAAGCCATGCAGAATGAAAGTTCATATTCCCTCGCTCTTTCAATTAGTTCTCTCAGTACGTGGATATGATCTATTCTGCTGTAGCCACTCCTGAATCCAGCTTGTTCTCTCGGTTGAGCCATGTCCAGTGTTGCCTTCAAGCGGTGTGAAAGAACTTTAGTGAAGATTTTATAAACCACTGATAGGAGGCTGATAGGTCTGTAGTTCCTGAGATTCTCAATGCCACCGTTTTTATGTAGCAGGATCATTGCAGCATTGTTCCAATCCTCAGGAGTCTTCCCTTCATTAAGGCATCGAGTGAAAATTTGGGCGAGTACTGTTTCGATTTCTCCACTTGCTTCTTGTATGATGTCTACAGTAATTCCATCTTCTCCTGGAGCTTTTCCCCGCTTCATGTTCTTGATTGCATGTGCAACTTCTGCTGGAAGGACTGGAGGAACTCTGGTACTGGTACCTTTCATGATGTCTGGAGTACATGTATCATCCCTTTCATATAATTTGGAGTAGAAATCTTTCACTCTTGTCAAAATTTCGCCTCTATTTCTTGTTACAGAACCATCTTCTTTTCTCAGTGCCATAATCTGTTTTCTTCCCTTACTGAGATGTCCCTTTGCTATCTTTAGGCTTTGGTTGTTTTCAATTGCTTTCCTCACTAGTTCACAGTTGAATTTTCTTACGTCTTCAGTGATACTTTTTCGTACTGTCTTGCATAGCTCTATATATTCCACTTTGGAAGTCACATCTTCTTTAGTTGTCCTCATCTCTCTTCTTTTTTCAACATTTTCGTTTTTCCTGATAATTTGTTCACATGCAATTTGTTCTTAGACCCAGCTAATTTTGTTGCTGTTTCCATAAGAGCTTTGGTCACTTTTCTGTTAACTTCAGAGATGTCCACTTCTTCCGATGTTAGGCCTTCTAAAGCAGAGAATCTGTTCTTCAGTTCCAGCTTGAAGGTATTATGGTGTTTTTTAAGGTTGGTTATGTCAGTATATTTTGTTTGTCTTATGAGCTTGCCACGTTCAAGTTTAGTGTCAACCATTATGAATCCACTTGTATACGATTTGTATATATATATATATATATAAGTACAATTATTCGACTAGCAGGGTCGCTTCCCGCACGTAATCATGTGACCAACTTAGTCCCAGCTCTTAGTCTCCCTACCATGTGTGCTTCGTCTCAGCTTTTTTTTTTTAGGGTCACTGGTTCCAGGGAAGGGAGAGAGCCAGTGCCGTAACACAAACACAACATCCATGCCTCACCGGGATTCGAACCCGGACCCATCTCGGACAAATGGTCAGAAGCCATCGCGCAGACCACTGCGCCGCCGGGGCGGCGTCTCAGCTATCAGTAATGTGCTGATGAGCTGACAAAATAGCGGGAGAATTTCATAAAACGTGCGCTGATGGAAACTTCGAAGATTGTGTTGCAATATGTATAAAATGTGCTAATATGTAGTTCATTAATTACTCTGTGAAAGTTTTACACAAAATGAAAGAAATGCTAACGTTTTAACGAAACTGACAAAGTATTTGCGAAGTTTTCGCTTACAATTCCAAATGATGGGAACTGAGAAATTTGCAGCACAAAATAAATGAAATCTGCTGTTGTTTTATTGACAAATTACTTAAAAAGATGTGGCACGAAATGCGAATATTTTAATGTTTTTGATGGCATACGTCCGCATCGATTCCAAAATGGTGGCTTGTTTACAGTTTTTGTTTCGCTCCTGGTGAACTCCCTGTGTGATTTTTGCGGAACATTTTCCAATTTCCTTCTCTTTTTATTAACGGACTTTGCTCCGCCGCCACTGCCGAAGCTCCTGCGTCAGTATTTTTGGTTTCGGCCTATACCTGTAATATTAACATTACTGGTGTGAGGTGGTGTCATTGTGTTCCTTATTGATGGATTACCCAAGGAAGAAAACTTAAGTACTTTTTGTATTTCTTTTGCTTGACGTGAACATATTTTCAGAGTTTTTTTTTTACTGTCGTTATTTTTTGGAAAGGCGGACTTTTGTCGTTTGAACTTATAGCACATAGTAAATCTACCACTAAGGAAAACAAAAGCAGTGCAAAAAAACGTTTCCGTAAGATTATATGCAAAGCAGTTTCCATCAGGAGCTGTATCCGCTGAAGAAAACATTTTTCAAATCGGAGTTTTAGAAGAAGAGATATCGGGTAAAACGTAATTAACCTTTACGCCCCCTAGCAGAAAATCTATGCGTAACTTGAAAAAGTATCTATACCTAAAATACTCCTCGACATAAATGGAACTGAAAGATAAAATAATATTTGCAATGGGATGCTTAGAAGCAAATATGCCGCCCCGGTGGCGCATAGGTCTAAGCGATGGCCTCTGATCATTCGTCCGAAAAAGGTCCGGGTTCGAATCCCGGTGAGGCATGGATGTTGTGTTTGTCTTACGGCACTGGCTCTCTCCCTTCCCTGGAACCAGTGACCCTAAATTAGGGACGGGCGACTGCTTATAGCCCATTGAGTTGCTCACGGTGGTCGTTAAACCTCCAATACAAAAAAAAAAAAAAAAAAAAGAAGCAAATATATAAAATAAAATGTATGAATATATTTAAATATACGATGTCATCGCTCTGTCCACGTTATTTTTATAAACAACGAATAGCAACTGAAAAATTGTATATCTGACATCGAATCCCAGATCTCTCGATAACTAGCCGAGTGCGTTCGATTTACGCTACGGTGCCAACAATTCCCAGCGCTATTCGTAGTTTATCATTCAGCATCTGACTACACAAATCCGTATTGATAGGCTCTTCTTTCTTTGGTTTTACGACAATAACATCGTTAATCCAATTACCTAAGTAGCTCTCAATGTCAGGAATTCGTAAACGTTATAGTTTGTTGTTATGATTTAATTCCACTTGGTACGTACCTGATTGTGACTCGGTCTGGTCGCGAGTGACGCAAATAAATGCAATGTTTTGGACTTAAATAAATGTACACTCTCGGTTTTATTTCACAGTCACAAAGATCTTGGCATACGAAAGATGCATTACATAAAATATCTAAGGGTACTGTATCGCTATTTTTAGAATGCTTTTGTAAAAAAAGATCGTGCGTATGTTATCGGTTTGTCTATCCGACACCATATCTCTACAACTATTAGTCCGATTTGAAAAATGTGCACTGGGAAGCTTAAAATGTCCGAATGATTATTCTTTATTTCGTTTTTTTTTTTTTTTTTACGATGTATAATTTCGCCTCTAGAAGGCGTAAATGCAGGTGGTGTCGAATTCAAAATACATTTTATTCCATATATTTGCACCAGTACCAGAGTTCTTCCAGTCCTCCCAGCAGAAGTTGCACATGCAATCACGAACATGAAGCGGGGAAAAGCTCCAGGAGAAGATGGGATTACTGTAGACATCATACAAGAAGCAAGTGGAGAAATCGAAACAGTACTCGCCCAAATTTTCACTCGCCCCCCTAAAAAAACAAAAAAACAAGAAAGATGACACCGAATTTTTGGGTGTAATGAGCACGTCTTTTGAATCCAAAAAAAGTAGTACCTGACCGAAGAAAGAAGTTTCTCAATCGGGATTTTAATCCCGCATATATTTCGGTTGTACTTCAGTTTATCTCGGACCTAGGTTTTGAATACTTTTTCTACGCTGAATGGAATCTTAGGCGCTATGGAAAATGAAAGTGAAGTCCTTATGAGGGGCTTAGGCATATTTTTTTTTTACGGATTTTTAAAGTTTGGGCTACTTTATGCTCCGCGTAGTGCTTACCATCGGAAGTGATTCGGCATTTCCGACCAAGAGATTTTGCAGCTTCCGAGCAGTTCTCCGCGCTTTAATATAACGTTGGAGTAGTGCTTTGTTTGACGCTGTGTATTCCAATTGTAAAAGAGTTTGTCTTTATTTTTAGCATGGAACAAAGACATCTGCATATGAGAAAAAATGCAGATGCTTTTGCCCTGCGGAATTGTCTACAAAACCTACGTTGGAGGTAAACCTCTTGTACGAAAATGCCGAATCACTTGCGATGGAAAGCACTACGCGGAGCAAAAAGTAGTCAAAAATTTAAAAATCCATAAAATTACGCCCATTGGTTGCTGACTTATGCGTTAAGAAAAATGTGAATTTACACGAGAAACATTTCGCAGCGTAAACGCTCTCCAACAAAGAAATAATTTTTCAAATCGGACTCTTCGAAGCAGTATGATATACTTGGAAATTTTGAATTTATATGAAAAACATTTTGCATCGCAAACACTGTCCAACAAAGAATGATTTTTTCAAATCAGACTCCTAGAAGTAGATATTGACAAAAATAAGATATACATCTACGCCCTCCTGGCGTAGAAACCATGCAGTATTTTAAGAAAAAAATATTCCTAAAAGGTTTGTCGACGTGAGTGGTATCGGTCCACGAACGAATTAGCATTCGAGATTTTAGACGCTCAGATTTTTCTGCAAATACGTCAGAAGCGGAAATTAAGATTTACGCCCCCTGGTGGCAAAACCGTTTTTTACCATAATTAGAAATTATTATGGTAAAAAACAAGAGCTGTTTCCGGTAAAGAAATAATTTTTCAAATGGGAGTTTTAGAAGCAGAGATATCGGGGTAAACGCAATTTACCTTTACGCCCCCTAGCGGAAAATCCATGAATTTCTTGAAAATTTTGAAACTCTACCCAATAAAGAAATAATTTTTCAAATCGAATCATTAGAAGCAGAGATATTGACAAAAATAAGATATACATCTACGCCAACTGGCGGCGAAACCATGTAACATTTGAAGAAGAAAATATTCCCAAATACTTTGTCGACATGAGTGGTATGGGTTTAACGACCGCCATGAGAAACTCATTGGGCTATAACCAGTTGCCCGTCCCTAATTCAGGGTCACTGGTTCCAGAGATGGGAGAGAGCCAGTTCCATAAAACCAACACATCACCGGAATTCGAACCCGGACCCCTTTCGGACGAATGATCTGAGGCCATCGCACCTCTACGCCATCGGGGAGGCTTTCACTCCTTTGGACAGAAATAAGGTACTTTTTCTTTGGTCCTCCAGATCCGCAAAACAAAACTGCTGGTCAGTGATTTCAATATTACTGAACTTTTCTTATAAGTGGGAAAAACATCTTCTTTCAAACAAATCGTCAGAAATGGGGTCCGGGGACGCCCCGGTGGAGCAGTGGTCTAAGCTATGGCTTCTGATCATTCGTACGGAAGGTGTCCGAGTTCTAATCCCGGTGAGGCACGGATGTTGTGTTTGTCTTACGGCACTGGCTCTCTCTCCCTTCCCTGGAACCAGGAGCCCTCAATAAGGAACAGCGGACAGCTTGCAGCCAGTTGAGTTGCTCACGGTGGTTATTATACTCACAAATAAAAATTTGTGTCTTTTGGCACTGTCTCTTGTCTTTCCCTGGTATCAGAAGCCCAAAATTAGGGATGGTCGACGGGTTTTCTTTTTTTTTTTTTTTTTTTTTTTGCTTTTGTTTGAAGATTTAACGACCACGGCGAGCAACTCGATGGGCTATAAACAGTCGCCTGTCCTTAATTTAAGGTCACTGGTTCCAAGAAAGGGAGAAAGCCTGTAGCGTAAGACAAACGCAACATCCATGTTTCAGCGGGATTCGAACCCGAACCTTTCTCGGGCTAATGGCCATAAGCCAGCGCTTAGACCACAGCGCCACCGAGTGAGCGTCGACGGCTTATAGCACATCGAGTAGCTCACGGTGGTCATTTATCCCCGAACAAAATAACAATAATGATAAATTTGCCTTACGGCACTGGCCCTCTTCCTTCCCTGGAACCTGCGGCTCTAAATTACGGACCGACGACGGCTTTTAGCCCTTAGATATGCTCATGGTAGTAGTTAAATCCGGAAAACAAGTTAGTAAAATCATGCAATGCATGGATTATGATACGCTTTCCAACATACCAGAAATCATTACTCAACTTATTACTCAAGTTATGAGGATAATAGCTGTACAATAAATCTCGCTCCTATCACCTGACCTTTGACCCCATTTCGATGATGTTAAACAGAACCGGTTCAGTATATTTCCGGAACAACATGATGAAGTTTTGCCGCAATCGAAGCATTTTTACGTAAGTTATGACGTATAAGTACGATGAAATGGATCTCGCTCCTATGTCCTGACCTTTAATCCCATTTCGCCCATTTTCAATAGGGTTCATCCCCAGGTGGTCTCCTACCACATACTCAAATTTCATCGAAATCGAACCATTTTTACGTAAGTTATGACGCATAAGGGCAATGGAATGCATCCCGCTCTTATGTCCTGACCTTTGATCCCACGTCAACCATTTTCAATAGGGTTCATCTTCAGGTGGTTCCCTACGACATATTAAAATTTCATTGAAATCGAACCATACTTACTCAAGTTATGACGCATAAGAGCAATGGAATGGATCCCGTTCCTATGTCGTGACCTTTGACCCCATTTCGCCCATTTTCAATAGGCTTCGTCCTCAGGTGGTCCCCTACCACACACTAAAATTTCATCGAAATCGAACTATTTTTACGCGAGTTATCGTGCGGACAGACGGACAAAGCTGGAGCATATACGCTTCTTCAACCTACGGTTGGAAAGCGTAAAAAAATTAAACGGGCAAGTTTTTAAGATTGCTTACAGACCTTTAGAACAGTAGTCTCTTAAAATCGTCAAGAACGTTATCCTGAGTTAAATTTCCTGTCGAAACCCAGTATTTGTTCATCAAAAGCACACAAACTTAAGTTTCAGTGTTTTAAGCTGTGCATTTGTGCGTAATTAATTACTGTACATTCTTGAATTGAAAGTTCTGCTTAGCACATCGTCCTGTAAAGTTACGAGAAATTCTGTGTCGTATATTATCGTTGATTAACTTTTACCAAGTGTTTGACATGACGTAGTCTGAATTCCTTTCGGTCGCGCCGGTTGCTTAACTCACTTGCCAAATCTCATTCTGCATTGTATGTAGTGAAATACTTTCGCCACTGAAGGTGGATGACGTCATTTTCGTCAGTGCGTTTCCTTCGCCTCAAATGAGTTCTAATCGTGTGACGTCACACGTCGATTTCCATCATCGTTTAAGGCTTTTAATATCTCACTTCCCCTACTTTTCAATAGCTGGTGACGTGTAGCTGCGTTCCTTTGTGAGTTCCTTAATAATCTTAATTCGCAATATCGCTCACGATATATTCATAAAGCTCGTTCATTTAATTCAGGAAAACAAATCTACAGCTCCCTAATCTAAAGCATAAATAATAATCTTGTTTGTCTAAACGTTTGGCCCATTTTGTTTGCGACTGTTTGTGCATCCCTGCATCAAACAACACACTTTTTAGCACGTCTTTTGTAAATAAAGATCGTGCTTATGCTATCGGTTTGTCCGTCCGTCCGTCCGTATGTAGACACGATATCTCTACAGCTATCAGTCCGATTTGAAAAATTCTTTTTGCGTTGGGAAGCTTCAAATTGCGAATGATGATCCTTTATTTCGCTTTTTTTACGATGAACAATTTCGCCACTAGAGGGCGTAAGTGCAGATGATGTAGAATTCAAAAATACGTTTTATTTCACATATTTGCTTCTAAACGCCCGATTGAAAAAATTCTTTTATCTTTCGATTCCATTTATGTCGAAGAGTATTTTAGATACAGTTACTTTTTTTAATTTACGCATAGATTTTCCGCTAGGGGGCGTACAAGTAAATTACGTTTTCCCCGATAACTCTTCTTCTAAAACTCCGATTTGAAATTTTTTTTTCTTCAGCGGATACATCTCCTGATGGAAAATCTTTTGCATATAATTTCTAATTTTTGGTAAGGAATACTTTGACCACGAGGGGCGTAAGTGTTAATTTTTGCTTCTGATGCATTTGCCATAAATTCTGAGCTTCTAAAATCTCGATGGAAAAAATTATTTCGTCGGCCAATGCCACTCACGTGGATAAACCTTTTCGGAATATTTTCTTCTTAAATTATTCCATGGTTTCTCCGCCAGGGGGAGTAGATGTATATCTTATTTTTGTCAATATCTCTACTTCTAGGAGTCCGATTTGAAAAATTCCTTCTTTGTTGGATAGTGTTTTCAGTGTGACATGTTTTTCATATAATTTCAAAATTTTCAAGTTATTCATAGACTTTCCGTTAGGGGGCGTGAAGGTAAATTGCTTTCCCCCTATATCTCTACTTCCAAATCTACGATTTGAAAAATTCTTTCTGCACCGGATACAGCTCGTGATCGGAAATCCTTTGCACATAATTTCTAATTTTTGTAAAAAAAAATGGTTTGACCACCAGAAGGTGTAAGTCTTAATTTCCACTTCTGATGTATTTGCAGCAAAATATGAGCTTCTAAATTCTCGATTGAAAAAAAGTCGTTTGTTGACCGATACTACTAATGTCGACAAATCTTTTAGGAACATTTTCTTCTTAAAATAACGCATGGTTTCTACGCCAGGGGCGTAGATGTATATCTTATTTTTGCCAATATCTCTACTTCCAGGAGTCCTATTTGAAAAATTACTTCTTTGTTGGATAGTGTTTCCGATGCGAAATGTTTTTCATATAAATTAAAAAAAAAGTAAATCATAGACTTTCCGCTAGGGCACGCTAAGGTAAATTGCGTTTTTTTCGTTATTTCTGCTTCTAAAACTCCGATTTGAAACATTCTTCCTGTTTCGCATACAAGACCTAAGGGGAAATATTTTTCATGTATTTTATAATGTTTGGTAAAGAATGGTTTTGGCCACCAGGGGGCATAAGTGTTAATTTCTGCTTCTGATGTATTTGTAGCAAAATCTGTGCTCCTGAAAACTCGACTCAAATTTTTTTTTTCTTGGACCGATACCGCTGATATTGAAAAACCTTTTGAGAATACTTTCTTCCTAAAATAATGTATGGTTTTCCCACCAGGGGACGTAAAGTCACATCTTATTTTTGTCGACATCTCTGTTTCTAAAAGTCCGATTTGAAATATTCTTTCTGTGTAGGAGAGCGTTTCCGGTGCGAAATGTTTCTCATATAAATTCATGTTTTTCTTAACGCACAAGTCTTCAATCAGGAAGCGTAAGCTCACGATTCCGTTTACAGCAATATCTGAGGGATTAAAAACTCGATTACAAAACTTCTTTCTTCCGTCAGGTACTATTGTTTTCAATACTGGTTCCATTGACTTTGAATAGCTTTGATAAATTTAATTTGCGTCAGAACGGATTCAAAAGACGTGCTTAATTCACCCGAAAATTTGGTGTCATCTTTCTTGTTTCTTTTTGTTGCAATGTTCATAATTAAATAACAAGGAACTGTACACCAACTATAATTAAATAGTATAAAGATACTGGTAATCCGAATTTCTTGGTGTGTTTTGGTTTTTTTTTTGATTGGAGGTTTAACGACCGCTGTGAGCAATTCAATGGGCTATAAGCAGTCGCATGTCCCTAATTTAGGTGCACTTGTTCCAGGGAAGGGACAAAACCAGCGCCGTAGGACAAACACAACATCCATGCGTCACGGAATTCGAACCGGGACTCCTTTTGGACGAATGATAAGAGGCCATGGCTTAGGCCACTGCGCCACCGGGACGACCTCGCTGGTGTTGCTACGGGTTTGGAACCAGTTCTTCAAATAGTGAATACCTTTTCTTTCCTTCCATGATTCCCCGTGCTAAACGAGCATTACGCCTCGTGCCTTTGAATGTCTAATTACGCTCGCACCTGTTCATTTCTTATCAAGTCTCCGCGCTCAAATTGTTGAAGCGTTCTATTGTCTACCTTTCTTGAAAAAGCCATCTGGTTGATGGGCGAAAATTTGGAAACTTTGATTTTCTATAAATCTACACCACAAAATTCGGATTACTAGTATACACTGAAGAGCAATTGAATTAGAGATACCTGTCTAGTAACGTGTAGCACCACCTTTCGCCCCGATGACGGCGGCGATTCGTCTCGGCATGGACTCGATAAGACACCGGAAGCGTTGGGAAGCCATACGGATCCACGACCCCTGAACAAGCTCCCACAGTTCACGAACATTTGATGGAGGGGGGTCATCACTCTCTCAATGGCATCCCAGATGTGCTCGATGGGATTGAGGTCAGGTGACCTAGCTGGCCAAGGAAGCGAGGTCACGTCGGTGGAGTGTCCATCCAACCATTCGGATACAATTCCGGAGCTGCATTGTCTTGTTGCAGGATGAGGTCCCCAGTGGGATGTTGAAGACGCACAAACGGGAGCAAATGGTCGTACAGGATATTCCGGTAACGTTTACCTGTGAGGGACGATGTCACACGTACCAGGGGTCCCATTTCAGTCCACGTAAACAGTCCCCAGATGAGAATGCCACCCCCACCATCTTGAAGAGTACCCTGCTGGCAAGAAGGATCCATCGCTTTATGTGGTTTGCGCCGTACTCGTATCCTGCCATCCGCATGTACCAACGTGAATCTCGACTCATCAGTCCAGGCAAAATTTTTCCACATGTCTAGGGTCCTGTGGCGATGTTCCCGCGCCCATGTTAATCTTTGCACCCTGTGATGTGCGGTCAGCAGCGGCACCCTCGTGGGACGATGACTTCTGTACCCCATAGCGAGGAGATGGTTCTGGATGGTGTTGCTGCTTACACGTTTTTGTGCACCAGCGTTAAATTGCCGAGTGATTTATTGCACTGTGGCCTATCTGTCCGCTGTTACAATGCGAGCTAGCCGACGATGACCCCGCTCATTCACACGCTGTTGTCTACGGCAGTTTGCCCTTGCAATGATGGCTTCACCGGATTCGATGTACTCACGGTGTACCCGTGACACAGTGGTTCGTGAAAATCTCAGTGCCTGCACGACTTCCAAGATGGAGTGACCCATTCGTCGGACCCCGATAATTTTCCCACGATCAAATGCGCTTAGATCTTTCGTCTTACCCATACTGCGTCCGACTCTACTGATTCCCGTCGCATCACTCTTTATATTGCCGGATCACTGCATACGTCACGTCGTTTCCGTTTACAGGGCCGCCCACAGCGCCACATTAGCATAACGCCAGCTGTTTCTAATTCAATTGCTCTTCAGTGTATTTATACTATTAACGTTGTAATGTTCATGTTCATGTTTGAAGTGTCGTTGTTTCACATTCGTAACACATCTGTTTCATTTTGACGAGACGTTGTTTCGTCTATTTCTGTGACACTCCGTATCAAGGTAAGATTCAAAGTTCTTAGACATCTCTTAGGTTGGGTCCACTAGCGATCTACGCTCTCATTGGCTCTTTCGTATGACGTCACTGTGGAGCCACGTAGCAGAAGCTAAACACAGCGGTCATACGTAACTCAAAGTAAAGAAAAGAACATAATGTTTATATGAGCAAAAGCTAAAAATTTTCTGCCTTTAAAATTCTTCACTTCATCACGCAATAACTAAAGAAAAGAAAAACGCCCAGTGCAGAATGAATTCTTAACTAATGTAACAGAGTTGCGTTCATTGTTCGTTACATGCGTTTATGAAAAAACAAGCAGCGGACCTGAGATTTTTACCGAAACAAATAATTAATTTATATTGACACAAAAATTCCGTGTTGTTTTTTGCGCTATCCAACCGTAGGATGAAGACGCGCATATGCTCCAGCTTTGTCTGTCTGTCTGTCTGTCGACACGATAACTCGCGTAAAAATGGTTCGATTTCGATGAAATTTTAGCATGTATTAGGGGACAACCTGGGGACGAACCCTGTTGAAAATGGACAAAATGGGATCAAAGGTCAGGACATAGGAGCGGGATCCAGTCCATTGCCCTTATGCGTCATAACTTGACTAAAAATGGTTCGATTTCGTTAAAATTTTAGTACGTGTGCGAAATGGGGTCTAAGGAGCGGGATCCATTCCATTACTCTTATGCGTCATAACTTGCGTAAAAATAATTCGATTTCGATGAAATTTCAATGTGTGGTAGTTAACTACCTGGGGACGAACCCTATTGAAAAAGGGCGAAATGGGGTCAAAGGTGAGGACATGAGAGTGGGATCCGTTCCATTGCCCTTATGCTAAATAGCTTGCGTTAAAATGGTTCGATTACGATGAAATTTTAGTATCTGGTAGGGAACAACCTGGGGACGAACCCTATTGAAAATGGACAAAATGGGATCAAAGGTCAGGACATAGGAGCGGGATCCAGTCCATTGCCCTTATGCGTCATAACTTGACTAAAAATGGTTCGATTTCGTTAAAATTTTAGTACGTGTGCGAAATGGGGTCAAAGGAGCGGGATCCATTCCATTAGTCTTATGCGTCATAACTTGCGTAAAAATAATTCGATTTCGATGAAATTTCAATATGTGGTAGGGAACTACCTGGGGACGAACCCTATTGAAAAAGGGCGAAATGGGGTCAAAGGTGAGGACATGAGAGTGGGATCCGTTCCATTGCCCTTATGCTAAATAGCTTGCGTTAAAATGGTTCGATTACGATGAAATTTTAGTATGTGGTAGGGGAACAACTGGGGACAAACCCTTTTGAAAATGGGTGTAATGGGGTTAAAGGTGAGGATATGGGAGTGAGTTCCATTCCATTGCCCTTATGCTAAATAGCTTGCGTTAAAATGGTTCGATTACGATGAAATTTTAGTATGTGGTAGGGAACAACCTGGGGACGAACCCTATTGAAAATGGACAAAATGGGATCAAAGGTCAGGACATAGGAGCGGGATCCAGTCCATTGCCCTTATGCGTCATAACTTGACTAAAAATGGTTCGATTTCGTTAAAATTTTAGTACGTGTGCGAAATGGGGTCTAAGGAGCGGGATCCATTCCATTACTCTTATGCGTCATAACTTGCGTAAAAATAATTCGATTTCGATGAAATTTCAATATGTGGTAGGGAACTACCTGGGGACGAACCCTATTGAAAAAGGGCGAAATGGGGTCAAAGGTGAGGACATGAGAGTGGAATCCGTTCCATTGCCCTTATGCTAAATAGCTTGCGTTAAAATGGTTCGATTACGATGAAATTTTAGTATGTTGTAGGGGAACAACTGGGGACAAACCCTTTTGAAAATGGGTGTAATGGGGTTAAAGGTGAGGATATGGGAGTGAGTTCCATTCCATTGCCCTTATGCTAAATAGCTTGCGTTAAAAAGGTTCGATTACGATGAAATTTTAGTATGTGGTAGGGAAACAACCTGGGGACGAACCCTATTGAAAATGGACAAAATGGGATCAAAGGTCAGGACATAGGAGCGGGATCCAGTCCATTGCCCTTATGCGTCATAACTTGACTAAAAATGGTTCGATTTCGTTAAAATTTTAGTACGTGTGCGAAATGGGGTCAATAGAGCGGGATCCATTCCATTAGTCTTATGCGTCATAACTTGCGTAAAAATAATTCGATTTCGATGAAATTTCAATATGTGGTAGGGAACTACCTGGGGACGAACCCTATTGAAAAAGGGCGAAATGGGGTCAAAGGTGAGGACATGAGAGTGGGATCCATTCCATTGCCCTTATGCTAAATAGCTTGCGTTAAAATGGTTCGATTACGATGAAATTTTAGTATGTGGTAGGGGAACAACTGGGGACAAACCCTTTTGAAAATGGGTGTAATGGGGTCAAAGTTCAGGACATAGCAGCGGAATCCATTCCATCGCCCTTATGCGTCATAACTTACGTAAAAATGCTTCAATTGCGACAATACTTTATCATGTTGTTCCGTAGGTACACTGTACCGGTTCTGTTGAATATCATCGAAATGGGGTCAAAGGTCAGGGCACACGAGCGAGATTTATTCCACTGCCATTATCCTCATAACTTGAGTAATGAAATCTGGTACGTTGGAAAGCGTATCATAATCAATGCATTGCATGATTTTACTAACTGATTTAATGTGTGCAGTTTTATTAACTAACGTCAAAACTAGGTATAGGACATTCGAATCCTCGAATGCCGCGAATCTTGAAAAAATCGAGATTCGAAAACTCGAATATTCGCGCTTTTTTCGTCATTCGAATCTTAACCTAAAAAACTTGGCGTTTGCTGCTTTTTGTAGAGCGATATTTGTTCGAATTTTTGTCAGCATGAAATCTCCATTAAAGGTTTCTGATTTTTTTGCATTGCCCTGAAAGAGTTCAGTGTTTAGTGTTTTTATTAATTCTTCAAACAAAGATATTTTTGAGTTTTCTTAATTTTCTGAAAAGAATTTGCTCAATTTAGTGTCCCATGTTTAGTGTTTATCTACATGTTTAGTGTTTATCTAACTCATGTTTAGTGTTTATCTAACTCTTGAAATAATTCTCCCCACCTCTACACTTGCTTTTATTTAAAAAGGTTTTGGAACTTTTGTGATTAAAGAAAACTATCAAAAATATGAATTATTACTCAAATATTTTTTTGCCGAATTATGTTCAGAAAATGGAAATGAACCTCAAAGACTCATGAGTTATGTACTTCATGTAGGAAATGTAAATTAAAAATTTCATTTGTATCTTCTTAGTAAGCATGGATATATTTTTTGAAAACTGTATTCTTGAATTTGTTTTTCATTAAACACAGATTTCCAATTTTGCTTCAATTAAAAACTTTTAATTTTAAGTAGAAGTCTTTACTTCCCTTTTCTTCTTATAATTATTCTTATATGAAGGATTCGAGAACCTTTAAGGATTCGGATTCGGATTCGAGAAAATTTAGGATTCGTCCCACCTCTAGTCGAAACTATTCTCATAGATAGATCATGGAACATAAAATTTAGATACAAAATGAAGGTTTGTATTAAATTATACCAGAAATTAATTTGCTTCTTTTCGCTACCGAAATGTAGTCGATTTTCTTTTACACATAGCATTGCTAAATTTTTAATCTCTATTTTACACTGCGACCTCGAAATGGCGAGCATGTTTAAAAATTCGGATAGAAATTATGCTTGAAATTTACTCAGAAAGTCGCTAATATTTCCAGGATGCAACCTGTATAATTTTACTTTTACTGCAGTAAATGTACGTTTTTTACACTTTCCAACCGTAGGTTGGAGAAGTGTATATGCTCCAACTTTGTCAGTCTGTCCGTCCGTCCGTCCGCACGATAACCCACGTAAAAATGCTTCGATTTCGATGACATTTTAGCATGTGGTAGGGGACCACCTGGGGACGAACCCTATTGAAAACGGAGGAAATGGGGTCAAAGCTCAGGACATAGGAGCGGGATACATTCCGTTGCCCTTATGCGTCATAATTTACGTAAAAATGTTTCGATTTCGATGAAATTTTAGCATGTGGCCGAGGACCACCTGGGGACGAACCCTAAGGGGGCAAAATGGAGTCAAAGGTCAGGATATAGGAGCGGGATCCATTCCATTGCATTATGCGTCAAAACTTTCGAAAAAATGCTTCAATTGCGACAAAACTTTAGTATGTTGTTCCAGAGATACACTGAACCAGTTCTGTTGATTGTAATCGAAATGGGGTCAAAGGTAAGGGCACATTAGCGAGATTTATTCCACAGCCATTATCCTCGTAACTTGACTAAAAATGATTCTATTGCGACAAAACTTTAGTATGTTGTTCCGGAGGTGTACTGAACTGGTTCTGTTGAATATCATCGAAATGGGGTCAAAGTTCAGGGCACAGGAGCGAGATTTATTCCACAGCCATTATCCTCGTAATTTGACTAAAAATGCTTCTATTGTGACGAAATTTTAGTATGTTGTTTCGGAGGTATACTGAACCAATTCTGTTTAATATCATCAAAATTGGGTCAAAGGTCAGGGCACAGTAGCAAGATTTACTCCACAGCCATTATCCTCGTAATTTGACTAAAAATGCTTCTATTCCGACAAAACTTTAGTATGTTGTTTCAGACGTATAGTTAACCGGTTCTGTCGAATATCGTCGAAATGGGATCAAAGGTCAGGGCACAGGAGCGAGATTTGTTCCACAGCCATTATCCTCATAACTTGAGTAATGATTTCTGGTATGTTGGAAAGCGTATCATAATCAATGCATTGCATGATTTTACTAACTTGTTGTTCAGAACACAGAACAATTTATCTTCTGAACAAACTGATTTCCGAAGATTCGCAAACACTTTTTCTTTTAAATCACTTTCATAATCATCTTCAGTAAAATGTTTAGAGAAAAATTCTGGCATTCTGCATATTGACAACGTCCTTTCGTTTACACTTGAGTAGCAACGTTTTTTTCTACATCTGATCTTTTAGGAATGCGTGATAAATAACCCCAGTTCTTTTTGTTTTCTTACTCGGCGTTGGGCATAGAGCAGCTGCAGAATTAGGCATCGTTCTTACGAAATAATAGCACAGAATGTGGCAAACAAATACGCAGCAATAGAGCGATTTCTTTTTGTTACCACAATAGTTATATTTATCCTATCACAAAATAAAACATGACTCTAGATCACAAAAAACTGATCAAATACCAATAAATAAAGGCACGACCAATAGTAACCTCGTGTAAACAAATCATCGAAGCAAATGATCTACCTCCACAACTACGTCATGCACCAGTCGCCCAAAAATGCTTTCACTACTGCGCATCAAAACCCAGCAAAAACAGTCTTGATGGCCCAGCACTATGTTGCCGCTGCCGAACCGTCAATAAAATGTCCGGGCGGCCAACAGAAGGGCCAGCAGTTCAGGCCAACAGCTGGCACAACATCAGTTCTCATATGCCACAACAGGGCCATCAGTTGTCCATCACAGGCAGTAGCTGCCACAAGTGGCCCTTCAGTGGCCCTGCAAGCACGTGCCAGAGATGATGGCTAGCCTAATGTGGTCCGCTAGTGTGCCGGTAGTGGCAGCCGGCAACCACGTGACGTAACTGGTGGCTTTGCCGAATCTTGCCCACCAATTTCCCAGTAGTAGCCATAATAAAATTAAAAAAAAAAATTATGGACCACCGCAGTTTCCCAAAGCTACAATTTTTTTTTCTGCCCTTACGAAACTTGGGAATTAACACACTGCGCTAGGGAAATTTTCTTAACAGACCGGAAAAACGCCCGCTTGCATCTGAGTGGATTTGAACCAGGGCCGTTGGTGTGGTAGCTGAGCTATCTACCGACCGGACTAATTCGGCGCGCTCGAGCGTATGCTTAAAGCTGTCCGTTTCGTATGCAATGTGTAATCGAATGCTTCCCTCTTTCATTTTACAATATTGAGAGGTATTTTTCATAAAAGTCAGTCTCACATAATTCATAAATTAATTTTTTCAATGTAACGATAGTTTTTTTTTTACCTTAAGGGAACTTCACTCATTTTCAAGGAGTGTACATAGAGTCACTTTCCAAAGTTTTGTACTGTCCTTGTCGTCTTAAAAAGAGTTTGATGAATAAATATACATTTACCCGGGTTCATGTCCCATTCTGTTACATTTTTAACGTTGTGTCTTTCCTTTCCGCTGTCCGAAGCTACATTTGTTTTTTGTGATTGGATTTTTAGCGACCACCGTGAGCAACTCAATGGGCTATAAGCAGTCGCCCGTCCCTAATTTAGGGTCACTGGTTCCAGGGAAGGGAGAGAGCCTGTGCCGTAAGACAAACACAACATCCATGCCTCACCGGGATTCGAACCCGGACCCCTTACGGACGAATGATCAGAGGGCAGCGCCTTAGACCACTGCGCCACCGGGGCGGCCATTTGTTCTAAAGAGTAAAGATATTTTATTTTACTTCTCGTTATTTTTAGAAGCGAATTCCTCCCAGTCTTGTGTATTCAACCCATGGATGAGTACACCACATAGCGTTGCTTTTTTTTTTTTCAAATAATTAATAAATTTTGAACGCGTATAATTCTTTTTTTTTTTTTCCAACAAACGTTGTTTTACTGGTTTTCCAGGACATTTGTTTCAAACGGTTTCAAATTGTTTCTTGCTATTCATCCACTCCATTCCATGAATTGTTATTCATGGGAATGAAGTGGGTGTATTTCATGGCTGTAATCTAGTATTTCACGGCTTAATCTGATATCTTCGTCGACGTAAAATTTCATTAGGAAATTAATTCGCCTCTCCACATATGGATTTTTTTCTTAACATCCACTAAAATAACACTATGGCGATAGCGTCGTCTTCAACTAACTGATACCATGAGAGACACAGCAAGTGTTGCTTCTGCGCATGCGCAGTCCCATTGCTTCCACCTGCTGTTGGGGTTGCATTGGTTGCCAGCAACGGGCCACTAGTGGCACTTGCTTGGAGGCCCTCAATTCAGGGCGATGCTGCAGGGCCACCAATGGCTCGCCAACTGATAGCGCTGCCACCAATGGACCACTACCGGGCCGTGAGCTGGCAGATTTCAGCCAGCAGTGACCCATCACTGCCAGATGGTGGCCAGCAGTTACCCTGCACTTGTGTTTTTGCTGGGAATAGACCTTCTCTGGTAATATTCTTACAACAACAAAACATAGCCAATCAACACAGCGCGTGAGTGTACCACTTTGCTTTGTTGCCATAGCAACAAAAACCGATATAGTATATATATATTTTTTTCAATGAAGGTTTAACGATCACCGTAAGCAACTCGCCGCCGTCATCAAGAGGAAAGGTGGTGCTACACGTTACTAGACAGGTATCTCTAATTCAATTGCGCTTCAGTGTATATTGGGTGTCTGCAAAAGTTCCGCCCGTTTTTGCAATAGATGGAAATTGCGAACGGAGTCGTTACGTCACAGACGACTCTGTGATATCGAATTTTCGGCCAATAATGCCTGAAGCAGTAGAGCATATAGAGGCACTAGGTTTGTCCGAGTAAGCCATTCGTAACGGAAATCACGGACGGTGTAACATGTCATGCGATAAGGAGCACATCAGATATTGTTTACTGTTAGAGTTCGACAAAGGCAGTACTGCAGCCGCGGCTTACCGCAACATGGGGAGGATGCAGCTGATGATAGCACATGTCGCCGTTGGTTTCGGAAATTCCGGGACGGAGACAGAAGCTGTGCAGATCAACCACGTCCTGGACGTCCATCCGAGGTTTCTGACGAAGATGCGCATCAAGCCATAACAAATGACCCACATCCAACCGTTCAGGAATTAGCGGAAACGTTGTCGGTACACAGAACAACAGACGAAAGACGAATGCATGCGCTTGGGTTCATCACCAAGTTCGAAAACTGGGTTCCGCAGCAAAGCAACGAGAGGAGATAATCCGTGCCAGTGTTTCTTTGATTTCCCGTCACAGAAATGAACCGTTTTTGCGGCGAATTGTAACTGGTTATGAGAAATGGGGACTGTACGGTAGTGTTAAGCGTCCACGGACTGTGTGCCAAAGTGAGGAGCCTGCTCCATCGACCTCAATGGGAGGACTGTTCAACTGTTGGCAGTAGAGGTCAGCATTTATCATTCGGTTAGCACCTAACCGAACAGTAAATGCTGACCTCTACTGCCAAAAGTTGGACAGATTGCGAGAACAACTGACATGGAAGCGGCCAGCACTCGTCAATCGCAAATTCGTGATCCTTCATCATGATGATAACGCCAGACCTTATGCCGTTTTAATCACTCTGCAAAAAATTACTGGACTTTAGTTGGGAAGTGTTATCTCACCCGGCGTATTCCCCTGATCTGGCACCTACGGACTACCACCTTTTCCGATCGTTACAGAACGCCTTCGCTCTCCAAACCTTCGATGATGTGGACGATGTGAAAACGGCATTACATGACTTTTTTACTCTAATACGTAGGGTTTTTTCCGGCGTGGGATTCACCTACTCATAGACAGATGGCAAGAGTCACAGCCGTAACTAGGGTGGCTGCCCCGGGCGCAGCTCAAGAGAGGGCGCAGAAATCACTGTTTGGAATGAGATTACAATTGGAACTGAAACTTTTACACAAGTTTTTGGCACAATTAAAATTAGAATCATCATCATCATCATCATCATTGTCAACCATTATCAATCCACTGCTGGACGAAGGACTCCCAAAGTTTCCTCCACAACGGTCTGTCTTGTGCCTGTCTCCTCCATGTCACTCCCGCATACTTTCGAATTTCATCCACCCATCTCCCATGCGGTCTTCTTCTGGGTCTTTTCCTGTCCCTTGGAATCCAATCTAAAATTTCGGCTGTCCATCGATGATCTGTCCTTCTGGCAGTATGTCCAGCCCATTGCCATTTCAGGGATTTAACTCTGATCATGATGTCTTCCACTCTTGTCATTTTTCGGATCCACGAGTTCCTCTTCTTATCTCTCCTGGTTACACCAAGCATGCACCTCTCCATGCTGCTTTGAGTTGTCTGCAGCCTTTGTATGTCTCTTTTAGCTAAGGTCCATGTCTCTGCACCATACGTAAGCACTGGAAGGATGCATTGATCAAACACTTTTCTTTTAAGACATAATGGCATATTGCTCTTGAAAATTATGCTGTTTCTTCCAAAAGCTCTCCAGGCAAGTTTTGTACGCCGATTAATTTTTTCATCAATGTGACCCTCACTTGATATCTGCTGTCCAAGATAAACATACGTGTCTGTTATCTCCAGGTTTTCTCCATCAATCGATAAATCTTCATTTCTTGTAAAAGCATTGAACATCACTTTTGTCTTCTGAAAGTTCATTTTGAATCCCACTTCTTTACTCTTGTCAGCAAGTTCTTGGATCATACTCTGCAGCTCTGATGGGGTAGTTGCAAAAATGACTACGTCATCAGTAAAACGAAGGTGGGTTAGATAATCTCCATTAATCTTTATCCTTTTGTTTTCCCAGTTCAGTGATTGAAAGCCTTTTTCCAATGTGGCATTAAAGAGCTTCGGAGATATGGTGTCCCTTGTCTCACTCCCTTTCCAATTTTTATGTGTGTTGTATTTTCAAACACCCGAATCTTTGCACTTGCATTTTCATAGATGTTATTAATAATATTAATGTAGGCATCTTCAATACCGCAGGATTTCAGAGCCGTTGTAACTGCCGATGGTTTCACCGAATCAAAGGCTTTTTCATAATCGATAAAAGCCATGCACAATGGAAGTTCATATTCCCTCGCTCTTTCAATTAGTTCTCTCAGTACGTGGATACGATCTATTGTGCTTTAGTCACTCCTGAATCCAGCTTGTTCACTCGGTTGAGCCATGTCCAGTGTTACCTTCAAGCGGTGTGAAAGAGCTTTAGTGAAGATTTTATAAACCACTGATAGGAGGCTGATAGGTCTGTAGTTCCTGAGATCCTCAATGTCATCTTTTTTATGTAGCAGGATCATTGTAGCGTTGTTCCAATCCTCAGGAATCTTCCCTTCATTAAGGCATCGAGTGAAAATTTGGGCGAGCACTGTTTCGATTTCTCCACTTAATTCTTCTATGATGTGTACAGTAATTCCATCTTCTCCTGGAACTAAAAGTACAATATCCTCCTCAAAATGTTCAGGAGTTGTTATTTGCTCATGTTCAGTAATGCAGGCGTTGTTCTATAGTCCGTCAAACTGAAGAAGAAACATGGTCCCCTTCTATACCAATGGGGCCCTTAGTACTTCTTTAGTTGGATGGACTTACACGTGCCTTGCAAGATAAGGATGTTATTCCCATTTTTTGAAGATTTTCTGGAGGCTACTCAGTTTTTATTGTGGCTGCATGCCACGACTGTCGGTTACATACGGTCCGCTTAATGCGGTGCCGAAGGTCCGAACTCCGAAGCAGTTGCGAAAAGCTGTAAAAACAGTCACATTTTGGTTGTACCTTTTTTACGCCTACTTTTATTAGAACTTAAAAATGCATTTTTACGCATACTTTCGTTAGAAAATATTTGTAGTACTGTTATGCACTAGTGTGCAAAAATTAAGGACGAAGAGGAGAAATTAGCATAACAGCGGAACGAGCAGGCAGAACGGACCGAAAGACCACTCAGGAGATAGACTAGGGTCTGCTACGTTAGGTCATGCGCATATATGCAGTATGACGTGGAGGGGGAGTGTCGGAAGGGTATAATGCACACTGGCGGTGAACGCTCAGCAATTTGGTGAAAGCTATTGCACGGTGTACATCGGTTTGAACGACGTCGAGTTGCTGCCACCGTGTGATATGACCAACAGGTAATCCAGTAGACGACATCTGGATGACTTTACCCGAGGTCGCGTCATTGGGAAGTTGGAAGAAGGTCGAAGTGTGACTAGTGTGGCCGAAGAGTTCGGGATCGCTCACAGCATCCTTTCACGAGCTTGGAGAGCATTTCAAACTACAGGAACAGCTGTCCGAGAGTTTAGCAGTGGTCGTCCACGAGCAACCACGGCTGCGGACGACCGGTATATTTTCCTACAGGCGAGAAGAGACAGACGGCAGACGGCGGCAGAAATCGCAAGGCACATGCAACAGACAACTGGACGTCCGTTATCGCGTTTTACCGTGGCCAGGAGGCTGCACAAAGGTGGTCTATTTGCACGACGACCAGTACGTTGTGTGCCATTAACGCATGCTCATCGGAGACGGCAGTTTCTGTGGTGCCAGGAACACAAGAACTGGACACATCAGCAATAGGGTCGAGTTCTCTTTACGGATGAGAGCCAATTTAGTCTGACGAGCGATTCTGGACGTATACACATATGGAGAGAGCAGGGAACACGCAATCACACCTCCAACATCATCAAAAGGGACCAGTTTGGAGGTGGCGGAGTTCTCGTTTGAAGCGGTATCATGCTTGGTAGCCGTACTGACCTCCAGATCTTCCAAGGAGGTTCAGTCACTGGTGACCGCTATTGTACCGAGGTTCTCCTGCCTCACGTGCGTCTGTTTAGAGGTGCTGTGGGTCCTGAGTTCCTCTTCATGGACGACAACGCTACACCTCATTGCAAAGTGGCTGTCGCAGAGCTGTTGGAGAGTGAAGATATTCAACGCATGGATTGGCCCGCAAGGTCCCCGGACCATAATCCAATCAAACACGTGTGGGACCTTCTCGGGAGACGCTTGGCAGCACGTCACCAGCCGCCAGCAACGATTCCGCAGCTGCGATTGGCGCTACAAGAGGAATGGGCCGAGATGCCTCAACAGCTCCTTGACAACCTCGTCCTCAGCATGGACAGACGTCGTAAATCCTGCAACGCAGTCAAGGGTGATCATATCCCCTACTAAAGACTGGATTTTTCTTGGCAGCGGCGTGTCACATGGACGTTTCTGTCCAGTTGTGCTCGAAGCTACCTTTTCAATAAAGTGCCTTTGTGTTCTTTGGATTCCTTGTTTGGACGGTTTTGCTCACTTGTCCCATATTCTTACATCTTGGGGATCTTATGGTATGATTTGAGTCGATGTGGAGCACTTCTGCACGACGTTACATTCGAAAAACCGTCTCGTCCTTAATTTTTGCACGCCAGCGTATTTTTGAAATTGTATCTGGGTTTTTGCTGTCTTTATTTTAAACCTATTTTTCTTGAAAATTCTTTTCTGTAGCTTGTGCTCGCATATATCTTAGATTTTCAATGTTGTTTTTGTTCTTTTGGTATGTGCATGTGTGTGTGTGAGAGAGAGAGAGAGAGAGAGAGAGAGAGAGAGAGAGAGAGAGAGAGAGAGAGAGAGAGAGAGAGAAAGAGACAGAGACTGGACACATCAGCAATGGGGTCGAGAGAGAGTGAGAGAGAGAAAGTGAAAGATGGTGAAAGAGAAAGATGGTGACAGAGAAATATAGTGAAAGAGAAAGATAGATAGAAAGAAAGACCAAGAGAGGAAGATTGGGGCGCAGTATTTTACGGTTTGCCCCGGGCGCAGAATTTCCTAGTTACGCCCCTGCAAGAGGTCATACAGAATGGCGGCAATTATGTGAAATCCTAGGTACGTTATTTGTTGTGTTCTCCTCCTTTCTTTTTAGCCTACAAAAACGGGTAGAACTTATGCACACGCCCAATCTGTTGAAAGAAAGTTTCTAATTTATGGTTCAAAGCAGATTTGTCCTGGTCGGGTCGGGTCCAAACTTTTTGACCCGTTTCCAACTCTGCCTAACCAATGAAAGTTTTAAGCAAAATTCTACCAATGAAATATAAGGTGTACCAACGATTTTGTCAACCTTCTGTGTATATTCGCAACGATAAGCTTTCTTATGGTGCATGTATTGTACTCTTATCTCGCCTTTAAAACATGGTTGAGTTACGTAATCCACAAAGGAACAACAGTTAAACTTTTATCTCTCAGGAAATATTTCACTGTGCCTGCTGCACTTATGGGAGCTTCCGTAAGAAAGATCTCAAGGGCAAGTTTGGGTTGCTGAGGACAAAAACAACGTCACGTAGACAAACCGCTTCATCGCACCACACGATTTCCGTTACCTAAGACAGTTGAGTTAACGAGTCATCTACGGTGCACGTGTTTTACTGATGCACCTAAAACGGAAAATTAGCGTGGTTTGTCACTTTCGATTTCCTGCAAATACAATACGCATAAGAATTTTGCAATTTTCAACACTACAATTTTGTTTTTCATAAGAGTGAAAGGCAGAGCCACCCGAAGAGTGTGGGGAACACCGGGGAAATATTTTTTACTGGGCTTCTGTCCATATAGACAATTCGATTAAAGAATACACACTGTATAACGAAGTAAATTTCTCCGTCATTTTTATCCACGCCAATATTCGAACCCGGATCCCCTCATTCCGGAATAAGTCACTCTACCAATTGAACTACGCGGACCTTTTATTCTGATTCCTATCTGCCTTTATGTCGTGTGCGTCCTTCTGGCAATTACGTTACATCTCCTGGTACGTTACATCATCTCCCCCTTATTTTTTTTTTTTATTTTTTTTCTTCGAAGTGCTGGAGAAGGGATTCTCTTATTTTTACTATCTCGCGGTGTGGAAATAACATCACACCAATGCGAGATTTTGAACGGTCGGGTCATCCGGATAGTTCGGGCGCCATTATAACGAAGTAAATTTCTCCGTCATTTTTGGTCTACGCCGGGATTCAAACCCGGATCCCCTCATTCCGGAATAAGTCACTCTACCAATTGAGCTACGCGGACGTTTTATTCTGATTCCTATCTGCCTTTATGTCGTGTGCGTCCTTCTGGCAGGTACGTCACATCTCCTGGTACGTTACAACTGAAGCGCCAAAAGTAATGGGATCACTATGCAAATGTTCAACTAGCGCTACCGTCGTATAAAGGCTTCGATGCACTCCACGATTTTTATCAGTTGCGAAGTGTAATCTCGTGAGTCAGACTGATCAACCACCAGTACGATTATGGCAAGTCGACGGGAATTTTCTGAGTACGAATGACGAGTGGTATTGGGAGCCAGACGGGTGGGATATTCACTTTCCGAAGTTGTACGAACATTCAACATTCCTCGATACACAGAGTCACTTGTGTACAGAGAATACCTCATGGAAGGCATACCTACCCACCATAAACGGGTCTGGTTCACTTCGTCGACAACTCATTTCGTCGACACTGAAGAGCAATTGAATTAGAGATACCTGTCTAGTAACGTGTAGCACCACCTTTCGCCCTGATGACGGCGGCGATTCGTCTCGGCATGGACTCGACAAGACACCGGAAGCGTTGGGAAGCCATACGAATCCACGACCCGTGAACAAGCTCCCACAGTTCACGAAGATTTAATGGAGGGGGTCATCTCTCTCGATGGCATCTCGATGGGATTGAGGTCAGGTGACCGAGCTAGCCAAGGAAACGAGGTCACGTCGGTGGAGTGTTCATTCAACCATTCGGATACAATTCGGGAGCGATGGCACGGTACATTGTCATGTTGCAGGATGAGGTCCCCCAGTCGGATGTTGAAGACGCACAAACGGGAGCAAATGGTCGTCCAGGATATCCCTGTAACGTTGACCTGTGAGGGACGATGTCACACGTACCAGGGGTCCCATTTCAGTCCACGTAAACAGTCTCCAGACGAGAATGCCACCCCCCACCAGCTTGAAGAGTACCCTGCTGGCAAAAAGGATCCATGGCTTCATGTGGGTTGCGCCGTACTCGTATCCAGCCATCCGCATGTACCAACGTGAATGTCGACTCATCAGTCCAGGCAACATTTCCCCACATGTCTAGGATTCAGTGGCGATGTTCCCGCGCCCATGCTAATCTTTGCACCCTGTGATGTGTGGTCAGCAGCGGTACCCTCGTCGGACGATGGCTTCTGTACCCCATAGCGAGGAGACGGTTGTGGATGGTGTGGCTACTTACACGTTTTTGTGCACCATCGTTAAATTGCCGAGTGATTTCTTGCACTGTGGCCCGCCTATCCGCTGTTACAATGCGAGCTAGCAGACGATGACCCCGCTCATCCACACGCTGTTGTCCACGGCTGTTGGTCCTTGCAATGATGGCTTCACCGGATTCGATGTACTCACGGTGCACCCGTGACGCAGTGGCTCGTGAAAATCCCAGTGCCTGCACGACTTCCGAGATGGAGTGACCCATTCGTCGGGCCCCGATAATTTGCCCGCGAGCAAATGCGCTTAGATCCTTCGTCTTACCCATACTGCGTCCGACTCTTACTGAATCCCGTCGCATCAATCCTTATATTATTGGATCGCTGCATACGTCAAGTCGTTTCCGTTTACAGGGCCGCCCACAGCGCCACATTTGCATAACGCCAGCTGTCTCTAATTCAATTGCTTTTCGGTGTATGTTGAATTAAGCAATCACATCCTTCAGATGGCGGCCAAATAAAAGTTACGTTAAATTAAAAGGATAAAATTAGCCATGTTGACTGATCCACTGCTGCGTTGTTAGCCTGTTACACCCCTGAGCTTAAATTTAAAACAAATCCTTCAATCTATCTACGAAGAGGCATAGCGACCACGCATATGTAAATATACATATAACCGTGGAACTGGAATTCGGTAAAAAAACATAATCTTACCATACACTTCTACAGTATATCTCCATATCAGTCTCAGTCTCAGCACAGGAGAGGGATCCATTCCATCACTCTTATGCGTCATAACGTACGTAGAAATGCTCCGATTGCGACAAAACGTTATTATGTTGTTCCGAAGGTATACTACTGAAACAGTTCTGTTGAATAGAATGGAAATGGGGTCAAAGCTCAGAGCACAGGAGTGAGATTTATTCCACAGTCATTATCCTCATAACTTGAATAAAAATGCTTCTGTTGCGACAAAACTTAATTACGTTGTACCGGTGGTATACTGAACCGGTTCTGCTGAATATAATCGAAATGGGGTCAAAGGTCAGGGCACAGGAGCGAGATTTATTCCACAGTCATTATCCTCATAACTTGAATAAAAATGCTTCTATTGCGACAAAACTTTATTATGTTGTACCGGTGGTATACTGAACCGGTTCTGTTGAATATCATCGAAATGGGATCAAAGGCCAGGGCACAGGAGCGAGATTTATTCCACAGTCATTATCCTCATAACTTGAATAAAAATGCTTCTGTTGCGACAAAACTTAATTACGTTGTACCGGTGGTATACTGAACCGGTTCTGCTGAATATAATCGAAATGGGGTCAAAGGTCAGGGCACAGGAGCGAGATTTATTCCACAATCATTATCCTCATAACTTGAATAAAAATGCTTCTATTGCGACAAAACTTTATTATGTTGTACCGGTGGTATACTGAACCGGTTCTGTTGAATATCATCGAAATGGGGTCAAAGGTCAGGGCACAGGAGCGAGATTTATTCCACAGTCATTATCCTCATAACTTGAATAAAAATGCTTCTATTGCGACAAAACTTTATTATGTTGTACCGGTGGTATACTGAACCGGTTCTGTTGAATATAATCGAAATGGGGTCAAAGGTCAGGGCACAGGAGCGAGATTTATTCCACAGTCATTATCTTCATAACTTGAATAAAAATGCTTCTGTTGCGACAAAACGTAATTACGTTGTACCGGTGGTATACTGAACCGGTTCTGTTGAATATAATCGAAATGGGGTCAAAGGTCAGGGCACAGGAGCGAGATTTATTCCACAGTCATTATCCTCATAACTTGAATAAAAATGCTTCTGCTGCGACAAAACTTAATTACGTTGTACCGGTGGTATACTGAACTGGTTCTGTTGAATATAATCGAAATGGGGTCAAAGGTCAGGGCACAGGAGCGAGATTTATTCCACAGTCATTATCCTCACAACTTGAATAAAAATGCTTCCATTGCGACA
The DNA here is from genome assembly GCA_039090855.1 of Macrothele yani. Classification (NCBI taxonomy): domain Eukaryota; kingdom Metazoa; phylum Arthropoda; class Arachnida; order Araneae; family Macrothelidae; genus Macrothele; species Macrothele yani. Next base: position 104,443,698 of record CM076999.1, on the reverse strand, counting down.
AAACTTTATTATGTTGTACCGGTGGTATACTGAACCGGTTCTGTTGAATAACATCGAAATGGGGTCAAAGGTCAGGGCACAGGAGCGAGATTTATTTCACAGTCATTATCCTCATAACTTGAATAAAAATGCTTCTATTGCGACAAAACTTTATTATGTTGTACCGGTGGTATACTGAACCGGTTCTGTTGAATATAATCGAAATGGGGTCAAAGATCAGGGCACAGGAGCGAGATTTATTCCACAGTCATTATCCTCATAACTTGAATAAAAAGGCTTCTGTTGCGACAAAACTTAATTACGTTGTACCGGTGGTATACCGAACCGGTTCTGTTGAATATCATCGAAGTGGGGTCAAAGGTCAGGACACAGGAGTGAGATTTATTCCACAGTCATTATCCTCATAACTTGAATAAAATGCTTCTATTGCGACAAAACTTTATTATGTTGTACCGGTGGTATACTGAACCAGTTCTGTTTAATATCATCGAAATGGGGGCAAAAGTCAAGGCACAGGAGCGAGATTTATTTTACAGCCATTATCCTCATAACTTGAGTAATGATTTCTGGTATGTTGGAAAGCGTATCATAATCAATGCATTGCATGATTTTACTAACTTGTTTAACTTTCTTTCTTTTAAGGTAGCGCGATTTATATCGTAATTTTCTGCTACAATCTACTTTATTTTGTAGTGTGCTACGACTATATTTTTCTGTTTGTAGCGATGCTACATAAAACGCTACAGTAGCAGCGCTACTTCCGATTACTGATCATATGGATGGTACAGGGTATTGCACTAGGTAATCCTGCCAAATAACCAAGTATTGTTTTCTTCCTACTCTACATAGAAACACGATGTTTCGTTTACAAGTGACCTTGAACCTTGAGAAATGTGCGGGAGTGATTTTCCTGATAAGGCGGTGACTCATTGTGACGTCACCCCCAGCAGATGGCCGGGTACGCTTATTCTGTCCAGAGGCAAATTGCGCGTTGAACGTCTTTCAGGATGGCTGTGTATACCGTTACGGAGAGGGTGTTGATTGCGAAAAGTTATTAGATAAAAAGAGTCTATGCAGGTAACACAGCGTAAATTCCTGGACAAGTCTGGCGGAAGAAAAGCACCAGACAAATGTCGCATCGCCAGGTTAGCGAAGAAATTTGGAACTACGGGCAGTGCTTTGAACCAATACAGTGACGGACGTCCTCCTTTAGGAGAAGAAAAAAATTGAAAAGGTGAAGCACAGGTTGCTGCCATTCACCCGATTTGACTCCTCCCGATTTTTCTTATGTGGATATTTGAAATGTCGTGCTTATACACTGGCGTGCAAAAACTAAGGACGAGACGGTTTTTCGAATTTAACGTCGTACAGAAACGCTCCACATCGACTCAAATCATACCATAAGATCCGCAAGATGTAAGAATATGGGACAAGTGTGCAAAACCGTCCAAACAAGGAATCCAAAGAATACAAAGGCACTTTATTGAAAAGGTAGCTTCCAGCACAACTGGACAGAAGACAGAAACGTCCATGTGATAGGCCGCTGCCCAGAAAACTCCAGTCTTTAGTAGGGGATATGATCACCCCTGACTGCATTGCAGGATTTACAACGTCTGTCCATGCTGAGGACGAGGTTGTCAAGGTGGTGTTGAGGCATCGTGGCCCAATCCCCTTGTAGCGCTCGTGAAACGAGGCTGTGAGCGATTCCGAACTCCTCGGCCACACTAGTCACACTTCGACCTTCTTCCAACTTCCCAATGACGCGACCTCGCGTAAAGTCATCCAGATGTCGTCTACTTAACTGCCTGTTGGCCATATCACACGGTGGCAGCAACACGACGTCGTTCAAACCGATGTACACCGTGCAATAGCTTTCACCGAATTGCTGAGCGTACACCTCCCGTGTGCTTTATACCCTTCCGACACTCCCCTCCCCTCGTACGTCATGCTGCATGCATGCGCATGCCCTATCGTACCGGACCCTATTCTATCTCCTGAGTGGTCTTTCGGTCCGTTCTGCCTGCTCGTTCCGTTGTTATGCTAATTTCTCTTCTTCGTCCTTAATTTTTGCACACCAGTGTAGTAGAGATCTGCACGGGCCTAATTTGGTGAGTCCGGACCGGCTCAAACCCGTGAGTTTAAGGCCCAGCCCAGCCCGGACCGGCCTTGGCCTGTCAATTGAAGCTCTTATTTAGGCCCGGCCCAGGCCCTTCAATTGCAGCTATTATTTAGGCAGGCCCGGCCGGTGATGTGCCATTTGGTGTTATTTTGACTTTCCATTGTATTTTATTAAAATGTGAATATTCAATAATGAAACGAGATATTGAAAATATTTAGTTGAATGTAAGTCTAAAAATATTAACTAAACTTTGACAATTATCGAAAAATATAACCTTCAAAAAGAGAGAAAAAGGAAGACGAAGCGTGTTCAGAATCTCCCTTTCTCTGAACTAGTAAGAGTTTAACACTATAAAAGTCAATCCCTATACAGATTACGGATCGAAGAAAAAATCCATGTCGTCCCATTCTCTCATACAACACACACACACACACACCCTCACTCCACTGCAGACATCATCCGTCCCCCGCTCTACACAACACGGATGTAGGTAGAAATATCCCCGGAGAAAATACCATTGAAAACTGAAAAGCGGAAAAAATACCCCCGGAGGAAATACACCGAGAACAAACGGTTCTCGGGGTATTTCCTGTAAACTGCCACACAGGAACACTGATGTGTGGCAGTGTTCCTGTGTGGCAATTTACAGGCAACCGTGCCACATATCTTTCAGTAGCTTGCCCACAAAAGTTACAGAGGGTAGGGGGGGGGGACTATAAAGATTTCCGTTTCTGGGCCTATATTGAGAACTGAATTGGGAACTCCAAACGAATTTCGAGAAAACATTCCATGTAAACCAAGCGAGAATTGTACTTTAATTTGTAGAAATAAATTGCCGAGGATACGAGGTACACTTGGTTGCGGGGGAAGGGGGTCCTACCCCCAACTTCCGTAATATTATATTTTGGGCCGCTCGAGTCTGTCAATGTATCTGGGATGTTCCCGTTGAAGCGTCCGCGAGGTTCGTGAGCTTGGGGGGGGCTTTCCCCTAAAATGTTCAAATGGCCGTAGAGCTGTAAACATTAGTACCATGCTTTATACATATACTGATTGTGTACACAACCACAAATTTTCAGGAGGGTGGTATGGTCCCCCCCCCTAGTTTCTACGAGCTCTTCATGGGTAACATCGAGGATACACTGAACGACTCTAAAGGTCCAGAATATAAAATTACGGAAGTTGGGGGTAGAGCCCTCCAAACAAAGCACCTCGTATCCCTTTTCTTTTACAGACTTCACCAAATTTCTGGGAGAGGGGGAAGGGCATTCAGAGTCTGCCGCTAAACACAACATGAAGCATAGCATAGAAATTACGAGCAAATCCCTTACCTTGAACACTTGTTTGCGCTCTTAGAAACTTGGGGGTGGGTGAATTCACCCCACCCTCCTGAAAATTCGTGGTCGTGTACAGAATCATTATACATAAAGCAAGGTTCTAATGTTTGCAACTCTACGTTCATTGTAGCATTTTGGGGGAAAGCCCCCTCCCAAAGCTCACGGACTTCGCGGGCACTTCACGGGGAACATCCTGGATGCCCTGACAGACTCCAGCGGCCCAAAATATAATATTACGGAAGTTGGGGGTAGGACCCCCCCCGCAACCAAGTGTACCTCGTATCCTCGGCAATTTATTTCTTCAAATTAAAGTACAATTCTCGCTTGGCTTACATGGAACGTTTTCGCGAAATTCGTTTGGAGTTCCCAATTCAGTTCTCAATACAGGCCCAGAAACGGCAATCTTTATATCCCCCCCCTACCTTGAACATTTGTGGCCCAGTTGCTGAAAGATGTGTGGCAGGGTTGCCGATAAATTGCCACATCAGAACACTGCCACACATTAGTGTTCCTGTGTGGCAGTTTACAGTGAACCGTTTGTTCTGGGGGTATTTCCTCCGGGGGTATTTCTACCGTTTACCACACACACACACACACACACACACACACACACACTCGTTCGGAGTCGAATCTTTTTGTTGTCAACCAGCCTCAAAGTGGTTTTACAATCTTAATACCAACAGACTGGTAAAAACACTGGGAGTGCCTCTCCTTGCTTTTCTGTTTATGTTCTGGGCTATGTCATGGAAGTAAGCAAAGTCAGCAAAACAATTAAACACACCACGAAATCGGGAAGCACGACTTTTTTCTTTCTTTACCATTGTGAAAAACAGAATGAGTCGACATGGCGCGGCCCGGTGTAAGTGTCTGGGGAGAGCTTGACCCGGTTGTAAATGTCTGGGGAGAGCCTGACCCGGTTGTAAGTGTCTGGGGGAGAGCCCGACTCAGTTGTAAGTGCCCGGGGAGAGCCCGGCCGGGTTTCAAGTTCTGCGGGAGAGCCCAGCCCTATTGTAAGTGTCTGGGGGAAAGCCCCGTCCGGCCCGGCCCGTTGCTTTGTTCTCTTAACTAAAACAAGGCCCGACCCGGCCCGTTGCTTTGTTCTCTTAACTAAAACAAGGCCCGACCCGGCCCGTGCAGACCTCTAGATGACCTATACTTTGAATGCTAGTCAGTTTTCGTCATAAAGGTACGTATGAAGACATAAAGTGATCGTAATATTGCAAAATTTTCGACTCAGTTGTAACGTACCAGGAGATGTGACGTACCTGCCAGAAGGACGCACAAGACATAAAGGCAGATAGGAATCAGAATAAAATGTCCGCGTAGCTTAATTGGTAGAGCAACTTATTCCGGAATGAGTGGACCCGGGTTCGAACCCCGGCGCGGATAAAAATGACGGAGAAATTCACTTCGTTATACACTCTGTGTACATCTTAAAGGAAAATATGAACCTTTGGGTTAATTATTTGTTTGTCTGATTTTGTGCGTGTTCGGATTTTTTCCTAAAACTATAACTGGCAGCTGTAGTACGCACCTTTGTTACCCCCTCCCCCCGTAGCTGCGGGGGTTGTAGTTACGCCACTGGTAATTTTTTACATAAATGAGGCGATGAAAATAAAACAATCCCATTGAAGACAAAAAGAAGACATCAACCGGAAAGGCGATGCCCGTCACAGAGGCACCGAAGAAACCGCTCGGAGGATGACAGGGAGTTCTGAAACCTGTTCTCCAAAACAACAGCAGAAATTAGGAATCGTCTCTAAAAATCTAAACTACTGGGGATGAACACACACCCATGAAGTCGCATCATGAATATACATCTGTGATTTTCCACTTCCTTTCACGGTGTCAAAGTTCCCAGTTTTGTTTCGCTAAAGATTTCCGTTTAGAGCACTTTCTTTCGACTTTCGAGTGCAATCCTTGTGCTATTACTACAACTGCGATTGTGGATCCTGTCCATAAATGAAGTATACAACTTCAGTATGCTATTTAAAAAAGAAACAACAGTAAATAACAGCATACTTTTCATATCAAAACACATGGCTACTGTGAAAGTTTTTTTTTTTTTTAATGTCAGTAGGTCTCCATGTGTGCCCCTTTGGTTGCTCGAATGCCCGTAGGATGTCTAAACGATAGTCCAGTTCCATCCACGTACGCCGCAGAATGTCAGGTGTGACAAGGAGGGAGGCTGCATTAATGCATACTTTGAACTTAGTGATAGATGTAACCAGTGCTTTTTTTCTGAAAAAAAAGGTGCCCGTACTCACCATAGAGATGTTATTACAGCAACTTCCATACTTTTAACATATCCTCCGATATACCCTCGTCGTCCCTAGATCACTTCTTGCTTTTGGTATCAGCTGCAGAATGACGACCTCTGAGCGCCCATGATTCCACATATTTGCTGGGGTTGAGCTGAGTGAGAGGAGGTCCTACTATACTGATGAACATCAGTATAGAAGTTGTCAATACAAGCAGAGATGGCCTAGATGAAGTTACTATAAGATTCATATGAGAGAAACCCCCTTTCACAATCACTGGAAGATTGTGCTCAAAGTGTGCTTTAGAAGAAATAGTATGTCCGGGACTTTATTTACTTGAAGATATTCACGAAAACCTGTGCATGGCTTTTATCGATTATGCAAAGGCCTTTGACTCAGTGAAACCATCAGCAGTTACAATGGCTTTGAAATCCTGCGGTATTGAAGATGCATACATTAATATTATTAATAACATCTATGAAAATGCAAGTGCAAAGATTCGGCTGTTTGAGAATTCAGCACACATAAAAGTTGGAAAGGGAGTGAGACAAGGTGACACTATATCTCCCAAACTCTTTAATGCGACATTGGAAAATGTCTTTCAATCACTGAACTGGGAAAACAAAGGGATAAAGATTAATGGAGATTACCTAACGCACCTTCGTTTTGCTGATGACGTAGTCATTTTTGCAACTACCCCATCAGAGCTGCAGAGTATGATAACTTGCTGACAAGAGTAAAGAAGTGGGATTAAAAATGAACTTTCAGAAGACAAAAGTGATGTTCAATGCTTTTACAAGAAATGAAGATTTATCGATTGATGGAGAAAAACTGGAGATAACAGATGCGAACATTTATCTTGGACAGAAGATATCGGTCACATTGATGAAGAAATTAATCGGCGTATAAAACTTGCCTGGAGAGCTTTTGGAAGAAACAGCATAATTTTCAAGAGCAATAAGCCATTATGTCTTAAAAGAAAAGTGTTTGATCAATGCATCCTTCCTGTGCTTACGTATGGTGCAGAGACGTGGACCTTAACTAAAAGAGACATACAAAGGCTGCAGACAACTCAAAGTAGCCTGGAGAGGTGCATGCTTGGTTTAACCAGGAGAGATAAGAAGAGGAACTCGTGGATCAGAAAAATGACAAGAGTTGAAGACATGACGATAAGAGTAAAATCCCTGAAATGGCAATGGGCTGGACATACTGTCAGAACTGACCATCGATGGACAGTCGGAATTTTAGATTGGATTCCAAGGGACAGGAAAAGACCCAGAAAAAAGACCACATGGGAGATGGGTGGATGAAATTCGAAATTATGCGGGTGTAACATGGAGTAGACGGGCACAAGACAGACCGTTGTGGAAGAAGCTTGGAGAGACCTTCGTTCAGCAGTGGATTGATAATGGTTGACAATGATGATGATGATGACTCACGAAAACCACGAACTACTTCTCTTTCATTGAAGCGGACTTTGAGTGCTAACTTTCTAATTTCAGGCTTCACCAAATGTCAGATGCTTTCCAGGATTTTCTGGCCAACACTTAGAATCTAAAATCTTGGCACATTCAGGCAAATCAGCATCATCTCCTTCAAACAGATGCTTTCCAACAGTCTCTTTCAGACTTTTTTAAAAAGCAGATGAACTTATTGCAGGACTGTGTCTTTCATTTGTGTGGAGCTCAATCTCTTTGAACTTCATGTTCTTCTGACTTTGAAGAGACATACTTTAGTACTGACCAGGATTTTCAATTCTTTCATTTGTGTGGAGCTCAATCCCTTTGAACTTCATGTTCTTCTGACTTTGAAGAGACATACTGTAGTACGGACCAGGATTTTCAATTCTTTCATTTGTGTGGAGCTCAATCCCTTTGAACTTCATGTTCTTCTGACTTTGAAGAGACATACTTTAGTACGGACCAGGATTTTCAATTCTTTCATTTGTGTGGAGCTCAATCCCTTTGAACTTCATGTTCTTCTGACTTTGAAGAGACATACTTTAGTACGGACCAGGATTTTCAATTCTTTCATTTCTGTGGAGCTCAATCCCTTTGAACTTCATGTTCTTCTGACTTTGAAGAGACATACTGTAGTACGGACCAGGATTTTCAATTCTTTCATTTGTGTGGAGCTCAATCCCTTTGAACCTCATGTTCTTCTGAAATCCCTTTGAACTTCATGTTCTTCTGACTTTGAAGAGACATACTTTAGTACGGACCAGGATTTTCAATTCTTTCATTTGTGTGGAGCTCAATCCCTTTGAACTTCATGTTCTTCTGACTTTGAAGAGACATACTTTAGTACGGACCAGGATTTTCAATTCTTTCATTTCTGTGGAGCTCAATCCCTTTGAACTTCATGTTCTTCTGACTTTGAAGAGACATACTGTAGTACGTACCAGGATTTTCAATTCTTTCATTTGTGTGGAGCTCAATCCCTTTGAACTTCATGTTCTTCTGACTTTGAAGAGACATACTGTAGAACGGACCAGAATTTTCAATTCTTTGCTCAAAAAGTTGAAGTGTATTCTTTATCTTCCTGTCTGCTTTGTACAAGTCAATATTTTTCTCTTGTAAATCTAGACTTAGTTCGCTAAGTTCTTGGAGAGCATCACACATACACTGAAGAGTAATTGAATTAGAGACAGCTGGCGTTATGCAAATGTGGCGCTGTGGGCGGCCCTGTAAACGGAAACGACATGACGTATGCAGCGATCCGACAATATAAGGAGTAATGCGACGGGAATAAGTAAGAGTCGGATGCAGTATGGGTAAGACGAAGGATCTAAGCGTATTTGATCGTGGGCAAATTGTCGGGGCCCGACGAATGGATCACTCCATCTCGGAAGTTGTGCAGGCACTGGGATTTTCACGAGCCACTGTGTCACGGGTGCACCGTGAGTACACCGGACGTTCAATCGGGAGAAATCCAAATATTTCGTCAGCTGAAGTTGAAACAATGCTAAAGAAAAATGTGAACAAGGTAGTTCTTACCGAACTGCCTGCAGAGTTCTTCATTATGCTGGTTACAGAGCGAGAGTAGCCAAAAAAAAGCCGTACATCAGTAAAATTACTTGAAAAGAACAGGTTTGCAAAACTTTTAGGTCTAAAGTGTTGTTTTCAGACGAAAGTAAATTCACTCTAATGGACTGCAAAGGAAATAATCTCGCTTGGAGTCTAAAGTGTTGTTTTCAGACTAAAGTAAATTCACTTTAATCAGCTGCAATGGAAAGAATCTCGTTTGGAGTCTAAAGTGTTGCTTTCATAGAAAAGTAAATTCTCTCAAATGAGTTGCAATGGAAAGAATCTCGTTTGGAATCTAAAGTGTTGTTTTCAGACGAAAGTAAATTCACTCTAATGTGCTGCAATGGAAACAATCGCGTTTGCCGTCTAAAGTGTTGTTTTCAGAATAAAGTAAATTCACTCTAACGAGCTGCAATGGAAAGAATCTCGTTTGCAGTCTAAAGTGTTGTTTTCAGGCGAAAGTGAATTCACTCTAATGAGCTGCAATGGAAAGAATCTCGTTTGGAGTCTAAAGTGTTCCTTTCATAGAAAAGTAAATTCTCTCAAATGAGCTGCAATGCAAAGAATCTCGTTTGGAGTGTAAAGTGTTGTTTTCAGACTAAAGTAAATTCACTCTAATGAGCTGCAATGGAAAGAATCTCGTCTGGAGTCCAAAGTGTTGTTTTCAGACGAAAGTAAATTCACTCTAATGAGCTGCAATGGAAACAATCTCGTTTGGAGTCTAAAGTGTTACTTTCATAGAAAAGTAAATTCTCTCAAATGAGTTGCAATGGAAAGAATCTCGTTTGGAATCTAAAGTGTTGTTTTCAGACGAAAGTAAATTCACTCTAATGTGCTGCAATGGAAACAATCGCGTTTGCCGTCTAAAGTGTTGTTTTCAGAATAAAGTAAATTCACTCTAACGAGCTGCAATGGAAAGAATCTCGTTTGCAGTCTAAAGTGTTGTTTTCAGGCGAAAGTGAATTCACTCTAATGAGCTGCAATGGAAAGAATCTCGTTTGGAGTCTAAAGTGTTCCTTTCATAGAAAAGTAAATTCTCTCAAATGAGCTGCAATGCAAAGAATCTCGTTTGGAGTGTAAAGTGTTGTTTTCAGACTAAAGTAAATTCACTCTAATGAGCTGCAATGGAAAGAATCTCGTCTGGAGTCCAAAGTGTTGTTTTCAGACGAAAGTAAATTCACTCTAATGAGCTGCAATGGAAACAATCTCGTTTGGAGTCTAAAGTGTTACTTTCATAGAAAAGTAAATTCTCTCAAATGAGTTGCAATGGAAAGAATCTCGTTTGGAATCTAAAGTGTTGTTTTCAGACGAAAGTAAATTCACTCTAATGTGCTGCAATGGAAACAATCGCGTTTGCCGTCTAAAGTGTTGTTTTCAGAATAAAGTAAATTCACTCTAACGAGCTGCAATGGAAAGAATCTCGTTTGCAGTCTAAAGTGTTGTTTTCAGGCGAAAGTAAATTCACTCTAATGAGCTGCACTGGAAAGAATCTCGTTTGGAGTCTAAAGTGTTCCTTTCATAGAAAAGTAAATTCTCTCAAATGAGCTGCAATGGAAAGAATCTCGTTTGGAGTGTAAAGTGTTGTTTTCAGACTAAAGTAAATTCACTCTAATGAGCTGCAATGGAAAGAATCTCGTCTGGAGTCCAAAGTGTTGTTTTCAGACGAAAGTAAATTCACTCTAATGAGCTGCAATGGAAACAATCTCGTTTGGAGTCTAAAGTGTTGTTTTCAGACGAAAGTAAATTCACTCTAATGAGCTGCAATGGAAAGAATAACATTTGGAGTCTAAAGTGTTCCTTTCATAGAAAAGTAAATTCTCTCAAATGAGCTGCAATGGAAAGAATCTCGTTTGGAGTCTAAAGTGTTGTTTTCAGACTAAAGTAAATTCACTTTAATCAGCTGTAATGGAAAGAATCTCGTTTGGAATCTAAAGTGTTGTTTTCAGACGAAAGTAAATTCACTCTAATGAGCTGCAATGGAAAGAATCTCGTTTGGAGTCTAAAGTGTTGTTTTCAGACGAAAGTAAATTCACTCTAATGAGCTGCAATGGAAAGAATCTCGTTTGGAGTCTAAAGTGTTGTTTTCAGACTAAAGTAAATTCACTTTAATCAGCTGCAATGGAAAGAATCTCGTTTGGAGTCTAAAGTGTTGCTTTCATAGAAAAGTAAATTCTCTCTAATGAGCTGCAATGGAAAGAATCTCGTTTGGAATCTAAAGTGTTGTTTTCAGACGAAAGTAAATTCACTCTAATGTGCTGCAATGGAAAGAATCGCGTTTGGAGTCTAAAGTGTTGTTTTCAGACTAAAGTAAATTCACTCTAATGAGCTGCAATGGAAAGAATCTCGTTTGCAGTCTAAAGTGTTGTTTTCAGACGAAAGTAAATTCACTCTAATGAGCTGCAATGGAAAGAATCTCGTTTGGAGTCTAAAGTGTTCCTTTCATAGAAAAGTAAATTCTCTCAAATGAGCTGCAATGGAAAGAATCTCGTTTGGAGTGTAAAGTGTTGTTTTCAGACTAAAGTAAATTCACTCTAATGAGCTGCAATGGAAAGAATCTCGTTTGGAGTGTAAAGTGTTGTTTTCAGATGAAAAGTAAATTCGCTTTAATGAGCTGCAATGGAAAGAATCTCGTTTGGAGTCCAAAGTGTTGTTTTCAGACGAAAGTAAATTCACTCTAATGAGCTGCAATGGAAACAATCTCGTTTGGAGTCTAAAGTGTTGTTTTCAGACGAAAGTAAATTCACTCTAATGAGCTGCAATGGAAAGAATAACATTTGGAGTCTAAAGTGTTCCTTTCATAGAAAAGTAAATTCTCTCAAATGAGCTGCAATGGAAAGAATCTCGTTTGGAGTCTAAAGTGTTGTTTTCAGACTAAAGTAAATTCACTTTAATCAGCTGTAATGGAAAGAATCTCGTTTGGAATCTAAAGTGTTGTTTTCAGACGAAAGTAAATTCACTCTAATGAGCTGCAATGGAAAGAATCTCGTTTGGAGTCTAAAGTGTTGTTTTCAGACGAAAGTAAATTCACTCTAATGAGCTGCAATGGAAAGAATCTCGTTTGGAGTATAAAGTGTTGTTTTCAGACGAAAGTAAATTCACTCTAATGAGCTGCAATGGAAAGAATCTCGTTTGGAGTCCAGAGTGTTGTTTTCAGACGAAAGTAAATTCACTCTAATGAGCTGCAATGGAAAGAATCTCGTTTGGAGTATAAAGTGTTGTTTTCAGACTAAAGTAAATTCACTCTAATGAGCTGCAATGGAAAGAATCTCGTTTGGAGTCTAAAGTGTTGTTTTCAGACTAAAGTAAATTCACTCTAATGAGCTGCAATGGAACGAATCTCGCTTGGAGTCTATAGTGTTGTTTTCAGACTAAAGTAAATTCACTCTAATGAGCTGCAATGGAACGAATCTCGCTTGGAGTCTATAGTGTTGTTTTCAGACTAAAGTAAATTCACTCTAATGAGCTACAATGGAAAAAATCTCGTTTAGAGTCTAAAGTGTTGTTTTCAGACGAAAGTAAATTCACTCTAATGGGCTGAAATGGAAAGAATTTAGTTTGGAGTCTAAAGTATTGTTTTCAGACGAAAATTAATTCACTCTAATGAGCTGCAATGGAAAGAATCTCGTTTGGAGTGTAAAGTGTTGTTTTCAGACTAAAGTAAATTCACTCTAATGAGCTGCAATGGAAAGAATCTCGTCTGGAGTCCAAAGTGTTGTTTTCAGACGAAAGTAAATTCACTCTAATGAGCTGCAATGGAAACAATCTCGTTTGGAGTCTAAAGTGTTGTTTTCAGACGAAAGTAAATTCACTCTAATGAGCTGCAATGGAAAGAATAACATTTGGAGTCTAAAGTGTTCCTTTCATAGAAAAGTAAATTCTCTCAAATGAGCTGCAATGGAAAGAATCTCGTTTGGAGTCTAAAGTGTTGTTTTCAGACTAAAGTAAATTCACTTTAATCAGCTGTAATGGAAAGAATCTCGTTTGGAATCTAAAGTGTTGTTTTCAGACGAAAGTAAATTCACTCTAATGAGCTGCAATGGAAAGAATCTCGTTTGGAGTCTAAAGTGTTGTTTTCAGACGAAAGTAAATTCACTCTAATGAGCTGCAATGGAAAGAATCTCGTTTGGAGTCTAAAGTGTTGTTTTCAGACTAAAGTAAATTCACTTTAATCAGCTGCAATGGAAAGAATCTCGTTTGGAGTCTAAAGTGTTGCTTTCATAGAAAAGTAAATTCTCTCAAATGAGTTGCAATGGAAAGAATCTCGTTTGGAATCTAAAGTGTTGTTTTCAGACGAAAGTAAATTCACTCTAATGTGCTGCAATGGAAACAATCGCGTTTGCCGTCTAAAGTGTTGTTTTCAGAATAAAGTAAATTCACTCTAACGAGCTGCAATGGAAAGAATCTCGTTTGCAGTCTAAAGTGTTGTTTTCAGGCGAAAGTGAATTCACTCTAATGAGCTGCAATGGAAAGAATCTCGTTTGGAGTCTAAAGTGTTCCTTTCATAGAAAAGTAAATTCTCTCAAATGAGCTGCAATGCAAAGAATCTCGTTTGGAGTGTAAAGTGTTGTTTTCAGACTAAAGTAAATTCACTCTAATGAGCTGCAATGGAAAGAATCTCGTCTGGAGTCCAAAGTGTTGTTTTCAGACGAAAGTAAATTCACTCTAATGAGCTGCAATGGAAACAATCTCGTTTGGAGTCTAAAGTGTTGTTTTCAGACGAAAGTAAATTCACTCTAATGAGCTGCAATGGAAAGAATAACATTTGGAGTCTAAAGTGTTCCTTTCATAGAAAAGTAAATTCTCTCAAATGAGCTGCAATGGAAAGAATCTCGTTTGGAGTCTAAAGTGTTGTTTTCAGACTAAAGTAAATTCACTTTAATCAGCTGTAATGGAAAGAATCTCGTTTGGAATCTAAAGTGTTGTTTTCAGACGAAAGTAAATTCACTCTAATGAGCTGCAATGGAAAGAATCTCGTTTGGAGTCTAAAGTGTTGTTTTCAGACGAAAGTAAATTCACTCTAATGAGCTGCAATGGAAAGAATCTCGTTTGGAGTATAAAGTGTTGTTTTCAGAATAAAGTAAATTCACTCTAACGAGCTGCAATGGAAATAATTTCGTTCGGAGTCCAGAGTATTGTTTTCAGACGAAACTAAATTCACTCTAATGAGCTGCAATGGAAAGAATCTCGTTTGGAGTATAAAGTGTTGTTTTCAGACTAAAGTAAAATCACTCTAATGAGCTGCAATGGAAAGAATCTCGTTTGGAGTCTAAAGTGTTGTTTTCAGACTAAAGTAAATTCACTCTAATGAGCTGCAATGGAACGAATCTCGCTTGGAGTCTATAGTGTTGTTTTCAGACTAAAGTAAATTCACTCTAATGAGCTACAATGGAAAAAATCTCGTTTAGAGTCTAAAGTGTTGTTTTCAGACGAAAGTAAATTCACTCTAATGGGCTGAAATGGAAAGAATTTAGTTTGGAGTCTAAAGTATTGTTTTCAGACGAAAATTAATTCACTCTAATGAGCTGCAATGGAAAGAATCTCGTTTGGAGTCCAAAGCGTTGTTTTCAGATGAAAATAAAATCGCTTTAATGGGCTGCAATGGAAAGAATCTCGTTTGGCGTCTAAATTGTTGTTTTCAGACTGAAGTAAATTCACTTTAATCAGCTGTAATGGAAAGAATCTCGTTTGGAATCTAAAGTGTTGTTTTCAGACGAAAGTAAATTCACTCTAATGAGCTGCAATGGAAAGAATAACATTTGGAGTCTAAAGTGTTCCTTTCATAGAAAAGTAAATTCTCTCAAATGAGCTGCAATGGAAAGAATCTCGTTTGGAGTCTAAAGTGTAGTTTTCAGGCGAAAGTAAATTCACTCTAATGAGCTGCAATGGAAAGAATAACATTTGGAGTCTAAAGTGTTCCTTTCATAGAAAAGTAAATTCTCTCAAATGAGCTGCAATGGAAAGAATCTCGTTTGGAGTCTAAAGTGTTGTTTTCAGACTAAAGTAAATTCACTTTAATCAGCTGTAATGGAAAGAATCTCGTTTGGAATCTAAAGTGTTGTTTTCAGACGAAAGTAAATTCACTCTAATGAGCTGCAATGGAAAGAATCTCGTTTGGAGTCTAAAGTGTTGTTTTCAGACGAAAGTAAATTGACTCTAATGAGCTGCAATGGAAAGAATCTCGTTTGGAGTCTAAAATGTTGTTTTCAGCCAAAAGTAAATTCATTCTAATGCGCTGCAATGGAAAGAATATCATTTGGAGTCTAAAGTGTTGTTTTCAGACTAAAGTAAATTCACTCTAACGAGCTGCAAGGGAAAGAATTTCGTTCGGAGTCTAGAGTATTGTTTTCAGACGAAAATAAATTCACTCTAATGAGCTGCAATGGAAAGAATATCATTTAGAGTGTAAAGTGTTCCTTTCATAGAAAAGTAAATTCTCTCAAATGAGCTGCAATGGAAAGAATCTCGTTTGGAGTCTAAAGTGTTGTTTTCAGACTAAAGTAAATTCACTTTAATCAGCTGTAATGGAAAGAATCTCGTTTGGAGTCTAAAGTGTTGTTTTCAGACGAAAGTAAATTCACTCTAATTAGCTGCAATGGAAAGAATCTCGTTTGGAGTATAAAGTCTTGTTTTCAGAATAAAGTAAATTCACTCTAACGAGCTGCAATGGAAAGAATTTCGTTCGGAGTCCAGAGTATTGTTTTCAGACGAAACTAAATTCACTCTAATGAGCTGCAATGGAAAGAATCTCGTTTGGAGTATAAAGTGTTGTTTTCAGACTAAAGTAAAATCACTCTAATGAGCTGCAATGGAAAGAATCTCGTTTGGAGTCTAAAGTGTTGTTTTCAGACTAAAGTAAATTCACTCTAATGAGCTGCAATGGAAAGAATCTCGTTTGGAGTCTAAAGTGTTGTTTTCAGACGAAAATAAATTCACTCTAATGAGCTGCAATGGAAAGAATCTCGTTTGGAGTATAAAGTGTTGTTTTCAGACTAAAGTAAAATCACTCTAATGAGCTGCAATGGAAAGAATCTCGTTTGGAGTCTAAAGTGTTGTTTTCAGACTAAAGTAAATTCACTCTAATGAGCTGCAATGGAAAGAATCTCGTTTGGAGTCTATAGTGTTGTTTTCAGACTAAAGTAAATTCACTCTAATGGGCTACAATGGAAAAAATCTCGTTTGGAGTCTAAAGTGTTGTTTTCAGACGAAAGTAAATTCACTCTAATGGGCTGAAATGGAAAGAATTTAGTTTGGAGTCTAAAGTATTGTTTTCAGACGAAAATTAATTCACTCTAATGAGCTGCAATGGAAAGAATCTCGTTTGGAGTCCAAAGCGTTGTTTTCAGATGAAAATAAAATCGCTTTAATGAGCTGCAATGGAAAGAATGTCGTTTGGAGAAAGCTGAAGACAGAGCTGCAAGATGAGAATGTTTAAGCCGCTGTAAAGCATGGGGGTTTGAAATTTGAATATTCTCCAGTTAAATCGACAGCAAAGTGACGGTAAACTGAATTTGGGTAGTGACTTCTACTTCAAGCAGGACAATGACCCTAGGCATGTGTGACGCACTACAGAGCTAAAGTACGTGTCAGGATGACAAATCTGCAGCGATACATTCCATCGGCATAGTTTAGGTGGGAGAGCAACTTACTGCGGAGTGAGAGGGCGCGATTCGATCGCTGTCAAATTTGTGTTTTCACAAATATTAAGTGTAATATTTTTGTTGTTTTATGATCCACTGTGCCAAGTCTTTTATTTTGATGCGTAGGAAACTTTATCAATATACTCATTTGAAAGTTTTGTTTAAGTTGTAATATACACTATCTACCAACAAGTAATTGGACACCTGTGATAGCAAAGGAAAACGAAGTTCATTCACCTTCAATAGTTGGTGGAGCCTCCACGAACGGCGATTACAGCTGCGACCCTCCGGGGCATACTCTCAAACAGGCGTTGTACGACGGCTAGCGGTATTTTCTTCCACTCGGCTTGGAGAAGACAGGTCAGTTCCTTCACCGATTTCGGACGGTGGGGGCACCCCTTAAGTCGACGCTCCAACTCGTCCCGGAGGTGCTCGATAGGGTTAAGGTCCGGGCTCTGCACAGGCCAGTCCATTCGATTAACCCCATTGTCACCATACCAAGCTATGGTGGACCTCGCAACATGACAGGTGGCATTGTCATCCTGAAAGTAACATGGGTCCACCCCGTAAAACTCCCACAACGCAGGAAGCGCATGGTCATCCAAAATGGTGCAGTAGGTCTCGGCGTTGAGTCGACCAGGAATTGCGAACAAGAATTATACTATGGGGTTGTTTCTCCCGTGTCATACCAGGAGAAACACCCCCATAGCATAATTCCACCGCCGCCGAACTTCACAGTTGGCACAATATATTCCGGCAGGAGGCGTTCTCCAGGCAGACGCCAAACCCAGACCCTGCCATCCGAACGGTAGAGGGTGAACCTTGATTCGTCGTTCCAGAGAACCTATTTCCACTGTTCAACGGTCCACTGTCGACGTTCTTTGCACGACGTTAGCCGAGCAGCGCTATTGGACTTGGTGATCAAAGGCTTGTGGGCGGCAGCACGTCCATGATAACCGAGCAGATGGGCTTCATCGAAAGAACACTCCCGGATGCCTGTTGAAACTCCTCGCGGATGTGACCCATCGATTTGGTGCGGTTCTTCTGAATGTCTCTGGCCAGCACCCGTCGGTCTCTAACTCCCAGTTTTGTGGGTCTGCCGGGTCGGGGCACATTCAGACAGTCACCTCTCATCTTCCACTTGCCAATCACGTAGGCCACTGTCGA
Source organism: Macrothele yani (assembly GCA_039090855.1). NCBI lineage: Eukaryota > Metazoa > Arthropoda > Arachnida > Araneae > Macrothelidae > Macrothele > Macrothele yani. Next base: position 104,426,154 of record CM076999.1, on the reverse strand, counting down.
TTTTGGGTACTTCAACTCGCTGGATATGTCACGTATGGATCGGCAATTTCTGTGATACCCGACGATTACACCTTTCTCGAAATCAGAGAGCTCCGAACTGCGTGGCATCTTGCATGCGACTGGTTGAGTTGTCGTTTCCCACACGATATTTAACGGCGGCGGCCGTGACGTGTATCAGGACTGCAGATATCGTCGATTGCAGGGGTGTCCAATTACTTGTTGGTAGATAGTGTATTATGCTTAGCTATGAGTACATGCTTTTCATTTTGAGAAAAATTGCTTTTTCTAACTATTTTTTATTTTCAAACATACCGAGTGTGCCAATACTTTTGTCACTGTATGCCAGTCAACAGTGGATAAATAATAAGCGATTGCATGCTGCTCAGAATTCTCATGGGCACGCAAGATAATTTTTTTAGGTTATCGCCAATTTGGTCACACACCTTCAAAAAGGTTCACTGTTCTGATCGATGGCCATGTCCCAGCCTCTGCTTTAACCTTTGAAAGTCTGACTCAAATCCCAAGTAGTCAATCAACACCTAAACCCATTTAAAAGACAAAGGATGTCTCATGGGGGACATGGAACTGTGTTTGAGAAAACATTAAAAAGAAGGAAAATGTTCAAGTGCGATCTTGTGAAGTACGAAACAATGAACACCAGTTCAGCGAACTTTTCAACACTAGACGACCTGATTCCTACGTTGCTGTAGTAGTTCACGGTCAGCATCTGTGATGGAAATGGCGCCTCAATGCCAATAGGTGTCGAAACAGAACTTGTTCCTTTTTTTCTGTGTTGATTCAAAGTGCTGCAGTAATGGACTTAAAACTGGAAAGCAGGTGGACCATGGAGTAGTGTAGAGCCGAAGGTTAGATCAATGGTAGCTTATTCGTAGCACTTCCTCGTTCTAAAAAACAAACACCATTCTAACAAATTAATTAAACGCTGCTGAAATTAAAAAAAACACGTCGCTTTGCGTTTATTCTTTCGCTTCACTTCATCTTTACAATTTTTTACTTTTTTTTTTTTGATTGGAGGTTTAACGACCACCGTGAGCAACTCAATGGGCTATAAGCAGTCGCCCGTCCCTAATTTAGGGTCACTGGTTCCAGGAAAGGGAGAGAGCCAGTGCCGTAAGACAAACACAACATCCATGCCTCACCGGGATTCGAACCCGGACCCCTTACGGACGAATGATCAGAGGCCAACGCCTTAGACCACTGCGCCACCGGGGCGGCAATTTTTTTTACTTAATGTTGGAGATTCAGAATTACTACTTTCGGTATCTACGATGGGTACAGTTGTCTTAATGGATTCTTCTCTCTTTTTTTTTTTTTTTTGATTGCAGGTTTAACGACCACCGTGAGCAACTCAATGGGCTATAAGCAGTCGCCCGTCCCTAATTTCGGGTCACTGGTTCCAGGGAAGGGAGAGAGCCAGTGCCGTAAGACAAACACAACATCCATGCCTCACCGGGATTCGAACCCGGACCCCTTACGGACGAATGATCAGAGGCCAACGCCTTAGACCACTGCGCCACCGGGGCGGCAATTTTTTTTACTTAATGTTGGAGATTCAGAATTAGTACTTTCGGTATCTACGATGGGTACAGTTGTCTTAATGGATTCTTCTCTTTTTTTTTTTTTTGATTGGAGGTTTAACGACCACCGTGAGCAACTCAATGGGCTATAAGCAGTCGCCCGTCCCTAATTTAGGGTCACTGGTTCCAGGGAAGGGAGAGAGCCAGTGCCGTAAGACAAACACGACATCCATGCCTCACCGGGATTCGAACCCGGACCCCTTACGGACGAATGATCAGAGGCCAACGCCTTAGACCACTGCGCCACCGGGGCGGCAATTTTTTTTACTTAATGTTGGAGATTCAGAATTAGTACTTTCGGTATCTACGATGGGTACAGTTGTCTTAATGGATTCTTCTCTTTTTTTTTTTTTTTTTGATTGGAGGTTTAACGACCACCGTGAGCAACTCAATGGGCTATAAGCAGTCGCCCGTCCCTAATTTAGGGTCACTGGTTCCAGGGAAGAGAGAGAGCCAGTGCCGTAAGACAAACACAACATCCATGCCTCACCGGGATTCGAACCCGGACCCCTTACGGACGAATGATCAGAGGCCAACGCCTTAGACCACTGCGCCACCGGGGCGGCAATTTTTTTTACTTAATGTTGGAGATTCAGAATTAGTACTTTCGGTATCTACGATGGGTACAGTTGTCTTAATGGATTCTTCTCTTTTTTTTTTTTTTTTTTTGATTGGAGGTTTAACGACCACCGTGAGCAACTCAATGGGCTATAAGCAGTCGCCCGTCCCTAATTTAGGGTCACTGGTTCCAGGGAAGAGAGAGAGCCAGTGCCGTAAGACAAACACAACATCCATGCCTCACCGGGATTCGAACCCGGACCCCTTACGGACGAATGATCAGAGGCCAACGCCTTAGACCACTGCGCCACCGGGGCGGCAATTTTTTTTACTTAATGTTGGAGATTCAGAATTAGTACTTTCGGTATCTACGATGGGTACAGTTGTCTTAATGGATTCTTCTCTTTTTTTTTTTTTTGATTGGAGGTTTAACGACCACCGTGAGCAACTCAATGGGCTATAAGCAGTCGCCCGTCCCTAATTTAGGGTCACTGGTTCCAGGGAAGGGAGAGAGCCAGTGCCGTAAGACAAACACGACATCCATGCCTCACCGGGATTCGAACCCGGACCCCTTACGGACGAATGATCAGAGGCCAACGCCTTAGACCACTGCGCCACCGGGGCGGCAATTTTTTTTACTTAATGTTGGAGATTCAGAATTAGTACTTTCGGTATCTACGATGGGTACAGTTGTCTTAATGGATTCTTCTCTTTTTTTTTTTTTTTTTTTTTTGATTGGAGGTTTAACGACCACCGTGAGCAACTCAATGGGCTATAAGCAGTCGCCCGTCCCTAATTTAGGGTCACTGGTTCCAGGGAAGAGAGAGAGCCAGTGCCGTAAGACAAACACAACATCCATGCCTCACCGGGATTCGAACCCGGACCCCTTACGGACGAATGATCAGAGGCCAACGCCTTAGACCACTGCGCCACCGGGGCGGCAATTTTTTTACTTAATGTTGGAGATTCAGAATTAGTACTTTCGGTATCTACGATGGGTACAGTTGTCTTAATGGATTCTTCTCTTTTTTTTTTTTTTTTGATTGGAGGTTTAACGACCACCGTGAGCAACTCAATGGGCTATAAGCAGTCGCCCGTCCCTAATTTAGGGTCACTGGTTCCAGGGAAGGGAGAGAGCCAGTGCCGTAAGACAAACACGACATCCATGCCTCACCGGGATTCGAACCCGGACCCCTTACGGACGAATGATCAGAGGCCAACGCCTTAGACCACTGCGCCACCGGGGCGGCAATTTTTTTACTTAATGTTGGAGATTCAGAATTACTACTTTCGGTATCTACGATGGGTACAGTTGTCTTAATGGATTCTTCTCCTTTTTTTTTTTTTTTTTGATTGGAGGTTTAACGACCACCGTGAGCAACTCAATGGGCTATAAGCAGTCGCCTGTCCCTAATTTAGGGTCACTGGTTCCAGGGAAGGGAGAGAGCCAGTGCCGTAAGACAAACACAACATCCATGCCTCACCGGGATTCGAAACCGGACCCCTTACGGACGAATGATCAGAGGCCAACGCCTTAGACCACTGCGCCACCGGGGCGGCAATTTTTTTACTTAATGTTGGAGATTCAGAATTACTACTTTCGGTATCTACGATGGGTACAGTTGTCTTAATGGATTCTTCTCTTTTTTTTTTTTTTTTTTTTTTTTTTTTGGTTGAGGGTTTAATAGGGGATCATCATCATCACCATTGTCAACCATTATCAATCCATTGCTGGACGAAGGTCTCCCCAAGTTTCCTCCACAACGGTCTGTCTTGTGCCAGTCACCTCCATGTCACTCCCGCATACTTTCGAATTTCATCCACCCATCTCCCATGTGGTCTTCTTCTGGGTTTTTTCCTGTCCCTTGGAATCCAATCTAAAATTTCTGCTGTCCATCGATGATCTGTCCTTCTGGCAGTATGTCCAACCCATTGCCATTTCAGGGATTTAACTCTGATCGTGATGTCTTCCACTCTTGTCATTTTTCGGATCCACGAGTTCCTCTTCTTATCTCTCCTGGTTACACCAAGCATGCACCTCTCTATGCTGCTTTGAGTTGTCTGCAGCTTTTGTATGTCTCTTTTAGTTAAGGTCCACGTCTCTGCACCATACGTAAGCACTGGAAGGATGCATTGATCAAACATTTTTCTTTTAAGACATGATGGCATTTTGCTCTTGAAAATTATACTGTTTCTTCCAAAAGCTCTCCAGGCAAGTTTTGTAAGCTGATTAATTTCTTCATCAATGTAACCCTCACTTGATGTCTGGTGTCGAAAATAAACGTACGTGTCTGTTATCTCCAGCTTTTCTCCATCAATCGATAAATCTTCATTTCTTGTAAAAGCACTGAACATCACTTTTGTCTTCTCAAAGTTCATTTTTAATCCAACTTCTTTACTCTTGTCAGCAAGTTCCTGGATCATACTCTGCAGCTCTGATGTGGTAGTTGCAGAAATGACTACATCATCAGCAAAACGAAGGTGGGTTAGATAATCTCCATTAATCTTTATCCCTTTATTTTCCCAGCTCAGTGATTGAATGACATTTTCCAATGCTCTTCGGGAAAGTTAACATTCAAGAGCAAAATACGTTACGGGGCATTACGACAGTGAAGCCAAATAATATCTAACGCTTAAAGAAGGTCAACTCTCATAGAGAAAACGTAAAACAGTCGGCAACAGCGCCACCACATCTTAAGAGATAATATGCTTTGCGGGAAAGTTAACATTCAAGAGCAAAACACGTTAGGGGGACTACGGCAGTGAAGCCAAAGAATATCTTACGCTTAAAGAAGTTCAACTCTCGTAGAGATAACGTAAAACAGGCGGCAACGGCGCCACCACATCTTAAGAGATAGTATGCACTGCCGGAAAGTTAACATTCAAGAGCAAAACACGTTAGGGGGACTACGGCAGTGAAGCCAAAGGATATCTAACGCTTAAAAAGGTCAACTCTCGTAGAGATAACGTTAAACAGGCGGCAACGGCGCCACCACATCTTAAGAGATAATGTGCTCTGCGGGAAAGTTAACATTCAAGAGCAAAACCCGTTAGGGGGACTACGGCAGTGAAGCGAAAGAATATCTAACGCTTAAAGAAGGTCAACTCTCATAGAGATAACGTAAAACAGGCGGCAACAGCGCCACTACATCTTAAGAGATAGTATGCTCTGCAGGAAAGTTAACATTCAAGAGCAAAACACGTTACGGGGGACTACGGCAGTGAAGCGAAACAATATCTAACGCTTAAAGAAGGTCAACTCTCATAGAGATAACGTAAAACAGGCGGCATCAGCGCCACCACATCTTAAGAGATAATGTGCTCTGCGGGAAAGTTAACATTCAAGAGCAAAACCCGTTAGGGGGACTACGGCAGTGAAGCCAAAAGCCGTCTCGCCGCTGTCATCCGGGTCAAGGGTTGTTATTCCCATTATAAGGTAGGTGGTCACATTATTCTGATACGACTGTGTATTCTCAAATGGCATGAGTTGTATTAGTTTTTCTTCTTGTATAACATCAGCCAGAAGTCTTTCATTTTTGTGCAAACAATGTCAGATTCTCAGAAATTTAGTATGCGTAATTTTTCTAAGTTTATTTTTTCTTTTATTCATTCTTTTTGTACACATGAAACTGTTATAGGTAACAATGTATTCTTACGTCTCGGAAGTGTTGAAATGCCCTGTTTCTATGAAACATTTCCTTCCAAACTGCAAGAAATATTACTACATAATGTTGTTTTGCCACTCTATTAGGCACACCATCGTTTGATGCAAGATTTCTTGTGATCTCATTTAACAATAAAATATCTTTTTCCGAAGCTTATAACACGATTAGCAAGAAAATAAAGAGCATTTTTACCTTTTAGCAGCCATAACTGATAATAATTTAAAGAATTCATAAAAGAAATTCTGTTAAAATGGGCTATGGTTCAGTGACATTTTTTTTTTTTTTGTACTTCTGCTGCATTTTGAAAAATTCCTTCTTTAAGATAAAATTAAATAAAGATTTCCCCAGAAAGCAATCTTTTATAAGTAAAATATGATGAACATAAAAAAATCCAGCTCTTTCATAAAATATTGCCTCCGCGATATTTAATGAAAGAAGTACAAAAATACCGAAATTTCAAGTTGAGAAAAATTAAATTTTGGATTTGTACTCATGCGCTTTCCTCACAACTCAACGAAATATAATCTCTAGACTCTCGATCGGACGATCATGCCAGCTGATTTCAGGAAACCGCTAAATTTTGTGACGTCGGAACGAGAAACAGTGATTAACTAATTCTTGCAGGACTCTTGTTTTTCGACCTTTTTGTGTAACCTTTTGAAAGACACTGTCTATTGAAATATTGTGTTCTCTCAATTTTCCCCTCGCACAGCAGGAGTTTGAAAGTTTGAGGCCATGTTTCGATACATCTTTTTTTTTAACCAGTCTTAAAAAAAGGAAGAAAAAGAGAGGAATACGAAAAGAAACAGCAGAGCACCTGTGGATTATTTTTCTTTTCTGTTTTGTAATACAGTGTAGAACTCGTTTATGACGAGGAGTTCGAAACAGACTTAAACATCGTTACATCTGGGAGATCCCTGAATACGTTTTGAGGTGAAAAAATAACCACATGTAAAAACAACATTGGCGCATCTTGGGTTCGAGACCTGCCCCCCCCCCCCCACACACACACACACAACCACACAGTACTGTTTTTTTTAGCACGTCATTTGAAAAAAAAGATCGTGCTTCTGTTATCGGTTTGTCCTGTCCGTCCGTCTGTACCCACGGTATCTCTGCAACTATTAGTCCGATTTGAAAAATTCTTTTTGCATTCGGAAGCTTGAAATATGCGAATGATGATCATTTATTTCGTTTTTTTTTTTACGATGTATAATTTTGCCGCTAGGGGGCGTAAATGCAGATGCTGTCGAATTCAAAAATACGTTTTATTCCACATATTTGCTTCTAAACATCCGATTGAAACTTTTTCTTGTCTTTCGATTCCATTTATGTCGAAGAGTATTTTAGATATAGTTACTTTTTCAAATTACGCATAGATTTTCCGCTAGGGGGCGTAAAAGTAAATTACATTTTTCCCGATAACTCTTCTTCTAAAACTCCGATTTGAAAACTTTTTTCTTCAGAGGATACATCTCCTGATGGAAAATCTTTTGCATATAATTTCAAATTTTTGGTAAATAATAGTTTGGTCACCAGGGGGAGTAAGTGTTAATTTCGGCTTCTGATGTATTTGCCATAAAATCGGAGCTTCTAAAATATCGATTGAAAAAATTCTTTCGTGGACTGATGCCACTCACATCGATAAACCTTTTCGCAATATTTTCTTTTAAAATATTCCACAGTTTCTCCGCCAGGGGGCGTAGATGTACATCGTATTTTTGTGAATATCTCTACTTCTAGAAATTCGATTTGAAAAATTCTTTCTTTGTTGGATAGTGTTTTCCGCGTGACATGTTTTCCATATAATTTCAAAATTTTCAAGTAATTCATAGACTTTTCGCTAGGGGGCGTAGCGGTAAATTGCGTTTCTCCCTATATCTCTGCTTCTAAATCTCCGATTTGAAAAATTCTTTTTGCACCGCATACAGCTCCTGATGGGAAATCGTTTGCACATAATTTCTAATTTTTGTAAGAAATAGTTTGGCCACCGGGGGCGTAAATCTTAATTTCCGCTTCTGCGGTATTTGCAGCAAAATATGAGCTTCTAAATTCTGGATTGAAAAAAAGGTCGCATGTTGACCGATACTACTCATGTCGAAAAACCTTTTAGAAACATTTTCTTCTTAAAATAGTGCATGCTTTCTACGCCAGGGGGCGTAGATGTATATCTTATTTTTGTCAATATCTCTACTTCTAAGAGTCCGATTTGAAAAATTCCTTCTTTGTTCGATAGTGTTTCTAGCGTGACATGTGGTTGATATAATTTCAAAATTTTCAAGTAATTCATAGACTTTCCGCTAGGGGGCGTAAATGTAAATTGCGTTTCCCCCTATATCTCTGCTTCTAAATCTCCGATTTGAAAAATTCTTTCTGCACCGCATAGAGCTCCTGATGGGAAATCATTTGCACATAATTTATAACTTTTGTAAGAAATGGTATGGCCACCAGGTGGCGTAAGTCTTAATTTCCGCTTCTTATGTATTTGCAGCAAAATATGAACTTTTAAAATCTCGATTGAAAAAAAGTCGTTTGTTGACCGTTACAACTCATGTCGACAAACCTTTTAGGAAAATTTTCTACTTGAAAATGCATAGTTTCTACGCCATGGGGCGTAGATGTATATCTTATTTTTGTAAATATCTCTACTTCTAGGAGTCCGATTTGAAAAATTCCTTCTTTGTTGGATAGTGTTTCCGATGCGAAATGTTTTTCTTATAAATTCAAAATTTTCAAGTAATTCATAGACTTTCCGTTAGGGGGCACAAAGGTAAATGGCGTTATTTCTGCCCCTAAAGCTTCAATTTGAAAAATTCTTCATATATCGCGTACAAGACCTGATGGAAAATATTTTTCACATAATTTCCAATGTTTGGTAAAAAATGGTTTAGCCACCAGGGGTCATAAGTGTTAATTTCTGCTTCTGAAGTATTTGTAGCAAAATCTAGGCTTCTGAAAACTCGACTAATTTTTTTTTTCTTGGACCGATACCGCTTATATGGATAAACCTTTTGAGAATACTTTCTTCCTAAAATAATGCATGGTTTTCACACCAGGGGACGTAAAGTCACATCTTATTTTTGTCGATATCTCTGTTTCTAAGAGTTCATAAGCTCACGATTCCGTTTACAGCAATATCTGAGGGATTAAAAACCTGATTGAAAATCTTCTTTCTTTCGTCAGATTTATTGTTTTCCATACCGGTTCCATGACTTCGAATAGCTTTGATAAATTTAATTTGCGTCAGAACGGATTCAAAAGACGTGCTTATTACACCCGAAAATTCGGTATCATCTTTCTTGTTTAAATTGCGAAGTTTATTTTTTTATTTTTAAGTAATAGGAGTAACAGTTTTTCAAATTTATGGTACATGCTATTGCTAACATGATACATGATACCGAATAACTATGAAGATTAGGATCTTATGACACATGAACTACATTCTTCTTTCCCTTTGTGTGAACTTGAGTGTGCCGCCCCAGTAGCGCAGTGGTCTGAGCGATGGCTTCTGATCATTCGTCCGAAATGGGTCCGGGTTCGATTCCCGTGAGGCATAGATGCTGTGTTTGTCTTACGGCACTAGCTCTCGCCCTTCCCTGGAACCAGTGACCCTAAATTAGGACGGGCGACTGCTTATAAGCCCAGTGAGTTGTTCACGGTGGTCGTTAAACCTCCAATCAAAAAAGAACTTGAGTGTTCTGTTTTCACAAAAATGTTTCTTCCGAGTACCTTTTCATATTTAAAAAGAATGTTTTTCTCTATTAACAAACCAGCCAAGTTGCTCGAATGTGCATGTCCTTGTGTGGCTCTAAGATATATTTTTTAGTCTTTTTAATACGGAAAAACTTCTTTTTGCAGTTGCAGTTGTTGATGAAGAGTTTAATATTGATCTGCTAATTTGTACACCTCAATAAACAGTACATTCAATTATTCAACTTTATGTGACAAGTAATGTTTCTTACTGATTTCTTTTGTATTCATCAAAGGAATAAAACATCTTCAGTTCATTTTTTAATCGAGCTATATCAAAATTTGAAGCATAGAGTTCTTTAAGGTGGTTTCACGTAAAATCTCTGGCTTATATTTCCAGTGGTAAAACTTCTTTACATAATTTCTTCGCAATTAATGTATTCCCAAGGATGGAAATCTGCACATCGATAAAATTAACTTTAAGTTACAGCATGAAATACTTAATACTTGCTAAAACATAACTATAACTAAGCAATCCAACATTTGTTTGTGTAGTGACGTCATCACTGTACAGGTAGCGCCATCTATTAAGAGGTATGAGCATTACTTTAACAAAAATGATTGATTTTTAATATAATTATGGTTATGTTTTAGCAAGTAATAAATATCCCATGTTATAACTTAAAGTTAGGTTTATCGATGTGCAAATTTTCATCTTTGGGAATACATTAATTGCGAAGAAAATATGTAAAGAAGTTTTACCATTGGAAACATAAGGCAGAGATTTTAGTTGGAGCCACCTTAAGCTCTGATAGTAGATGTTCAGGGAAGCTTTCACAATTTTTTTCAAAACAGTTCGAATCCAACAAAGCCACGACTTTAAGATATAATATCACTGATTTTAATTCATTCACACAAACTGAAACAACTCTCGCGTAACACGCGCTGGAAGCATGGAGTGACAGAGGTAGTCCGAAGGCTTCGTTTTTTTTTTTAGCGAACCCTTTGCGCCAAGCAATGGTCCACTCACCTCCGTAGCTGTTGTCATGGAAACGCTAGCAGGCGATAGTAAGGAAGCTCTTCGCATCAGAACAGCGAAGTCTCTCGTAGACCTACAGTCGTTACGCCGTTGATCATCGCTCGTCAGACTGATTCTCATAATCGAAAGAAGCGAATCCGCTCGTGTGTATTTTTTCGCACCGAAAGCATCGACATATCTCAATACCGTTGATAGTTGGCTTTTATTTGTGCATTCTCTGGGATTCGCAGCTAGCCCAGAGAACGCACAAATACGCCACTGAAAAACATGCATACTTGATAACATGCACATATGTTTAGATTATACACTGAGTTAGCTTTGCATTAGCAACACTTACGTAACATCAGATTGGCCTACGTTTTTGTCCAATCACTGCTCGCAGACGCCTGGAAGAGATTCTACACTGAGAAAAAAAGTTAGTTTGAAACAACAAAATGGTTTTGTTGAGCTGTTTTGTCGATTAGCACGTCTTTTGTAAAAAAAGATCGTGCTTCTGTTATCGGTTTGTCCGTCCGTCCGTCTGTACCCACGGTATCTCTGCAACTATTAGTCCGATTTGAAAAAATCTTTTTGCATTCGGAAGCTTGATATATGCGAATGATGATCCTTTATTTCGCTTTTTTTTTTTACGATGTACAATTTTGCCGCTAGGGGGCGTAAATGCAGATGATGGCGAATTCAAAATTACGTTTTAATCCGCATATTTGCTTCTAAACATCCGATTGAAAAAATTATTTTATCTTTCGATTCCATTTATGTCGAAGAGAGTTTTAGATATAGTTTCCTTTTCAAATTACGCACAAATTTTCCTCTTGGGGCATAAAAGTAAATTACATTTTTTCCGATAACTCTTCTCCTAAAACTCCGATTTGAAAAATCATTTTTTTAGCGGATGCATCTCCTAATGAAAAATCTTTTGCATATAATTTCGAATTTTTGGTAAAGAATACTTTGGCCACCAGGGGCGTAAGTGTCAATTTTTGCTTCTGATGTATTTGCCATAAAATCTGAGCTTCTAAGATATCGATTGAAAAAATTCTTTCGTGGACTGATGCCACTCACATCGATAAACCTTTTCGGAATATTTTCTTCCTAAAATATCCCACAGTTTCTCCGCCAGGGAGCGTAGATGTATATCTTGTTTTTGTCAATATCTATACTTCTAGGAGTATGATTTGAAAAATTCCTTCTTTGTTGGATAGTGCTTTTCGTGTGACATGTTTTTCATATAATTTCAAAACTTTCCAGTAATTCATAGACTTTCCGCTAGGGGGCGTAAAGGTAAATTGCGTTTCGCCCTATATTCTGCTTCTAAATCTCCGATTTGAAAAATTCTTTCTGCGCCGGATACAGCTCCTGATGGGACATCGTTTGCACATGATTTCTAATTTTTGTAAAAAAATGGTTTGGCCACCAGGGGGCGTAAATCTTAATTTCCGTTTCTGATATATTTGCAGCAAAATATGAGCTTGTAAGTTCTCGATTAAAAAAAAACGTCGTTTGTAGAACGATACTACTCATGTCGACAAACCTTTTAGGAACATTTTCTTCTTAAAATAGTGCATGGTTTCTACGCCAGGGGACGCAGACGTGTATTTTATTTTTGTCAATATCTCTACTTCTAGGGGTTCGATTTGAAAAATTCCTTTTTTGTTGGATAGTGTTTCCAGTATAACATGTTTTTCATATAATTTCAAAATTTTCAAGTAAATCATAGACTTTCCGCTAGGGGGCGTAAAGGTAAATTGCGTTTCTCCCTATATCTCTGCTTCTATATCACCGATTTGAAAAATTCCTTCTGCACCGAATACAGCTCCTGATGGGAAATCGTTTGCACATAATTTCTAATTTTTGTAATAAAAAATGGTTTGGCCACTAGGGGGCGTAAACCTTAATTTCCTCTTCTGATGTATTTGCAGCAAAATATGAGCTTCTAAATTCTCGATTGAAAAAAACGTCGTTTGTAGACCGATACTACTCGTGTCGACAAACCTTTTAGAAACATTTTCTTCTTAAAATAGTGCATGGTTTCTGCGCCAGGGGGCGTAGACGTATATCTTATTTTTGTCAATATCTCGACTTCTAGGAGTGGGATTTTAAAAAATCCTTCTTTGTTGGATAGTGTTTCTAGTGTGATATGTTTTTCTTATAAATTCAAAATTTTCAAGTAATTCATAGACTTTTCGCTAGGGGTGTAAAGGTAAATTGCGTTTCCCACTATTTCTCTGCTTCTAAACCTCCGATTTGAAAAATTCCTTCTGCACCGAATACATCTCCTGAAGGGATATCGTTTGCACATAATTTCTAATTTTTGTAAAAAATGGTAAGGCCACCAGGTGGCGAAAGTCTTAATTTCCGCTTCTGATGAATTTGCAGCAAAACGTGAGCTTCTAAAATCTCGACTGAAAAAAAGTCTTTTGTTGACCGATGCTAGTCATGTCGACAAACCTTTTAGGAACACTTTCTTGTTGAAAAAAAGCATGGTTTCTACGCCAGGTAGCGTAGATGTAAATCTTATTTTTGTCAATATCTCTACTTCTAAAAGTTCAATTTGAAAAATGCCTTCGTTGTTGGATAGTGTTTCCGATGCGAAATGTTTTTCCTATAAATTCAAAATTTTTACGTAAATCATTTAAGACTTTCCGCTAGGGCGCATAAAGGTAAATTGCGTTTTCTGCTCCTAAAACTCCGATTAGAAAAATTCTTCCTGTATTGCATACAAGACCTGATGGGAAATATTTTTCACATAATTTCTAATGTTTTGTAAAGAATGGTTTGGCCACCAGGGGTCATAAGTGTTGATTTCTGCTTCTGATGTATTTGTAGCAAAATCTAGGCTCCTGAAAACTCTACTAAATTTTTTTTTCTTGGACCGATACCGCTCATATGGATAAACCTTTTGAGAATACTTTCTTCCTAAAATAATGCATGGTTTTCCCACCAGGGGACGTAAAGTCACATCTTATTTTTGTCTATAACTCTGTTTTTAAGAGTTCGTAAGCTCAAGATTTCGTTTACAGCAATATCTGAGGGATTAAAGACCCGATTGAAAAACTTCTTTCTTCTGTCAGACGCTATTGTTTTCCATACCGGTTCCATTGCCTTTGAATAGCTTTGATAAATTTAATTTGCGTCAGAACGGATTCAAAAGACGTGCTTATTACACCCGAAAATTCGGTGTCATCTTTCTTGTTTTTTTGCTTTAGCCAAACACCATCAGAATTGTTTTGTTGGCAACACAAAATTATTTCGTTGGCTTTATTTTGTTAATTCAACTACATGGAATTGACACCGACCTTACGCCAAAGCGCTCGTGATTACTAGCTACTCCATACGGGCACTACCAGACTACCACTGACCAGAAGAATCTCGTTTTGCGCTTAAGATTTCATTTTAAATTATGGCTGACTGCGAGTTTTTGCTTGCGATACGTACCTGATCGCAAATAAAAATTTGCACATGAGGTAATGATAAGAGTTGTAATTTATGTATACAGCTTGATTTCATGTATAGGCTATATATACAGGGTGTTTCAAAATTCGTGCGGCAACCAAAGATTGCATGGCGATAGGACCCTGGAACCATAGGCGCCGACTTTGTGGGTTCGAGACACTTTTTGAACCCCCAGGGATTTTATTGTAGGTTCCTCGAACCCCTAATATTTTTGCGCGTATTTCGTGGGGAAAATACACGTACGCATATGTGCATAAATTTTGTTTTTCGTTATCAGTTCAAGTGTTTTTATTATCATTCTCCGTTTACTATATATAGAAAGTGTGTATAGAAATTCACCCCTCACACTGTTTATTGTGCCTCAAAAAAGAATTAGTGTTTGTTCGTGCTCATCAAATTTGACGCGACAGACAATACCTCAAGTACCGTTGTTTAAGAGCATTTAAAACTGCCTCTTTTATAAAAAAAAAATTCTTCGGTTTGTCTGGGTTCCCACAAAATACAAAAGTCTAGCTCTACATTTGGAGACGAGAACCTATTCGAGGTCATAGTGATAAAGGCGGAAATATGTTGTAAAGTCAGTTGACCCAGCCTACCTTCGTACAATCGGGGACCAAGGAGGTTAGAAAAGAGAGAAGATGGCAACAACAGCCGATGGTGAAGCCAAATCTGATCATCTGGTTTCTTTCGCCCTCTGGGTGGGGAGGGTTCAGTGACGTGACGTCACTTACTGAAGACCTGTGCAGGAGCACAGGTTGATAGCGGCCGTCTCTTACACTCTGTAGCAGTCCCTGAAGGTCAACAAGGCTCCCATAGCTTTAGCAAGGTCGTGATTGGTTAATACGTAATATGCACTTCCGCTCGACGAAGCATAATTTTGTTTAAATTTTTTAGAAAATACTAAACTGTATTTCTGTAACTTTTTGCAAATGTTTAGTTATGTGCATGTATATTTCGGTCTCATTTTTTTTCCTGACTGTACATGCAGCACAAGTGCCGCTGAAACCTCTTCAAAGTCAACGATTTCCCCATAGAAAAGTACAGAAGCAGCCGAAGTTGGTCATACACAGCTCATACAAAGTGGAGCCCACGGAAAACGCAGGGCGTGCAGCTGATGTCATGTCCTCTTCCTTATAACCGCCTACTTTAACTAACTCAGAAATCATTTAAATTAAAAAAAAAATTTTTTGGCATTTTTAAAATTGGTAAAAAAAAAAAGCTTTAAAATAAATTTTACATGTTTTTGTTACTTTTATAGGACAATTGAGTTGGAAATTCACCCAGTATCTAAGTATTGTATAAAATAATGTCGCGCCTATAAAAGCAAAATAAATGAAATAAATAATTATCTAGAGAAAAGAAATTCTGTAATTAACTATAGTTTGCTTCATTTTAGCATTTCAGGCGTCTTATTGTGCCAGATAATCTGACTGAATGAAATTTAAATTAGATTTAAATACACTGCTGGACAATTGCTAAGGACAGATCATAAACGGCTATATAGCGCATAAAAAGTAAGTGTGGTTGGATGCCAAGTGAAATAAAATAATGTCAGAATGCCAGGACATTACAAGAAAGACAATTTATTGTGCTCTGAAATCCAGAAGGCTTTGGAACGTGTTCAAGGGACAAACAGGCCATTTTGTGCAGAATACGTAAACGTGAAAAAAATGCAATTACCGTCCGCAGGCGTTCCGACGTAAGATGTCAATACGGGATATGGCCACCATGGAGGGCGATGCAAGATTCCACACGTCGTGTCATGCTTTGCACAACATTATCAAGCAGCTATTGGGGTAATTTATCCCATTCCTCTGTCAGTGCACGGATGAGGGTGCCCTTGTTTATTGGAGGGCATTGGCGACCAGCAAGACTCCTCCCCAAAGCATCCCACACATTTTCAATGGGATTCAGATCAGGAGAACGTGCTGGCCATACGAGGCGTTGAATATCCTCGCTCTCAAGACACTCCTGGACAGCAACTGTTCGATGACATGTTGCGTTGTCGTCCATGAAAATGAATCTATCACCGATAGCACCACGGAACATGCGAACATGAGGTAGCAGAACATCATTAATGTATCGTTGGCCAGTCATAGTCCCAGTTGGAAGCACATAGAGGGACGTACGGCAATTGATCATGATGCCAGCCCATACCATGACACTACATGTCGGATATCGGTCCCTTTCCTGTATGTTTGCTGGACAATATGCAGTACCACTATCACGCCAGATCAGTTGTCGTCGACAATCAGACGATAGACTGTATCTACTCTCATCTGAGAAGAGGACAGCAGACCAGTCGTTATCAGTCCAATTGCGATGTTGATGGCACCATTGCAAACGGGCTGTACCGTGACGTCTGGACAATGGGATGTACACAATAAGACGGCGGGCGTATAGTCCTCCTTCATGCAAACATCTGGCGACAGTTTTTCGGAAGATCCGCTTGCCAGTAGCAGCCATAAACTGATTTGCTACCTCACTAGCTGTGCTGCGCCGGTGTCTTTTTGTTGATAGCACTATGTACCGATCTTCTGCAGGTGTCGCACTGCGAACACGACCTCCCCGTGACGTTTGCTACACTCTCCATTTGTTTGAAATGATTTCCAAAGCCTTGAAACAACACTGTGGCTGACGTCGAACTCCCTGGCAACATCTGTTATTTTTCGCCCTTCTTCAATCTTGCCAATAATATGGCCACGCGTAAAATCATCTAGGTGATGTCGGGAAGACATACTGAAAATTGCAAGTTCGTCAATTGATTCTTTCCCTTTCAACTTTGCGTTTGAACAACAACGGTCAATACGCGTCAAATCCTTTATATCTCTTATCAGCGCTATGACGTCACGAACGAGTTCGGCAATCCAAAATTTGCATACGCACAACACGTCTTACTGTATCCCGCACTTATGCTAATTTCCACATTTTCCTGCCTTCCATTTTATGGTTGCTATCGTTGCTATTGTCATCCGTCCTTAGCAATTGTCCGGCAGTGTACTTTGAAAATTGCATGGGTAATTCGATTAAAAATTTCCGGAACCTCCAAGAAATTTTCAAGTCGGCGCTTATGCCTGGAACATATAGAACGTTAAGAAAAATATTACGAGTTTTTTTTTTTTTTTTCTAACCAAAGATGTCAATAATTTGTTTCATCAAAAAACTAAGGAAAACATTTAAAAAGAAATTGGATTTTGAAACATGTTACCAGGGTTGTGAAAAAAAAAGGTTTTCTACGTGGCACGTAAATTATGCGTAAAATACGTAGAAAACGTAAAATACGTAAAAAAAGCATAAAATAGGTAACAAAATTAAAAAAAAACATGGATTTGTGCTGTTAATTAACTTGCTATGTAATCTTCGTGTTGCTAATTAACTTGCTATGTAATCTTCGTGTTGCTAATTAACTTGCTATCAGTATCGAGAAAAATCTGGAAAGTTTGGAGCGCTTATGAAGAAGGGTATTAAATCACCACGGACATTCTGGTACTTCGCCAGTACGCACCATAAGGAGTTGTCAGCAGTTGCTTTGAAGTTAATCAACATCCCAGCATCTTCAGCCCAACTTGAAAGACTTTTCTCTAATTGGTCTTTTGTTCATAATATTACAAGAAACTGGCTCAGCTTCGAACGTTCGAAGAAATCGGTTCAAATATATTATATTCTTAAGTTACAAGATCATAACAGTGAGGATTATTAATGTGATTAAGGGTGCGTGAGAACTGAGAGTGACAATTATAAACATTTAAAGAGTTTCATTTAAAACAAGTAGCTTAATGTTCTGTCAAATCTACAGTTTTTTCCATTAAGGGTATAAGTATAGCACAATCAATATGAAAAACGTTTAGAGTTTTAAAAGGGTAAAATTATGATTTTGAAGTGTACACCTGGATAACATGTCAAACACAAATATTATTAAATGAAAATGTTCAATATTTTGCATTATAGACCTGCCATTGACATTCATGTCCAAAATATTATCTTTGGTGAACAAACTGAACATAAAATTGTTTATTCTATAGAATTACATAAATATGAAAATACACCCGACGAATTTGAAGCTGTTAATAAAATCTTGAATTCTATTCAATACACAGTGTGACAAAGAATTTTTAAGACTGGGTCTGCAAAATCAAATAGAAACAAGAAATTATAATTTGTTTTGGTTTGTTATTCAAAATAAGTCCCTCCGGCTTCAATACACTTGTTACAGCGATTTAATAATGATTCGAATGCCTGTTCCAGTTTACTTTGCGGAATTGCCTCCAAAACACGCGTCGAAGCTGTTTGTATGGTCGAAATATCATCAAAATAACACCCTTTTAACGTCATTTTAAGTTTTGGGAATAAAGAAAAGTCGCAGGGTGCTAAATCAGGCGATTACGGTGGATGATTCAACACACAGACGTTATTTTTCGCCAAAAATCTACGAACAAGAAGTGAGGTGTGACTGGGTGCATTATCGTGCAACAAACACCAACTGTTTTCATCCTGATATTCTGGACGAATGCGACGAATTATGCCCATCAAACGCCTCAAAACATTTAAATAAAACTCACCAGTAATTGTTTGTCCACTTGGAACAAATTCTTTGTGGATAATAACTCTTACTATCGAAGAATGTAATGAGCATTGTTTTGATTTTCGATGGAACTTTTCTTGTTTTTTTGGCATTGTGGTGAGTTTTTTTACTTCCATTCCGCACTTTGTCGCTTTGTTTTGGATCATATTGAAAACACCAAGTTTCATCACCTATAACAATCAATTTTAGGAAGTTTGGAACATTTTCAGCGGCTGAAATGATGTCTCTGCAATGTGCACATCTCCTTGATTTTTGTTCATTGGTTAACGTGTGTGGAACAAATTTAGCACAGACTTTTGTTTTGCCCAAATCTTCATGCAGGATGGTTCGAATCGTTACTTTGTTGATTTTTAAGACTCTTCCATCATTCTTAGTAACACACATCGATTGTTTGCCACGAAATCACGCACTTTTTCAATAATTTCAGTTGTCCTAGATGAACTTGGTCTTTCGGTATGCTTATCATCTTCTAGCGTATCTTTTCCGTCCAAAAAACGTTTGTGCCACAGGAAAACATTTGATCTACTTAAACAAAACTCACCGTAAACTTGTTTCATCATTTGGTACGTTTCCGAGGCACTTTTACCAAGTTTTGCGTTAAATTTAATAACAGCCCTTTGTTCCATCTTAATAATTCAACATGAAAAAATTTTTACTTCTCTAATGAACGGCCGTTTCGTTTGAGTTACTTTAACAACTGCGCAGTACTTTTGGCAGAAAGCAAGCAGATGGTCACGGCTTATAACGCATTCGCGATTACACTGGTGGCGCCACCGTAGGCTGAAATCTAGCGCCAGTCTTAAACATTCTTTGACGCACTGCATATACATAGGGATTTTTATCGATGCTAGTGCAAGAGGTAGATTATTTTCTCCATTTCTAATATACAAGAAAGAACAGATACATTATAATTTCCAAAAAGAAATCTGTTAATAGGTGGCTGAGCTGTATGAACAATCTTAAGAGAACAAAGATTTCGTAGTGAAATATACAAGAAGTTTTCAGTTTAAAATGTAATATAATTAAAGTGGTTTTTATATTATATTATTTATACGCACACATGAAAGAAAATTAGTTTTTTACGTCTGCGTAAAAAAACTGGTTTTCTACGCCAAGTAAATTACCTGTGTATTACGCGTAATGTACGTAAAATACGTAACGAGTAAATTACCTTGCCAATCCTGCATGTTACACACGAACCAAAATAGTGTCAACACATCGTTACGTCAAATATAAATCGTTCCGCGAACATTCCAGAAGGTAATAATCCGACTCTGAAATGTTGAATTCGCAGATGAAAATTTGCTCCCTAGAACAGGTATAGCTGAGTAGTTAGCACGCCTAGTTCCTAAACTGAAGGTCTCAGGTTCGAGCCCGCTTGCTGAAAGTTTTTTCACTGGCTCTGAAAAATGTCTTTGTGACGTAACACCGTCCAAATTCACTAGAAAATAAATACGGCGAGAAAAATTATTGGCGGTGAAAAAAAAAAAAATGGCGGACAACCAGGATCGAAGGGAACCGCATAACCTGGGTGTCCGCCATAAGTGTTGCCATCAGAAAAAAAGTTTAGGGACAAAGTGTCCCAGCTACATAACTCTAAATTTTGTTGGAGCAAGAAATCACTAGGTCATGATAATATGTTTGATTGAAGCAACAAAACGTTTTGTCATGATAACAATAAATTTTGTAGAGTCAACAATAATTTTCAGCAAAATACTTTTGTAAATACAACAAACATTTTTGTTGACTGCATACTATAGCGTGCAAATTAATAAGGACAAGCTATTTTATTCTCAGAATTGTAATGTGATCGCCAGTTGATGTCGGAAACCCACGCAAACCGGTTTTATCAGCTGTGAGGTGGTGTGACTGTTAGAACTTTATAGTGAGAATGTGGTTTGACCGGTTTTAAACAGGAAATAGGTGCTTTAGTTATGAGCTTTCGTGTGTGACAGGTGTATGGTAGTTTTTGCTCTCTGTGAGTACGTGTTGCGTTCGTGTATTGAAAAATGGATATCTCCCCAAGGAAGCGTGCAAAAATAATTGCTCTGAAGGATCACACTTCTATGACTATGAGAGATATCGCTTCTACAGTTGGTGTAGGCAAATCAAGTGTATCAAGACTGCTTTCGCGATACAATGCATCTGGATCATCGTCTCCAAAAAGGAGAGGTAAATGTGGAAGAAAACGAAAAACAACTCTACGAACCGATAAATATCTAATCAGAAATAGTAAAATGAATCCAAAAAAAAAAAAAAAAAAACAAGCACCGACATTCAAAGATATTTATTGGCTAGTGGTTGTGATGTTAGTGATTCAACTGTATGCTGTAGGCTTCTGGAAGTTGGCCGGAAGGCAAGAAGACCAACGAAAAAACAATATTTGAATGCGAAAATGAAGATAAAACGTTTAGCATGGGCCAAAAAATATAAATCATGGACTGCTGACGACTAGAAAAAGGTAATTTTCCGTGATGAAACTCATTTATTTGTGCAGGGTTACCAAGCAAATGTCGTTAGACGAAGCAATTGTGAACCCTTAAGACCTGAGCATGTCAAACAAACTGTAAAACACCCTCTGAAACAGATGTTTTGGGGGTTTTTCACATCAAATGGCACTGGAAGCTTAGTTCCTGTTCAAGGTATGATGAATTCAGCCAAGTACGTAGAAATATTGCAACGTAGGATTGTTCCATTCTTGCAAACTTTTGACGGGACATTTCAACATGACTTGGCCCCATGTCACAATTCGAAATTGGTCAATGCTGGAAAATTAAATTAATTTGCTTGATTGGCCTGGAAATTCACCAGACTTAAATCCCATAGAAAACTTGTTATATATTTTGAAGAGACGTTTATTTAAAATGGACTGTACAACCAAAGAACGCATGATAACGAATGCTATAAAAGTGTGGTTCTACGATTATGAAGTCAAAAATATGTGCACTCATTATTAGTGGAGTCAATGCCAAAACGAATTCAAGAGGTCATTTCTGCTAAAGGAGGACATGCTTCATACCAATACAGGTATTTATCAGTGTATATCAAGGCATAGAATGATATAAAGGCATAGTTTTGGAAAAAAGAGTGATTTTTTTACTTTGTTCCAATTAATTTGCACAGTATAGTATCAACAAAAGTTTTTGGTCGGTTGATTCAACAATTTTTTTGCTGAATTAACAAAACCTTTTTCTCAGTGTACAAAATGTCAAACATCCTACATGCGTAACTTTACCGATGTCCACTGCAGAAGTTCCGTCAGTTCACGGTCATTCCGTGGAGAAGGATCAGCAGTTCTCACTCTCTATTCTAACATATCCCACAAATGTTCAATCGGGTTACAATCAGGAGAGTTTGGGAGCCGAGGCAATGTGGTGAGTTCATTGTCTTGTTCCTCCAACCACACAGTAGTTATGCAAGCCCGATCATTTACTTATTGTGGCCGTGTCAAACTTCTCCATTTACAGCGATCTTGACACACAACACGGGCTTCGACATCCATCACACAACGTACACAAGATCTTCTCTACTTCATACCTATAACTTATTTTTCTCATGCAGAGACTTCTGAATCTGATCCTCCCATAACTTCCTTTGCATTCCTCTACTTTTCCTTCCTGCCATTTGGGCTAAAAAAATATTCTTAGTGAGCATCTTATCACTCATTTTTTCAACATGGCCAAACCGCCGAAGCATGGTAGTCTCCACCTTGCTAACAACATTTTGCTTCACATCACACAACTGCAACACCACTTCAGTTGCGTGTAATGTGAAGCAAAATGTTGTTAGGGTATGAGTGATTCAATGATTTTTTTCTTTATAAGCATTTAAGGCATCTATTAATCATTGTTATACGTTGACTGTGTGTAACTACACTGGCGGAAAGTGAAAAAAGAACACCAAGAAGGAGGCGTCTGATATCAACGAAATTTATACAGCATAATAACGGAATACAGGGGATAACGTGACCAAAACATTGTGGCAAAATACAGCTGTATTTGCTGGTAAACTGAAAAATAACATTTCCATGTAACATGGTTAGTACGAGGTTGAACCGCCATGAACTGCGTCACACTGTGCAATTCTGGCATGGAGTCTGTCGCACAGATGTTGGATGTAAGTTTGGGGTATTGAGTTCCAAGCATCCTCAACCTGGACGCGTAAATCGGTGATGGCCGTGGAGACCGGATAAGTCGTTGTCCCATAAAATCCCACACGTGCTCAATGGGGGACAAATCCGGTGAACGTGCAGGCCATCACAGTCGAGTCACATTATTGTGACCGTCTCCAACTTTTGACGTCAATAGCGCATAGCCAATGAAAGAAGGCATGTGTCGTGAGCTGGCTTAGATGGTACAAAAGGTGTGCTGTAGGCATTCTGAAAACATATCACTCGTTGTTATCATGGATAAAAGGAGCGATTTATCAGATTTACAAAAAGGGGTGATCATCGGCTTTCGGCCCAAGGGGTGGCAGTATTTCTGAAACAGCGCAGTTTGTGAACTGTACGCGTGCTGCTGTGTTTAAAGTGTATCGTGATTGGAGAAATGGCACCATTGCGAATAAGCGATGTGGAAACTGCGGGCACCACAAGCCATTGATGTGAGAGGTGAACGTCGGCTGCGAAGGTGCGTGAGGCCCGATCGACACGATACAGTGGAGCAACTCAGTAGGCGAATGAACCAGGGGGATACCGGAAGTGTGTCTAAAACGACAGTTCATCGAACCCTCCTGCATATGGAGCTCCGATGCAGACGGATGACCTCTACACCTACTCTAGTGAAGTTCCATCTGCAGAAAAGGCTTACATTTGCACGGCAGTGTCGGAATTGGACCTCCGCTGATTGGCAAAGGATTGCCTTCTCCGATGAGACACGTTTTCTTCTTCATCGAATGGATGGACGTTAGCGTATAAGGCGAGAAACATCGGGGAACAAGCACATTTCAACCATTGGTGGAAGAGCACAAGCTGGTGGGAGCAGCGTTATGGTTTGCTGAATGTTTTCGTGGCATTCTCTGGGTCTACTCATACCTGTGGAAAGCACTATGGGCCGAATTCGTTATGAATCCATCCTTGCAGACCACGTACACCCACACATGCTGATTGTCTTCCCTGGAGCGGATGGGATCTCCCAGCGCAATAATACCTCGTGTCACACCGCTAGAAATGTCCGAGAGTGGTTGGAAGAGCACGATGAACACTTCAAAGTACTTCCCTGGCCCTCCTAATTCCCCAAACTTAAACCCAATTGAGCATCTGTGGGACCACCTCGATCGTGTTGTTTGTTCTATGGATCCTTCAGCAGCTGTCAGATGCACTGCAGTCAGCACGACTCCACATACCTATGAACACCTTCCAGCACCTTATTGAGTCACTCCCAGTCCGTCTAGCTGCTGTCAGCGCTGCACACGGCGGTTACTCTGGATATTAGCTGATGGTCAAATTAATGTGACTTGACCGTGTATATGAAAATAATAATGATAACAAACATCATGTGAAACGACGACACTATATTGTGTAGCTTAACGCATAGTATTTTATGTCATGTAGTTTGTAAAGCGCCCCGGTACTATTTATTTTACGACTATGCTACTGGTTAGGACACCTGTATTCGATGCAATGGTCAGTATTTCGAAAAAGATGACCACTTCCTTCGTAATAAAGGTACGCATTTTTCTTTTATAAAAACATTCTCAATTGTTTTGGGACAACCCTTGTAGAAGGACGTACGGACAGACATGGATATCGGTAGCACGAATTTTTACGTACTACGCATGTCAAACGAAATGCCAAAAATAAAGAATTCGAATTTTAAAATAGTCATGTATTATCCACTTCAGTGGAAGAAACTCTGCTTCGTGTCTTTGAGCTAGAGCAAAACGTAGAATCAGAGCTTTCCTAGAAACCCATTTACATACGAGTAGAGCATATAACGAAGTAAATTTCTCCGTCATTTTTGGTCTACGCCGGGATTCGAACCCGAGGCCGCTTATTCCGGAACAAGTCGCTCTACCAACTGAGCTACGCAGACATTTGTTCTGATTCCTATCTGCCTTTATGTCGTGTGCGTCCTGCTAGCAGGTACGTCACATCTCCCCCCCCCCGAAAGAGGGCCGGGGGCATGGCCCACGGGTCAGCCGTGACCATGAATCGTTACAGGCAGCCATCCACTGTAGAACGTGCACTTGAGAACTCCCAGTCAATCTGCTGTGTGGAATGCAACATCACACATTTTTTTATTTTTCGAAGCGCTGGAGAAGGAATTCTCTGATTTTTCCTGTCTCGCGGTGTGGAAATAACATCACACCAATGCGATATTTTGAACGGCCGGGTCATCCGGATAGTTCGGGCGCAATTATAACGAAGTAAATTTCTCCGTCATTTTTGGTCTACGCCGGGGATTCGAACCCGAGGCCGCTTATTCCGGAACAAGTCGCTCTACCAACTGAGCTACGCAGACATTTGTTCTGATTCCTATCTGCCTTTATGCCGTGTGCGTCCTGCTAGCAGGTACGTCACAAGCATCTGGATATTCAACAGCGGACGTTTTCAAAAAGTTCGTAGAACCGGTAACAATTTAATTTCCCGATATTACTGTGTGTGCGATGTGTTTGCATTGATTGTTATCAAGGTCGCTGCTTCTCTGAACTCAGCAGGAAGTTTTTTTCTCCTCACCGAGAAGAGATGATGCTCTACTTTATGCCTACAACACGCCGAGGTGTACTAGAAAGCGAAACAGCAAGACACCATGATTCAGCGTTTTTTGTTTCCTAATAGGTAGTGGGAGGGAATATGCATTTATAAACGGGTTGCAGGCTTTATATACAGCTGAAACTCTGAGCAGAACATGAATAAATATTCGCTGGTTTTCTGTTATTCCTGATGACAGAGGGTAAAAATGGCTGTAATGAATACGCGAAAAACAATACAGTACTTTGGAATTACCACAAAAATTACTGATAGTGGGAGAACCCGGTTATCTGAAATGACGAGATAGTATCCGAGTCCTGAACATATCCCTTTTGATCTGTTTATCTTTTCCGTCAGTAGCAGAAACATGAAAGGTGACACTGAATAGTAGGCAAGGTAAAAAAACTGCCTAAGCACGATTCAATCAATGCACAATTAGCGAAACCACATTTCAAAAATTAAGCACAGCTAAAAACACTGGTTAAAAGAATCTAAAGGCGAGGTCTTCCGGGGTCACCGTGACCCCGTTCTCAGGCCTAACACTCTAAGGATGATGATCAAATGATCATATGTAAAGGATTTTAGGGAGGGAGTGTCTGAACCCAGGTCTTAAACAACCCTTAGAAACAGGAAGCTAGGAGATTTGGGCTAGAGTGCCCGATAGGAAAGTGACACGGAAGTAAAGTAGAAAGGGGAAGGAAGACGCCCTTATTTATTACGGGGGGGGGAGTACCCGGGGTCCGACGGCTTAACGTGCCCATCCGACGCACGGCGGATATTTAGTGGATCGAGCGTCTGTACCTGCCTGGGATCGAACCTGAGGTCCTTTCCGTGGCAGTCATGAACGTTGCCCACTAGGCCACCCGCGGCCCCAACACTGTAAGGAACGAAACTACGGTATATGCACTGAAGTGCCAGAAAAACTGGTACACCAGTCTAATACTTGGTAGGTCCCCCCACGGGAGCGCAGGACTGCAGAAATACGACGGGGCATGGACTCCACTAGCTTCTGGAAATATGCTGTAGGCAATGCACACCATACTTCCTGCAGAGCGTTTCACAATTCGGGTGTATTCCGAGGTCTCGGATTCCTGTGTTCGATAGCGTGTTGCATGGCATCCCGAATGTGTTCTATCACGCTCAGATCTGGGAACTTGGGTGGGAATGACAACACCACAAACTCAGGTGAATGCTCCTCTAACCATAATGTGGCGTCCCTACACTTGTGTGGAGGTGCATTGTCCTGTTGGAACAGGCCCAACCCATCAGCATGAATGCAGGACATGAACGGGTGTACCTCGTCAGAAAGGATGCGCACATAGCGCTGGCCGGTCATAGACGTTCGTAGACGTACCGGGGGTCCCAGTGAAGTTCAACTAAACACACCCCATACCATTACGGACCCCACACCAGCCGGTACAGTTCCCTGTTGACAGGCGGGATCCATGGCTTCATGGGGTTTGCGCCACACACGAATCTTTCCATCTGCCCGATTCCTTCGCGGGCGGCACTTCAACAACCTGGAGGAGGTGGCAGCTGGGGTGAAGGAGTTCTTCGCCTCATAAGATAAGAACCAGTACCTCCGCAGAATCGAAGCATTGGCAGACAGATGGCTAAAGACGGTGCAACACTATAACCTATATTTTGAATGCTAGTAAGCTATCGTTGTAAAGGTACGTGAGAAGACATAAAGTGATCCAAACATTGAGAAACTTTGGACTCACCCACTGTAGGTAGGTATACATTGAAGAGCAATTGAATTAGAGATACCTGTCTAGTAACGTGTAGCACCACCTTTCGTCCTGATGACGGCAGCGATTCGTCTCGGCGTGGACTCGACAAGACACCGGAAGCGTTAGGAAGCCATACGGATCCACGACCCCTGAACAAGTTCCCTCAGTTCACGAAGATTTGATGGAGGGGGTCATCTCTCTCGTTGGCATCCCAGATGTGCTCGATGGGATTGAGGTCAGGTGACCTAGCTGGCCAAGGAAGCGAGATCACGTCGGTGGAGCGTTCATCCAACCATTCCGATATAATTCGGGAGCGATGGCACGGTGCGTTGTCTTGTTGCAGGATGCCTCACCGGAATTCGAAACCGGACTACTTTCGGGTGATTGATCAGAGGCCATCGCTTAGACCACTGCGTCTCTTTGAACTTCTTTTATTTTATGTAATTTCTTATCGAAAACGTTCTAAAAATGTACAAACATCCCCTGTTCTCAAAAATTAAAAATTTATAAACATGTATGTGTGTTTGTGTTTCAGAAACCTTCAAATAAAGAGTGTTAAGATGTGTCAGAGAAAATTTAGGAGGGTGTTGAATGGGGCAGTGTAACATCCTGCCCACACCTGATCGGCGTCTTTTCAGTAGTTTATTCAGTTTGCTGATAGTCGGTGTCGGATTCCAATTCCCCTATATTCTGTCTCTATCCCTCTCTTTTTTTTTTTTTTTGCTCTCTTGCATTCCGTGTTACAAGCAAGAGTGAATGTCTTGTACAAACATATTTCACTCTCTGTGGCCATCTATCAGATACAGCTTCTCATGCTTTGGGATCACGCAGTTCTCGCGGCAGCTGCTTCGCTCGTCAAGATCATTTCCAGTTTCGGAGTTGCGTCCCTCAATGTCAGCACGTGGGAGTTCAGTTTTATTACGATTGCTTCTTTTCGTAGGGGCTGTTGCAAAGAAATGATAATAGGAACTTTCAAAAAAGTTAGTCCCGAATCAAAAGCCGGGAATTTTAGTCTTCCACTCTACTATAAAATTACATTTGCCTACAGGGAAACATCTCGTAAATTACCCCATTTAATTTTTCTTTTTTTTTATCCTCGATGAAAGAACTGTTGAAATGTTAGTAAAATCATGCAATGCATTGATTATGATACGCTTTCCAACATACCAGAAATTATTAACTCAAGTTATGTGGATAATGGTTGTGGAATAAATCTCGCTCCTGTGTCCTGACCTTTGACCCCATTTCGATGATATTCAACAGAACCGATTCAGTATACCTCAGGAATAATATACTAACGTTTTGTCGCAATAGAAGCAGTTTTACGCAAGTTATGAGAATAATGGTTGTGGAATAAATCTTGCTTTTGTGAAATGACCTTTGACCCTATTTCGTTGATATTCAACAGAACCGGTTCACTATACCTCCGGAACAACATGATAACGTTTTGTCGCAATCGAAACATTTTTTGGTAAGTTATGATGCACAAGGGCAATGGAATGGATCCCACTCCAGTGTCCTGACCTTTCACCTCAATTCACCCATTTTCAATAAGGTTCGTCCCCAGTGGCTCCTTACCAAATACTAAAATTTCATCGAAATCGAACCATTTTTACGCAAGTTATGACGCATAAGGGCAATGGAATAAATCCCGCTCTTATGCCCTGCCTGACCTTTAACCCCAATTTGCCAATTTTCAATAGGGTTCGTGCCCAGGTAGTTTCCTACCACATACTGAAATTTCATCGAAATCGAACCATATTTACGCATGTTAGGACGCATAAAGGCAATGAAATGGATCCCGCTCTTATGGCGTGACCTTTGTCCCCACTTCGCCCATTTTTAATAGGGTTTGTCCCCTGGTGGTCCCCTACTACATACTAAAATTTCATCGAAATCGAACCATTTTTACGTGAGTTATCGTGCCGACAGACAGACGGACTGACGGACGGACGGAAAAAGCTGGAGCATATACGCTTCTTCAACCTACGGTTGGAAAGCGTAAAAAAAAACAACCGGAAAACACGCAGCTATATGCCGCTGCAAAAAGGAAACGAGATACTTGACAGTCCACAGACGCAGACATAAGTAAATCGCAATTCTTTTTGCTGATAAAAAAAAAAAAAGTGGATATAGCTTTTCCTGATTGAAAGCAATCATGAAAATCATCGGAAACACTGCAGACATGAGTAAGATGAAAGGAGGAAGATCTAATGACTGACATCATAAAAGAACCTCATAATGTTACGAAGGAAGGCGGCAATTTTCAATCAGTGACTGTGCTTTGAGCAAAGACAATAAATCTCGACTTCTTATTTTGTTGTAGTTATCGGAAACAGCAATAGTGAAAGTAGTAGATAGCAAGAAAGATGACACCGAATTTTCACTTGTAATGAGCATGCCTTTTGAATCCTTTCCAACGCGAATAAGAAAATTTCAAAGTTATTCGTACTCCAGAGCTGCCGTTTCATTGTTATCAAGCTGGGTCCTAGAGACCCACAAATTTTTAAAAAGTGGGTACTTTGTGAGATATTCTGGGTCCTTTTAAAAATCAAAAGAATCAAGAGATAATGAATATTTACACTTACATAAGCAAATGAAAAATAAATGTAATGTACATTGTTAGACACTTTTTTTGTTTTGATTGGAGGTTTAACGACCACTGTGAGCAACTCAATGGGCTATAAGCTGTCGCCCGTCCGTAATTTAGGGTCACTGGTTCCAGGGAAGGGAGAGAGCCGGTACCGTAGGAAAAACACAACTTCCATGCCTCACCGGGATTCGAACCCGGAAAACGAATGATCAGAGGCCATTGCTTAGACCACTGCGCCACCGGGGCGGCAGTTTTTGCTTTGATAAGCCTTACTTCAGAAGGATATTTTTCAGAAGGAGTAACTTCAGGACATTTTTTCAGAAGGAGTAACTTCAGGACATTTTTTCAGAAGGACATTTTTCAGAAGGACTAACTTCAGAAGGACATTTTTCAGGACTAACTTCAGAAGGGCATTTTTCAGGAGTAACTTGAGAAGGACATTTTTTTCAGAAGGGCATTTTTCAGGAGTAACTTGAGGACATTTTTTTCAGGACTAACTTCAGGACATTTTTTCAGGACATTTTTCAGAAGGACTAACTTCAGAAGGACATTTTTCAGGACTAACTTCAGAAGGGCATTTTTCAGGAGTAACTTGAGAAGGACATTTTTTTCAGAAGGACTAACTTCAGGACATTTTTTCAGGACATTTTTCAGAAGGACTAACTTCAGAAGGACATTTTTCAGGACTAACTTGAGAAGGGCATTTTTCAGGAGTAACTTGAGAAGGACATTTTTTTCAGAAGGGCATTTTTCAGGAGTAACTTGAGAAGGACATTTTTTTCAGAAGGACTAACTTCAGGACATTTTTTCAGGACATTTTTCAGAAGGACATTTTTCAGGACTAACTTCAGAAGGGCATTTTTCAGGAGTAACTTGAGAAGGACATTTTTTTCAGAAGGGCATTTTTCAATAGTAACTTGAGAAGGACATTTTTTTCAGAAGGACTAACTTCAGGGCATTTTTTCAGGACATTTTTCAGAAGGACATTTTTACAGGACTTTTTTAAAAAGGACTAACTTCAGAAGGACATTTTTCAGAAGGACTAACTTCAGAAGGACATTTTTTCGCACTGTACCCACTGGTCAGCAGTAACAAATTTATAGAAGTACGGGAAACTCTCTGTCTGGCTCTTTATTAATAGGAATTGTTCTATTATCAGGTACTTTTGAGATCGCTTATTTATTTATTTATTGTGTTAGTAGCTGCTAGACACTTGGACTTTTTAATGTATGCTCTTTGAAAGCAATCTTTAAAAAAAAATCAAGTACTGACAGAAATAAATTTTATCATTTTCAAATAAATTTTATCATAATAGAACTAACTACACAAAGACAACGCATTTTAAGTCAGATCAGAACACCAAGCCGATTTTCATTTTTTAAAACACAGGAACTGTGTGTTGACTATTCTTGAACAGTCTTTTTTTTACTTTTAACGAACAATCATTGAAGTAGACGTACAACTTTTAGTACAGTATAATCGTTCACGGTGTTCCAGTTAAATGATTGTTTGTTTTTAAAATTTTAAATTTCCACTGTTCCAATATTGATTAACATAGCTGAAATGTTTTATAAATTAATCAGGTCTTTTGTATATTTACATAATCTTGAGGGACAATGCATCATTGTTCGCTGTTTTCGTTCTTTCCCTAATATTCACAAGTTTGACTTCCGCCAAATGGCATGTTAAAAAAATCCGAAATAAGATGCGGGTCCCGAAGGACGCGTAGATTTTGTCATTATGGGCCCTTTTTTACGTTCGAACCATAGGTTGAAGAAGCGTATGTACTCCAGCTTTGTCCGTCTGTCTGTCTGCCTGTTCGAAGAACAACTCGCGTAAAAATGGTTAGATTTCGATTGATTTAATTTTAGTATGTGGTAGGCGACAACCTGGGACCGAACCCTATTGAAAATGGGCAAAATGGGGTTTAAAGTCAGGACGTAGGAGCGAGATCCATTCCATCGCCCTTATGCGTCATAACGTTCGTAAAAATGCTTCGATTACGACATAACGTTATCATGTTGTTCCGAAGGTAAACTACTAAACCGCTTCTGTTGAATATCATCAAAATGGGGTCAAAGGTTATAAGGCACAGGAGCGAGATTTATTCCACAGCCATTATGCTCATAACTTGACTAAAAATGCTTCTATTGCGACAAAACTTTAGTATGTTGCTCCGGAGATATACTGAACCAGTTCTGTTCAATATAATCGAAATTGCGTCAAAGGTCAGGGCAAGGAG
Source organism: Macrothele yani (assembly GCA_039090855.1). Classification (NCBI taxonomy): domain Eukaryota; kingdom Metazoa; phylum Arthropoda; class Arachnida; order Araneae; family Macrothelidae; genus Macrothele; species Macrothele yani. Next base: position 104,394,310 of record CM076999.1, on the reverse strand, counting down.
CGAGATTTATTCCACAGGCATTATCCTCATAACTTGAGTAATGATTTCTCGTATGTTGGAAAGCGTATTATAATCAATGTATTGCATGATTTTACTAACTTGTTTCTTCTTTTGGGGTATTTACGCGCTACAGCGCATCAGTGGGAACGCTGGTACTCAATGGAACCGATTAGAAAAAAAAATCAACCGGATTTCTGCAATCGATAAAAATCTAGAAACAGAACGTAGTTCGAGGTATACCTATAAACTAAAATGTCTGTCTGTGCGCTCCCTACGAACTCCTAAATCCTTCGACGGATCTGGGCCAAATTTTGAATAGTTATCCTATAAGTCCCGGAGGAAAACATAGGCTACCATGAAACCCCGGTACCCCACAACCTCCGTCTTATTTCATCCCTTCGACACTTTGTGCCTAAACCCTTAGACCGTTCAAGACGAAATTTTGAATAGTTACTGTCTAAAACCCTGCGGAAAATTTAGGCTGCGATGACACCTGGACACCCCACCACTCCCTTCCCCTAATTTCACTTTCAGCCAAAACCCTTTGGCCGATCTGAACCAAATTTTGCATAGTTTGTCTACAGGACCCGGCTACCTATATAGGTTAGCATGAAACCTGGACACCCCACTCCCTTCTCCTGCTTTCACCCCCTTGACATTTTGTGCCTTGAGCCCTTTGACCAATCTGGACCAAATTTTGCATAGTTTGTTTACAGGACCCTGCTATCTATATAGGCTAGCATGAAACCTCGACACCCCACTCCCTTCTCCTGCTTTCACCCCCTTGACATTTTGTGCCTTGAGCCCTTTGACTAATCTGGACCAAATTTTGCGTAGTTTGTCTACAGGACCCTGCTACCTATATAAGCTATCATGAAACCTGGACACCCCACACCCTTCCCCTGCTTTCATCCCCTTGACACTTTGTGCCTTGAGCCCTTTGACCAATCTGGACCGAATTTTGCATAGTTTATCTACAGGACACTGCTACCTATATAGGCTATCATGAAATCTGGACACCCCACTCCCTTCTCCTGCTTTCACCCCCTTGACACTTTGTGCCTTGAGCCCTTTGACCAATCTGGACCAAATTTTGCATAGTTTGTCCGCAGGACCCTGCTACCTATATCGGCTAGCATGAAATCTGGACACCCCACTCCCATCTCCAGCTTTCACCCCCTTGACACTTTGTGCCTTGAGCCCTTTGACCAATCTGGACCAAATTTTGCATAGTTTGTCTACAGGACCCTGCTACCTATATAGGCTAGCATGAAACCTGGACACCCCACTCCCTTCCCCTGCTTTCATCCCCTTGACACTTTGTGCCTTGAGCCCTTTGACCAATCTGGACCAAATTTTGCATAGTTTGTCTACAGGACCCTCCCACCTATATAGGCTAGCATGAAACCTGGACACCCCACTCCCTTCTCCTGCTTTCATCCCCTTGACACTTTGTGCCTTGAGCCCTTTGACCAATCTGGACCAAATTTTGCATAGGTTGTCTACAGGACCCTGCTACCTATATAGGCTAGCATGAAACCTGGATACCCCACTCCTTTCTCCTGCTTTCATCCATTTGATACTTTCTGCCTTGAGCCCTTTGACCAATCTGGACCAAATTTTGCATAGTTTGTCTACAGGACCCTGCTACCTATATAGGCTAGCATGAAACCTGGACACCCCACTCCCTTCTCTTGCTTTAATCCATTTGACACTTTGTGCCTTGAGACCTTTGCTCAATCTGGACCAAATTTTGCATAGTTTGTCTAAAGGACCCAGCTACCTATATAGGCTAGCATGAAACCTATTCACCCCACTCCCTTCTCCTGCTTTCACCTCCTTGACACTTTGTGCCTTAAGCCCTTTGACCAATCTGGACCAAATTTTGCATGGTTTGTCTACAGGACCCTGCTAACTATATAGGCTAGCATGAAACCTGGGCACCCCACTCCCTTCTCTCGCTTTCATCCCCTAGACACTTTGTGCCTTGAGCCCTTTGACCAATCTGGACCAATTTTTGCATGGTTTGTCTACAGGACCCTGCTACCTATATAGGCTATCATGAAACCTGGACACCCCACTCCCTTCTCCTGCTTTCATCCCCTTGACACTTTGTGCCTTGAGCCCTTTGACCAATCTGGACCAAATTTTGCATGGTTTGTCTACAGGACCCTGCTACCTATATAGGCTAGCATGAAACCTCGACACCCCACTCCCTTCCCCTGCTTTCATCCCCTTGACACTTTGTGCTTTGAGCCCTTTGACCAATCTGGACCAAATTTTGCATAGTTTGTCTACAGGACCCTGCTACCTATATAGGCTAGCATGAAACCTGGACACCCCACTCCCCTCTCCTGCTTTCACCCCTTTGACACTTTGTGCCTTGAGCCCTTTGACCAATCTGGACCAAATTTTGCATAGTTTGTCTACAGGACCATGCTACCTATATAGGCTAGCATGAAACCTGGACACCCCACTCCCTTCTCCTGCTTTCATCCCCTTGACACTTTGTACCTTGAGCCCTTTGACCAATCTGGACCAAATTTTGCATGGTTTGTCTACAGGACCCAGCTACCTATATAGGCTAGCATGAAACCTGGACACCCCACTCCCCTCTCCTGCTTTCATCCCCTTGACACTTTGTGCCTTGAGCCCTTTGACCAATCTGGACCAAATTTTGCATAGTTTGTCTACAGGACCCTGCTTCCTATATAGGCTAGCATGAAGCCTGGACACCCCACTCCCTTCCCCTGCTTTCATCCCCTTGACACTTTGTGCCTTGAGCCCTTTGACCAATCTGAACCAAATTTTGCATAGGTTGTCTACAGGACCCTGCTACCTATATAGACTAGCATGAAACCTGGACACCCCACTCCCTTCTCCTGCTTTCATCCCCTTGATACTTTCTGCCTTGAGCCCTTCGACCAATCTGGACCAAATTTTGCATAGTTTGTCTACAGGACCCTGCAACCTATATAGGCTAGCATAAAACCTGGACACCCCACTCCCTTCTCTTGCTTTAATCCATTTGACACTTTGTGCCTTGAGCCCTTTGACCAATCTGGACCAAATTTTGCATAGTTTGTCAACAGGACCCTGCTACCTATATAGTCTAGCATGAAACCTATTCACCCCGCTCCCTTCTCCTGCTTTCACCTCCTTGACACTTTGTGCCTTGAGCCCTTTGACCAATCTGGACCAAATTTTGCATAGTTTGTCAACAGGACCCTGCTAACTATATAGGCTAGCATGAAACCTGGGCACCCCACTCCCTTCTCCCGCTTTCATCCCCTTGACACTTTGTGCCTTGGTCCCTTTGACCAATCTGGACCAATTTTTGCATGGTTTGTCTGCAGGACCCTGCTACCTATATAGGCTATCATGAAACCTGGACACCCCACTCCCTTCTCTTGCTTTCATCCCCTTGACACTTTGTGCCTTGAGCCCTTTGACCAATCTGGACCAAATTTTGCATAGTTTGTCGACAAGGCCCTGCTACCTATATAGGCTATCATGAAACCTGGACACCCCACTCCCTTCTCCTGCTTTCACCCCCTTGACACTTTATTCCTTGAGCCCTTTGACCAATCTGGACCAAATTTTGCATAGTTTGTCTACAGGACCCTGATGCCTATATAGGCTAGCATGAAACCTGGACACCCCACTCCCTTCTCCTGCTTTCACCCCCTGGACACTTTGTGCCTTGAGCCCTTTGACCAATCTGGACCAAATTTTGCATAGTTTGTCTACAGGTCCTTGCTACCTATATAGGCTAGCATGAAACCTGGACACCCCACTCCCTTCTCTTGCGTTCATCCCCTTGACACTTTGTGCCTTGAGCCCTTTGACCAATCTGGACCAAACTTTGCATAGTTTGTCTACAGGACCCTGCTACCTATATAGGCTAGCATGAAACCTGGACACCCCACTCCCTTCTCCTGCTTTCCCCCCTTGACACTTTGTGCCTTGAGCCCTTTGACCAATCTGGACCAAGTTTTGCATAGTTTGTCTACAGGACCCTGCTACCTATATAGGCTAGCATGAAACTTTGACACTCCACATGTTCTCCCTGGTTTGATCCCTTTTACTAACTGACTGACTGACTAACTGACTGACTGACTAACTGACTGACTGACTAACTGACTGACTGACTTACTCACTCACTCAGTCTCTCTCTCTTTCTCTCTCTCTCTCTCTCTCTCTCTCTCTCTCTCTCTCTCTCTCTCTCTCTCTCTCTCTCTCTCTCTCTCTCTCTCTCTCTCTCTCTCTCTCTCTCTCTCTCTCTCTCTCTCTCTCTCTCTCTCTCTCTCTCTCTCCCTGTGTCTCTCTCGTTCAGTCACTCACTCACTCACACACTCACTCTGTCTATCTATCTATCTATCTATCTATCTATCTATCTATCTATCTATCTATCTATCTATCTATCTATCTATCTATCTATCTATCTATCTATTTCTGTCCCTCTCTCTCTCTCACTCTCTCTCTCTCTCTCTCTCTCTCTCTTTATCTATCTATCTATCTATCTATCTATCTATCTATCTATCTATCTATTCCTCTCTCTCTTCCTTCCACTCTCTGTCTCTCTTTCTATCTCCCTCGCACTTTCTCTCAATCTCATCGTTTAAAATTATGATTACAAAAATTGTTTGTTTCTACTATTCTCTTAAAAATTCATTCAGAAGACCCCTCCTTTCCTATCAGTACAAACGTTAAATTTAACGAAGAATTAATTTTATATAACAAAATTTCAGTGAATTCGAGAAATTCACAAACATTTATCGAATTTCTCCAGAATCTTAGATAGTTTCACCCGCCGTATGTTCCAACTGCTTAAATATTTAGGGGAGGGCGGGCTAAAGGGAGGGGTGTGCTCAAAGAAAAGTTAGGTGGGCTAAAGGCGTCGCGCCTGTGAGTATCCTTATAAATCTTTTAAGTGTTGTTTGATTCGATGATTAAACAATTTCATTTTGCGGAAAAGCTTACATAACTTTGAGTATTAATTTTAAAATCAACACATCTAATCTAAAGAGAAGGAAAAGGGGCAACAGATCTCAAATAACAAAACTGGTATAGACCTGCGAAATTGAATGTGAATGTGAAAAACCGCGCGCTCTCAGACCCTTATAGATGATTACTAGTTCATAATTTCTACAACCATTACCGACCACATATGTCGTCGTCGTCGTATTTCAAAGCACTCTTGATCTTCTGCTTTGTAATAGTTCAGGTAAAACACAACGTATTTCACAATTACCTGATTTGCTTTCAAAACTGCTGAGTAGATGATACGAATTCGGTATTCATTGCGTGTGTATCGAAGCTATGCTGTTGCAGAATATCAAATATTCATTGCCTCTCGATTTATTATACCCTTTTCTTGATGTAATAGCACTCCTACCAACGCGTTCTTGTTTTTCTATTTACGTAAGATTTACATGATAGTGTAGAATAGAAGTTATATGTTTACGAAGATCTCGCAGTCAATATTTTGCTTTGCAATAGTTCACGCTGAGCAACCAGTTTGCTCCTATTCGCAGTATTTCATGCGTAAAACATTCAGACCTTCATTAATTCCTATGCTTCTGATAAATCGACGCCTAATTAAGAAAGTAAACATCAAGCAACCTTTAACCTTTGCGAATAATGAATGACACATACCACCCTAAACCCAGAAGCTTACTGCTCCCGTTGTTTCTTAACAAACAAAGATCTGGTGCGTTGTCCGAGCAGTCAGCTGCGATAGCTGGTGCCTAATTCAAGGGTTCTTAACCTATGGGCACCTTCAGTGGCGTATATTCGAGGCTAGCTGCGAAGCACAGAGAATCCACAATTCAAAGTTAATTAAATATACACAAATAAAAGTCGATTATCAACGGTATTAAGATATGTCAATGCTTTCGGTGCGAAAAAAAACACGAGCGGATTAGCTCCTTTCGATTATGAGAATAAGTCTGGCGAGCGATGATCAACCGCTTAACGCCAGTAGGTCTTCGAGAGACTTCGCTGTTCTGATGCGAAGAGCTTCGATACTATCGCCTGCTAGCGTTTCCATGACAACATGAATGAGCTACGGAGCTCGTGAGTGGCCATTGCCTTGGCCAAGGGTTCGCTCCGAGAAAACGAAGCCTTCGGACTACCTCAGACCCTAAATGCTTCCAGTGCGTGTTTCGCGAGAGTTGTTTCAGTTTGTGTGAATAAATTAAAATCAGTGATATTATATCTTACTATACTGTGCAAATTAATTGGGACAAAGTAAAAAATCACTCTTTTTTCCAAAACTATGCCTTTATATCATTCTAGGCCTTGATATACACTGATAAATACCTGTATTAGTATGAAGTATGTCCTCCTTTAGCAGAAATGACCTCTTCAATTCGTTTTGGCATTGACTCTACTAATTGAGTGCACATATTTTTGTCTTCATAATCGTGGAACCACACTTTTATAACATTCGTTATCATGCGTTCTTTGGTTGTATAGTCCATTTTACCTAAACGTCTTTTCAAAATATTCCACAAGTTTTCTATGGGATTTAGGTCTGGTGAATTTCCAGGCCAATCAAGCAAATGAATTTAATTTTCCAGCATTGACCAATTTCGAATTGTGACATGAGGCCAAGTCATGTTGAAATATCCCGTTAAAAGTTTGCAAGAATGGAACACTCTTACGTTGTAATATTTCTACGTATTTGGCTGAATTCATCATACCTTGAAGAGGAACTAAGCTTCCAGTGCCATTTGATGTGAAAAACCCCCAAAACATCTGTTTCAGAGGGTGTTTTACAGTTTGTTTGACATGCTCAGGTCTTAAGGGTTCACAGTTGCTTCGTCTAACGACATTTGCTTGGTAACCCTGCACAAATAAATTAGTTGCATCACTGAAAATTACCTTTTTCCTGTCGTCAGCAGTCCATGATTTATATTTTTTGGCCCATGCTAAACGTTTTATCTTCATTTTCGCATTCAAATATTGTTTTTTCGTTGGTGTTCTTGCCTTCCGGCCAGCTTCTAGAAGCCTACGGCGTACAGTTGAATCACTAACATCACAACCACTAGCCAATAAATCTCTTTGAAGGTCGGTGCTTTATTTTTTTTATTTTTTTTATTCATTTTACTATTTCTGGTTGGGAATTTATCAGTTCGTGGAGTTGTTTTTCGTTTTCTTCCACATTTACCTCACCCTTTTGGAGACGACGATCCAGATGCATTGTATCGCGTAAGCAGTCTTGATACAGTTGATTTGCCTACAACAACTGCAGAAGCGATATCTCTCACTGTCATAGAAGTGTGATCCTTCACAGCAATTATTTTTGCACGCTTCCTTGGGGAAATATCCATTTTTCAATACACGAAAGCAACACGTTCTCACAGAGAGCAAAAACTAACACCCACCTGTCACACACAAAAGCTCACAACTGAAGCTGAAGTGCCTATTATCTGTTTAAAACCGGTCAGACCACATTCTTACTATCAAAGTTCTAACAGTCACACCACCTCACAGCTGATAAAAACGGTTTACGTGGGTTTCCGACATCAACTGGCGATCACATTACAATTCTGAGAATAAAATAGCTTGTCCCAATTAATTTGAACGGTATAGTAAATTCGTGGCTTTGTTGGATTCGAGCTATTTTGATAAATTTTGTGAAAGCTTCCCTGAACATCTACTATCAGAGCTTAAAGAATGCTACAAATTTTGATACAGCTCGCCTAAAAAATGAACTGAAGGTGTTTTATTCCCTTGATGAATACAAAAGAAATCAGTAAGAGACATTACTTGTCACATAAAGTTGAATTGGACATAGTGTTTATTGAGGTGTACAAATTAGCAGATCTAATATTAAACTTTTCATCAACAACTGCAACTGCCGAAAGAGGTTTTTCCGTATTAAAAAGAATCAAGATATATCTTACAGCCACACAAGAACATGTACATTCGAGCAACTTGGCTCAATAGAGAAAAACATTCTTTTTAAATATGAAAAAGTACTCGGTAGAAACATTTTTGTGAAAACTTAACACTCAAGTTCACACAAAAGGAAAGAAGAATGGAGTTCGTGTACAAATAAGGGTTCAAATCCTAATCCTCATAATTATTTGGTATCATTTCCGCAACGGCATGTTCCTAAAATTTAGAAAAAATGTTACTTCAATTATTTAACAATTAAAAAAGAAACTTTGCAATAAAAAAAAACAGTACTGTGGAGTGGGGGGGGGAGATAGCCCAAGTCTCGGACCCAATATACGCTACTGGGGCCCCGTCCCAAATTTGGGTCGCCAGGGCTTTAGAAATGAGTCGCAGTAGCTTCTCAGAAAAAAAAAAATTAGTGTTCATTTTTTTTTTATTTTAAATCTTCTTCGTGAAAAACTGCCAAATACGTGGAATGAACATACACTGAAGCGCAACTGAAATAGAGACAGCTGGCGTTATGCAAATATGGCGCTGTGGGCGTCCCTGTAAACGGAAACGACATGACGTATGCAGCGACCCGACAATATAAAGAGTGATGCGAAGGGAATAAGTAAGAGTCGGACGCAGTATGGGTAAGACGAAGGATCTAAGCGCATTTGATCGTGGGCAAATTGTCGGAGCCCGACGAATGGGTCGCTCCATCTCGGAAGTCGTGCAGGCACTGGGATTTTCACGAGCCACTATATCACGGGTGCACCGTGAGTACATCGAATCCGGCAAAACCATCCCTGCAAGGGCCAACTGCCGTGCACAACAGCGTGTGGATGTGCGGGGTCATCGTCGGCTAGCTCACATTGAAACAGCGGATAGATGGGCCACCACAGTGCAAGAAATCACTCGGCAATTTAACGCTGGTACAGAAAAATGTGCAAGCAGCCACACCATCCAGAACCCTCTCCTCGCTATAGAGTACAGAAGCCATCGTCCCACGAGGGTACCGCTGCTGACCGCACATCACAGGGTGCAAAGATAAGCATGGGCGCGGGAACATCGCCATTGGACTCTAGACATGTGGGAAAATGTTGCTTGGACTGATGAGTCGATATTCCCGTTGGTACTGCACATGACGATGGCAGGATACGTGTTCCGCGCAAACCACATGAAGCGATGGAATCTTCATGCCAGCAGGGTACTCTTCAAGCTGGTGGGGGTGGCATTCTCGTCTTGGGGACTGTTTACATGGACTGAAATGGGACTCCTGGTACGTGTGACATCGTCCCTCACAGGTCAACGTTACCGGGATATCCTGGACGACCATTTGCTCCCGTTTGTGCGTCTTCAACATCCCACTGGGGACCTCATCCTGCAACAAGACAATGCAACTCCCGAATTGTATACGAATGGTTGGATGAACACTCCACCAACGTGACCTTGCTTCCTTGACCAGCTAGGTCACCTGACCTCAATCCCATCGAGCACATCTGGGATACCATCGGGAGAGATGTTCGAGGCTCTGACCCTCCTCCATCAAATCTTCGTGAACTGTGGGAGCTTGTTCAGGGGTCGTGGATCCGTATGGCTTCCCAACGCTTCCGATGTCTTGTGGAGTCCATGCCGAGACAAATCGCCGCCGTCATCAGGGCGAAATATGGTGCTACACGTTACTAGACAGGTATCTCTTATTCAAATGCTCTTTAGTGTAAATAGACAAAGTCGCAGCTTTTCCCACGCTTTTCTTTAATTAACACACAGCAAACCGAAAAATTGTATTTCGACACCCCTGGGATCGAACACCAGATCTCTCGATAAATAGCCTTTGTGTATTAAATTGCATCCACGTATTTGGACGTTTTTCACCATTTCTCTCGCCTTACGGATTATTAGCTATAATTAAAATAGTTTGGGCAGTTAAGCCCCACCAGATGGAGACGTCTCAGTTGCTGAGCCCATTCCTATGGATTTGTGAAGTCAGATGCTGACAGATAAACACACATAGCGCCGTGGATTGTTGGCACTGTAGCGTAAGGCGAACGCACTCGGCTAGTTTTCGAGAGATCTGGGGTTCGATCCCAGGGTGTCGAAATACAATTTTTCGGTTGCTGTGTGTTAATTAAAGAAACAAGTTAGTAAAATCATGCAATGCATTGATTATGACACGCTTTCCAACATACCAGAAATCATTACTGAAGTTATTACACAAGTTATGAGGATAATGGCTGTAGAACAAATCTTGCTCCTATGATCTGGCCTTTGACTCCATCTCGATGATATTCAACAGAACCGGTAAAGTATACTTCCGGAACAGCATGATAAAGTTTTGTCTCAATCGAAGCATTTGTACCTACGTTATAACGCATAAAGACGATGGAATGGATCCCGCTCCTATGTCCTGACCTTTGACTTATAAGTATGAGTCATTTTCTTGTAGGACTTCCGTCCACAGTGAGTAGATTTTAGGTCCCAGCCACCTACGGCGAGTTCGCCTTTTGGGCAGGACACAGAAACGGAAGTAATGAGAGCAAGTCTAGCGACTTTGACAGAACAGTTTGTAGTGAGATTAGAGAACAATAGATGGCGCCACCGTACAAGTACGATGTTGCACATAGAGTGGTGAGAGAATTTCAGGCGGAGCATAGGAAAGGATACCCATTTAACCAGTGGGTCCAACCTGGGGGCCGTCACTTAACGTGCTCGTCCGATGCACGGCGAATATTCAGTGATTGCTAGCAAATCACACCACCTCCGCAAGATCAGCCCAGGAACGAACCTGAGGACCTTGCATTGGTAGTCTGAACTGCTAACCAATCAGCCATTCGCGGCTCCCTGACCTTTAACCCCATTTCGCCCATTTTTATAGGATTCGTCCCCAGGTGGTCCCTTATCTCACATACTAAAATTTCATCGAAATCGAACCATTTTTACGCAAGTTATAACGCATAAGGGCAATGGAATGGATCCCGCTCCTATGTTCTGGCCTTTGACCATATTTCGCCCGTTTTCAATAGGGTTCGTCCCCAGTTGGTCCTTTACCACATACTAAAATTTCATCGAGCTCAAACCATTTTTACGCAATTGATGACGCATAAGGGCAATGGAATGGATCCCGCTCCCACGTCGTGACCTTCGATACCATTTCACCCATTTTCAATAGGGTTTGTCCCCACGTGGTCCCCTACAACATACTAAAATTTCATCGAAATGGAACCGTTTTTACGCGAGTTATCGGGCGGACAGACGGACGGAAAATGCTGCAGCATATACGCTTCTTCAACCTACGGTTGGAAGGCGTAAAAAACGTAGAAAGAGCAATGACTTGTCTATTTTTTTTTACGCTTTCCAACAGTAGGTTGAAGAAACGTATATGCTTCAGCTCTGTCTTCCTGTCCGCACGATAACTCGCGTAAAAATGCCTCGATTTTGATGAAATTCTAGTAAGTGGCAGGGGACCTGGGAAGAACCTCTATTGAAAATGGGTGAAATGGGGTCAAAGTTCAGGACATAGGAGCGGGATCCATTCTATCATCCTTATGCGTCATAACTTACGTGAAAATGCTTCTATTGCGACAAAACTTTATCATGTTGTTCCGGCAATATACTGAACCGGTTCAGTTGAATAACATCAAAATTGGGTCAAAGGTCAGGTCACAGGAGTGAGATTTATTCCACAGCCATTATCCTCATAACTTGACTAAAAATGCTTCTATTGCGACAAAAATTTAGTTTGTTGTTCCGGAGATATACTGAACCAGTTCTGTTGAATATCATCGAAATGGGATCAAAGTTCAGGGGACAGGAGGAAGATTTATTCCACATCCATTATCCTTATAACGTGACTAAAAATGCTTTTATTGCGACAGAGCTTTAGTATGTTGTTCCGGAGGTATACTGAACCAATTCTGTTGAAAATAATCGAAATGGGGTCAAAGCTCAGGGCTCAGGAGCGAGATTTATTCCATAGCCATTATCCTCATAACTTGACTTAAAATGCTTCTATTGCGACAAAACCTTAGCATGTTGTTCCGGCGTTATGCGGAACCGGTTCTGTTGAATATCATCGAAATGGGGTCAAAAGTCAGGACATAAGAGCGAGATTTATTCCACAGCCATTGTCCTCATAACTTGACTAAAAATGCTTCTATTGCGACAAAACTTTAGTATGTTGTTCCGGAAGAATAGTTAACCGGTTCTGTTGAATATCATCGAAATGGGGTCAAAGGTGAGGGCACAGGAGCGAGATTTATTCCACAGCCATTATCCTCATAACTTGACTAAAAATGCTTCTATTGCGACAAAACTTTAGTATGTTGTTCCGGAAGTATACTTAATCGGTTCTGTTTCATATCATCGAAATGGGGTCAAAGGTGAGGGCAAAGAAGCGAGATTTATTCCACAGCCATTATCCTCATAACTTGAGTAATGATTTCTGGTATGTTGGAAAGCGTATCATAATCAATGCATTGCATGATTTTACTAATTTGTTAAACTGATAATGACGTTGTGACGTACTACAGAAGTGAAAGCATGTGTGAAGACGACAAAACTGCAGGGAGACATTCTGTCCGCGTAGCTCAGTTGGGAGAGCGACTTACTCCGGAGTGAGGGGAGGGGAGGGGAGGGGAGGGGGGGCACGGATTCGAAACCCGTAGCGGAAAAACTTGTGTTTTCACATTGGCTCCCGATTGTGGAAAATGGATACACTGGCACTTTGGTTCTTCGAAAAACGTGTGATGTTTGTTCCACACATTGTTTGGAATTAATGAAAGATTCCTACTTCGCTTCAAAGGAAAACAAAAAAACTTAAGAGGGAGATGATATGACGCACTACAGAGGTGAAAACATGTGTCAAGACAAAAAATGTACTCTAGTTAAAGAGATCGGGTATAGAGATACACCAAGATCAGACAAATCCGTTTAATAGGCGTTAGAGAGATATAAAGGTCGATAAACGCAAGCTTTCAATAAACACGGTTGTATTCCTCATGCGAAGCTCTCTATTCTAAAAAAAGGAGCTGCTGCCGCTGTTTTGGAAATTTCGCGACACTCTTGCTTTCCTAGCTCGCAGCGCAAAACATTTTGAACACAAAAAATACGAAATTTACATCGTTTGTAGAGAATTGTTTGGAGAACACGCTGAAATCAACAGTTTTTCGATTCTGGCGATACTTCCAGAGCTATTGTATTTCAAAGTTAAGGTAAGCAAAAAAAGTGCTATCAGGTAGCGTTCCGGACACACTAACAGCAACAGAACCACGAAACTTTGTAGGCATGTAGTGCCATGACCCAATGTTTGCACCTCGTCGCCCCTTTTTTTGAATCTCGATTTAGTTTACGAGAAATTAAATTTCACAAAAATTCCCTATTTCGCGATGGGATACATTTAAAAAAAACCGATATATGGCGAACTATAAATCATAACGCTTTGCAATTTTTACAGCATAAACTTACAACTATCATCCCTTTTTTACAAAAAAAAAAAAATTAAGAAAAAGTCATTTTCTGATTTTTAAGCATTTTTTAAAGACGCAAAGGAAAGAAACGAACGGCTCGTCTGTCTTCACGATAACCACAGAGGAACGTTCTGGTACCGTGACCTGCTGCCATGGTGACGCAGAATATTTGTCATGCATATGCTTTGTTGGAAAAGCTATCTCAGCTGCTTAAGGTGGACGTCAAGTAATTTTGCTTCGTATACTTCCAATGGAGAAACTTCTGTACACATTTTCTTCACAATTAATGCGTTCCCAAGGATGAAAATTTGAACATCGATTAAAATAGCTTCATTTCATAACTTGGAATACTTAATATTTTCTAAAATATAACCATAATTATGCAATCCAACATTTGTTTGTCTGCTGGCGTTATCAAAGTACAGGTCGCGCCATCTTTTTTCTTCACAATTAATGCGTTCCCAAGGATGAAAATTTGAACATCGATTAAAATAGCTTCATTTTATAACTTGGAATACTTAATATTTTCTAAAACATAACCATAATTATGCAATCCAACATTTGTTTGTCTACTGACGTCATGAAAGTACAGGTCGCGCCATCTTTTTTCTTCACAATTAATGCGGTCCCAAGGATGAAAATTTGAACATCGATTAAAATAGCTTCATTGGAATACTTAATATTTTCTAAAACATAACCATAATTATGCAATCCAACATTTGTTTGTCGACTGACGTTATCAAAGTACAGGTCGCGCCATCTTTTTTCTGGACAATTAATGCGTTCCCAAGGATGAAAATTTGAACATCGATTAAAATAGCTTCATTGGAATACTTAATATTTTCTAAAACATAACCATAATTATGCAATCCAGCATTTGTTTGTCTACTGACGTCATGAAAGTACAGGTCGCGCCATCTTTTTTCTTCACAATTAATGCGTTCCCAAGGATGAAAATTTGAACATCGATTAAAATAGCTTCATTTTATAACTTGGAATACTTAATATTTTCTAAAACATAACCATAATTATGCAATCCAGCATTTGTTTGTCTACTGACGTCATGAAAGTACAGGTCGCGCCATCTTTTTCTTCACAATTAATGCGTTCCCAAGGATGAAAATTTGAACATCGATTAAAATAGCTTCATTTTATAACTTGGAATACTTAATATTTTCTAAAACATAACCATAATTATGCAATCCAACATTTGTTTGTCTACTGACGTCATGAAAGTACAGGTCGCGCCATCTTTTTCTTCACAATTAATGCGTTCCCAAGGATGAAAATTTGAACATCGATTAAAATAGCTTCATTTTATAACTTGGAATACTTAATATTTTCTAAAACATAACCATAATTATGCAGTCCAACATTTTTTTGTCTACTGACGTCATGAAAGTACAGGTCGCACCATCTTTTTCTTCACAATTAATGCGTTCCGGAGGATGAAAATTTGAACATCGATTAAAATAGCTTCATTTTATAACTTGGAATACTTAATATTTTCTAAAACATAACCATAATTATGCAATCCAACATTTTTTTGTCTACTGACGTCATGAAAGTACAGGTCGCACCATCTTTTTTCTTCGCAATTAATGCGTTCCGGAGGATGAAAATTTGAACATCGATTAAAATAGCTTCATTTTATAACTTGGAATACTTAATATTTTCTAAAACATAACCATAATTATGCAATCCAACATTTGTTTGTCTACTGACGTCATGAAAGTACAGGTCGCGCCATCTTTTTCTTCACAATTAATGCGTTCCCAAGGATGAAAATTTGAACATCGATTAAAATAGCTTCATTTTATAACTTGGAATACTTAATATTTTCTAAAACATAACCATAATTATGCAATCCAACATTTTTTTGTCTACTGACGTCATGAAAGTACAGGTCGCACCATCTTTTTTCTTCACAATTAATGCGTTCCGGAGGATGAAAATTTGAACATCGATTAAAATAGCTTCATTTTATAACTTGGAATACTTAATATTTTCTAAAACATAACCATAAATATGCAATCCAACATTTGTTTGTCTACTGACGTCATCAAAGTACAGGTCGCGCCATTTTTTTTCTGGTTCCAACACCACCAAAAGAGAAGTTATTGATTTTTAATATAATTATGGTTATGTTTTAGAAAGTATTAAGTATTCCAAGTTATAATATGAAGTTATTTTAATCGATGTTAAAATTTTCATTTTTAGGAACACACTAGTTGTGAATGAAATGTGTACAAAAGTTTTTCCATTGGAAGTATAGGAAGCAAAATTACTTGACGTCCTTCTTAACGGTTTACCATAGCGGTTTACGGAAATGCCTTTTGGAGCACTTTAAAATGCTCCGAGTAATATGTAAAACATGCATGTTACTCTGAGCATTTAAATGAATTTATTTAATTCTTTGTTTATTTTATAACGTTCGCTTGCGTTTATTTACCTTTATGTTTATCTACCATTATATCTGTGTTACGCCTATTAAACGGATTTACTTGATCTTTAGTCATGTGTCAAGACCACAAATCTGTAGCTAGACATTCTGTCCGCGTAGCTCAGTTGGGAGAGCGACTTACTCCGGAGTGAGGGGACACAGATTTGATGTCTGTCGCGGAAAAACTTCTGTTTTCACATTGGCGCCTAAATGTGGAAAATGGATGCCTTGGCCGTTGGGTTCTTCGAAAAATGTGTGATATTTGTCCCACACATTGTTTGAAATTAATGAAAAATTCCTAATTTGCTTAAATAAAAAAAAAAAATCACACCGAAGTTTCGGGTGCAATAAGCACGTCTTTTGAATCCGTTTTGACGCGAATTAAATTTATCAAAGCTATTCAAAGTCAATGGAACCGGTATGGAAAACAATAGTATCTGACGGAAGAAAGAAGTTTTTCAATCGGGTTTTTAATCCCTCAGATATTGCTGTAAACGGAATCGTGAGCTTACGAACTCTTAGAAACAGAGATATCGACAAAAATAAGATGTGACTTTACGTCCCCTGGTGGGAAAACCATGCATTATTTTAGGAAGAAAGTATTCTCAAAAGTTTTTTTCATATGAGCGGTATGGATCCAAGAAAAAAAATTTAGTCCAGTTTACAGGGGCCCAGATTTTGCTACAAATACATCAGAAGCTGAAATTAACACTTATGCCCCCTAGTGGCCAAACCATTCTTTACCAAACATTAGAAATTATGTGAAAAATATTTTCCATCGGGTCTTGTATGCGATGCAGGAAGAATTTTTCAAATCGGAGTTTTAGAAGCAAAAATAGCGAAGGAAACGTACTTTACCTTTGTGCCCTCTAGCGGAAAGTCTAGGATTTACTTGAAAATTTTGAATTTATAGGAAAACCATTTCGCATCGGAAACACTATCCAACAAAGAAGGAATTTTTCAAATCGGACTCCTAGAATTAGAGATATTAACAAAAATAACATATACATCTACGACCCCTGGCGTAGAAACCATGCATTATTTTAAGAAGAAAATGTTTCTAAAAGGTTTGTCGACATGAGTAGTATCGGTCTACAAACGACTTTTTTTTCAATCGAGAATTTAGAAGCTCATATTTCGTTGCAAATACAACACTTTTGTCAATATAGTGCAAAATAGCTGGTGCACCAAATGGGGAGAGCAAAAGAAATATCCTGTGCCACAGTAACCGAAATTCATGCGATATGCTATCCACAATATCTGATCTCTCTGCAGAACTTCAGAATCAGATGCTTCCCACACGACTGAAATTTAACAGTTAGTCAAACCTGGAGTACACCCACGAATCACTATCAATTTAACAGTTAGTCAATCAGTATCAATTTAACAGTTAGTCAAACCAATTTAACAGTTAGTCAATCAGTATCAATTTAACAGTTAGTCAATCAGTATCAATTTAACAGTTAGTCAGACCAATTTAACAATTAGTCAATCAGTATCAATTTAACAGTTAGTCAATCAGTATCAATTTAACAGTTAGTCAATCAGTATCAATTTAACAGTTAGTCAATCAGTATCAATTTAACAGTTGGTCAATCAACATCAATTTAACAGTTAGTCAATCAGTATCAATTTAACAGTTAGTCAAACCAATTTAACAGTCCAATTTAACAGTTAGTGAAACCAATTTAACACTTAGTCAGTCAGTATCAATTTAAGAGTTCGTCAAACCAATTTAACAGTTAGTCAATCAGTATCAATTTAACATTTAGTCAATCAGCATCAATTTAACAGTTAGTGAAACCAATTTAACAGTTAGTTAGTCAGTATTAATTTAACAGTTCGTCAAACCAATTTAACAGTTAGTCAATCAGTATCAATTTAACAGTTAGTCAATCAGTATCAATTTAACAGTTAGTCAATCAGTATCAATTTAACAGTTAGTCAATCAGTATCAATTTAACAGTTAGTCAATCAGCATCAATGTAACAGTCAGTCAGTCAGTATCAATTTAACAGTTAGTCAAACCAATTTAACAGTTAGTCAAACCAATTTAACAGTCAGTCAATCAGTATCAATTTAACAGTTAGTCAATCAGTATCAATGTAACAGTCAGTCAATCAGTATCAATTTAACAGTTAGTCAATCAGTATCAATTTAACAGTTAGTCAATCAGTATCAATTTAACAGTTAATCAAACCAATTTAACAGTTAGTCAATCAGTATCAATTTAACAGTTAGTCAATCAGTATCAATTTAACAGTTAGTCAAACCAATTTAACAGTTAGTGAAACCAATTTAACACTTAGTCAGTCAGTATCAATTTAAGAGTTCGTCAAACCAATTTAACAGTTAGTCAATCAGTATCAATTTAACATTTAGTCAATCAGCATCAATTTAACAGTTAGTGAAACCAATTTAACAGTTAGTTAGTCAGTATTAATTTAACAGTTCGTCAAACCAATTTAACAGTTAGTCAATCAGTATCAATTTAACAGTTAGTCAATCAGCATCAATGTAACAGTCAGTCAATCAGTATCAATTTAACAGTTAGTCAAACCAATTTAACAGTCAGTCAATCAGTATCAATTTAACAGTTAGTCAATCAGTATCAATGTAACAGTCAGTCAATCAGTATCAATTTAACAGTTAGTCAATCAGTATCAATTTAACAGTTAGTCAATCAGTATCAATTTAACAGTTAGTCAATCAGTATCAATTTAACAGTTAGTCAATCAGTAACAATTTAACAGTTAGTCAAACCTCGAGTATTCCCACGAATCACCATCCCATCACCGGAATTTCTCGTCATATGGATACGGAGAAAGTGAGAACAGAGTTTTCCCGTAAATATACGAAAGAAGTTGTGGAAAGGTTTCTGAAAATTCTGAATTTTCCGTTAGACATCTTAAAAATGAGAAATGTACCGTCAATAGAAGAAAGGAATTGCGGGAAAGTTTCTGAAAATTCAGAATTTCCTTGGTGTACGAAAAAGCCGTGAACTTCAGGTTTCTCTTTCCATTTTTTCACGGAAAAGGTTGTAGCAGAAATGGGCTTCGTTAATTCACTAAGACAATCACAGAAAGTAGGTCGTGAATTTCAGAAAAATATTTTACTGAGTCTTCTGGGTTTCTATTTAATTCATGTGTTGTGTATGTGGTAAAGTGGATTATTTAACAAGAAGGCGCAGTAGAATTTTGCATATATTGTTTGTTATTTGTAGTAACAGTTTCTGTTTGACCCCCTCCTGAAAACTAAGCTATGTGCGCCTATGCTTCCTGCTCACCCGGGTACCTACGAGGACGGCCCTGCCCGTGGGGGATATGCTAATAGGATTTCCGCCGTGTTCTTTCTGATGCGATACAGACCGAGGTTTCTCCGGAATATTATTGCCTCGAAGTGGTAACACGGCTCCTAATTAAAGTCTCGTTTTCTGCCAAGATGTTCAGGAAAGTTTGTTTTTCCCAAGGTTGACTGGAGGAAGCCGGCACCAGTTTCGCATACAAAAATTCTTCGATATTCCTCTCACCAAACTTGCATCTATGCTGGTCACACGACTCACTTTCTGTTCATTTGTTCTTATATCTTCGAGGAAGTAAGTGCGCGTCTCTGTGATGGGTGCCATCTGTAAAACACACTTCTTTGATCGCTCGTAAAACGCTAATTTACGTTGAGCGCTAAAGGGCACTCGCGTAAGCCACGATTGTTACAGGTACCACATTTGCATATAGGGACGGTTACTTACTCCTCCCTCCCCTACTATAAATACATTCAGTTTTGAGGTATGACGCCTTAACACGGCTTGACGTCGGATCTTCGATGCAACAGGTCACAAATTATTCGCTCACCAAGGTCGCGTGACCAGGATTTACGTAAATATGATGTGAATCCTCTCGACCAATGAATGATGGGGGTGTGTCACTTCCGAATCACACTATAAAATGCGGACAGGGAAACTGGACTATGTCCAATAGATGTATCCATTTGGTTTACATAACAGCGGCATCATCTGCAGGTGTTGTTTGATCCATCCATTCTTGTTTTTCTAGGAAGTGGGTAAGTACGCTTTGAAGTTTTATTTCTCCTCGAAAAAGCATACCACATGAACCGTGGGATTAGATTAGCCTAACGTTTTAAAATTGATGCGTGCTCACCTGAGCATTTTATTTCCAGCTAACAGAATGACCCGAGATTACAAAAAAGAATCCGTTTAGTCAGTACATAATAAACATTAGCACTTGTGACGTATATTCTAAATTAACTTTTCTTTTTAGTTTCTTTCCCTATGTAAATTTGTTCTGAGTTATACTTCACACTTAACGTGATATCTTTTCTCTCAAACGAATACTGTTGGCAACATAATTGAGGTGGAATGAACGTGACGTATGCCTGTTATTAGATAAGAACCAGAGATATAAACTACGAGAAAACAGTTGCTTGTGGAGCGTGGTGTGTGGAGCGTTTAATGTGGAATGTGGAGTGTTGATACCGATTTGTTATGTGAAGTGCTATATCTGTGCTGGAGAAATAAAGCATCATTTCCGTAAGTTTGGCTTCTGTATCAATACTTCGTCTGGCCGTTAAGGTTTAATATAGGAACTACACTAACGGAAAAAAAATCCCAACACCAAGAAGGGGTTGTGTTAGATAAACGACAGTTGGTAGGCGGTGAGAGTACATCTGTAAGATGACGTCTATGCAAATTTCGCGCTCGGCGCATACGTGTGGCGCTAGTAGCGCCCCTCGGAACATGCAAAGCAGGTTTACTGTAAATACGCGCTGTAACGTTCGTGAGCGTTAGTTATCGTTGAGATTCGACGTAGTGTGTTGATGTTAGTCAAGAATGCCTTTAAGAAGACGAAGAAGCCATTATCAACAGCTCACGGAGTTTGAACGAGGTCGTGTAATAGGGCTACGAGAAGGTGGATTTTCGTTCCGCAATATTGCAGAAAGACTTGGCAGGAATGTAGCCACTGTGCATGATTGTTGGCAGCGGTGGTCAAGGGAAGGTACTGCCTCAAGAAGACCGTGTTCCGGCCGGCCACGTGGCACTACTGAGACGGAAGACCGCCGTGTGCGGCGTATGGCAGTGGCGCATTGTACCGCGTCTGCGGCAGCAATTTGAGCTGCAGTTGCCACCACAGTAACACAACGAACTGTTACTAATCGGTTACTTGAAGGACAGCTCCGAGCCAGATGCCCTGTAGCGTGCATTCCACTTACTCCAAACCACTGCCGTTTGCGACGTCAGTGGTGTCAAGCTAGAGCTCATTGGAGGACGGAGTGGAGATCTCTTGTGTTTTCTGATGAAAGCCGGTTTTGCCTGGGTGCCAGTGATGTCCGTGTGTTGGTTAGAAGGAGGCCAGGCGAGCGCCTGCAACCAACCTGTCTGCGGCCGAGACACACTGGACCTACACCTGGAGTTATGGTCTGGGGAGCAATTTCCTATGACAGCAGGAGCACTCTCGTGGTTATCCCACGCACCCTGACGGCACAGTTGTACGTCGGTCTGGTGATTCAACCTGTTGTGCTGCCATTCATGAACAGCATTCCAGTGGGTGTTTTCCAACAGGATAACGCTCGCCCGCATACCGCTGTTGTAACCCAACATGCTCTACAGAGTGTCGACATGTTGCCGTGGCCTGCTAGATCACCAGATCTTTCACCAATCGAGCACGTATGGGACATCCTTGGACGACAACTCCAGCGTCACCCCCAACCAGCAATAACCGTCCCTGTATTGACCGACCAAGTGCAACAGGCATGGAACTCCATCCCACAAACTGACATCCAGCACCTGTACGACACAATGCATGAACGTTTGCGTGCTTGCATTCAACATTCTGGCGGTTACACCGGTTATCAATGTACCAGCATTTCACATTTAAAATGGCTCTTCTCGCGCTTACGTTAAGCTGTGATCTTGAAACCTTAATCGATTGAATATGTTACCTATACAAATGTATTGCCGCCATTTCATTCCTCTACAACTATTTTTTCGTGGTGTTGGGATTGTTTTTTCCGTCAGTGTATTTCATCGTATGGATATGTTTTTGAAATAACGTATCAGTACGAAAAGACTTTATGTTATACAGTCTGTTGTTGTATGCCTCCAGCTCAGAAGGAATCAGTTGTGCTCAGTAACGAGAAAGACTTCGATATGTAAAAACTTCACGGATCCACTCGATGAGTTACTCTGATGTGCATATTCATTCGAGTATTTTACGCCGAAAGAACTCAGACCGCAGATCACATTTCGTCCGGTTTGTGCGTGTCTCCAAGACGAACCAAATAAGATAAACATTAGGAGTCTGTAAATAGCGCATACTCAGAAAGATTCATCAGTGCACAGAAAGGATGGTGTTCGCTCAGCAAGGAATGGGTTTTCGAACTTTAAAAACTTCACGAATCCGCTCAAACAGTTCATCTTGATGTGCATATTCACGTGAGTATTTTACGCAGAACGAATTGAGACCACAGATCAGATTCTGTCCGGTTAGTTTGTGTCTCCAAGACGAGTCGAGTAGGATAAACAATATAAGTCGCTTGTCTGTAAATAGCGCCTGCTCAGAAAGTTTCATCTGTGCACAGAAAATATCGTGTCCGCGCAGCAAGGAATGGGTGTCCGAACTTTAAGAACTTCACGGATTCGCTCAAACAGTTCATCTTGATGTGCATATTCATTCGAGTATTTTACGCAGAAAGAACTGAGAACGGAGATCCGATTTCGTCCGGTTAGTACGTGTCTCCAAGACGAGACAAGTAAGATAAACATTATGAGTCTGTAAATAGCCCATGCTCAGAAAGTTTCATTTGTGCACAAAAAGGATGGCGTTCGCGCAGTACTGAATGGGTTCTCGTTCTTTAAAAACTTCACGGATCAGCAGAATGAGTTATCCAGATCAGTGGCGTATATTCGAGGCTAGTTGCGAAGCCCAGAGTATACACAAATAAAAATCAATTATCAACGGTATTAAGATATGTCGATGCTTTCGGTGCGAAAAACCAAACACAAGCGGATTCGCTTCTTTCGATTATGAGAATCAGTCTGACGAGCGATGACCAACGGCATAACGCAAGCAGGTCTTCGAGTGTCTTCGCTGTTCTGACGCAAATAACTTCGATACGATCGCCTGCTAGCGTTTCCATGACAACATGAATCTCTTTTCTGATTGCTCAAAGCAGATCAGAAAAGAGATTCATGTTGAATCTCTTTTAACCATTGCGCAAAGCAATGGTTCGCTCAAAAGAGAAGACTTCGGACTACCTTAGTCTTCTGCGTGTTTCGCGAGAGTGGTTTCAATTTGTGTGAAGTGTCAATGAATTAAAATCAGAGATATTTTATCTTGAATTCGTGGCTTTGTTGGATTCGAACTGTTTTGATAAATTTTGTGAAAGCTTCCCTGAACATCTACTATCAGAGCTTAAAGTGGTTCCACCTAAAATCTCTGCCTGATGTTTCCAACGGTAAAACTTCTTTACATATTTTCTTCGCAATTAATGTATTCCCTAGGATGAAAATTTGCAAATCGATAAAACTAACTTTAAGTTATAGCATGGGATACTTAATACGTGCTAAAACATAACCAGAATTATATAAAAAATCAATCATTTTTGTTAAAGTAATGTTCATACCTCTTAATAGATGGCGCTACCTGTAAAGTGATGATCTCAGTGCACAAAAAATGTTGGACTGTTTAATTATAGTTATGTTTTAGCAAGTGTTAAATATTTCATGCTATAACTTAAAGTTATTTTTATCCATGTGCAAATTTTCATCCTTGGGAATACATTAATTGCGAAGAAAATATGTAAAGAAGTTTTACCATTGGAAATATGAGGCAGAGATTTTACGTGAAACCACCTTAAAGAACTCTATGCTTCAAATTTCGATATAGCTCGATTAAAAAATGAACTGAAGATGTTTTATTCCTTTGATGAATACAAAACAAATCAGTAAGAAACATTACTTGTCACATAAAGTTGAATAATTGGACATAGTGTTTATTGAGGTGTACAAATTAGCAGATCAATATTAAACTCTTCATCAACAACTGCAACTGCAAAAAGAAGTTTTTCCGTATTAAAAAGAATCAAGAGATATATTAGAGCCACACAAGAACATGTACATTCGAGCAACTTGGGTGGTTTGTTAATAGAGAAAAACGTTATTTTTAAATATGAAAAAGTACTCGGAAGAAGCATTTTTGTGAAAACGTAGCACTCAAGTTCACACAAAAGGAAAGAAGAATGGAGTTCGTGTACAAATAAGGGTTCAAATCCTAATCTTCATAATTATTTGGTATCATGTTAGCAATAGCATGCACCCAAAATTTAGAAAAAATGTTACTTACTTAATATTTAAAAATAAACTTCGCAATTAAATAAAAACAGTACTGTGGGGGAAGGGAGGGGGGGCTTGAGATAGCCCAGGTCTGGGACCCAAGGTACGCCACTGATCCAGACGTGCATATTCATCCAAGTATTTTACGCCGAAAGAACTGATACCGCAGATCAGTTTTTCAGAAGGAAGAGAAGCAATGCAGTTTGACACCCATCAAGGACCCTTAACGACATCAAAGACAAAGGAAAATATAGAAAAGATGAGAAACTTAGGAGAGAATGATCCTCGTCTACTGTTAGATTGGTTTCAGAAGAACTTATTATCAATAGAGAAACTGTCCGATGTTGTGACTCAAAGTCTGCAAATGAAAAAGTGAGCGCGGAAGTTGAGGAATCCCGCCGATTAACAAATGCAAAGAAGGAAGAAAATTTGCGCTGAGCAAACAAATGAGTACTTGGCTAAACAGACTCGTCAATGAAGATGAAATATTAATTTCTCCGGTATGATATTCAGCTTAAAAGACAGAGTATGCAATGGAAAATTTCAAATTCAGGGCTTCCCAAAACGACTCGAAGTCAAATTCGAAGGTGAAGATCATGTTGTTGTTTTTTACTACAAAGGGATAGTTCACCGAGAGTTTATTCCACCACGACAGACTGCAAAACGGATAGTTCACAGAGAGTTTATCCCACCATGACAGACTGCAAAGGGTTAGTTCACCTAGAGTTTATTCCACCACGATGGACTACAAAGGGATAGTTCACGGAGAGTTCATTCCAACGAGACTGCAAGGGGATAGTTCTCAGATAGTTTATTCCACCACGACAGATTAGAAAGAGATAGTTCACCGAGGGTTTATTCCATCACGATAGACTGCAAATAGATAGTTCACCGAGAGTTTATTCCACCACGTCAGACTGCAAAACGGATAGTTCACCGATAACTTTTTCCACCACAACAGACTGCAAAACGGATAGTTCACCGATAACTTTTTCCATCACAACAGACTGAAAAGGGATAGTTCACAGAGAGTTTATTCCACCATGGCAGGCTGCAAAGGGTTAGTTCACCTAGAGTTTATTCCACCACGATATATATTACAAAGGGATAGTTCACGGAGAGTTTGTTCCAACGAGACTGCAACGGGATAGTTCTCAGAGAGTTTATTCCATCACGACAGATTAGAAAGAGATAGTTCACCGAGGGTTTATTCCATCACGACAGACTGCAAAACGGATAGTTCACCGAGAATTTTTTCCACCACAACAGACTGAAAAGGGATAGTTCACAGAGTTTATTCCATCACGACAGACTGCAAAACGGACAGTTCACCGATAATTTATTCCACCACGACAGACTGCAAATGAATAGTTCACCGAGAGTTTATTCCATCACGACAGACTGGAAAGGGATAGTTCACTGAGAGTTTATTCCACCACGACAGACTGCAAAACGGATAGTTCACCAGAATTTTATTCCACCACGACAGACTGCAAAGGGATATAGTTCACAGAGAGTTTATTCCACCACAACAGACTGCAAAACGGATAGTTCACAGTTTATTACATCATGGCAAACTCCAAAACGAATAGTTCACCAAGAATTTATTTCACCATGATTGACTGCAAAGGGATAGTTCACCGAGAGTTTATTCCACCACGACAGACTGCAAAATGGATAGTTCACCGAAAATTTATTCCACCACGGAAGACTGTTAACAGGCCTTTTACTTAAAAGTTTTGAAACGTTTTTGACAAAGAATTCGTCTAGTGAAGCTAAATTTGTTTTTAGAGAAGCAAATCCTCCACTACGACAATGCAGCTTCACACACAGCAATTTCTATTGAGTTTATGGCCAACAAATCAACTGTCGATCTTGAACACACGGGTTGTTTTCCAAAACTCGCTCCGTGCAATTATTTTTCTTTTTCCAAAGGCTGAAGAAAGTTCTGGAAGGCTTCCATTACCATACAATCGAAGAAGCACTCGACGGCAGTTCTAAACAGCTTGCAAGAAAATGACTTCAAGAACTGTTTCGACGGGAGGAAATAACTCTGGAATTTGTGCATCGCCGCGAAAGGAAATTATTTCGAAAGTGATCCCCTTAGTTCCGAATGAAATTCTCCACAGAAGAAGTGGTAAGTCCAATCTCTTAATTTAACTATAGGTCCATCTAGTGTATTGACGGTTTGACTTTCCTAGTTTGTGAGCTGTTACTGCACTTCCAGTTGGTTTGTTCCAATTATTTTCTGATTGCAAAAGAAAAAAGACATTTAGAACTATTGAAGCATAGGACAAATGAAAACGTGATCAGTAAATTTCTGAAGACTACAGAATTCATTTAAGAATCGTCGACTAATCGCTAATAGATGTATATGTATATCAAGGATATACACGAGGCTTCAGCTCCCCCCCCCCTCCGTAAATGGTCTAACGACCTTCTGATAACAAAAAAATATAAGGTATTTTTAATTAAATAAAAAGGAACTATATACCAACTATACCTATACTAGTTATACTATTTTAAGTATAGTTCTTCTTAGTGTAGAATAGAAATCGAAGGATCCAAACTTTCACACTTCAACCAGATGGCTTTTTCAAGGAAGCTAGACAGCAAACTGCGAAGTTTGCTGTCTACCTTTATTGAAAAAGCCATCTGGTTGAGCGCTAAAGCTTGGAAGCTTCGATTTCTAATCTATACCGAGAAATTCGGATTGTTAATATAGTTATACTATTTTAGATAAGTTATTTTTTCCCACCAAATGAGTGATCTCCCTTAATGTGAAGTACATGCTGGGCTCAAGGCCGCAGCTATCAGAAAGATCATTCTCTAATGCAGACATTTGACGTGGACTAAGAACATCAAACAAAGGTCATCCCTCTTTCCACGTTTATAATTGATTCACGGAAAAATTCCCGTTGGCCGCCACCGGGAATCGAACCCAGGGTATGCTTCCACTGCACCACAGCGACCTCGAACTCCTCCAGACTCACATACACTAACTGCCAAGCCAATTGGCAGATTGCTTCTTAGAGCCCCGCACAATGCTGGGGATTCACCAAAGATGGTAACTGAACAAATAATTAAAAGGCGAATGAATAATTAATACAGACATTTGGCGTGGACCAAGACGCAATATGCCAATTGGCTTGGCAGTTAGTGTATGTGAGTCTGGAGGAATTCGTGGCCACTGTGGTGCAGTGGAAGCATATCCGGCGCGTAACTGGGAGACCTGGGTTCGATTCCCGGTGGCAGCCAATGAGAATTTTCCCGTGACTCCCTTATAAACGTGGAAAGATCATTCTCTATTTCGCGATGGGATCCATTTTAAACAACTGATATATGGCAAACTATAAATCATAACGCATTGCAATTTTTACGGCATAAACTCACAACTATCATCCCCCTTTTACACACACACAAAATTTAAGAAAAAGTAATTTTCAGATTTTTAAACATTTTTTTAAAGACACAAAGGAAAGGAACGAGCGGCTTATCCTGTCTTCAGCGTTAACCACACAGGAAAGTTCTAGTCTCGTGACCTGCTGCCATGGTGATGCAGCTATTTAAATAGCACTCTCTTCTCATTGGGTGCAGTGTTCGAAGTGGGCCGGTATGGGGCGGTATGGCATATCGGTAGTTAACAAAAATGAAAGTGAGCATACCGGCAGTTAAAAAAACATTATTTACCATACTGGTATGTAATAAATTATAAACCCGTCACAAACTACGTTAAGAAATTAGGGTGAAAACAAACATTTTAACGCACAAATCGGCAAATGACATTTTTAACGGGAAAAAAATCAAAAAATGATTAGCAGCTGGCACTGATAAGACGTAAGAAGTAGAAGCATGGTGTCAGAATTCTTGTTAATACGAAAAGTGGGTGGTGGGGTGAAAAGTGAAACAGTCTGAAAAAGACCACAAACTCTTCAATGAAGGTTTTTTTTTTTAATTATTACATTAATTTCTTTAATATTATATACATTAAGTTTTAATACCAAAAAAAAAAAAAAAAATGTGGAATGCTATGTATTTCTTCTGAAACCTCCTATTTATACCATGTGGATCTATGGTCGACTCCGACCTTTGACTCCATTTCGCCCATTTTCAATAGGGTTCGTCCCCAGGTGGTCCCCTACTACATACTAAAATATCATTCAAATCGAACCATATTTACGCAAGTTATGACGCGTAAGGGCAATAGAATGGATCCCGCTCCTATGTCGTGAACTTTGACCCCAGTTCGTCCATTTTCAATAGGGTTCGTCCCCATGTGGTTCCTTAGCATGTACTGAAATTTCATTGAAATCGAACCATATTTACGCAAGTTATGACGCATAAGAGCAATGGAATGGATCCCGCTCCTATGTCATGACCTTTGACTCCATTTCGCCCATTTTCAATAGGGTTCGTCCTCATGTGGTCCCCTACCACATACTAAAATTTCATCGAAATCGAACCATATTTACGCAAGTTATGACGCATAAGGGCAATGGAATGGATCCCGCTCCTATGTCGCGACCTTTGATCTCATTAACCACATTTTCAATAGGGTTCGTCCCCAGGTGGTCCCCTACCACATACTAAAATTTCATCGAAATCGAACGATTGTTACGCGAGTTATCGTGCGGACAGACGGACAAAGCTGGTGCATATACGCTTCTTCAACCGTATGGTTGGAAAGCGTAAAAGAGCAAAGAGGGGAAATGGAAGTGTGTTCGTCCGCAAATTGTTCGACCACTTTTAAATGACCTAGATATCTGAAAATTTTCATGCTGATAGGCCTTAAGGTTCGTATACCTAGAGAAGTACGGAAAAAAAAAAAAAAGAAAAAGAAAAAAAAAAAAAGAAAAAGAAAAAAAAAAGGTCGGCTTTGGAACTTGAATTTTTCGCGAATTGTTTGACCACTTCTAAATAATCTAGAGATCTAAAAATAAGTATGTTGGTAGGTCTTAAAGTCCGGATACCTGCACGAAAACAAGAAAACAAAATGCACGAAAACAAGAAAACAACAAGAACAAAAAAAACAACAACAGCGCTTTGAAACATTGTCTGCTTGAATATTTCTACCACTAAAACACCTAGAAAAAAGTCTGAAAACAAAATTTTTCAAAATGGCGGCTTAGCTTTGCTGTTTTAAAATGTATATAGGTTTAAAGATAATTTTCTCAGAATCACTGAAATGCTTTTGAAAATCTCAAATTTTTATTTAAAATTCAGGGGCGCCAAAGCCTACTACGTTTTACGTCAAACCGTATGCATTGACGTCACGACGCTATTCTAAATCGTAAAACAGTTACGGATTTTAAATTACTTTTCTTTCCCTTAGTTACTTTTCCCTTTCTTTATGTTCAAAAAATGAATTTATAGATTCACCGTTCGGAGAACGGGCATGATTGCTAGTCTTTCAAAATAAAGTTTAATCCCTTCTTTTCATATGAATGGGTTATTTTAGTGGAAAATTTTCCAGCTTGGAAAGGTTTTACTAATTTTTGTTTATGGCCCAACCGAGCAGTGGCGACGCCAGCACTTCAGAAGTGGATGGGATATTAGGGAACTATCGTACGGGTGGGTGGTGGGTTCAAATTTTGAAGTTCTTGGAAGAAAGTCTGCTGAAACATTCCGTTCATGTGTTACGGCGGAAATTCTTCTAATTTCGGACACATTGCTTCAGGTAGAGAAATACTCAAATTCGAGATTTAATTACCTAATTAATTATATTAATTAATCAACATAACTAATTAATCACTTCTAATTAGAGTAATTCCTCATTGGGTTTGCAAAATAATTGATAATTATCCCTCCCCAGGGTGCATAAAGATTTGCCGTTTTCTTTTTCCCTTCGCGTGGGAAGGAGATCGGAATGCAAACGCCAGGCGCAAAATTCCGCAAACGAAGTGAAAGGTATTTTCATTGCCAGGCATTTGCGAAAACTCAGCACGGCGGATTACATACTACAGCCTTAGCTAATAGTCCAGCGGCGATTATACGGCGAAAGTCCAAATCAAGTAAAAGAAAGTCCAATAACTTTTATCTTCTCCTGCCTAAATCTGGTCAGAAGGTAAAACTTATGTAATAACTGTCACCCAGTCTCTGTGTCGGGGAACATAACTCAGACGGGCATATTCAAAGAATTACAAAGGTAATCTCGATTAGCCTGATAATGAAACTACGAAACAGCGTGACAGTGACAATTAGGGTCAGATAAATTTTTAAAGGGCTTAACTCGGCAGATCAGATCAGATCAGATCATATGTAGAGGATTTTAGGAAGGGAGTGCCTAACCCCAGGTCTTAAACAGCCCTTAGAAATAGGAAGTTCGGAGATTTGGGCTAGAGTGCCCGATAGGAAAGTGACACGGAAGCGAGGTAGAAGACACCCTTATTTACAACCGGGGGACAGTACCTGTGGCCCGAGGGCTTAACGTGCCCACAATGCTCTTGTAGATCAGATCAGATCATATGTAGAGGATATTAGGAAGGGAGTGTCTGACCCCAGGTCTTAAACAGCCCTTAGAAATAGGAAGTTCGGAGATTTGGGCTAGAGTGCCCGATAGGAAAGTGACACGGAAGCGAGGTAGAAGACGCCCTTATTTACTACCGGGGGCCAGTACCTGTGGCCCGAGGGCTTAACGTGCCCACAATGCTCTTGTAGATCAGATCAGATCATATGTAGAGGATTTTAGGAAGGGAGTATCTGACCCCAGGTCTTAAACAACCCTTAGAAATAGGAAGCTAGGAGATTTGGGCTAGAGTGCCCGATAGGAAAGTGACACGGAAGCGAGGTAGAAGACGCCCTTATTTACTACCGGGGGCCAGTACCTGTGGCCCGAGGGCTTAACGTGCCCACAATGCTCTTGTAGATCAGATCAGATCATATGTAGAGGATTTTAGGAAGGAAGTGTCTGACCCCAGGTCTTAAACAACCCTTAGAAATAGGAAGCTAGGAGATTTGGGCTAGAGTGCCCGATAGGAAAGTGACACGGAAGCGAGGTAGAAGACGCCCTTATTTACTACCGGGGGGCCAGTACCTGTGGCCCGAGGGCTTAACGTGCCCACAATGCTCTTGTAGATCAGATCAGATCATATGTAGAGGATATTAGGAAGGGAGTGTCTGACCCCAGGTCTTAAACAGCCCTTAGAAATAGGAAGTTCGGAGATTTGGGCTAGAGTGCCCGATAGGAAAGTGACACGGAAGCGAGGTAGAAGACGCCCTTATTTACTACCGGGGGCCAGTACCTGTGGCCCGAGGGCTTAACGTGCCCACAATGCTCTTGTAGATCAGATCAGATCATATGTAGAGGATATTAGGAAGGGAGTGTCTGACCCCAGGTCTTAAACAACCCTTAGAAATAGGAAGCTAGGAGATTTGGGCTAGAGTGCCCGATAGGAAAGTGACACGGAAGCGAGGTAGAAGACGCCCTTATTTACTACCGGGGGGCCAGTACCTGTGGCCCGAGGGCTTAACGTGCCCACAATGCTCTTGTAGATCAGATCAGATCATATGTAGAGGATATTAGGAAGGGAGTGTCTGACCCCAGGTCTTAAACAAACCTTAGAAATAGGAAGCTAGGAGATTTGGGCTAGAGTGCCCGATAGGAAAGTGACACGGAAGCGAGGTAGAAGACGCCCTTATTTACTACCGGGGGGCCAGTACCTGTGGCCCGAGGGCTTAACGTGCCCACAATGCTCTTGTAGATCAGATCAGATCATATGTAGAGGATATTAGGAAGGGAGTGTCTGACCCCAGGTCTTAAACAACCCTTAGAAATAGGAAGCTAGGAGATTTGGGATAGAGTGCCCGATAGGAAAGTGACACGGAAGCGAGGTAGAAGACGCCCTTATTTACTACCGGGGGGCCAGTACCTGTGGCCCGAGGGCTTAACGTGCCCACAATGCTCTTGTAGATCAGATCAGATCATATGTAGAGGATTTTAGGAAGGGAGTGTCTGACCCCAGGTCTTAAACAAACCTTAGAAATAGGAAGCTAGGAGATTTGGGCTAGAGTGCCCGATAGGAAAGTGACACGGAAGCGAGGTAGAAGACGCCCTTATTTACTACCGGGGGCCAGTACCTGTGGCCCGAGGGCTTAACGTGCCCACAATGCTCTTGTAGATCAGATCAGATCATATGTAGAGGATATTAGGAAGGGAGTGTCTGACCCCAGGTCTTAAACAACCCTTAGAAATAGGAAGCTAGGAGATTTGGGCTAGAGTGCCCGATAGGAAAGTGACACGGAAGCGAGGTAGAAGACGCCCTTATTTACTACCGGGGGCCAGTACCTGTGGCCCGAGGGCTTAACGTGCCCACAATGCTCTTGTAGATCAGATCAGATCATATGTAGAGGATATTAGGAAGGGAGTGTCTGACCCCAGGTCTTAAACAACCCTTAGAAATAGGAAGCTAGGAGATTTGGGCTAGAGTGCCCGATAGGAAAGTGACACGGAAGCGAGGTAGAAGACGCCCTTATTTACTACCGGGGGGCCAGTACCTGTGGCCCGAGGGCTTAACGTGCCCACAATGCTCTTGTAGATCAGATCAGATCATATGTAGAGGATTTTAGGAAGGGAGTGTCTGACCCCAGGTCTTAAACAACCCTTAGAAATAGGAAGCTAGGAGATTTGGGCTAGAGTGCCCGATAGGAAAGTTACACGGAAGCGAGGTAGAAGACGCCCTTATTTACTACCGGGGGCCAGTACCTGTGGCCCGAGGGCTTAACGTGCCCACAATGCTCTTGTAGATCAGATCAGATCATATGTAGAGGATTTTAGGAAGGGAGTGTCTGACCCCAGGTCTTAAACAAACCTTAGAAATAGGAAGCTAGGAGATTTGGGCTAGAGTGCCCGATAGGAAAGTGACACGGAAGCGAGGTAGAAGACGCCCTTATTTACTACCGGGGGGCCAGTACCTGTGGCCCGAGGGCTTAACGTGCCCACAATGCTCTTGTAGATCAGATCAGATCATATGTAGAGGATTTTAGGAAGGGAGTGTCTGACCCCAGGTCTTAAACAAACCTTAGAAATAGGAAGCTAGGAGATTTGGGCTAGAGTGCCCGATAGGAAAGTTACACGGAAGCGAGGTAGAAGACGCCCTTATTTACTACCGGGGGCCAGTACCTGTGGCCCGATTGCTTAACGTGCCCGCAATGCTCTTGTAGATCAGATCAGATCATATGTAGAGGATTTTAGGAAGGGAGTGTCTGACCCCAGGTCTTAAACAAACCTTAGAAATAGGAAGCTAGGAGATTTGGGCTAGAGTGCCCGATAGGAAAGTGACACGGAAGCGAGGTAGAAGACGCCCTTATTTACTACCGGGGGCCAGTACCTGTGGCCCGAGGGCTTAACGTGCCCACAATGCTCTTGTAGATCAGATCAGATCATATGTAGAGGATTTTAGGAAGGGAGTGTCTGACCCCAGGTCTTAAACAAACCTTAGAAATAGGAAGCTAGGAGATTTGGGCTAGAGTGCCCGATAGGAAAGTGACACGGAAGCGAGGTAGAAGACGCCCTTATTTACTACCGGGGGGCCAGTACCTGTGGCCCGAGGGCTTAACGTGCCCACAATGCTCTTGTAGATCAGATCAGATCATATGTAGAGGATTTTAGGAAGGGAGTGTCTGACCCCAGGTCTTAAACAAACCTTAGAAATAGGAAGCTAGGAGATTTGGGCTAGAGTGCCCGATAGGAAAGTGACACGGAAGCGAGGTAGAAGACGCCCTTATTTACTACCGGGGGGCCAGTACCTGTGGCCCGAGGGCTTAACGTGCCCACAATGCTCTTGTAGATCAGATCAGATCATATGTAGAGGATTTTAGGAAGGGAGTGTCTGACCCCAGGTCTTAAACAAACCTTAGAAATAGGAAGCTAGGAGATTTGGGCTAGAGTGCCCGATAGGAAAGTGACACGGAAGCGAGGTAGAAGACGCCCTTATTTACTACCGGGGGGCCAGTACCTGTGGCCCGAGGGCTTAACGTGCCCACAATGCTCTTGTAGATCAGATCAGATCATATGTAGAGGATTTTAGGAAGGGAGTGTCTGACCCCATGTCTTAAACAACCCTTAGAAATAGGAAGCTAGGAGATTTGGGCTAGAGTGCCCGATAGGAAAGTGACACGGAAGCGAGGTAGAAGACGCCCTTATTTACTACCGGGGGCCAGTACCTGTGGCCCGAGGGCTTAACGTGCCCACAATGCTCTTGTAGATCAGATCAGATCATATGTAGAGGATTTTAGGAAGGGAGTGTCTGACCCCGGGTCTTAAACAACCCTTAGAAATAGGAAACTAGGAGATTTGGGCTAGTGCCCGATAGGAAATTGACACGGAAGCGAGGTAGAAAGGGGGAGGAAGACGCCTTTATTTATTACAGGGGGCCAGTGCCCGGGGTCCGATGGCTTAACGTGCCCATCCGACGCACGGCGGGTATTTAGTGGTTCGAACGTTCGTACCTGCTCAGGATCGAACCTGAGGTCATCTCCATGGCGGTCACGAACGCTGTCCATTGGGCCACCCGCGGGCCGCTTAATTCGGCAGATGGTTAGCTGGCCAGAGGAACATCTGCTCGAAATAGCCACTGGTCAGTGTCCACCGGACCACTAGTGGACGAGTGTGGGGGGGGGTAACCCCAGGAACCAATGAAGGCGAAGGTGACAGTGACACCTCCATGAGGTGAGAACACACGCCTAGGAGCACGGCAGATAGCGAAACCGACGGGGAAAATAAAAGCGAAAGCTTGGAGGAATCGGGGCGATGTCTGTGCGTGGGACAAAAAGTCAGACTGATAAATGTCTTAATATGTTAGGTGTCTTTAGAAGGTAGCAGTGGAAAAGATGCTAAGTTGATGGTTAGTATGATAAGAAATAATAATGTTAGGAGAAGAAGCTGTACGAGTACCGACGTCTCTTTAATTAAACCCGGGCTGCGGTTCTATTCATGAAGGATACCAGCTTTGTATCGCGGAGACAAGAAGGAACCGCTAACGTAGAAGTCCCATCATCAACTCCAGGAACAAGAGGTTTTTTTGTTTGTTTTTTTGATTGAAGGTTTAACTACCACCGTGAACAACTCAGCGGGCTATAAGCAGTCGCCCGTCCCTAATTTAGGAATTTAGGGTCACTGGTTCCAGGAGAGAGCCAGTATTGTAAGACAAACACAACATCCATGCCCAGTGGCGCCCATATGACTACTTCTAGGGGGGGGGGTGCAAGAAAAATCCTTACCTTCTTCAATGCCGTAAATGTACAAAATACTAAAATACAACAAAAATAACTGATACAATCAATCATTAATATCTTATTATTTTTAAAAATGCTTTAAAAAAAGATTTCGTCACCAACAACTACCTTCCCCCTTTCCATGCCTGACGGTATTCGAACCCGGACTCCTTCTCTGACGAATGATTAGAAGCCATCGCTTAGACCACTACGCCACCGGGGCGGCCAACAAGAGATGAATAGCAGTAGATTCAGGGTAAGACATCATCCAAATATTCAATCCCTTGCATGCTGAGTATTCACTGAAAGCTGCAGTCGTCTAAGCGATGGCTTCTGATTATTCGTCCGAGATAGGTCTGGGTTCGAATCCCGGTGAGGCATGGGTGTTGTGATCGTCTTACGGCACTGGCCCTTCCCTGGAACCAGTGGCCCTAAATTAGAGACGAGCGACTAGTTTTATTTGTTTTTTCTGCTGAAGCTAGAACACAAGAACATTTTATCTCCAAATTTACAGCAAATTTTAGTTGTCATGAAAACATTTACGAATATCTGTGGATTTATTACTATAATTTTACAAAAGATTAAATGCATTAATAATTTAGATATTGGCTATTCAAAAAACCTGCTTCGGAGGAGGGCGATCGCCCTCTTGGATTCGCTATAGTCTCTAGCCCCTCCCCCAATAGCTATCGTCGTGTGTCGGCGCCTATGTTTAGGGATTACTACAAAAGAACATTCATCAAATTATAGCTGTTTTTTTTTTTTTTTTTGGGGTTGGAGGTTTAACGACCACCGTGAGCAACTCAATGGGCTATAAGCAGTCGCCCGTCCCTAATTTAGGGTCACTGGTTCCAGGGAAGGGAGAGAGCCAGTGCTGTAAGACAAACACAACATCCATGCCTGACCAGGATTCGAACCCGGACCCCTTACGGACGAATGATCAGAGGCCAACGCCTTAGACCACTGCGCCACCGGGGCGGCTTATAGCTGTTCTTTCACAATGTGAATAAATGTAGTGTATAAATACTTTTTTAGAAATTTCTGCACATCCTCTGCCTATTTTTTTTTTTTTCACGACTACATCCTTGGATGGAAATCCAAGGATGTATTCGTGAAAATAAGGAGCGCCAACTGCACCAAATTATTTAGGGGGGAGGCGTGAAGATATCAGACGTAGGAGGGGACACGTCTTTTCCATTGTCAGGACGAAAAAAAAAGGGCGTAAAGATAAACTACGAGATTCTACGCATATTTTAAAACACAATTGTAATTGCTCATCGGCAAATGGACAAAAAAACAGAAATATTCTTTTGCTGAATATTAATATTTTAAAAAATATAACTCAGCTTGTGATTTTATAAAAATATCCAAGGAGATTTTACTTCCAAACGTTTATAAAAAATGAGAAATCAGCGCGATTACTCAAAGAACAAGAAGCGCAAAAAATAGATAAATAAAGGCGCTAGAGATTATATGTTTCTATATTTTTATTTATTAATTTTATTTTTTATAATTGTCTTAAACATTAACCACATATCATGAGAACATGTCAAACACAATACGGAGCTGGCAACCAAGTTTCCAAATGAGCAATACGCTATAAATGGGAAAAAAAGAGTTTACTTATTTTGTTATTTATTATTTTTTTGGAAATAAAGCGCTTTGGCCTCATAAGTTGGAGCTTGGTCCATCTTATAAATAATAATGCAATTCTAAAAAGGAAATAAATGTATTTTTTGCAATTAGCACAGCATACGATAGTCTCAATAGCATAGTGAAATATTTTTTCCCTGTAAAATTATTTCAACTCACGCATTTCGAAAACGACATACGGACACAAAAAACTAAAAACAGGGCCAAAAATATTGAGTTGGCACTGCCCCCTACAAAAATTATTAGTCGGCGCCTATGGATGGGGATAACGTTTAACTGAAAAAGCACACATTATTTTATTTCCGTGGGCACATCTGATCTGGGTTCTATGTAGATCACCTACAAATATTTTTAATCAACCGAGGGGATTTACGAATTCTCACTTCATAGAAGACCTAATTTATGTCTTCGAGCCAGAGATTAACTTCTCTAACGAAGTTCAAAATAAACACTGGGCGTCTTTTCAAACATTTACACAGATGCAGTCACGTGTCGCCTCCTTCCGCGTCGCGTAGCACCCGCCAACTGCCAGAAGCAATATTAAATCAAATGGGAACACTTTTTTTAACCCTTTGCTTTTACAAAGCCTGGGGCTACTTCCTCGTGCGAGAAACTTGGCTGCTACCATTTCCTGGGAAGCGCCACTCGCTCCGAGGAACTCATGAATACAGTGATGTCATGGCTTCTTCTTATTGGCTAAAAGTGACATCATGAACAAGCTCATCTGCCATTGGTTGGAGAGGATGAGGTAATGGCTAAAAATAACGTATGTTGCAATATAACCAGGCGGTTCGAAAAGGCACGAGCTTTTGGTTGTGCCGATCGCGTGGAGTGCACGACAGTTGTGGCGAGTATTTATTTGCCGCAAATTTGAGTGATTTTTCAAGTTAAACGTATAGTACTTGGGATAATACATTTACGTATGATTAAATCACTGATTTTGTTCTTGAGGTAGGTGTTACTTTTCATCTAAAAACATCCACAATGTGTGTAACAGAAAAATTATGTAAACACGTAAATACGCCCTTTTAAAAACATCTGGCTAAAAACCTTAAACAACATTTGAATAGGCTTTAAATGTTTCCTATTAATAAATCTTTGGACTTTTATTTAAGCAACTTGGAAATTTGCTGGACTCGATTTAAATTGTGAGGAAATTATTTTTCGGAAATAGTCATTGTTTACATTTTTTGTTTAATAGTTTCTCCTGCTTCAAAAATGGAATGGACTCCCGATGCCGAGTTAATAAGAAAGATATATATATCGGCATGCATTCCTATTAGGGAAATTATTATGGATAGTGGTTTTCGTTATTGAAGAGTAAAAATTATCAATAATTTGTGAGATGTTAATATTCTTGTGTCAGAACTACTCTTGGGTTATGCAGTAATTTTCGTTTTTGAATTTATGGCTAAAAAAATGTCATGTTATTTGACTGCATAAGCTAAGGTCATTGTATCCTGTGTTTGTGAAGGCTATATGTTGTCATGGGTACTTTGCAGAAGGGGGGGGCGGCGGGGGGGACAGTGTACTGGCTAATGTTAATAATGCACCAAATCTCATTTTGTGATATTTCAGTATGTGAATTTCATTGATGAACATTAAAATTATTTTGATATGTGTAATATTATTTCACGCTTTACTTTGCAAAATTGTTAAAACTTGGAAACAAATAGAAAAAGAAATGAATCAGGAACTTAAATTTTTTTGCATTTGTGTAGTGAAGTAACTTTAAAAT
The DNA here is from genome assembly GCA_039090855.1 of Macrothele yani. Taxonomy (NCBI): domain Eukaryota; kingdom Metazoa; phylum Arthropoda; class Arachnida; order Araneae; family Macrothelidae; genus Macrothele; species Macrothele yani. The sequence continues at coordinate 104,355,563 of CM076999.1, read as the reverse complement.
TTGCAAAGATCTTTTATATAAGATTAGAAATTATTAAAATTATTTAGAATTTTGCACGAGTTAAATATTTTTTCATATCTTTAGTAAATAAAAAAAATATATATCTTGTGAATTTAGTATGATAATAAAAATATTTTAATTGAAGTGCCTACAGTATTTTTTTATTCTTTGATGCAGAATTCAACTTTGATTTTTTTTAATAATAGAATAGGAAAAACATAGGGTTACTTTTATTACATCCCCTTCCTTGCCTTTAAACATCATCATGTACCTTTACTTGAAGGAGTTTGGAATCCTCCCTCCCCCAAGTTCATTGTCCTACAAGTGGACTGGAGTTCATCATGCTATACCACATCTTCAATACTTGACCATATTTTTTTTTATAGATTACACCTGCTGTGAGTTTGAAAGCAACTTTGAACTGTTATTGTGAGAGTTGATTTTGACAATGACCACATGTAAAAAAAAAAAAAAAAAAATTATATGTGAATTTGTCAACACATAAATTTAGAAATATAGTTTCATATTTAAAAACAATCATGTAAAAATAATTCATATTTGAAGTGAATTTTTATATACAAACGCATGCTTCCCCATACCACATAGGCCATGTTTAATGGCATGAGCATTTTTCTGTTCCCCCTCCTCGGACAACAAATATAAGCACCGCATCAAAGAAGTTAATTGGTGCATAAAACTTGGCTGGAGTGGATTTGGAAGAAACTACAATTTTCGAGAGCAATTTACCATTATACCTTAGGAGAAGAGTGTTTAATCAATGCATGCTTCCAGTTCTTACTTATAGATCAGGGGTGCACAACCTTTTTATAAGTGGGGGCCAAGTTTATTTTTACATAATAAGTGGCGGGCCGCAAGTTACCTTTTCACATAGGCACTTGCCAAACCCAACCGCTAAAGCTAATTTTACTATTATCCGAATAACCTATTTTACCAGCAGACAAAAAATGTGTTTCAATACCATTTTTGTGTCCTCTAAATGGTTTAAATCCATTTTTGAAGTTTTTTGGCAAATTGCGTTATTAAGTTATCAAATTACTGATTTACAATCAACTTACTCCTAATTGGAAAAGGTTTAGGGGTATATAAAATAAAATAATACTATCACAAGGTTGTAAAATTTTTATTTTTACAAAAAACAGAATTCTTAACATCAAAGTATATAAAAAATTAAAATCAGTATATCGTCAAACTGACCATCAAATCAAGTAGTAGCCTAATGCTCCTAATGAGATGCTTGGCATTGTTTATTTTTCAATAGTCTGTCAATATCAGGTTCAATGTTAGAGATGGTAATGCGCAAGTTTCCCTCCAATAGTGTATCACTTAAACGGAAACGACACTTTGACTTTATTTGTTTCATCAAAGCAAACGATTGCTCGCATAAGTACGTACTTCCAAACAACGTTGCCGTTTTTAAAGCATGATCTTTGAGCAATTTCATTTCTTTCGGTAAGTAATTTTTGTAAAATTCTAGGAGAGAAACTTCAGAGTATTTTGTTTTTAACTCATTGTTACACTGAAGATCAATTAATTCCATCTGGAAATCTAGTGGCACTGACGCAACGTCAGTAGTGAATGGTAGAGAAAACATATCAAACAAAACCTCAAATTTTCTTATATCTTCAAATCGTCTTTTAAACTCATTGTGAAGGTCCACTACAAGAGATGCATATTTAGCCACATTTACATGGAATTCAGAACTTTCAACAAAACTTTTCATTGTTGGAAAATTTGCTAGTTAACGAAACATTTTTATAATTTTCTTATTTCAACTAGGGCCTACAATAATGGGAAAAAATCTCATCATTCACAATATATATATTCACGTTTTCAATAGTATAAAATATTTATCCGCGGGCCGCATAAACTGACTTTGAGGGCCGCAAGCGGGCCGCGGGTTGTGCACCCCTGTTATAGATCATAGACATGGGACTTAGACTCTAAAGAAAGACAGAGGATGCAGTCAACTGAAAGAAACATGGAGAGATGCATGTTTGGTGTAACCAAGATAAATAGATTGAAGAAACTTGAGGATTAGAAACATGGAGAGAAGCATGCTTGATGTAACCAAGATAAATAGATAGATAGAAGAAACTTGTGGATCCAGAAAATGACAAAAGTTGATGATCAAAGTAAATGCCCTTAAGTGGCAGTACACTGGACATACTGGTAAAACTGACCACTTTTGGACAACTGCAATATAGACTAGATACCAAAGTAATGAAGAAGACACACATGCAGAGAGATAGAAAGAGGAGAGAGATATGCATGGAATGCAATTTTTCAAAACAGAGTTCTGCAAAAGACTTGGGGAAGTCTTCATTCATTCAGTAGTGGATTGATGATTATTGATTATATCATCATTATTATCTATCCACTGCTGGATGAAGATCTCCCAATTTCTTCCACAACTTTGTCTTTAGTAAGTCTCCGAAATGCTTCTGAATTTCATCCACCCATCTCCCACATGGTATTCTTCTGGGGCAGTGGCGGCGGAACCGCCCAAGCCCGGTCAATAATTTCAACAGTTTCAGCCAACATTTTTATTTTTATTATTTATTTATTTGGCATATGTGCGATTGTTTTAATGTACTTTAGAAAGTTCCTGTAGGTAAGTGGTTCAGTGGTCCTAATTCCCAACAAAGCTCCTTAGGCATGATTTTTCTTCTGTTTGTTGCGGGAAGGTGCACCACGATTCAAAATTTTGGGCCCGGTCAACGAACTTCACTTCCCGCCGCCCCTGTTCTAGGGTCCTTTCCTGTCCCTTGGAATCCAGTCCTAATATTTTTGTTGTCCAAAGGTGGCCAGTTCTAGCAATATGTCGAGCCCGTTGCCATTTCAGTGATATTACTTCAAGCATGATGTCATCAGCTCATGTTGCTTTCCTGATCCATGAGTTTGTTCTGGTTATGCCAAGCATGCACCTCTCCCAGAGATGTATTTAGAGGGGGCTTGCCCCTCAAAAGTGTTTCATTTTTTTTTTGTCATAATGTAACTTACATTACAAAAAGTGCTTTATTTTAATAAAAATGCATCAATTTACATTAGAAAATTATGCTTTAATGTTTTCTTTGATTTTTCATTAACTTCTATTTTGTCCTGATGGATTTCAAAAACTTCATTTTTTTTAAGCACCCCCCCCCCAAAAGAAATTCTATGTATGCCCCAGACCTCTACATGCTGCTTTTGGTAGCTTGTAGCCTCTGCATACCCTTTTTAGCTAAGGGCAATGTCTCTCATCCATAGCCTAAGTAAGATGTGTGTGTGTGTGTGTGTGGAAGAATTCATTGATTAAACACTTCTCTCTTAAGATCTAATGGTAAATTTCTCTTGTTTGTTGAAGTTGAACTATATGCATTGCATAATTATATTCAATTTAATTTAGAAAACAACATTTATAAATGCAATATTTATAACTTAAAAGTCTACTATAGTTTTGCTGCAAACTATGGTCAGTATGAAGCGTTACCAGAATCGCAGAATATAGATGTACACGCGTACGCTGTACGCGGATAGTTTCCAAATTATTAACAGATTTTGCAGATAGTTTTGGCTTGTAGATTAAAAAAATTTTAATGTTATTTACAGCAATTGTAACACTCAAGGCTTTACTGAGATTAATATATTTCATTCTATCTTAACATGAAAATGTTCAACTATTTTTCACATCTTCCGATAGTGAGTTCTTTTGTTTTTACAGACGTTTCTGGCCTCTTGATTTTATCAAGGCCTGTTCTCAATATATAGGAACTGTAACAAAAGTTCCGTTTACACAGAAAGAATTAAAATTTTATTGCCAGGTTTCTCTTGCAGTTGCCAGTTATAAAATTAAAATATTTTCCTTTTGTGTTTTCTAAGTCTACTATTTTTGAATTAAGTTGTTGAAAATGCTATTTATAATTTTTGAAGATTCATTAACGGAACTGCTTTTCTCAATATAAAAACTTCCTTTAATTAGTATCTTGTTTTTATGAGGTTCATAGTTCAATATTTTAAACTTTTGGCCTTAAGGTCCATTTTACACACATTTCTACACATTCAGTCTTAATGCACTTTTGTCCTCTCTGGAATCTGTAATGTTCTAATAATTATTTATTGTTATATTAATTTTTCTTTAAATTATCTTCTATTGTTATCCTGATTCGTGGGTTTGCAGCAAGTTTTTCGTTTTAATGGTTGTGTACGCAGATACATTTTATTTTTATATAACTCTGAGCGGGACCAAAGTTTCCAGTGAAACTATAGTAGACTTTAAGTTATAAACATTGCATTCATAAACATTGTTTTCTAAATGAAATGAAATGTACTGTTTGTGTTGATTTTATATATAGCAGTTACCCCTTCAGAGCTGCAGAGTATGATTCAGGAACTTTATGACAAGAGTAAAGGAGAGAGATTGAAATTGATCTTTCAGAAAACAAAACTGATACGTGATGCTTTTACAAGGAATGAAACTTTAGCAATTGAGGGGAGGAATCTAGAGCTAACCAATGCCTACATTTACCTTGGGCAACAGATATCAAGTGCAGGTCACACACATTAATGAAGGGCAACAGATATCAAGTGCAGGCCACACACATTAATGAAGGGCAACAGATATCAAGTGCAGGCCACACACATTAATGAAGAAATTAATCAGCATATAAAACTTGGTTGGAGAGCATTTGAAAGAAATGATACAATTGTCAAGAGCAATATACCATTATGTCTTAAAAGAAAAGTGTTTAATCAATGCATCCTTCCAATTCTTAACGTATGGAGCAGAGACGTGAACCTTAACTAAAAATATATATAGAGAGGCAACTCACAGAAGAGATGCATGCTTGGTGCAACTAGGAAAGATAAGAAGAGGAATTAATGGGTCTGGAAAATGACAAGATTGGAAGACATCATGATCAGAGTAAAATCCCTGAAATGGCAATGAGCTGGACATACTGCCAGAAGAACAGACCATCGAAGGACAACTGGAAATCAAGGGACAGAAGAAGACTACATGGGAGATGAGATTCAAAAGCATGCCAGAGTGACATGGAGGAGGTTGACTAAAGACAGTTTTGGAAGAAACTTCAGGAGACCTTCATACAGTAGTGGACTGATAATGGTTGAAAATGAAGACATATATATTTATAAGAAGAGAAGAATAAAAAAAGAAACCAAAAATGGTGAAAAAAGAATAAATGAGAATGGGAAGCAAGAGAAAAAGGAAAGAGCAGAGCAGTAAGAGAAATAAACCAACATGAAAAAAGAAGAGTGCACACACACACACACATAATCTTATTTATTAATAATTTTTAATGGTGATTTCACCGATTTTGTATTTAAATGATATGTCCCAAAGATAAAAGTAGACAGCCAAAGTCTAAGGTATGTTCTATGGAAAAATTATAGAAATCTCAACATTAAACCTCTTAATGGAAGATTAAAATTGATAACACAGTGGACAGAGTAAATAAAATAATATTCATGACATATCAAGTTGTTTTCACTGCAAAGAGGTAAGCAGAGGCAATATTGATGTTTCATTTCACTTGCATGGCTTCTTATTGTTCAGTCTCTCCTTGCTATATTAATCAATACAGCAACCATAATTCTGTAATGTTTTTTAAACAAAATTAAAGTTTAAAACTGATGCTGTCACAGTGTTAACACCAATGTGAAAACCATATGATTATTTGTAAAAGATGACAGCAGGCCGTTAGTACTGATTTTAAACTGATTTAAAGGAAATGTATTTTGAAGACACATAAGAAATGGGAATATGTGCATTTTATTGGAAAAATTCAATGAAAAATGGGTCGATCCAGATGGCATTAGATACCATAGGGAGATACCTTCACAGAATTATTTTTAGCTTAAACAGTATCTTCAGAAAAATATGTTGAGCTACAATGATATCTTCACAAAATTATTCTTCATAAAATTTAATTTTAATAAAAATATTTTAGCATAAAAGACAACTTGAATATTATTATCGTTTTTAACTTATTATAAGCTTTTTTTTTTCATTTACAAATTCGGCCAAGCATTTGGATTTCTTATTCACATGCCCAGACTAGTAATTTTTTATTGCTTTTGCCATCAAAAATTGTAAATTTTATTACAATTCTCAAAAGACTTACCTACCCTGAACAAACGTTTTTTTTACAAATGGTCCATTTGAAAGAAGGATGTATAGTGTAGATAAGTCTTCAGTCTGAGTGTTGTCTCAAACTATTGCTTAAAAAACAAAAGCTTTACATTTCACCAAAAATAATGAAATTTCAAACAAAATAATGAAAAATGAACTAGGCAATGGCATTTGCATGTCTTGGTTTAATAATTAATGAACTTTGGAGACTTTGTGTGGTTTTAAAGTTTTTCCAGTGTTTTGGGAGAAATTGTTCAATAGCACAAAAATAGATAAAATTTGGCAAAAGTATGTGGAATTTCACAAAAATAGGTATCTTTAGAAACTTATTGACCCCTGATAAAGTATGAAGCAGTTCTGCATAATTTTCAGAAAAACTGTTGTAGAAACATACAAAGATTAAAATATTAACACTGCGACTTATAACTGTGCTATGATAACAAATCTTATTGGTTTGAATGTTTACAATAGTTAGGTATTTTGTAAAATTTTGTATTATGATGTTTAATGCTGCATTCACCTCAAGGTACTACTATATAATATTTTTTTTGCAAATGTAAATTACATATATTTATAAATCTTGATATGCTGGTGATATTTATTGCATGAATTTATTCTATTTCAGAATAGGGCTGTATTAAAGACAAGAAACAATGTGTGCCAGCTTGACTGAACTTCCTTCATCAATCATGGAATTAAATATGAAATTTGCAACTCCACCAGATTCATTCATCTCAAAGAAATCTGTAATCACCACTGGTAAGCACATGTATGTAATATTGTGAGTGTGTGTGAGAGGGAGAGAGAGAGAGAGAGTGAGAGGTACTTAAACTTCCTGTGTGTACAAAACACTGTGTGATGATCTCAAACTATTGCTTAAAAAACAAAAGCTTTACATCAATTCAACTCACCAGAAATATATTTTTAAGCATATGAGATACTGAGAGAAAAAACTTTGCTAATGTAAATTCTGACATTTAATAACATTTAAGGCATGCATGAAAGAATAGTAGTAGCAACCCAGGACATCACCTTAACTATTATTAAACCCATGTTGCTTTATTTTAAAAGACATTTAAAATAATTAAAAAAAAACATTTTTCATTATTTTCTGTGTTAAAATTTATTTACAATGCTCAAAAGAGTGAAGACTAACCTGCCCTATACAAAAATTGTCTTACAAATGGTCCATTGAAAGAAGAATGTATAGTGTAGATAAGTCTTCAGTCTGGGTGTTGTCTCAAATATTGCTTAAAAATCAAAAGCTTTACATTTCAACAAAAGTAATGAAATTTCAAACAAAATAATGAAATTTCAAACAAAATAATGAAAAATGAACTTAACTTTCTAAATATCTTTTAAAATAAAGCAATGTGAGTTTAGTGATAGTTAAGGGTAAATTCCTGGGTTATGGACCTTTCATGTGTTCAAAACGTTACACAAAAGAATTTGTTAGGTAAATTTTTTTATGTCAGCATCTCATATTCTTAAAATACATTTTGCACATTAGCAAATACATTTTAGATGGAATGTAACATAAAACAGAGATAACAAAATATATCAGTTTGGATAAAATATTATTTGAATGCCAGACTTCTTTAATCTATTTTCATAAAATATTGATATTTACTATAATCTTTTAAACAATCCTTGAATTTTTTTTCACTGGTACGTGGCAGGTACTTTTGACATTCTTTAAAAATATTGATTCATTTCATTGCTTGGTGATAAAGACCTATTTTTCAGTGATAAAAACAGTATTTACTATACCTAAAATAAATTTTAGCCTCTTTAAATACTGCTTGTATCTCTGTAAATAGGTTTTTATCACAGCAAAAAATGAAGCAATATTCCTAATGGATTGAAATATCCGCTTTCCACGTCCAAGAGAAAAACCATGAGGAATGTTTAAAAGATTATATGGGAGATAGGAATAATCTTCCAGGGTAATAGTTAACAGCTTTACTAATACTATGCTTTACAAAAGAACAATCATTACATGCAAAGCATTAGAAAAAAGAAATGGGGGGAGGGGATTGTTTTGTTTTCCAAATAGTCACTGCATTTTAATGAGATTTTCTAAAGTAATGAAATTTGATATTTCCAACTTATTATGCACTGATTGGTTTACATTCTGAATTCTAACAGGACTAAGGCATCAAAATAAACAAGCATTTATAGAATGGTGGAGTCTGGCATTTTCTGAAAACCCCACAACTTGAAACCAAATTTCAGCAAGGAGTGATGATTATCTGCTTTAGAAAATTCTGTGGATGTTTGAATGAAGTCCAGGAAATCACAGCAAAAAATGTATTGGATGTTTACACAAGAAATAATGTGGGAACCTGAACACATAAAATCCTTGATGCCACCCTGAGTTGCTGAGAAAATCCAGTGGCAGTTTTTAAGTATGGAAGATAGATGGCAGCACTGTAAGTGGTCATTTAGGTTGACAGATAAACCCAGCATGCAGCCTTCCCCTGCTTTCACTTTTCACCCTTCTGTGAAGAGAAGCAGACCTGATCTTAATGTGCAAAGGTAAAGCAATTTTTAAATTTCCGTATCCATAGAGATTTCTGCATCTACATACATGTAGAACTGATTCTTTCTTTGGAATTAGAAATCAGATCCTACTGTGAAGTGTATCAAATTTATTATGTTTTGTCTTATGTGCATTCAAATTAACTACCCAATTAGTATCAAACAGACAAACCTATAAAATTCTTGATAAATAATTTTATCAAGAATTTGTGGTAACATATAAAATTCTTGATAAAATTTTATATATCTATTATTTGTGAAGGACTACTTAGTTTTAGTATTCACATGATGGAGAATCAGATTTTGAGGTTTGTCACTTTGCAATTTGAGTTTTAGGATCTTTTAAATACTACTGGAAACTAAGTTTGTAGTGTGTTGAAATAAATGATAATGAATTCTCTGTGCTTTGGAAAAAACATAGTAATTGTGAAATACAAATGAAAACTTGAGTGATTCTTGAGAAACTGTATAAATAACATACCAACACTGATGTGCTTCGAAGGAATTCTTTGTTGTTTTTTATATATGTATATTATCAGCCCTTAGAAAAGTGTTTGTTTAAATACAGATCTATGTTCCTCACATAAGAAAAAGCTTATGAAATGGTGTTACACCTTCAACCTGACATCATTTTCTAATAAATAATTTGTAATTGCAATTAAAATCTATGCATTAACACTTAAAGGGATATTATGTGGTCACTCTTAAATGCAGGCATATTTTAAAATAGCATTTTAAAAATGCTTTAAACAGAATTTAGTGTTCACTTTGGTTAAATCATTTTGCAAATCCATGGTTTTTTTCTTCGAGCCACACGTTTTGTACTGGCTTAGAACTAGAAATTGCACTGGTAGATAATTTCTTTTTGATTTTGGTGCAGTTATCTACCATGTTTTAAACAAACTGTGGACAATAGTTTTTATCAATGATAATCATGCTCAAAATAATGCAAAGGAAAAGTCAGGCCTTGTTTGGTAAACAATATGAGATTTTAGAGAAGGGGCATTAGAAACAGCTTATAGAGTAATCTATCACTTGAAGTTCATCTTAAAATTTTAAATATGAAGATTTATTATAGTTAAGTTCTACTTAATACAGTTAATGCTCCAATACTTTCAGAGACTTAGTATAAATAAGGAAAATATTTTGAGATTCAGTCTTGAGAAAGATAAAAATGTCTTAAATATCTGTACTTCCTGTGTATCCCTCAACATACATAAATAGGCTGTGTAAACTTCAGAGGTTTTTAATTTATGAGTGAAATAAATTTCACTGCAATATAGAAATTTGAAGCTCTTTTCACCTATGCACAATACAATGAGTTTTTTTTAACATTGGTTTTGCAGAAACTTTTTAATAAATAAAAGAAACTCGCACATAAACTTGATAGTGCCTTTTAAGAAATAGAGATGTTATATTACAGGGAAACACAACTATCTAAAATAGTATAACTACACTAGTAATTTGAATAGATTGGCGTAGAATAGAAATCAAAGTGTCCAAGCTTTCGCACATCATCCAGATGGCTTTTTCAGGTAAGGCAGACTGCAAACTGGATAATAGAATGCTTCCACAATTTGAATGCAGTGACTTGACTTGACAATAAATGAACAAATGCAAATGCTGCCTACCTTTCTTAAAAAAAAAAAACATCCGGTTAATGTGCGAAAGCTTGGAAACTTTTATTTCTATTCTACGCCAATAAATTCGGATTACTAGTATAGTTATACTGTTTTAGGTATAGTTGGTGTAAAGTTCCTTGTGTTATTGTTTAACACAGCTATTATTATTAATCAGAAAATACATAAGTATTACTGTATGGAAATATTCAAAACACATTGCTCCATTTATCAATAGAAAAAAAGCTCTTAGATATCTTGAAGGTATAGAAATTTTCTTTCCCCCTAATACTATAATACGGACTCACCTCACATAATTCCTATGATATGAAAACCTTTTTAAAATCTCAAAACATTTTATTCACCTTGTGTTATATCACTCATTTCTTGGCTAATGAATGTAGAAGTAGCCACTAAGATGTCTCAATTTCACAATTTTATTATTTCCTTTTTCATTACTTAAGTGTCTATCATCTTCAGAAACACTATAATGTATTTGTCTATTGTTATTATGCTACATGGATTTCTGCCTCTCCTTCTGATTAGGCTACTGTTATTCATTCAGTAACATTGGATATAAAACATAATCATCATGCAACCATATCAAATATTTTCACAGTGTGTTGTGGTTTGTGTTGGAATTGTACTAGAGGCATTATACTTCAAAAAGGTAGATGTTTTCTCATTGTTTCTGTCTGTGTCACAAAAAGGCACATCTTTGTGAATAGGTAAAAAGTTCCTCAAAAATGGTAAAACATTAAAAATCATATAATGCTAATGCTTTTTTTCTATGTGGTTGTTTTTGGGGTAGAAATGGGTAGACTTTTGGATCTCAATGCTTTCAAGTAGTTCCCAACTTCGTGTGTGCCACTCCATTCTTTATATACAGTCCCGCTCACACTAGCTTTGCCCCTAAACAGTGAAGCTATCAGGGCTTAATAATAATTTTGTTATTTTTGGCATTTACTTTTGTTTTCTTACTATAAAAACATTTCAGAACTCTGTAAATCAAAGATGTTTACTTGAGACACTGATATAGTTTTATGACATGTCAGTTATATTCTCACCTGCACTGGGGGCAGAGCTTTGCATAATAACTGTCATGTATGACTAGCACATGAAATAAAATATAAAGTTATAGGTAAACTATGTAGTTCAACTAGAATTTTTTTTTAAGTACTAGTTTTCTTGTGGTAGAAGTTATGTAGCCACAGACTACTGATGATAAGAGAAACCTCACAGTCAATCGGAATGAGCGGACTGACAGTTAACAAATGTTTTTATCATAAGAAACAAATGTTAATGGGAAAATGATAAAATTATTGCCAGGCCCCGAAACCTTCATTTGAATCCAAACAATATTTCAAACTCATTTGATTTTCGAATTTCACTACATGGTTATAATTCATATTGTGTATACTTGTCAACCATTAGTTGACATATTGTGTACTGTTTCTCACGTTATATGTCAAAGTGCTTGCAGGAAACTTTCATCTTTGTTTAACATAGGGTTATTGTCATTGAATGCAATAGAATATTATTATATCAAAGTAAAAAACATTATATAAATGAAGAATGTTACTCACTTTTTGGATTTATGGAGTATTTCGGATAATTAAACTTTATTCGACAAAATCTTGAATTTGTCGCTAATCACTTCTTGTAGTCACTTCTCACACCAGTTTTAACTTATCAAGTAGAAACGATGTATGAGATATTGTCAAGATTGAATATCTTGCAAGATCGTTTCACTTCAATTCAAAGGTTAGATCGAATCACTGTTCATTAAGAAGAAATGTTGCCCACATTTAGCAACTTTACAAGATGAATATCGTCGCAAAGTGACTAAAAGAAGTGATTATCGACAAATTCAAGATTTCGTCGAATAAAGTTTAATTTTCTGAAATACTCCATAAAACCAAAAAGTGAGTAATATTCATTTATATAATGTTTTTTACATAAATGAGTGGTAGGCAATGCACGTAACTAACAAACAAATTAAGAAGTAGGTAGTGTAGAACACGCTAAGTAAGTTACGTATAAGAAAGTTTAAGGCAAATATATTTCAGCCATTACTATGGCCTTCATCAGTGTGACTACAATTGATTTTCATTGCCAGATTGGAAAAGTAAGTTTTGTAATGGTAACTCCGGGTGACGTGATGCAATGAGAGATTTCCAGATGTAAGGAATGAAAATAGGGAGCTCAGAGTTGCAATTTTTGGAAAATAAAATTTCCAAACTTTCTCTAAACCTCATAGCATACCGATTTTGGAAGGGAGCCAACTTTTTAGTAATTTGGTCCGATACTAAAAAGTTGGCTCCCTTCCAAAATCGGTATGCTCTGAGGTTTAGAGAAAGTTTGGAAATTTTATTTTCCAAAAATTGCAATTCTGAGCTCCCCGTTTTCGTTCTTTACATCTAGAAATCCCTCATTGCATCACGTCACCCGGAGTTACCATTACAAAACTTACCTTTCCAATCTGGCAAAGTAAACCAATCGTAGTTGCACTGATGAAGGCCATAGTAATGACTGAAATATATTTGCATTAAACTTTTATGCATAACTTAGTGTGTTCTACACTACCTTCTTCTTAAAATGTTTTTACCTGGATATGATAATATTCTATTGCATTCAATGACAATAACCCTATGTTAAACAAAGATGAAAGTTTCCCGCTAGCACTTAGACATGTAACGTGAGAAACAGTACACAATATGTCAACTAATGGTTGACAAGTATACACAATACCTTCATTTGAAGTTTACCCTGACGTTCATTAGCTATTTGTGCTGAACGTCAGTACAAACTTGTAGCTGATCAAAGCAAACAGGCTGACAGCTAAAATTTAAACAAAAACACCTGTAAACAATATTAATATCAGTTCAAAAAACATTAAATTCCACGTTAATTAATGAACGTTATTACGTGGCATATTACATTAAGTTCATTAGCAGAAATTTGTAGAAGTCCTGTAATTTTTTCTTCTGTTCTTCACGTTTTTTTTTTTTTTTATAAGTTCGCTGAAAACCACGATATCCGGACTCCCTAATCTCTTATTCGTTCAGGTGGTATCGTATTGAGGGTGAATGGCTCATTTGTTTAAAATATGAAATAAACAACACATAACAACTTATTTCTTAATAGAAGATGAATGATAGGGTTAAAATAATACCATTGTTACCTCATTGGTTTGCAGTCTCCTTTTGACTAGTTGCACCCCGGTATACACTCAAGCAACAACAAACTACGTAGCCGAGGTTCCATAAAATGTACGTTCTCCGTAGGCAACAATGAAATGTTTATGATAGCTAAAACCTCTAAAAATCTTCTATCGAACACATAAAAACCCTGTTCTTAATAGAACTTGAAAGAAAATTAATCCAAAGAATAAATAAAATCCAAGTAAAAAACCTTAATTCAAACCTGAAATTCGACTGATAACAATATATACAACAGTCATCATTGAAGGAATCCAGATCCCGAAATTTCCGACGCGCGTTTCAGCACACTCATTCGTGGCCATTTTCAAGGAGATCATGTGTTGTACTGTTCCTTGCATGTTAACTATAACATTAACTTGTAAACAAGGCAGAGCAGTGCGCATCTGGTCATCCAGGGCAGCAAAAAATCTTTCCAGGCCATCATGGAAAACATCACTGAAGAACATGTAATTCAGGAATTTTTGAGCCCCAGAAAAAAAAAATGAGCAAGTACTGTTCTTTTTTTTTTTTTTTTTTTTTTTGAGGGTAAACCATTATTTTTTGGGCAGAAGTGTACATGACTTCGCCCAACTTGACCCTTCCCCGCTGGTCCAGTGTTTTGATTCTGGCTACCAGAACAGTTAGTTAGCTGGCCACCAGATTTCAGAATATTTTCCTACCTCTGCACATGAAGTTGGTAACTACTTGAAAGCATAAAGATTCAGAAGTTCACCTATAAAAACCTCTTTTATGACTATAGTTACATGTGGTCTTCAGTGTTGTTCCATTTCACAGTGAGATTTTAATCCTGGGTATGACAGATTTATTCTTATAGGACAAGTGGCCCTAAATTAGGAGCAAATTATTTGTTGTATCCTTAGGTGGTCATTGAACCTTTAAAAAAAAGTGAAGAGCTGTATTGTTAGGTAAATTGTGGGTTTACTCTTTTTTATATATATATATATATATATATATATATATATATATATATATACTGCTTTATATTAGAGAACTAATTGAAAGAGCGAGGGAATATGAACTTCCATTGTGCATGGCTTTCATCGATTATGAAAAAGCCTTTGATTCAGTGAAATCATCAGCAGTTACAATGGCTCTGAAATCCTGCGGTATTGAAGATGCATACATTAATATTATTAATAACATCTATGAAAATGCAAGTGCAAAGATTCGGCTGTTTGAAAATACAACACACATAAAAATTGGAAAGGGAGTGAGACAAGGTGACACCATATCTCCGAAGCTCTTTAATGCCACATTGGAGGGTGTCTTTCAGTCGCTGAGCTGGGAAAACAAGGGGATAAAGATTAATGGAGATTATCTAACCCACCTTCGTTTTGCTGATGACATAGTCATTTTTGCAACTACCCCATCAGAGCTGCAGAGTATGATCCAGGAACTTGCTGACAAGAGTAAAGAAGTGGGATTAAAAATGAACTTTCAGAAGACAAAAGTGATGTTCAATGCTTTTACAAGAAATGAAGATTTATCGATTGATGGAGAAAAGCTGGAGATAACAGACACGTACGTTTATCTTGGACAGCAGATATCAAGTGAGGGTCACATTGATGAAGAAATTAATCGACGTACAAAACTTGCTTGGAGAGCTTTTGGAAGAAACATCATAATTTTCAAGAGAAATATGCCATTATGTCTTAAAAGAAAAGTGTTTGATCAATGCATCCTTCCAGTGCTTACGTATGGTGCAGAGACGTGGACCTTAACTAAAAGAGACATACAAAGGCTGCAGACAACTCAAAGCAGCATGGAGAGGTGCATGCTTGGTGTAACCAGGAGAGATAAGAAGAGGAACTCGTGGATCCAAAAAATGACAAGAGTGGAAGACATCATGATCAGAGTTAAATCCCTGAAATGGCAATGGGCTGGACATACTGCCAGAAGGACAGACCATCGATGGACCTCCGAAACTTTAGATTGGATTCCAAGGGACAGGAAAAGACCCAGAAGAAGACCACATGGGAGATGGGTGGATGAAATTCGAAAGTATGCAGGAGTAACATGGAGGAGACTTGCACAAGACAGACCGTTGTGGAGGAAACTTGGGGAGACCTTCGTCCAGCAGTGGATTGATAATGGTTGACAATGATGATGATGATGATATGGAATATCTCACAGTATAGTTTTGTTTTTGACACAACCTAAGCTACTAAAAATACATAGAGATTCAGTACCTCTTTTAGAATTGCTATTACACACGTTAAAATACGGACATGTGATTATGGTGGTGCAGTTAATTATCACGTTTGTTATTTAAAAATAAAGATTAAAAGAAAGCAAGACCAATTACTCACATATATTCGTCCAGAGGTCGTTTTTGTTCGCATACTACCGTAGTTCCGCAAGTTGTTTGGTCTCGGTAGTATGCGAACAAAAACGACCTCTGGACGAATACATGTGTGTAATTGCTCTTGCTTTCTTTTAATCTTTATTTTTTAAATAACAAACGTCATAATTAACTGCACCAC
Organism: Macrothele yani; assembly: GCA_039090855.1. Lineage (NCBI taxonomy): Eukaryota > Metazoa > Arthropoda > Arachnida > Araneae > Macrothelidae > Macrothele > Macrothele yani. Next base: position 104,339,548 of record CM076999.1, on the reverse strand, counting down.
CATAATCACGTGTCCATATGTTAACGTGCGTAATAGCAATTGTAAAAGAGGCACTGAATCTCTATGTATTATATATTTTAACTACGTATAACTTGTGACTTCCTTATACGGAAGATATACATGAAGTATCTACTAAGCTTCTAATAATTTTCAAAACGTTTGTTACACAAAATAATTTCAGATTGTCAGAAATAGTTAAATTTCATAATAAATTTTCTAAATGTATTTTGGAAATGATTCAATTTTCTTCTCTGGTGAAATCTCAGACACGTGAAACGTACAGTGATGTTACTCAGAACATGTTTTTTTTTACCATTTGTGATTCAAACAGATGTCAATATAACGCTGGTTTTTCTCAAAAGTGAAAGTTTTCATGTCGTCAAAACTAGCACTTAACACTAGTACAGACAGTTAAACAACCTGTGTCCAAAAAGTTCCAGGACTGATAAAAAAGCAATGATGATATATGGGGTGCTGGACTTTGTCACACTATACAAAGCAACCAAGATCCCTCCTGTTATACAGATGGACATGCCTGTATCTGTCGGCATCGAAGACACACAGCATTTTTGAGACACTTGTGCTCCAGTTTTACACAGTTGAGATCGGATAAGCAAAGAGAAAACATTCTCTTGCCTTAAAACTGCATGATATTCACACAGATATCTATGTGTTACAACAGACTTAAAATGACAACACTGCCATATTGATATGGTTTTCAGTGGTACACATTGGTGGACAAGACAGAGCCAAAGATGATGCTAAGTTTCTCAATTTCTATACCTCATGGACCTCTGAAAATATTGAGCATATCCACATCAACATTTACAAAAGAAATTATAATGTTTGAATGGTAGCAGATGAGCTTAACATTCGTATAAGCTTCCATCAAGATATTTTGACAAAAAGAAACTGAACTCAAGTTTCATGCTACAGAACCTTACACAACAGCAGGCTGTTTGTCCTCTGATGTCTAAAAGAATAACTGTGCATTATTTAGGAAAGCATATTTCATGAATGCATCAAAAATGTGTTGAAACACTGGTAAACACTCTATCATCACTAAGGGAAGATATTTCAAAGCTGACCGACAACAATCATCCGTAGTTATTTTGTGTTCCATTTTACAGCATCGGTCTTGGAACTTGTTGGACGTAGGTTGCATATTGCCTTAATATACACTACGTATTTTCACTTAAAAAAAAAGTACCTGGGCTGCTTTTGCTTTAATTAACCATGTGCATTTAAATTGAGTGAGGCTTATGGTTTTTCTTCTCTCCCTTTTTACAGAAGAATTTGATGACATTCAAGTCGAGAGAAGGTATAAGCGAGAGATAAGCCTTCCAGGAGGTATTGAAAACTGGAACATAGAAAACTTTGATACTTACCTGAACTTCGATGAAAACGCTGTGAATGGATTTGAAGCTGTGACTGTGCCTGATGATGGAATAGTGCCTGAAGGTGACCAAAGGCCACGGTGCCCTTCTATATCTTCAGTTTCTTCATTTCATGACGAAATCCGTCCTCCCACTCGCAACTGTACCGTAAAAACCTTATTCAGCACCATTCGCATGGATTCCGGCTCAACCTGCATCTCGTCTGATTATTCATTTAGAAGTTCAAACCAGGACACCAGTGATGGCTGGCTTGACCCAGAAGAAACCTGTCAGAATCTAGATCGCTTCCTTCAAGAGGTACGTAGCACTTAAATGGTAGTTACTTTTGATTCAAGTGGTTGTACTTCTGTTACTGGCATTATAATCTGTGAAAGTAGCATATTGAAGAGCTAGTGATGAGTGGGGTTGCACCCAAGGGGGAGAGGTTCCCCCAAGTGTTTTGTAATATGATTTCAAAACCATCGGTGTCCAACACAAGAGATTTTTAACCCTCTAACTGTTCTCCAATTTTCACGAAAGATTCCTAACCTTCTAACTGTTCTCCAATTGGTGAGTTTCAATTTTCATAATTGCTGAAACCACACTTATATAGAATTTGTTCTAAAATACATTCTCTGAATTCCAACACCATCAGTGTCTGACACGAGAGATTCCAAATCCTCTAACTGTTCTCCAATTTTCCTAATCGGTGAATTTCAATTTTCATAATTGCTGAAACCATGCATTACAGAATTTGTTCTAAAATACGTTCTCTGAATTCCTACACCATCGGTGTCTGACACGAGAGATTCCTACACCATTGGTGTCCGACACTAGAGATTCTTAACCCTCTAACTTTTCTCCAATTTTCCTAATTGGCGAATTTCAATTTTCATAATTGCTGAAATCACACATTATAAAATTTGTTCTAAAATACATTCTCCGAAGCTATAATATAGAAATAGATAAAATAATTACTAGTTGTAAATGAATTTATGGCACCTCTATTCATATTGTACTGTGAAATTAACTTTTTTACGGGTCTTATAGAGGTTATTATTCAAAAAAGTTGGTGGTTAAATTTTCGAACTAAAGTCTAGTTCGTCATCAGGACTACGTCACTGGAGTAGTTGCTGCCACTCAGTTGAAAGCTAGGGTTGACTGTATTAATTCAATTCCATAATGCGTGATTTCAGCAATTCTTTCACAGATCAAAACATCTATTATTAGCTTCCAACTGAGTGGCAGCAACTACACCAGTGACGTAGTCCTGATGATGAACTAGGCTTTAGTTCGAAAATTTGACCACCAACTTTTTTGAATAATAACCTCTATAAGACCCGTAAAAAAGTTAATTTCACCGTAAAATTATTACATTTGTGGTTAACTCCTTTTCTGAAATATGTATTTTTATTAAAAGTAAAAACAACAATGAAAATACCATTTGTAGCTAGATAATTCATGAATATAATGTATTAAATTCTTTCACAGATCAAAACATCTATTATATAAGGCACGTTGCGTAAATGTACATACATGAGCATTTTTACTTGCAGAGTTGCAGAGCCGGACCCCCCTTCCGAATTTCTGGGGGGGTGCGCCCCTGGTGCTGAGCATTGGTTCTATTTGTATTTAGGCTGTCAATCTATGTCTTTAATCCTGTCAGCACCAAGTATGAGTGACCTTTACAAATTTACATCTGGGTTTACAAATGATAGGAGCAGTCTAGGAAAAGCATACTTAAAAGTCTGTTTAACACTAGTGAAATCAAAGGTGCCAGTTACAGATCATTAAGCTTTTCCCAGAACTAATTGGTTACTTCCTCAAATCAACATAATGCACAGAAATTAAACTCTTCTTGGCACTGGGTGACCAGATGACTTTTTGGAATGAGAGGACATTTTCATTAAAAAAGGTCACAATAAATTTGTACAAAAATAAATATGAGTGCACATACCCAGAGTTACAGAATATAGATGTACACGCGTACGCGGATAGTTTTGGCTTGTAGATTAAAAAAATAAAAATGTTATTTACAGCAATTAAAACACTTACTCAAGGCTTTACTCAGATTAATATATTTAATTCTATCTTAACGTGAGAATGTTGAACTATTTTTCTCATCTTCCAGTGAGTTCTTTTGTTTTTACAGACGTTTCTGGCCTCTTGATTTTATCAAGGCCTGTTCTCAATATATAGGAACTGTAACAAAAACTTCTCTTACACAGAAAGACTTTAAATTTTATTGCCAGGTTCCTCTCGCAACTGCCAGTTATAAAATTAAAATATTTTCCTTTTGTGTTTCATAAGTTTTCTATTTTTGAATTAAGTTGTTGAAAATGCTATTTATTATTTTTGAAGGTTCATTAACAGAACTGTTTTTCTAGATATAAAAACTTTCTTTAATTAGTATCTTGTTTTTATGAGGTTCACAGTTCAATATTTTAAACTTTTGGCCTGAAGGTCCATTTTACACACATTTCTACGCATTCAGTCGTAATGTACTTTTGTCCTCTCTAGAATCTGTAATTTTCTAATAATTATTTATTGTTATATTAATTTTTCTTTAAATTATCTTATTCTATTGTTATCGTGATTCGCGGGTTTGCAGCAAGTTTTCTGTTTTAATGGTTGTGTACGCAGATACATTTTATTTTTATACAACTGCACATACCCTGTATTCCCCAGCATTAGGCCAGCCATCCCCTCTAGGTTATTACTGGATGAGAATCCTAATGGAAATCTCTTGATTTTGCAGTAAGGAATCTTGGCGATATATAATGTCATAAAGTACCAGACATCTCCATTTACAGCGATCTTGGCACACAACTTAAGCCATCGTATGTCTCAAACATGGGTGTGGCTTGTCTCAAAAGTTGTGGGATGGGAACAGTTATTATTAAACAAAGTATTTCAAGTTGTATGTATAATTAATTTTTATAAGAGAATTACTGTAATTAATACAGTCAACCCTTGATGTACCACTATAGTTTGTTTCATTATATTGTGGCATTATATCAAATTTGCCAATCATTTTTAAGTAACCTGAATTTTGTTAATCATACTACTACTACATATATCACTAAGCTGTTTTCTGAGATTCAGAGGTTATCTCCACAAAGAAATACGAACCAGATAAATTTTTAACTGATTATTTACTACTGTTGCTGTATCAAACTTCTTCATTTACAGCGATCTTGACACACAACTCGAGCTTCACTGACATCCATCACACGACGTACACAAGACCTATACTTCATACTCATAATCTTTTTCATGCTTCCTCGAAATCATAATTAACATTTCTAATTCCTCATGCTTGCCACCTTTGAACTTAAGTGTTTCCAGAAACAGTTTCAAATTTTTTAATAGATTTTTCTTTGTCAGCTAAAATATTGCCTACTGTCCCTCCACCTAATTGGTGTTCCCCATTTTTCAATGAAAAACGTTCAGCAATGCTCTGTTGTCGTCTAGCCTTACTATTTTCATTGCGATATTCACAAAGTTTAGTCTTAAGCTTTATGGCAAGGACTTGTTCTTTTTGACATTTTCCCCCGAAGCAACGACAACAACAAAAAGAAAACTTTTTTTATTTTTTCTGTTTCTAATTTCAATGCTTGTAAACAGTTGCAGAGCCAAGAAGATAAACTAAAGGCATCGAGCATCATGTGGGGTAAAAGAAGTGTTGTGTCCTTGGAAAAAGGCACCAACGCAATTGTCATCTTAATTGACAGTTGGTAGAGGGTAAACAATGCAGCATTTCTCTTCCATTAAACAAGGACAGGGCTGGGGATGAGAAGATGATGACACCTCAACTCACAAGACAGTCACTTGAATCAAAGGCAACAGGTCCACCACAGGCACTCTTCGCTGATGCTTCTCTATACCGAATGGAGGACATGGTAAAGGGTCATATAAGACATCCATTAACCCCCGCCCCCAAATAGAAATAGATATTAACCTCGAAAAAATCGCAATAAATCCCTGCCGTAATGATATCCCAACCAAACTAAAGTTCTGTGAGTTATTCCTCTTCTGTGCCACTATGAAAGCCGCAGTCCAGATGGCATCTCGCATTGTGGTATGTTTTCAGAAGGAGCAGCTGACTTCTGCCCAAGGTAACGTCTGCCATTTTCTACACCAAAAGGTTTGCCACAATTGAATCGGGGTCTGAAAGAAAGGGAAAGCAACTCGCATACAGCCTCCAAGTGGTGCTACATCCTGTACGTTTTGTATTAGAAAAAGCAGAGCAGGTTGTTGTGCAGTAATATATGTTGGCAGGTGCCAAGGGTGTAGCAGTATACCAAGGATGTAGCAGTATACTAAGGGATGTTTTACATGCACCATGCTTATTCAGACCTAAGTGGCGGCATTGTACAAGCATGGCAGTAAATTAAGGGGTGCTACATCAAGGGATCCAGAGTATTTTTTATGTTAGTTGCATAGGCATAACCACTGGGAGGGTAGGGGGGGGGGTCAGGACCCCTTCAGATTTTCAGAGTTGAGGATCCCTAGTGTAAAGGACCCCCCCCCCAATTTTTCAGGAATATAATGATAGAATGCACACTTTTTTATGCTGTGAACAGACTAAATTTAAAAATATGAGATTGTGATTTTTCGTAGAATGCAAACACGTGTATAAATGTATGCTTAAAAACACAGCGATATTGATTCCCAATAAGAAAAGTCAGCTCTACAACTTTGTAATTTACATTTCTGCCCTATCTATCATAGTTTTACAGTTGTGTTCGTTAAGTTCCACAATTCGCCAATGGAGGCACCTATGTCGTGCCCGTTAGATCGTGCCTCAGCAACTGCTGTACTCCTGCGTGCGTGCGTGTGTGTGTGTGTGTTAGAGGGGGTGGTGTCCCAAACTATTTTATACAGTATGTCTATAGTATTGTATATATATATATATATATATATATATATATGCTTAAGAGCAGAGCCGAAAACATAAGAAAAACACTTGAGAATTTAAAACGAAAGTTGCAAAATAACCTGAAGATCAAAACGCGCAACGCAGCAGTTATGAAAATTCAGAACTCACATTCTATCAAGAAGAGACCGAAGCAAAAAAAGATTTGACTCATACCAAGTACAACATAGAAAAGGTTATATATTGACCGGTGTGAGTAAAAAGAGAAAAAAATAATAGATAAACAGAATGTAGAAAGTGTCGAGAATACCGAGCCTTGGCTTTATCAAGGACCAGCAAAACTCTGCATTTTCTCACTTCCATAAAGACCTATTTGGAAATGGGTTTCTGCAAAGTCATAGATGCAAGTAATAAGTCCACCAAAAAAATTTTTTTTTTAAAAATATATGTGTCATAACCCCCACAGAGTTGTATGACGAAGCTTTAGTTAACATTTTAGCATGCATCCATAACTCTCCTGGCCCAACCCATGCTCTTCATCTGTTACTAACTAACAGAAAGAAGATGACCATAGAAAACTCAAGTTGTAAGAGTGACATAATGAATCAGAAATAATGTTCAGCAATAACACATTGCCAAGTTACCTAGTCGCCTAAGAGAGAATTTAAACCTGAAAAGCAATAGTAAAGTACTACAAATTCTTAAACATTGCAATAAAAAAAGGAAATATCAATTTTTTCTAAAGCACAGATTCTTGAAAGAAAACTGGATTACAACCCCCTACTCCACAACTTCTGACAACACAAAAATTGTTTTCTCTTTTTACTCACACCGGTCAATATATAACCTTTTCTATGTTGTACTTGGTATGAGTCAAAAATTTTTTTGCTTCGGTCTCTCCTTGATAGAAAATATATATATATATACAAAAACATAGTAAACATAAAATTGCAAAAATATAATGCCATGACCTCGTGCTCTGCTGCTGGGGTCAATGTCACCTGAAATAAAATACATAAATAATGCAGACACTACAAGCACAATAGAACTTTATTAAATATGTGACTACCATAAATAATATAAATAATATAATATAATTTAATATAATAAGAATGGCACCCTGTGGCTGACCTTATATTATTTATATTATTTATGGTAGTCACATATTTAATAAAGTTCTATTGTGCTTGTACTGTCTGCATTATTTATGTATTTTATAGATTATATGTATATATATATATATATATATATACATATAATCTGGGGGGATTACTGTGTATGTGTGATCGACCCCCACCAGATTTTGAAACATGGTTACGCCACTGGTTAGTTGTACTATTATCTTTGTGTTTGGATGTAATACAGTGTGTTCAATAAATGACCAAATACTTAGTTTGTAGAAAACATTTTATAGACAAAAGATATAATTTAAGTAAACAGTGTTTCTTTGAAGTGGACTCAAAAGGTAATTAAGTGATACCATTTTCGAAGTGTTTGTCTCCCATTACCACAAGATGGCGCATTTGTGCTTCAAAGTTCTCTATGACTTAGCCTAGAGTATCTCAACTCAACTAACAGTGGGAAAAGCCTCAGTGATAGTTTCTTTGATGCATCCCCGAAAAGAGAAGTCGCAAGGATTTGCATCAGGAAAATAAGGAGGCCGTTCGATAGCTCCAGGGTAATGATTGGGGGTAGTTAAGAGTGAGCACTTTGTGTCCAAAGTGGCTGCTTATGGTCCTAAAAACATCCAGGGCGTGATGCGGAGGTGCACCATCTTGCATGAACCAGAAACAATCAACCATTCCCAGACGGCGAAGTTTTTGTAGGAATTGCTTTTCACGGCAGAGTCAAAAAAAGACCAACCAGCCTGTTTCTGCAGAGAGATGCCCAAACTGTAACTTTAGCTGGATGAAGAGGGCATCTTTCAATGAAAACTGGCTTCTCTGATCCCCATATCCAGCAATTCTGTTTGTTAACATATCTGAATAACCGGAAATGGGCTTCGTCGCTGAACCAAACACAATCCAAATTCAATTGCTTGTTGTCGATGACATCAAGAATTGCGTTAGCAAACGTATCCCTCTTTTCGATGGAAGCCTCATTAAGATGTTGAAGTGTTTGAATTTTGTACAGGAATAACTGGAGGTCTTTTTTAGGATTGAGTGAGCAGATCCAATGCTTACCTGAAGTTGACTGGCCAGTTTTCTTGTTGACATGGCAGGATCATCAGTCACAGTCCTCCGTGCTTGTTCCAAATTTTCTGGTGTCCTGGCTGATCTTGGTGCACCCACTTTCCTTTACGAGCATCGAGAACAGAACCAGTTGTCTCAAATTTCCTAACCAGGTCCAGAACTGTTGATTTTGATGGCTTTTGAACATTCTTGTAAGCTGTTGACCACTTTCTCAGTGTTTCAGAAGGACTTTTGTTTGTTTCATACCAAGTTTTTCACGTTGTTTTGGTTCAATACACCATTTTGAACTTGCACTAAAACACAGTCGAACCAAAACTGAATCAATTACCTATAAGCAATTTGTGGACGAAAAACTGATAAAATCTTGTGCGTATTTCAAAAGTTATTCCTAAACTTGGTCATTTATTGAACGCCCAGTATTTGTTAATCACTGGTAGCTTTCATATCTGGGTAAACCTCTTGCAGAGATGTCATAAATGTTTGCTGTTTTTTATTGTTATACTGTATATGATGACGATGATGGGCAAAACACGTAACAATATTAACAAATAAAGGTAACTTGATCACGCTAGTTACGTTAAATGAAAACTTTTACAAAAAGTTCGTAAGTTGGAAGCTTTCGACCTTATCTTAGTTAGGTCTTCATCACGCCAATGGAGGACTAAGATTGTTGCCAGATTCTACATTTGAATTTTTCCTATTTTTGTTGCCAAAACTTAGAATTGATCTCCAGGTCATCGGAATGTAGAGAGGAGATTCGGAATTGCATTTTTCCTTAAAAGAAAGAAGACCTGAAATTCTGTGGTTCTGTTCCTTACCATCCTTCCTATGCTTATAAGTTACAGATTCTTTTTAGAAGTTTTGGTTACCATCTTGCCATTAAATCTACCCCAAACATCTTGAAACTTCTACAAAGGGATAGGGACAAAGTTGAAAGCCTGAACCTCCCAGGAGTTTACTGCATTCCTATCTCTTCTTCTACTGGGGATAACTTATACATTGGAAGCACATACAGGAGCATTAACCATAGAATTTTAGAACATAAAAAAGATGTTTCGAAAGCCAATCCTAATACTGCCTTTGTCTATTTTGACAATGGAAGACACTTCTGCAGTTCCCCACTGGAACGAAGCAAAACGAATTGCTTCTTTTGACAATCGTTTTGCCCTCCGTTACCGTGAAAGCCTGAAAATTATTTTCAACTCAATGACTTGCAATTCCGAATCTCCTCTCTACATTCCGATGATCTGGAGATCAATTCTAAGTTTTGGCAACAAAAATAGGAAAAATTCAAATGTAGAATCTGGCAACAATCTTAGTCCTCCATTGGCGTGATGAAGACCCAAGATAAGGTCGAAAGCTTCCAACTTACGAACTTTTTGTAAAAGTTTTCATTTAACGTAACTAGCGTGATCAAGTAACCTTTAACTGTATATGATGTTTCACATAATTCTGGTTTGATAGGAAGTGAACTTGTTTCATGAAATGGGTTACTTAAATGGAATTTTTTTTTTGCTCCACAGGTGCCAGAAATGCCATCCAACTCTGATGCCTTGTCAGTTAATTCACTGTCTTCTCCTGTCTCTGAAGCAACAATGGAGTTTACTTCTCTCCATAACTATAGCAGGCCAAGCAGTAGCAGCTTTGATGGTTTCGCAGAGAAACTTACTAGTGGCATGAAAAGACGACTCGACAGCAACTCCGAAGATGAAGTTTTCATTACCAAGCAAACAAAGCAAGAGTTTAAAGGTGAGGAGTGTCGTTACGGCGAGATCAGGAGGAAAAATAACCTTGCATCTAAAAACTGTCGCAAAACCCGCAAGGAGAAGCAGCGAGAAATGGAACAGCGAGTCACTGAATTAGAGCAAGAAAAGGAAACCCTTAGGGTTAAAGTTCAAGTGCTGGAAGAGCTGATTCAAGCTCATAAGACCTGTTTGCTCAATGCCATTGTACAAAGGAGGTAGAGAATTGGAGCTTCTATATCGTATTTTATACAATTTTGTACTGCCTTATGCTGGTTTCATCTGTACTCACATAAATTTTATCTAATGTAACAGAGTGGAAGTAGAACATACCAGATTTACATTGAGATTTTGGGGGTGGGCGTTCAGGCAGCTATAACATAATCTTATCCGTATAATGCTCTTAACTTTTACAAAGAAAATGTTGCTTAGCCTTGACATGGGAAAAATGGAGTTCAGCATTTTCAGAGAATCCTTTATATATTATGTACTCTTGCATTTGACCAAAATAAAATTTTCAAGAAAATCCAACACTTCTTAAAAAATTATATGTGCTTAATAAAGTTTCACATTACATTCATTAAGTTATGCAGCTGGCCTGTAAAACTTAGTACAAAAAAACAAGTCATGCCATATTCAGTGCAGGACAGAAATAATGCAAGATTGTATTGTGTATGAAATTAGTGCATTGTACAAATCATCATCTGGCATGATCTTTTGCTTACAATGCTCTGTCCTTCATGCTTGTGTCTCAGTACATTACACTCCACTTAGAGAGGCTAATTTGGCATTCTTAACAAATATCTTGGAAATATATCATACAAAAATTATCCAAACATTAAGGAAATACAGATCTGAATTAATTTGATTAGGTCATCTTACTGATTAGGTCGTCATACTTAATTTTATGAAATGAAAGTGTTTGTAAAGCACTATGGTAAATTTAATAATATACCACTCCATGGAAATTCATAGAAATGAAAATAATAAACATTATTTCTCATTTTAGTTGTCATAACACAGTTCTTTTATTTATAAAACACCACTTCCGAAACAGTACAACTTTTAAATGATTTATTTTATATATTACCAGCTTAATTTGCAAATTTTGTGACATGGAAAATCCAGCATTTCATATGTATCTGTTTAGTAAACATGCAATCCCAGAAATGATAAAAACAGAAAGTTACAGGTAATTTGAATTCCTTGCATCCACAGCTTTATTTATAACTACCTCGTAGAACAGCATAGCTTCTTTTAATATTTTTGTCTTTTATTTTAAGAGTGTAGTGTTTAAAACAACCGAAATTGAGTGTTCAGAGAAAGTTTGTGACTGTATTTGTTTTGTGGATAGGTGAATTTTTTTAATCCTTCCCTTTTTTGCATTTTTAAACACAAGCTTTTCAAGTTAAGCTGGTAATAAGTTCAGTTACACTCAGGATGATTTTCTGACACAGTTGTTTACACTCTGGATGGTTTTTGATAATCTATTAAATATAGGAGAAGGTTTTCATCTACTGCATCATTTTTAGATAAGCTGAAGAATAGGCAATAATATTTGTTTGTACCCAACTGCCTGAAGTCACTTGTAGTGAATGCTTATATGCCTGATAGTTTAGGAAGCAGTGAGGTGTTTTTTGTTTTTTTTTCAGCCTCCTGTACCTGAAACTTGTTGGATTGTTTAGAGAATGGTGGTTTTAAACAAGTGCCTACGCACAAAGACATTTTTTCTGTTGTTGTGCTGTACAGTTGTTACTTCATTTTGTAAATAAATGTAAATAAATACATGATTTTCAAAGAAATGTGGAGTTCTTGTAAATAATACAGCTGTGCTGCACTCAACAAGTGACACATACAGTCGTGGCCTGTCTCATTGCAAATAAGATTAACTGCAGACACAGGGTCTCTGTCAACTGTCTCATTGCACATAAGATTTACTACAGACACAGGGTCTCTGTCAACTGTCTCATTGCAAATAAGCTTAACTGCAGACACAAGGTCTCGTCAACTGTCTCATTGCAAATAAGATTAACTGTAGACACAGGGTCTCTGTCAACTGTCTCATTGCAAATAAGATTAACTACAGACACAGGGTCTCGTCAACTGTCTCATTGCAAATAAGATTAACTGCAGACACAGGGTCTCTGTCAACTGTCTCATTGCAAATAAGATTAACTGCAGACACAGGGTCTCGTCAACTGTCTCATTGCAAATAAGATTAACTGCAGACACAGGGTCTCTGTCAACTGTCTCATTGCAAATAAGATTAACTGCAGACACAGGGTCTCGTCAACTGTCTCATTGCAAATAAGATTAACTGCAGACACCGGGTCTCTGTCAACTGTCTCACTGCAAATAAAATTAACTTCACACATGGTCTCTGTCAACTGTCTCATTGCAAATAAGATTAACTGCAGACACAGGGTCTCGTCAACTGTCTCATTGCAAATAAGATTAACTGCAGACACAGGGTCTCTGTCAACTGTCTCATTGCAAATAAGATCAACCGCAGACACGGTCTCGTCAACTGTCTCATTGCAAATAAGATTAACTGCAGACACAGGGTCTCGTCAACTGTCTCATTGCACATAAGATTTACTACAGACACAGGGTCTCTGTCAACTGTCTCATTGCAAATAAGATTAACTGCAGACACAGGGTCTCATCAACTGTCTCATTGCAAATAAGATTAACTGCAGACACAGGGTCTCTGTCAACTGTCTCATTGCAAATAAGATTAACTGCAGACACAGAGTCTCGTCAACTGTCTCATTGTAAATAAGATTAACTGCAGACACAGGGTCTCGTCAACTGTCTCATTGCAAATAAGATTAACTGCAGACACAGGGTCTCTGTCAACTGTCTCATTGCACATAATATTTACTACAGACACAGGGTCTCTGTCAACTGTCTCATTGCAAATAAAATTAACTGCAGACACAGGGTCTCGTCAACTGTCTCATTGCAAATAAGATTAACTTCAGACACAGGGTCTCGTCAACTGTCTCATTGCAAATAAGATTAACTGCAGACACAGGGTCTCTGTCAACTGCCTCATTGCACATAAGATTTACTACAGACACAGGGTCCCTGTCAACTGTCTCATTGCAAATAAGATTAACTGCAGACACAGGGTCTCGTCAACTGTCTCACTGCAAATAAGATTAACTGCAGACACAGGGTCTCGTCAACTGTCTCATTGCAAATAAGATTAACTGCAGACACAGGGTCTCTGTCAACTGTCTCATTGCACATAAGATTTACTACAGACACAGGGTCTCTGTCAACTGTCTCATTGCAAATAAGATTAACTGCAGACACAGGGTCTCTGTCAACTGTCTCATTGCAAATAAGATTAACTACAGACACAGGGTCTCGTCAACTGTCTCATTGCAAATAAGATTAACTGCAGACACAGGGTCTCTGTCAACTGTCTCATTGCAAATAAGATTAACTGCAGACACAGGGTCTCTGTCAACTGTCTCACTGCAAATAAGATTAACTGCAGACACAGGGTCTCTGTCAACTGTCTCATTGCAAATAAGATTAACTGCAGACACAGGGTCTCTGTCAACTGTCTCATTGCACATAAGATTTACTACAGACACAGGGTCTCTGTCAACTGTCTCATTGCAAATAAGATTAACTGCAGACACAAGGTCTCTGTCAACTGTCTCATTGCAAATAAGATTAACTGTAGACACAGGGTCTCTGTCAACTGTCTCATTGCAAATAAGATTAACTACAGACACAGGGTCTCTGTCAACTGTCTCATTGCAAATAAGATTAACTGCAGACACGGTCTTGTCAACTGTCTCATTGCAAATAAGATTAACTGCAGACACAGGGTCTCGTCAACTGTCTCATTGCAAATAAGATTAACTGCAGACACAGGGTCTCTGTCAACTGTCTAATTGCAAATAAGATTAACTGCAGACACAGGGTCTCTGTCAACTGTCTCATTGCAAATAAGATTAACTGCAGACACGGTCTCGTCAACTGTCTCATTGCAAATAAGATTAACTGCAGACTCAGGGTCTCATCAACTGTCTCATTGCAAATAAGATTAACTGCAGACAGGGTCTCGTCAACTGTCTCATTGCAAATAAGATTAACTGCAGACACAGGGTCTCGTCAACTGTCTCATTGCAAATAAGATTAACTGCGGACACAGGGTCTCTGTCAACTGTCTCACTGCAAATAAAATGAACTGCAGACATAGTCTCTGTCAACAGTCTCACTGCAAATAAGATTAACTGCAGACATAGTCTCTGTCAACAGTCTCACTGCAAATAAGATTAACTGTAGACACAGGGTCTCTGTCAACTATATGGTTGTGATATTTTGTACTGTTTCTCACGTATGAATATCAAAGTGTGTTTCCCGCGAACACTTTGATATTCGTACAATGTGAGATATTCGTACAATGTGAGAAACAGTACAAAATATCACAACAATATAGTTGACAGATATATACAATAAAATCTTATAACCATCACTGCTTGAAAAATACCATGCCCGGGGCTCGTTAATTATTGGCCTGGGTAAGTAAAAATGAAGTCTAGTTGCCCGTCCGGGCAACTAGATTTAAAGAAAAAAAAACAGTTTGGAATAACGAATTTTCTACTCTAGAAAAAAAGACGGTCGTCGCGTGTTTTTCAATTTACTGCAAATCGCCAGAAGTTGTATTATTGTTACTGAATGAGTGCCAAGGCCAGAAGAATAGGGCTTCCATTATATATGCCATACGTAGTTTTGCTCCAGATGTAGTTTAAAGTTAACGACAGGATGCATGCCCCTAATGAAACTAGCCTACGGTGTTTAGTGGCCAAATGCGTAAACTGCCATGAAGCAGGAGGATGCAGACTGAAGGGGAAAGAAGCCGTGCTTTATGGGGAGGGAGTGACAGTGGATTATTTATTGCACAGCCACGGGTGGAGTGGGGTCCCTGATATAACTTGCATGAGTGAAGGAGGGGTAAGCGGAATCTTCGCCCACACTCATGAACTACTGACAGCGGTACTACTGAAACAAAAGCTAAGTTTCGTTAAAGAATGAGCCTGCGCAATGCGTTCCACTAAACCGGGAGAAGAGCAAAAATTGCAGACGCCGATAACTTAGTTTATCTGAGAGAACAGTAGTTTGTGTTAGCTGCGGATATAATTTGTATTTAGAAATGGATGTAAGATGTTTTTTTTGGAAAAAAAAAACTGGCAATGACAGTATATCTCATAGTAAGCAATTATGTGAAATTCCTGATCTGTCAGTGGTTATTACAAATTCGTCTTTTGCATGGTTGAGTGACTTAATTTCAGAATCAGATTCTACATCGTTGGCAAAACGGAAACTTGCGCAAGCCGGCTAATGATAAAGCTTACGAGGGGGGGGGGCACTATCGCACAGTTGAGGAATCTTGGATAAAAACATTATTTAATTGGCTAAAGTCAAATGATGACAAGACTATTAACTATATGTGGTGCACTGTTTGTGAAAACCATCCTAAAATTGCTGATATCACTAGCAATTTTTTCAAGGATATGAGGTGTCAGGTGGTGATGTATGTTTAATAACTTTAAGTTCATACAACAGTAGTCAAAGACATAGTGATTGCCTTTGTTTCTAAAAAACAATTCTTGGGATATTTTATGATGCAAAATTACTTCTGTTTGCACAAGAGAAAAAGATAAATAATTTTAACATTCAAAATTGTTGTTAAAAACTACTTAAACTGCTATACAGTTAACTATGATTATTTAATTTTTTTGAAAAACACAGGACATCTATTAAAAATTCTTGAACATAGCATCATCACTAAATTTCTCAAATACCATTGATCACCTTTCTTAAAACTTGGGATATATGCTTTTGTGCAGTTTGAACAACAACACTTTAAAATGGCGATGCAAAAGATGTATAAAAAGTTTATCATAATTTTTAACTTTAAAAAAAATGAGGCTTCTGTTTTGTTATCTTAAAAGATAAGTTTTTCTGGGTCATGTAGATTTTACTTCTGGGCAAGTAAATATTTTCTGCACATGCCCAGCTGGGCATGTAACTTTTCAGGTATTTTTTAAGCCCTGACCATGTAATGAAGTTCAACACCGAAGTGTGTTAGAACTAATTTATAAAGGTACGTCGATAAGTAACGCACAATCGCCTGCAACTCTCCAGTTTTTAAAGGTTGAATCATAAAAGTTGGTGGGTAGCAACCTTGCACCTGTGGTTTTAGAGATAAGTCACTCAATGTAGGATCCATTGGCTTCACTGCATTGCAGCCAACGTTGTTTCCATGACAACAACGCACGTTGATAAAACTCCAGAGGTTGGTCATCACACCACTACACAATGAATACTGCGTCACTCTGAAATGCTTTCCCACGTTGATGTACCTTCAGACTACCAAACAGATAAAAGTCTGATGGTGCCAAGTCTGAGCTGTACAGTGGTTGTGGCAGCAGCATCCAGCCCAGTCGAGTTACTTTCTGCACTGTCGTCTGTGAAGTGTGTGCAGTCTCACGTTATCGTGATGCAGTTTGATGACCTCGGCTTGCAAGTGTGGTTTCTTAGTTCTGATGGCATGCCTGAAGTCCTCCAAGGATGAACAGTAACACTCTTTGGTATTGGTGGTCCCACTTTCTAGGAAGTCAATGAAGATGACGCCCTGACAATTCCCAAAGAATGTGGCCATCGATGTGTTTGATCACCTTAAAAGTCGTGGCTTCTTCTTCTGCGGTGATCCCACATGCTTCCACTCTACTGCCTGATGTTTGCTCTGTGGGCCATAATGAAACAGCCATATTTCATCACCTGTTATCACACCATGAAAACATTGTGGAAAGTCACCATCGAAATGTTCTAGCAGATCGTCACACCTCTTTCCGAATTCTCTTCATCTCTTTTGTGAGGAGCCGTGCTATCCAACGATCACAGCTTTTCCGATATCCTAAACGTTCTACCACTGTTTAAACACTTCCCTTTGACATGCCAAGGTGGTCCATAAGTTGGGAAGTGGTGATGCATCTGTTATCCTGAATGGGAAGTGGTGATGCATCTGTTATCCTGAATGGGAAGTGGTGATGCATCTGTTATCCTGAATGGGAAGTGGTGATGCATCTGATCCTGAATGGGAAGTGGTGTGCATCCGTTATCCTGAATAAGAAGTGGTGATGCATCTGTTAACCTGAATGGGTTATATGCATCTGTTATCCTGAATGGGAAGTGGTGATACATCTGTTATCCTGAATGGGAAGTGGTGATACATCTGTTATCCTGAATGGGAAGTGGTGATGCATCTGTTAACCTCAATGGGAAGTGGTGATGCATCTGTTATCCTGAATGGGAAGTGGTGATGCATCTGTTAACCTGAATGGGAAGTGGTGATGCATCTTTTATCCTGAATGGGAAGTGGTGATGCATCTGTTATCCTGAATAGGAAGTGGTGATGCATCTGTTATCCTGAATGGGAAGTGGTGATGCATCTGTTATCCTGAATGGGAAGGGGTGATGCATCTGTTATCCTGAATGGGAAGTGGTGATGCATCTTGAATCAACTTCTCAATCACTTCCTCAGTTTCAGTGGTTGTCACAGTGCCGCATCGTTGTTTATCCCGAATGCTAAAATCACCTCTCTGCATACCTACCAACTAAATTTAATGAATATACAGAAGATTGCTTTGAAAAATTCAGAAGATTGTATAAAAATTCAGATTTTTTTACGTCAATTTGTCACACGATAAAGTGATTTAGAACTCCTACTGCTTAAACAAAAAAGGAATACAGGACACTTACCTTTATTTTTTTGTGTGTTTCTATTGAAGGGAACTTTTATTTATAGTAATTTAACAGTTAGCTAAACTTTTTACAGTGGCCTTTTTGGCTTTTTTTAAGAATTCTTAGGAGTACTCTTTTTGAAAACAAAGTAAATTTTCTCTGCATTTAATTAACAGAAGACTCTCAAGCGATTCACCTGACATTAATGATCGAAACATTGTAACCAAGGAAAAAATTCTTTTGCATTAATAATTAAATGGCAAATACACCCTATAATTATTATTTCACTTTGGTGTTCTTTCAAATGACGAGCCACACCATTTCTCTCTCCTATCATTACTGGAGCATTGTCTGCTCCAAAAGCAATGCAATATTTGAAAAGTATCCTGTGCTTACTAAAAACATCAACTGTGACTGAGAACCATGAATTCTGATATCAGAGCTTTCACTTAGATAAATGGTGTAATTTTCAGAGAATGAATACTTTTTTTAACACCATGCATCAATTCTTACAAATTTTCAAACTTCGTTACTTCCGTGTTTGGAAATTTCCGCCCCACTCTTATCAAGCTAAAATGCCCACACATTTATGAGGGTGATGACATTTAACAACTACATATAAGTGGGGATCACATGGGGGGGGGTATACAATTACTGAAGAAATCTTCGCTCCGTCTGACTTCCGTTTTCAGAAATTTATCCAAGATTTTCAAGTTGAAATACAAATGTTTATGGAATAAAATGATATCTAATAATACTGGGTAGAGGAAACATCGTGAGAGAAAAAAATTACGATTACAAGAAAAATCTTACCTCCGTCTACTTTCCGTTTTCGAAGGATGAAATTCCGTCGGAGGACGGAATTTCATCCTTCGAAAACATCTAAGTTCCGTTTCTGCAAATTGTTGCCTACAGTTTCAAGCTGAAGTACAAATATTTATGCAATAAACCAATATTTAACAAGAATACTGAACACAAAGGCAACATCTGGAGAAAAAAAAATACGATTATGGTAAAATTTTCTAATCCATTTACAACCGTTTTTGAAACTTTTGAAATACAAATTACCATCGCCAGACGAAAACGACTCCCCCCCAATACTGTTTAGTTTTGCATGCATTTTGAGAATAATCTAAATGATGACAAAAAACGCGGAATTCCGCTTAAAAATCTCATGTATATCGTCAAATAATATCAAATTAAAAAAAAAATGAAAATTTGCAGAATCCGTAGTTTCAACAATGAGTTCCGTAGTCAGACGACAAAATCCGTTAGAAACTACGAACATTCCATAGCAGTTGGCAGGTATGCATCTGACGTGGATGGTCTACCAAGGAAGGGGGGCATCCAGAACACTGCCAGTTTCCAGAAACTTTGCTATGAGCTGACAGCATTACAGTGGGGGATGTCTGCATCACGAAATTTCCTAGTGAACTGTTTTTGCACTTCGTCCGTGTACTTGTCGTCATGGCGAAAGACATGTTCCACCAAAAACACTATCTTTAACCGTCAACACCATTGTCCTTGTGCCGAGACCAGTGATCAATCGACATGTCTGTCTCTGTCGGCCAAGCACTCGGGAATGACAGCTGCGCACACCTTGGGGTGGGGAGACATGAAGGTTACCAGACACAGAGCCCTTCCACGTGGTGGGTCACTTCCATGGGCACCTGCACGAAATTTTTCAAGGGGGGTCAAGTGTAATTAACTAAGGTTTGGCTAATATGTTGAAAACAGTAATTTGTGAAAATGAAAGATTTATACTACACTATCTACCAACAAGTAATTGAACACATCTGCAATTGATGATATCTGCGGTCCTGATACACGTCACGGCCGCCGCCGTTAAATATCGTGTGGGAAACAACAACGCAACCAGTCGCATGCAAGATGACACGCAGTTCGGAGCTCTCTGATTTCGGGAAAGGTGTAATCATCGGGTATCACAGAAATGACCGATCCATACGTGACATATCCAGTGAGTTAAAGTACCCAAAATCGACAGTAGCCTACGTGATTGGCAAGTGGAAGATGAGAGGTGACTGTCGGAACGTACCACGACCCGGCAGACCCACAAAACTAGGAGTTAGAGACCGACGGGTGCTGGCCAGAGAAATTCAGAAGAACCGCACCAAATCGATGGGCCACATCCACGAGAAGTTTCAACACGCATCGGGGAGTGTTCTTTCGATGAATACCATCCATAAGGAAGCCCATCTGCTCGGTTATCATGGACGTGCTGCCACCCACAAGCCTTTGGTCACCAAGTCCAATAGCGCTGCTCGGCTAATGTGGTGCAAAGAACGTCGACAGTGGACCGTTGAACAGTGGAAACAGGTTCTCTGAAGCGACGAATCAAGGTTCACCCTCTACCGTTCGGATGGCAGGGTCTGGGTTTGGCGTCTGCCTGGAGAACGCCTCCTGCCGGAATGTATTGTGCCAACTGTGAAGTTCGGCGACGGTGGAATTATGCTATGGGGGTGTTTCTCCTGGTACGGCACGGAACCCTTGGTCGCAATTCCTGGTAGACTCAACGCCGAGACCTACTGCACCATTTTGGATGACCATGCGCTTCCTACGTTGTGTAAGTTTTACGGGGTGGACCCATGTTACTTTCAGGATGACAATGCCACCTGTCATGTTGCGAGGTCCACCATGGCTTGGTATGGTGACAATGGGGTTAATCGAATGGACTGGCTTGCATAGAGCCTGAACCTTAACCCTATCGAGCACCTCTGGGACGAGTTGGAGTGTCGACTTAAGGGGTGCCCCCACCGTCCGAAATCGGTGAAGGAACTGACCTGTCTTCTCCACGCCGAGTGGAAAATACCACTAGCCGTCGTACAACGCCTAGTTGAGAGTATGCCCCGGAGGGTAGCAGCTGCAATCGCCGCTCGTGGAGGCTCCACCAACTGTAGAAGGTGAATAAACTTCGTTTTCCTTTGCTATCACAGGTGTCCAATTACTTGTTGGTAGATAGTGTATTACTACTACTTACTGACTACACTAGAACACTACTACTACTACTATTATTAATTGATGCTGCTCTTGAAGAAAGTTTATGTTAGAAATAGTCATGTATTATCATGTACATTGATTGGTAACTGTTTTCAAGATAATGAACAGTGTCGAGCAGGGCCACGCCAAGCCTTTTAAGTTCAGCACACCACACTGGAACTTGTTTTTTTTTTTTTTTTTTTTGATTGGAGGTTTAACGACCACCATGAGCAACTCAATGGGCTATAAGCAGTCGCCCGTCCCTAATTTAGGGTCACTTGTTCCAGGGAAAGGGAGCCAGTGCCGTAAGAGAGACAAACACAACATCCATACCTCACCGCGATTCGAACCCGGACCCCTTTTGGACGAATGATCAGAGGCCATCGCTTAGACCACAGCGCCACCGGGGCTGCGGAACTTGTTTGGGCGTACTGCCTTACGGTTTGCTAGGTTTTTTGCTTTCACGTTATCGTTTTCCAATTCCAAATTTCCAATAAAATTGGGATATTAAATTAAACGCCCCAAACTCCATCTTTCCTTGTGGTCCGGTTCTGTGAGTGTACAAAAATAATAATAAATAAAATAAAATAAAGGGGGAAATAATTCGGGGGTGGGGGAAGGGGTGGGGTGAAGTGACCCCCTATTGGCACCAAGGAGGATAGAATAAGGGGAGGGAGCATAACAAGCAAACCCTACGTAAAGCTCTGAAGCCGACGCTCTGAGCGGTAGACATCTTCTGTTACCCTTCTGATTGCATTCCCATCGAATTACATACCTAACAATATAGGCAGGCTAACACTTTTAAAGCCTTCTTGCGAAAAGAAAAATTATCATGTGCATTTATGGATGTAGTCTATAATATCACCACTGTTTTCTTTTCTTTCCTTTCAAAGCACTGCTAAGTCACGTTTTACTGCTGCGTACGACAAAAATGTCTTTAACTCGTCACACGAAAAGTACATGCTGTTTAAAGTAATGCATGAAGCCATTCACAAACTCTAAAGTGAAGAAGAAAACTCTGATTTATTTCATGTGATCGAGTGAATGTTTCTGAAGACAGAAAAGCAACGAAATATTACCTTTGAAACAATAGTTCGTGCTAAACTTTGATAATTTACAAAATTTTAACGAAGAGTACACGGAATATGCAAATTGAAAAACGTTTGTAGCACACAATAAAATCCGTTAGCGTTGATAGATTACTATGTACTAATAAGAAATGCGATAATTTACGAATTTAAAATAACAGGAAAAAAAAAACAAAAAAAAACACGGATTTTATTGTGCGCGAGAAACGAATGATTTTTACAAAGTTTTAATAAAACGTTTTCGGGAATGTGATCTTTGACCAGGAGTTATTGAAAACTGGACAAATTTCTAAATTCGTACTGGAAATGTTTAACTATTCCATCACAAGTATTTGATCCCCAAATAGATCTCTCTTCAGTTTTTAATGTTATTATTTTTTTTTGAGGTTTAATGACCACCGTGAGCAACTCAGTAGGCTATAAGCAGTCGCCCGTCCCTAATTTAGGGTCACTGGTTCCAGGGAAGGGAGAGAGCCAGTGCCATAAGACAAACACAACATCCATGCCTGACCGGGATTCGAACCCGGACCCCTTATGGACGAATGATCAGAGGCCAGCGCCTTAGACCACTGCGCCACCGGGACGGCCTTTTTTAATGTTAGTTGAACTTCAAATGAACAATTCCATAAATCAGTCATAAGCAAACGTCCTTCTCACACGAAATAAAAAACTGAAATCTTCCTTAACTTACAAAGGAAAAATGAGCAACTGAGGTTAATGTAACATGGTGGCCACCCAACTTAGCTGGCTTCAATGGTGAAAGCACATGCTCTCTCCCCTTATTCTATACTCCTTGGTTGGCACCCATGGTCACTTCTACTGTAATTTCATTCAAAATTTCTTTATTATTACATTACTGAAATTCGTACATTCAGTGCAGAGTCATTATTTGGACACCCTGTATTTCAATGCATCCTCTCTCAAACTCGCTGAGTTATTAGTACGGTTGTTAGAAGCATCATCATGGCAAGATTAGTCAGAATGTTTAGTGCATGTGCACAACACTCCTTATACACACCCTGGGACTGATCTGTATGCTTTTTAGGAGTCGAATTTCTAAGTATTTGCATACTGAGTTTTGTAGTTGATGAAATGCTTTAATGGAGTGCTTCAATTTTTTTGTTTCGTTAGAGCATGACTCAGCATGTGTGATATAAAAAACAACAAAAACAAATAGAAATTCAGTCACTTTAGTACCTATGTTTTTTATTGATTTAGATATAATAGTCAGAAAATACAAACGTGACAAAAATGCTTTTACCATCACAGTCTGCTGCATTTCCCTGTACACATGGAAATGAGAAATTCTGTGTGCTTTAAAAAAAAAATCTGTTATGGTGAAATGCAATACCTGATAAATGCTATGACAAATCATTGCCTTATGACACAAGAAATACTGGAGCACAAAGAATTCTGGATGTGTATTTACAAAAAAAGTAGCAAACAATGATGTGGTTATTATGTTCATGATTTATAAATGCATGTAGATTAAACAACAGTGCACTTAGACAAATTAAAAGTTAAAATATTCTGTTACGTCATATGAGTGAAAGATATATATTCCATTAGGTGATACGATATAAATATTACATTACATGATACAAGTGAAATTACCTGATTTAGTAGTTGGTTGCTTCTTGCAGTAACCAAAATCAGTGATATATTTCAAATACCAGTTTAACATATAAAAATGATTCAATGCAAAAGGCATTGATCACATTTACTACAATAAATGACATTCTCACATGCAATATGCACAAAATCCTCACTCAATATGACGTGGATTAACATAGTTTTGCACACTGTAATCACTTAACTGGGAATATTAATAAGCTTCCTGCATACACATGATGTTCTTTCAAAAGCGTTACCTTTCATGGTTAAATACATTTTTTAAAAATACTGCATATTTTACAACCCCAGCATTCTGAAAATATTTTCTTTCTTCCTTTCTCTTTTTTTTTTTTTTTTGTACATACACAATAAATGACACATTCATATCAACTGCACCTGAAAATCCACAAAAAATACTTTAATACATTTGCATTTTTGAACTTCACTTTTAGTTGGTAAAGTTCGATGAACACTTACCGCACGTGGGGCTTGGCTTTCAATCCTTATTTCCGTTACGTGGATGCGGCACGGGATTTTTTCATGTGGCCACGGGTCTGCGTCTTCTTTTTTTTTTTTTTCTCCGTTGGAATTTATTTTGTCTCATCACCAAATGAGTTTTTCCTTTGCTGCATCCTCATTTACTTCAATATTTATTCATACCCGAGTACTTTCGGTACTACTACTATACCGTCTTCGAGGGGACATTTTGCTCCAACTAGCACGGACCGTGTCAGCTGGGCATTTCGGTGGTTCTCGCGGGCTGCTTCTGTCATCTGCTATCGCTTCTTCTTGGGCGTTGTGGCGCCATCTCTTGTTGGTCAGTGATCTCCTTTTTCGAACTTTTTCTTTTTTATGCTCAATTTTAATTAAATTTCTCCAGCTGTTTCTCAAATTATTAGGGTCATTGTGGTTGCAAACTTTGACCCTAATAATTTGAGAAACAGCTGGAGAAATTTAATTAAAATTGAGCATAAAAAAGAAAAGTTCGAAAAAGGAGATCACTGACCAACAAGAGATGGCGCCACAACGCCCAAGAAGAAGCGATAGCAGATGACAGAAGCAGCCGAGAACCACCGAAATGCCCAGCTGACACGGTCCGTGCTAGTTGAGCAAAATGTCCCTCGAAGACGGTATAGTAGTAGTACCGAAAGTACTCAGTATGAATAAATATTGAAGTAAATGAGGATGCAAAGGAAAAACTCATTTGGTGATGAGACAAAATAAATTCCAACGAAAAAAAAAGAAGACGCAGACCCGTATACATGAAAAAATCCCGTGCCGCATCCACGTAACGGAAATAAGGATTGAAAGCCAACGTGCGGTAAGTGTTCATCGAACTTTACCAACTAAAAGTGAAGTTCAAAAATGCAAATGCATTAATGCACGTTAAATAATTAACCTCCAATATCGGAAGTAAATTGATACTTTAATACGTAAAATGTAGTGTGAAACAAGATTTCAATAATATTTAAATATTTTCAGTGCCCAGAAAGGGGAGCATTTTAGTGGAAAAGGCAAAAGATGACATGCATAGCGTGTAATTCATTACATTTTCATATTACCCGAGCAAAATTTATTTTTTGCTTTTGCATAGATTTTCGCAAAAAAACTAAAAAGTTTGTACAAGTTTAAATTTCACATAAAATTCATTGCATCAATTGATGTGAGTAGTACAGTACATTTTACAATATTTACATGAATGTATGCAAGTATTATGTACATCAGTAATTACGTGTTAAGGTGAAAACTACTAATAGAAAAAATTGAGCAAATTTTTATTGTGAACTGTCACCCAAATTAAGAAGTACTAAGAATAATTACATATCAACTTGTAAGAAGGGATTCCTATTAGTAGTTCTAATTCTGACTATCAGATAGCTCTAATCATTCTACCATTCTCTTTTACGTGCAATATTTCAAAGTAACTTGTACAATATTCTAGAGGATAATGCTTACCTTGGCATTCCTTGCTAGCGATGAGAAACATTTCACACACGTGTTTTCCGGTCTTTGTTGATGTTATTGTCCTGAAGTCCGTTGTATGAGATGACTAGCTTTATTTCTCACACTTTTCGCTGGGTATACTCATTGGATCTTCGCCTTAGGATTCAAAGACATCAATTTTTACCGTTCTTTATACTCGAAATTTTCGCCCATACTCTGGGCATCCTCAGGAGCGTGGCGACTATTTTCTTTTACGTGCGATATTTCTCTTTATGTGCGATATGTTTTAAACACCACGTCGAAGTTAACCACGAAACAAAATTTAAACACTGTGTCGAAGTTAACCACGAACATCCGTGTCGAAGTTAAACACGAAAAAAATTTAAACACCGTGTCGAAGTTAACCACCAACATCGGTGGTAAAGTCGCCACGCTCCTGAGGATGCCCAGAGATTGGGCGAAAATTTCGAGTATAAAGAACGGTACAAATTGATGTGTTTGAATCCTGAGGCGAAAGATCCAATGAGTATACCCAGCGAAAAGTGTGAGAAATAAAGCTAGTCATCTCATACAACGGACTTTAGGACAATGACATCAACAAAAGACAGGAAAACACGTGTGTGAAATGTTCCCATCGCTAGAAAGGAATGCCAAGGTAAGCATTATCCTCTAGAATACTGTACGAGTTACTTTGTAAGAAGGGTGTTCCGAACATTACAAGTAATGCTGCTTCATTGGTATGCACATGTGCAGATAACTTCACGACAGTTCTAGGGAATTACCCATACAGAGGCGAATTTCCAACTAGGCGCACGCCTACGGGCCCCCGAAAGCATATAATTGGATTGCCAGTTTTGTTTTTCTTTTCACGGACCGAAACAAATCAATCCTTAAGGCGACCACTTCACTTGTATTATCGATTGTTATTTTGCTTCCTCATATTATCAACATATTCCGCATTTTCCCTTGTGCTGCAAAATTTCGAGTTCTTATTGATGCACTTGTTTTGAAAGGAACAGTTAAAATCATTTAGCCTTCCTTTTAGTTGAATGATTTCTTCACATCAGAACTTCAATATTTTGAATTTTCGACAACCCTTAGGGGTATATGCAAGTATATAGGACATTTAAAGTGCCAAACTTAATATCCTTTGATTTCCTATTAGCTGCAAAAATAATTTTTGAAATATCTCTAAAAACAAAAAAAAGTTCGATGTGCACGGGCAGAGAAAGTGATTACATCAGCACTGTTTCTTATAAACGGAATGGCATTTTAAAAAAGGTAAACACTTTTTTCTTGACTTAATTTTTTCTTTAATCTGAGAGATGAAAATTTCTGGTGATGAGAAGGGGTGGAGGGGGCTGAATCTTTTAGCGCCTAGGACTCCAAAAGAACTAAAGTCGCCTCTGAGTCCATACATGAATACAAGTGACAGAAATGAAAAAAAAAAAAAATGAGAATAGTCCCACTAAAACTAAACAAGGTCCAGTTAAAATGGACGATAAAAAAGCGAGAAAGTTAAATACTCAAAAGGCAGATGAAATGTGCATAACTATTGGGGGAGTGCAAAAGTTCTACCTATTTTTGTAATAGATGGAAATTGCGATCGGAGTAGTTACGTCACAGATGACGCTGCGATGCCAAATTTTCGGCCAATCAAGCGTTGATCAGTAGAGCATACAGAGGCACTAGGTTTGTCCAAGTGAGTCATTCGTAACGGAAATAACGGACGGTGTAACATGGCATGCGATAAGGAGCACATTAGACATTGTTTACTGTACGAGTTCAGTAAAGGCAGTACCGCAGCCGCGGCTTGCCGCAACATCTGCCAAGTGTATGGGGAGGATGCAGTTCATGATAGCACATGTCGCTGTTGGTTTCGGAAATTCCAGCATTTATAAAATCGAGTGTTCATGTGGATTACCATATATAGGAGATACAGGAAGAAGGTTAATCACCAGAATTAAAGAACACAAAGCAGCAATAAGGAACAGCTCAAATAAAACAGGATTAGACAGGCACATACAACAAACTGGCCACAAAATGGACTGGGGCTCCTTAAAAGTGATCAAACATCATTCTCACGCAATTATCCAGAAATTAGAGGAATCCTTGGAAATTTAACAAGACACAAGGTGGCAACATCAACGACCATGCTGGATGGAAAATCCATCAGGCTTGGTCGTCAGACCTATGGAAGTAGTAAGACGCAAGAACTCGTGACAAGTGTACAGATCGAAAATTTGAGAGGTAATGTACTTTAATAAATTTATCCTCGATAATTCCTGTTAAATATTTATAATACTGAAGGTAAGGATGTCGTTCACATTGTTAAAGATTCTCTGGGGGCTACTCACGACTGCCAGCTACGTTCGGTCTCTTTGACGTAATACCAAAGGTTCAAACTCTGAAGCAGTTGCGAAACCTGTAGAAACAGTCACACTTTAATAGAAAGACCAATGGGAGCGCAATATTTCGGGTCTGCCCCAGGCGCAGAAATGCCTAGTTACGCCTCTGTTTGATTGCAAGTATGTTGATGAAGCTTGCAATATTATTGCATATAATTCAAGTTTGTGGATGTGATAGATTAGAATTTATACAATTTAAAAGACAATTAGTTTTCATATGAGAGAATAATCACCTATGCAAACAAAAAGAATGCAAATCATAAAACTGTAGTTAAAATTACAAGATCTAGATTAGTATAATGCACATAATTATTTCATGGCTTGAATAGTAAAACCAAAGTAAAAATTACGAAGTCAAAGTCAAGTTCACCGTGAGTTACTGATGAGAGCGCTTCCTGCCCCGTGTTGTCCCATCGGCTTTCTGCTGATGTCACACAGTGTCATCATCACAGCATAACCAACCAGCAGCAGCACTACATTCTAACTTCTGCATTTCACACAGGCAGTTGGGGGAAGGGTATAATTTTTAAGCACTTAGGGGCATTTCTGGCAAAAATTAAGGACTTTTAGCACCCTAAAAAAATAAGCACTTCTTAAGGATTTATAAGGAATGTGGGAACCCTGTTCTAATTTGGTTCTATAGAAACAATGAATCTATAAAGTTGATATGAAAGTAAAGAAAAACAATGTATTCTGTCATCACTTCAACATTGTCTCCCCCACGTATTCTGTCATCACTTCAACATTGTCTCCCCCACTTTTTTTAATTATTGAAAAGCACTGTCACCTTCTGTATTTAACATGGTACACAAACAAACAAAAAATAAAGAAATAATGTTCAAGGTCACAACAACAAATTAAATGCAAAACACTTATTAAACAGTAAATACAATACTACAAATAAGGAACTTTTTAATAATTGAAGTTATGGCCATTCCTAGGCAATCATATGATAGATAAAACACACAGATTATGGGATTTACTTAGTAACAAATGGATGTTATCATTGTCAAATTTTTGGGTAGTAACACTACCCTTCATCAGTACTACACTATAGTAAGTGTTGCCAACCTTGGGTAAAACTCCAACCTTTAAAATCATTTAATGTAGTTCCTCTTCTCTCAATTTCAAGACCTTCCAGCAGTTTTCTCTTGAAGAAATGTTGGTAGGTCAGAATTTCTGCTGGGTCCCACAGTATTTTATGTCCAGTAGATTGAACATGTCTGTTCAGGCCAGTTTTGTCTGTCATGTTTTTAATAGACCAGGCTGACAGAACATAAAGCACTAAAAAAACATGACATACAAAACTGGCCTGAACAGACATGCTCAATCTACTGGACATAAAATACTGTGGGACTCAGTAGAAATTCTGACCCACCAACAACATTTCTTCAAGAGAAAACTGCTGGAAGGTCTTGAAATTGAGAGAAGAATTACATTAAATGATTTTTAAAGGTTGGAGTTTTACCCAAGGTTGGCAACACTAACCATAGTGCAGTCCTGATGAAGAGTAGGGTTACTACTCGAAAATTTTACGTTCATAAATAACATTCATTTATTCCTAAATAAATCCCATAATATGTGTATTTTATCTATCATAAGGAACTTTTATTCAGAAGGGACAATCACGAGCACATCACCAAATTAAAAAAAAATCCTCTAATTTCCTCAAGATATTTACAAAGCAGAACTTGAGTTATGCTTTTCTACAGATTGATCTTAAAATATACATTCAAGAAAATTCAAAATCTTAGGTACTGTATATATGAAATTTTGAATGCTTCCAAAAGTAAATTAATCATCATTCAGATTTCTGAAATTCATTATGCATGACACATAATTTATTTACTTTTCTGCCTTATGCATATTTCCACATTTCAACTACCTGTATGATTATTTTTTTTTTCAATTTTATTATATATGCTACAGAAAGGAACAGGTACGTGGAACGTATGAAATACAGTAAAGATAAAAAATGCCACTCAGGAAGAATTTGAACCAGTTTACACTCCAGATTTTCTGGAAGTTCTATTAGTTTCCAGGTATACATAAAATAATCAAAAGAACAGTATGCAGACCATTCAAAAAGTAATAAGAATGATGTCACAGCATCAAAACAAACACATGCAGAAAAATGCATCTGCCTGTGTCGGAAAACCTGCAAGGCCAGCCACGTGATAAAGCGTCATAACAGCGCTCAACTAGTTCATTCATGTAGTAGACAGCATAGAGTTCAGACATGTTTCTGTAACCCAGTATGGATTTAAAACTGGAGCAAAGAGCAGCTATAAAATTATGTGTGCATTTGAATAAACCCATAAGGAAGATGATTTGTCCTGTGCAAGAGTTTTTGAATAGCACAAGAAATTTGTGAATGGCGAAGAGTATCTGGAAGATGTGCCACACTCCGGTAGGCCCTTGACATTGACTAAGGAGGTTAAGGTCAATACCACCGAGGCACTCCTGCACAAAGACCACCGAATGACCATTAAGGAGGCTGCTAATGTGATACAGATGTCCATTGGTTCTGTTGATGTCACTGTGAGAAACTACTTGGGGTACCAAAAAGGCATTGCAAAGTGGACTCCCTATTTGCTCACAGACAAACACAAGGCAAATCGTGCTATCACTTGTCGCTAATAGATGTGCCGGGTACAATGAGAGTCACACTTTTTGGATCGAGTCGTCACATGTGACGAAACATTTTCCCACCATTTCAATCAAGAAACAAAACGACAGAGCACCCAATGGAAACTCTTACGGGTCCCCAAAAGCAAAAGTTCAAGCAAGTGCAGGGAAGCTCATGCACCTGGTTTTCTTTGATAAAAAAAGAATTGTGCAAGACCATGTTGCTCCACAAGGGTGAACTGTTACCGGTGCCAATTATTCTGAAGTTCTTAAAGGTTCTCTAAAGGAATAAAATCCAAAAAAATTCTTAGAATATGTACAAACCGGTTACATTTTGCATCAAGATAACGCTACCACAAATCATGTTTTGCTTACCCAGCAGATATGGTCCACAATCTAGACATTGAAATGATGGTTCACCCTCCGTATTCACCGTATTTGGTGCCTATGACTTCCACCTATTCCCTGATGTGGAAAAACAAATTTAGTGGCATTGGTTTGCATCAAATACGGAACTGAACAATGTTGTGATGGGTATATCAAACCACATTTTTAAGGAAGGGCTTCAAACACATCTTTTGAAAGTGGATAGAAAGGAAGGACTGGTGCATGCAGGTAGAGGAAGAATACTTGGAAAATATGTAAGTGTAAGTATGTTTACTGCATTATCTTCTGGAAGTGGATAGAAAAGTGAAACTGGTGCATTCAGGTAGAGGGAGAATACTTGGAAAGTATGTTTACTACATTATCTTCTGGAAGGGGATAGAAAGGTGGGACAGGTGTATTCAGGTAGAGGGAGAATACTTGGAAAGTATGTAAGTGTATGTTTACTGCATTATATTCTGGAAGAGGATAGAAAGGTGGGACAGGTGTATTC
Source organism: Macrothele yani (assembly GCA_039090855.1). Taxonomy (NCBI): domain Eukaryota; kingdom Metazoa; phylum Arthropoda; class Arachnida; order Araneae; family Macrothelidae; genus Macrothele; species Macrothele yani. The sequence goes on along the minus strand of CM076999.1, from coordinate 104,308,033 downwards.
AGGTAGAGGGAGAATACTTGGAAAGTATGTAAGTGTATGTTTACTGCATTATCTTCTGGAAGGGGATAGAAAGGTGGGACAGGTGTATTCAGGTAGAGGGAGAATACTTGGAAAGTATGTAAGTGTGAGTATGTTTACTGCATTATCTTCTGGTAAGGGGATAGAAAGGTGGGACAGGTGTATTCAGGTAGAGGGAGAATACTTGGAAAATATGTAAGTGTATGTTTACTGCATTATCTTCTGGAAGGGGAATAGAAAGGTGGGACAGGTGTATTCAGATAGAGGGAGAATACTTGGAAAGTATGTAAGTGTGAGTATGTTTACTGCATTATCTTCTGGTAGGGGATAGAAAGGTGGGACAGGTGTATTCAGGTAGAGGGAGAATACTTGGAAAGTATGTAAGTGTGAGTATGTTTACTGCATTATCTTCTGGTAGGGGATAGAAAGGTGGGACAGGTGTATTCAGGTAGAGGGAGAATACTTGGAAAGTATGTAAGTGTATGTTTACTGCATTATCTTCTGGAAGGGGATAGAAAGGTGGGACAGGTGTATTCAGGTAGAGGGAGAATACTTGGAAAGTATGTAAGTGTGAGTATGTTTACTGCATTATCTTCTGGTAGGGGATAGAAAGGTGGGACAGGTGTATTCAGGTAGAGGGAGAATACTTGGAAAATATGTAAGTGTATGTTTACTGCATTATCTTCTAGAAGGGGATAGAAAGGTGGGACAGGTATATTCAGATAGAGGGAGAATACTTGGAAAGTATGTAAGTGTGAGTATGTTTACTGCATTATCTTCTGGTAGGGGATAGAAAGGTGGGACAGGTGTATTCAGGTAGAGGGATAATACTTGGAAAGTATGTAAGTGTATGTTTACTGCATTATCTTCTGGAAGGGAATAGAAAGGTGGGACAGGTGTATTCAGGTAGAGGGAGAATACTTGGAAAGTATGTAAGTGTGAGTATGTTTACTGCATTATCTTCTGGTAGGGGATAGAAAGGTGGGACAGGTGTATTCAGGTAGAGGGAGAATACTTGGAAAGTATGTAAGTGTATGTTTACTACATTATCTTCTGGATGGGGATAGAAAGGTGGGACAGGTGTATTCAGGTAGAGGGAGAATACTTGGAAAGTATGTAAGTGTATGTTTACTGCATTATCTTCTGAAAGGGGATAGAAAGGTGGGACAGGTGTATTCAGGTAGAGGGAGAATACTTGGAAAGTATGTAAGTGTGAGTATGTTTACTGCATTATCTTCTGGTAGGGGATAGAAAGGTGGGACAGGTGTATTCAGTTAGAGGGAGAATACTTGGAAAGTATGTAAGTGTATGTTTACTGCATTATCTTCTGGAAGGGGATAGAAAGGTGGGACAGGTATATTCAGGTAGAGGGAGAATACTTGGAAAGTATGTAAGTGTGAGTATGTTTACTGCATTATCTTCTGGTAGGAGATAGAAAGGTGGGACAGGTGTATTCAGGTAGAGGGAGAATACTTGGAAAGTATGTAAGTGTATGTTTACTGCATTATCTTCTGGAAGGGAATAGAAAGGTGGGACAGGTGTATTCAGGTAGAGGGAGAATACTTGGAAAATATGTAAGTGTGAGTATGTTTACTGCATTATCTTCTGGTAGGGGATAGAAAGGTGGGACAGGTGTATTCAGGTAGAGGGAGAATACTTGGAAAGTATGTAAGTGTATGTTTACTGCATTATCTTCTGGAAGGGGATAGAAATGTGGGACAGGTGTATTCAGGTAGAGGGAGAATACTTGGAAAGTATGTAAGTGTATGTTTACTGCATTATCTTCTGGAAGGGGATAGAAAGGTGGGACAGGTGTATTCAGGTAGAGGGAGAATACTTGGAAAGTATGTAAGTGTGAGTATGTTTACTGCATTATCTTCTGGTAGGGGATAGAAAGGTGGGACAGGTGTATTCAGGCAGAGGGAGAATACTTGGAAAGTATGTAAGTGTATGTTTACTGCATTATCTTCTGAAAGGGTATAGAAAGGTGGGACAGGTGTATTCAGGTAGAGGGAGAATACTTGGAAAGTATGTAAGTGTGAGTATGTTTACTGCATTATCTTCTGGTAGGGGATAGAAAGGTGGGACAGGTGTATTCAGGCAGAGGGAGAATACTTGGAAAGTATGTAAGTGTATGTTTACTGCATTATCTTCTGGAAGGAGATAGAAAGGTGGGACAGGTGTATTCAGGTAGAGGGAGAATACTTGGAAAGTATGTAAGTGTGAGTATGTTTACTGCATTATCTTCTGGTAGGGGATAGAAAGGTGGGACAGGTGTATTCAGGCAGAGGGAGAATACTTGGAAAGTATGTAAGTGTATGTTTACTGCATTATCTTCTGGAAGGGTATAGAAAGGTGGGACAGGTATATTCAGGTAGAGGGAGAATACTTGGAAAGTATGTAAGTGTGCGTATGTTTGCTGCATTATCTTCTGGTAGGGGATAGAAAGGTGGGACAGGTGTATTCAGGTAGAGGGAGAATACTTGGAAAGTATGTAAGTGTATGTTTACTGCATTATCTTCTGGAAGGGGATAGAAAGGTGGGACAGGTGTATTCAGGTAGAGGGAGAATACTTGGAAAGTATGTAAGTGTATGTTTACTGCATTATCTTCCGGAAGGGGATAGAAAGGTGGGACAGGTGTATTCAGGTAGAGGAAGAATACTTGGAAAGTATGTAAGTGTGAGTATGTTTACTGCATTTTCTTCTGGTAGGGGATAGAAAGGTGGGACAGGTGTATTCAGGTAGAGGGAGAATACTTGGAAAGTATGTAAGTGTATGTTTACTGCATTATCTTCTGGAAGGGGATAGAAAGGTGGGACAGGTGTGTTCAGGTAGAGGGAGAATACTTGGAAAGTATGTAAGTGTATGTTTACTGCATTATCTTCCGGAAGGGGATAGGAAGGTGGGACAGGTGTATTCAGGTAGAGGGAGAATACTTGGAATGTATGTAAGTGTGAGTATGTTTACTGCATTTTCTTCTGGTAGGGGATAGAAAGGTGGGACAGGTGTATTCAGGTAGAGGGAGAATACTTGGAAAGTATGTAAGTGTGAGTATGTTTACTGCATTATCTTCTGGTAGGGGATAGAAAGGTGGGACAGGCGTATTCAGGTAGAGGGAGAATACTTGGAAAGTATGTAAGTGTATGTTTACTGCATTATCTTCTGGTAGGGGATAGAAAGGTGGGACAGGTGTATTCAGGTAGAGGGAGAATACTTGGAAAGTATGTAAGTGTATGTTTACTTCATTATCTTCTGGAAGGGGATAGAAAGGTGGGACAGATGTATTCAGGTAGAGGGAGAATACTTCGAAAGTATGTAAGTGTATGTTTACTGCATTATCTTCTGGAAGGGGATAGAAAGGTGGGACAGGTGTATTCAGGTAGAGGGAGAATACTTGGAAAGTACGTAAGTGTGAGTATGTTTACTGCATTTTCTTCTGGTAGGGGATAGAAAGGTGGGACAGGTGTATTCAGGTAGAGGGAGAATACTTGGAAAGTATGTAAGTGTATGTTCATTGCATTATCTTCTGGAAGGGGATAGAAAGGTGAGACAGGTGTATTCAGGTAGAGGGAGAATACTTGGAAAGTATGTAAGTGTGAGTATGTTTACTGCATTATCTTCTGGTAGGGGATAGAAAGGTGGGACAGGTGTATTCAGGTAGAGGGAGAATACTTGGAAAGTATGTAAGTGTATGTTTACTGCATTATCTTCTGGAAGGGGATAGAAAGGTGGGACAGGTGTATTCAGGTAGAGGGAGAATACTTGGAAAGTATGTAAGTGTGAGTATGTTTACTGCATTATCTTCTGGAAGGGGATAGAAAGGTGGGACAGGTGTATTCAGGTAGAGGGAGAATACTTGGAAAGTATGTAAGTGTGAGTATGTTTACTGCATTATCTTCTGGAAGGGGATAGAAAGGTGGGACAGGTGCATTCAGGCAGAGGGAGAATACTTCAAGTATGTAAGTGTAAGTATGTTTACTGCATTATCTTCTGGAAGGGGATAGAAAGGTGAGACAGGTGTATTCAGGTAGAGGGAGAATACTTGGAAAGTATGTAAGTGTGAGTATGTTTACTGCATTATCTTCTGGTAGGGGATAGAAAGGTGGGACAGGTGTATTCAGGTAGAGGGAGAATACTTGGAAAGTATGTAAGTGTATGTTTACTGCATTATCTTCTGGAAGGGGATAGAAAGGTGGGACAGGTGTATTCAGGTAGAGGGAGAATACTTGGAAAGTATGTAAGTGTGAGTATGTTTACTGCATTATCTTCTGGAAGGGAATAGAAAGGTGGGACAGGTGTATTCAGGTAGAGGGAGAATACTTGGAAAGTATGTAAGTGTGAGTATGTTTACTGCATTATCTTCTGGAAGGGGATAGAAAGGTGGGACAGGTGCATTCAGGCAGAGGGAGAATACTTCGGAAGTATGTAAGTGTAAGTATGTTTACTGCATTATCTTCTGGAAGGGGATATAAAGGTAAGACAGGTGCATTCAGGTAGAGGGAGAATACTTGGAAAGTATGTAAATTAGGGGTGATTGTGAGGTGACACAATAAACCCTGAAACTCTCAGCTCAGTGCCAATATACATATAATGTATAATATGCACATATAAACTAGCTACACAACAAATGGGCCCTAGTGCTTGTGCAGTTAAACTTTGCATCTTTTCCTGTACTCAATTTTCTTTCACTGTGCAAAATCTTTCAGGCATTGCATATTTAAAATCAAATTTTGCACTTCATATTATATGTTAATTGAGCAGTCTATGTAGACCAGTTTTACTTGAACTTGAAGCCTACAGTGGATTCCATTCATTTTCTAAAAGTAGTTATACATGGAATCTAAAATAATCAAATTATTTGAACTTTCAAAATAATGAAAATAAGCCTTCCTTTCAGCAGGCTGTTACCTTGAGAGCTTGTTTGACAACAAAAGAAACGCACAAGGTGTCACAAATAGTCTACATTCACCATTCGCACGGACACAGAGTGTTTTTAAGCAAACACTGTAATTCCAAAAGAAAATGGGACCTGAAGTTTAGCTACCATTTTGTAGCATTTTTAGAAATGAAATGTCCGAAGCATCTCAAATTCTTCTAAAACTTAAAAACCCGGATTTACGGGTTTGGAATGTGACAAAAACCCGGAATTCCGGGCTACACCCGGATTACAAACAGGTCTGGTAAATGTAAGTATGTTAACTGCATTATCTTCTGGGAGGGGATAGAAAGGTGCGACCGGTTGATTCAGGTGGAGGAAGAATACTTCGGAAGTATGCAAGCGTAAGTATCTTTATTGGATTACACTTCTGCCCCTGCAAAATCAGTCTTGTTACTTTTTGAGCGACCCTTGTGTATCTCTGAAAATCTGGAATTCAAAGTTTAGCATACGAATGCCAAAATCCATAACTAAGTTAAGCATTAATCAATTAAAAAGTGGTTTAAAAAAATTGGACTAGTGCAGAATCATGTGTAACGATGAAACACATAACTAAGGTTCTATTTTGTATCTACATAAAAGCATAAGTTTAGCATTTTCTACACATCTAATATGATCATTATTTTTTTTTTAACTGATCAAAAATGAGACAGACTTTTTATCAGATTAATATCATATCAGATTATATTGCTGCCTTCCCAAATTCTCCAGAAATGGAATGATAAAGCACATAAAGCTCGATACATTTTGGAGATTTATACAGAAATGTATACCTCATGATACCTGCAAGCTTAGAACCATTGTAGCAGTTAAGTGACTTCTTCGGAAATTTCAGCAAGCCAAAATTTGTTTAGATCAAGTACACTGGTGTCCAAAACCTAAGGATGAACACTATTCTGAGAGGTTATAATCACAAAATCAGATGCACCAGCTTGTGGCGATTTGCACAACTGGGGACAATAGGTTGAAAGTCGGTGCACATGCAATATGTCAAATCGTTCATACAGGGGTCAAGTGGTATCACTTAAACGGAGAAAAGGAAAAGGGCATGGTAGGCGACATGTGTTTGGAGGGAAATCTGGACGGCAAGGCATAAAGGTATGAACACGCAATTTATGTTATGTCTCAAAGACATCATCTAAATGATTTCCTGTGGGGAAGAATTACAGGCAAGCTGGAAGAAGGCCACCAAGTGAGTGATGTTGCCAGGGAGATTGGAATCGCGTGTAGTGAGGTATCTAGATTCTGGGCAGCATTTCAAACCAATGGAATATGTTCCAGACAAATGCTAGGAGTCACCCTTGCTCTACTATGACACATGAAAACAGATTTTTAGTTATAATAACAAAACGTAATTACTGCACCAGGCTGGTCAGCTTGTAAGTCACCTCCGTTCCAGCACAGGAACGCGGCCATCCCGACAACCTGTGCCAAGACATCTGTGACAAATACGGCTACATGCCCGAAGGCCAGTAGTGTCCCTCCATTCAGAGCTCAACGTAGCACACGTTTTCAGTGGTGTTGTATCCACAGAAATTGTACGTGTCATCAAGGCCAACGTACTGTTCGCAGATGAAAGTCGTTTCAGGCTGTCCTCAGATTAAAGATGTCAGTTGATCTAGTATGAAAGTGGTACTGTGAGTGTGCAGGAAAGGGACAGAGACAGTGCTGTAAGGGTCATGGTGTGGGGCGGCATCATGATTAATGGGCGCACTGAGCTACAGGTGCTGGAAAATGGGACTATGATGGGCAAACGATATTGCGATGTTCTTCTACATCATGTTCCAATTATTCCGTGGTGCTACAGATGAAGACTTTCTGTTTAAGGATGACAATGCGACACCTCATCATACAAGAGCAGTGCAGACATTTCTGGTGACCAACAATATTCATCACATTGACTGACTAGCACGCTCCCCAGATCTCAACCCCAACGAACACGTCTGGGATCAATTGGTGCTCAGAATGCCATGATGTTCCGAGTGGACATATTCCGTACTGAAATGTGTGTATTATCAGAAAGCACTGTATATCCATTCTCCATGTCCTTCAGAAATTTCTAACTTGAATTTTCTTGATTTTGATGAATTCTGTTTTACTTTACAAACAGTTTGCTCTAGATTTATAGCAAAGCTCACAAGAAATGTAATTTGGTAAAGAATACCAAAGTTGTAAAGCAGACACGCCGATGCTCACAGAATAATCAGCTCTGAAACAAAGCCATCAGCTCTTGATCCACGATCCTTCTCCTATTTATTTTGGTTACTAAGCATGCATCTTCACTCACACACACAAGTATATACATAGAAATAAATAAACATAAATAACATGATAATACACATAACACCACGCTGGTGGCTGAGTGGTCAGAGGTGTAGGCTATTCATCTGAGTTGGGTCTGGGTTCAATCCTGGAAGAGGCACTGGTAATGTGTTTGTCTTACAGCACTGACTCCATCCCATCCCTGGAGCCAGTGGCCCTAAATTTGAGATAATTGACTGCTTACAACACTTAGATTTGCTTAAAGTGATTCTTAACAACTGAACCATACCCCACACATACACACAAAGTTCTACATCACAGAAAACACAATAACAATTTCAAAAATCAAATAAATGACTAGAATGATGTATAAAGACATATATTATATATATATATATATATAACTGGTATAAGTTTTGCTATAAATACATGGAAATTTGTAAATAAAATGAAGTATAACCACTGCCCTCGTGAACTTTAACATCATGAACATCACAGAAAAAAACACAGAAATAAAGGTATTTTCCATGTAACTGACAGTCATATTATTAAAATAACATTAACAAAACTGTGACATGCCGAAAAACTTCTGGAAAAATTGTAGAAATTCCTTTTCAGAGAAAATTTCATTAAAACACACATTAAAAATGGCCTGTGTTTTTTTCTCTTGTCTTTTAACATTATGTAAATGCTACTGAATCACACAGATGATGGAAATAAATATTAATATAATGAATTACAAAGGAGTTTCTATATACAAATTCCACTGTCTAAAATTTGATGTAAAATAAAATGCAACTACAGAAAATTTTTAGACACGAAGATTTTATGAGTTAGGATTCCCAACTCTCTCTTAGTCCCTACACCAACAGTTCCTTCAAACAAAATGGCATTTCCCCGCTTTTAAAGATAGATCAGTTGGCATTGCTAAATGCAGTGCTATTATGGTATACATTTCATACAGTGGGGCCTACATAATAATTGTTAGTGTTGCTCTCTTAGCATAAGCAGTATGAATATTTCAGCACTGTTTCAAAGGCTAGCATTTGATTCCAAGTGTTAACAAGTACAAAGTTTAGTTGGGAGATCATTCAATTGAAGATTTTATCAACATTGCACTTTTAGTATTTCTTAAAGCATATTAATTTGATTGCACATCATGCAATCAACACAAACCAATATATTCCACTGCAGAATTTAGTATATATTCAGTACATATAGTATTGTATATCAACAGAAAAACAACAATAACGGAAGAATTGGGTAGACATACACCAGTAATACTAAAAATGCTGAAATCCGTTTTATTGGTGTAATACACTGCTGGACAATTGCTAAGGACGGATCGCTATGCGTTGTTTAAAAAAAATAACGTGGAAAGAGCGATGACATCGTCCATTTAAAGTAAGTGTGGTTGGATACCAAGTGAAATAAAATAATGTCAGAATGCCAGGACATTACAAGAAAGACAATTTATTGTGCTCTGAAATCCAGAAGGCTTTGGAACGTGTTCAAGGGACAAACAGGCCATTTTGTGCAGAACACGTAAACGTGAAAAAAAAAAATGCAATTACCGCCCGCAGGCGTTCCGGCGTAAGATGTCAATACGGGATATGGCCACCATGGAGGGCGATGCAAGATTCCACACGTCATGTCATGCTTTACACAACATTATCAAGCAGCTGTTGTGGTAATTTATCCCATTCCTCTGTCAGTGCACGGATGAGGGTGTCCTTGTTTATCGGAGGGCATTGGTGACCAGCAAGACTCCTCACCAAAGCATCCCACACATTTTCAATGGGATTCAGATCTGGAGAACGTGCTGGCCATACGAGGCGTTGAACATCCTCGCTCTCAAGACACTCCTGGACAGCGACTGTTCGATGACATGTTGCGTTGTTGTCCATGAAAATGAATCTATCACAGACAGCACCACGGAACATGAGAACATGAGGTAGCAGAACATCATTAATGTATCGTTGGCCAGTCATAGTTCCAGTTGGAAGCACATAGAGGGACGTATGGCCATTGATCATGATGCCAGCCCATACCATGACACTACATGTCGGATATCGGTCCCTTTCCTGTATGTTTGCTGGACAATATGCAGTACCACTATCACGCCAGATCAGTTGTCGTCGACAATCAGACGATAGACTGTATCTACTCTCATCTGAGAAGAGGACAGCAGACCAGTCGTTATCAGTCCAATTGCGATGTTGATGGCACCATTGCAAACGGGCGGTACGGTGACGTCTGGGCAATGGGATGCACACAACAGGACGGCGGGCGTATAGTCCTCCTTCATGCAAACATCTGGCGACAGTTTTTCGGGAGATTCGCTTGCCAGTAGCAGCCATAGACTGATTTGCTACCTCACTAGCTGTGCTGCGCCGGTGTCTTTTTGTTGATAGCACTATGTACCGATCTTCTGCAGGTGTCGTACTGCGAACACGACCTCCCCCGTGACGTTTGCTACACTCTCCATTTGTTTGAAATGATTTCCAAAGCCTTGAAACAACACTGTGGCTGACGTCGAACTCCCTGGCAACATCTGTTATTTTTCGCCCTTATTCAGTCTTGCCAAAAACACGGCCACGCGTATAATCATCTAGGTGATGTCGGGAAGACCTACTGAAAATTGCAAGTTCGTCAATTGATTCTTTCCCTTTCAACTTTGCGTTTGAACAACAACGGTCAATACGTGTCAAATCCTTTATATCTCTTATCAGCGCTGTGATGTCACGAACCAGTTCGGCAATCCAAAATTTGCATACGCACACCACGTCTTACTGTGTCCCGCACTTATGCTAATTTCCACATTTTCCTGCCTTCCATTTTATGGTTGCTATCGTAGCTATTGTCATCCATCCTTAGCAATTGTCCGGCAGTGTATTAGAAACACTAGTACAAACACGCTAGCTTTCACCACCACGGGTGGCTTCTTCAGGCATAAGTATTATAATGCAAAAACAAAAAACAAACAAAAAACAGAGTTCCAGTTATGAATTCAAAAACAGAAGTTTGTTATAGATATTATAGAACGTGCGCGTCATATAGAATGTACGCGCACTCCTAATCACACATCTAGAATATGACGTGCACATTCTATAATATCTATAGCAAACTTCTATTTTTGAATTCATAACTGGAACTGTTTTTTGTTTGTTTTTGCATTGGAATACTTATGCCTGAAGAAGCCACACATGGTGGTGAAAACTAGCATGTTTGTACTAGTGTTTCTAATATTACACCAACAAAACAGATTTCAGCGTTTTTAGAAAAACAACAACTGTTATTTAGGCATCATGTTTTGGTCATTCCACCGTAGAAATCTTGACCATAATAAAGATACCAAAAATGGTCTCTTCCCATCTACAACACTTTCTCTACTCGACGATGATGGGCAAAACACGTAACAATATTAACAAATAAAGGTAACTTGATCACGCTAGTAACCTTAACTGAAAACTTTTACAAAAAGTTCGTAAGTTGGAAGCTTTCGACCTTATCTTAGGTCTTCTTCACGCCAATGGAGGACTAAGATTGTTGCCAGATTCTACATTTGAATTTTTCCTATTTTTGTTGCCAAAACTTAGAATTGATCTCCAGATCAACGGAATGTAGAGAGGAGATTCGGAGTCTCCTCTCTACATTCCGTTCCCCACTGGAACGAAGCAAAGTTCCCCACTGGAACGAAGCAAAACGAATTGCTTCTTTTGACAATCGTTTTGCCCTCCGTTACCGTGAAAGCATAGAAATTATTTTCAACTCAATGACTTGCAATTCCGAATCTCCTCTCTACATTCCGATGATCTGGAGATCAATTCTACGTTTTGGCAACAAAAATAGGAAAAATTCAAATGTAGAATCTGGCAACAATCTTAGTCCTCCATTGGCGTGATGAAGACCTAAGATAAGGTCGAAAGCTTCCAACTTACGAACTTTTTGTAAAAGTTTTCAGTTAACGTAACTAGCGTGATCAAGTTACCTTTATTTGTCTTTCTCTACTCACAAGAGAATATACTTTTGCTACACCAAACTGGAATGAAACTTAAAGAATTACTCCATTTACCAACAAAATCATTTTGCACTACAGAAAAAGTACTGAAATTTTATGGAATACAAACTCTGGTAATTCAGATGTACCTTTCAGATGTTACAATTATTTGGAAATCTCTATGGCCAGCATACTTGTGACTAAGATTCATCAAGTGCTCGCTATCAGTGTGAACAAGGCTAGGCTGACTGATGTTCCGCAACAGACTTGTTAATAACATCCATCAAGTGACCCATTGCTATCATATCTGTGTTACCAAGGCTGATAATCAACAACATACTTGTGAATAACATCCACCATGTGACCTCTTGTTCTCAGTGTCACTAAGACTGATTGATGTTCAGCAACATACTTGTGAATAACATCCGCCACATGAATAAACAAAGACATCGCTCTTTCCACGTTTAGCAACGCACAGCAACCGGAAAATTGTTATTCGGCAGCCGCCGGGGAATTGAATCCCGGATCTCTCAATATCTAGCCGAGGGCGTTAGCCCACCAGATGGAGATGTCTCAGTAGCTGAGCACATTTTACGGATTTACATATAATGTCAGATGCTGACAGAAAAACGCACATAGCGCCGTGGATTGTTGGCCACCATGGTGTAAGGCTAACGCGCTCGGCTAGATATCGAGAGATCTGGGATTCAATTCCTCGGTGGCTGCCAAATAACAATTTTTTGGTGGCTGTGCATTGCTAAATGTGGAAAAAGCAATGTCTTTGTTTATTCACTGACACCACGTATTTGGAAGATTTTCACTTTGGATCCACCACATCAACTCTTGCTATCAGTGTGCCCAGGGCTAACATTCAGCAACGGACTTGTGAATAGCATCCACCACACGAACTCTTGCTGCCACAGTGACCAAGGCTGATATTCAGCAACAGACTTGTGAATAACATCCACCACATGACCTCTTCCTGTCAGACTGACCAAGGCTGATATTCAGCAACAGACTTGTGAATAACATCTGGCACATGAACTCTTGCTATTAGTGTGACCAGGGCTGACATTCAGCAACAGACTTGTGAATAGCATCCACCACATGAACTCTTGCTGCCATAGTGACCAGGGCTGATATTCAGCAACAGACTAGGGACATTCATCAAATAAGCTCTTGTTGTCAGAGTGACCAAAGCTGATAATCAGCAACAGACTTGTGAATAACATCCGCCACATTAACTCTTGCTGTCACAGTGACCAAGGCTGATATTCAGCAACAGACTTGTGAATAACATCCACCAGATGACCTCTTCCTGTCAGACTGACCAAGGCTGATATTCAGCAACAGACTTGTAAATAACATCCACCATATGACCTCTTCTTGTCAGACTGACAAAGGCTGATGTTCAGCAACAGACTTGTGAATAACATCCAGCACATGAACTCTTGCTATCAGTGTGACCAAAGCTGAGATATTCAGCAACAGATTTGTGAATAACATCTATCACACGAGATCATGGTCTTAACGTCACCAAGGGTTAATGCTCATCCAAAAGATCTTACTGGAAATAAATAACTAAAATTATATGTAATAAATTAATGCTGTGAAAAGATTCTCACATTACTTTTTTTTTTTTGCAATGATTATGTGAATCAGTCTTACCTGACAATAATGAAAACATACTTAAGTCACTTGGGATACGAAAAATTACCATAAGTGATGTGGGATTTTGAAGTGCCTGCTTGCAGACCTAAAACAAGAAAGATTGCTGGAGTGAAATTTGCAGTTAGTAGTACAGAGAGCAATATATCAGAGGCTAAAGAAACCTTCCAATGGATTGAAAAGGATAAAGAATGATTGTGATTGTAGATAGTCAAAATTAATTTTTGTTTTTCCATCTTTATTTCAGTTTTCTATTCTCATAGTTTATGTTTTGTGCCTCACAAATATGAATTATTTGATCCACGTAGGCTTACGAAAGAGTACTGAAAAAAAAAAAAAAAGTTGCACACTGAACATTCACACGCATGACTGGCAACTTTAACATTTCCACGTGTCAACATCCAGCATCTTTGACTAGCACATATGTGACAAAAGCATTTATGCCATTTACAAAAGAGATATAATAACATATTTACTTTTGTATAGAAATTTTTTGAAAAAACAAAGAAACAAACATTTGCACATGTACAGTTTCAAAGGCTACTAGCCAAATCTACTTCTAGGAAAACTCACATGTATATATAAAATGCTTTAAAAAAACTGTGATATCAACAATTATGATTTAAATACAATATGTGAATAATGCTAGATATGGTGATGGTCAATGACATTAACAGCTTTTCCATTCAAATGATTTACATGTACTGTATACAAACTGTTACCCTATATTACTTTGTTGTGTGCATGCATCTGTTTTTACATATGTATCTGAACATGAAGTCAGCTAAGAGGGTGCTAAAGAAAGCACTATGTCAATTGTAAAAAGCACTCGTAATTACAAAAACCTGAAACAATAATGAATGAATGGTTACAATGACATTTTTATTATTTTCACATTACTTGAAGTAATGTCAGCAGTAAATTATTTATAAGTGTATTCATATAGAGAGTGGATTTTTACAATGCTTCTAAAGACAATAGAGAAAACATCCAAGGTTTTGACAAGACAGTTAACACACAACTCTGCTTTCAAATGATTCAAATGACAAAACTGCAAATACATAAATTATTAGAAGAATATATTACTTCTTAATACAAATATATATATTGAGCTGCAATGCGGAATAAAATTTGAATAGCAGGAATATCACACAAGGTCCGCCTCATAAATGCTACTCTGAAACCACTGGATACGACGAATCCTCATCCTCACTGAAATAAAAATGAAGACAAGTTAAATGCTTCAATGAATTTGTGAAACACCACGAAAGCACGAAAATAAGAACTTGCAGAAATAATATCTCACAGACTTGTAACCCATGCTTACACCACTATGTCAGAATCCATATTTTTCGATCAAAACACAAAACACATTGTATTGTTGCAAAATAGAATGTGATAACACCATTGGAAAATATTACAAATAAAGTTATTATGTGTACATACCTGCCAACCTGAGAAAATTCAAATGTGTAAAATTGTGCGCGAATGAAATTTCTAATGATTTTTTTAAACTATGTGCGAACAACATTTATAATGAATTTAGCTATGTACAAGTAAAAATAAATGCAAATATTTGTGCATTTGATAATTTTTAGATGTTTATAATATAAAGAAATTATATAACATTTTGATACCATACTCGCCGTTTTCCGTCGTCCGTAGCGGAACAACGATTTCCAAAGCATACTCGATGTTTTCTGTCGTCCGTAGCGGATCAACGATTTCCAAAGCATACTCGATGTTTTCTGTTGTTCGAAGCGGACCAATGATTTCCATAGCATACTCGATGTTTTCCTACGTCTGTAGCAGACCGACGATTTCCATACTCGATGCATACTCGATGTTTTCCGTCGTCCACAGCAGACCTACGATTATCATATCATGCTCGATGTTTTCCGTCGTCCGTAGCGGAACAACGATTTCCAAAGCATACTCAATGTTTTCTGTCGTCCGTAGCGGACCAACGATTTCCAAAGCATACTCGATGTTTCCTGTCGTTCGTAGCGGACCAATAATTTCCATAGCATACTCGATGTTTTCCTACGTCTGTAGCGGACCGACGATTTCCATAGCATACTCGATGTTTTCCGTCGTCCACAGCGGACCTACGATTATCATATCATGCTCGATGTTTTCCGTCGTCCGTAGCGGAACTACGATTTCCAAAGCATACTCGATGTTTTCTGTCGTCCGTAGCGGACCAACGATTTCCAAAGCATACTCGATGTTTCCTGTCGTTCGTAGCGGACCAATGATTTCCATAGCATACTCGATGTTTTCCTACGTCTGTAGCGGACCGACGATTTCCATAGCATACTCGATGTTTTACGTTGTCCACAGCAGACCTACGATCATCATATCATGCTCGATGTTTTCCGTCGTCCGTAGAGGAACAACAATTTCCAAAACATACTCGATGTTTTCTGTCGTCCGTAGCGGACCAACGATTTCCAAAGCATACTCGATGTTTTCTGTCGTTCGTAGCGAACCAATGATTTCCATAGCATACTCAATGTTTTCTTACGTCTGTAGCGGACCGACGATTTCCATAGCATACTCGATGTTTTACGTTGTCCACAGCAGACCTACGATCATCATATCATGCTCGATGTTTTCCGTCGTCCGTAGAGGAACAACGATTTCCAAAGCATACTCGATGTTTTCTGTCGTCCGTAGCGGACCAACGATTTCCAAAGCATACTCGATGTTTTCTGTCGTTCGTAGCGAACCAATGATTTCCATAGCATACTCGATGTTTTCCTACGTCTGTAGCTGACCGACGATTTCCATAGCATACTCGATGTTTTCCGTCGTCCACAGCAGACCTACGATTATCATATCATGCTCGATGTTTTCTGTCGTCCGTAGCGGACCGACGATAATCATATCATGCTCGATGTTTTCTGTCATCCGTAGCGGACCGACGATTATCATATCATGCTCGATGTTTTCTGTCGTCCGTAGCGGACCGACGATAATCATAGCATACTTGATGTTTTCCGTCGTCCGTAACGACGATTTCCATAGTAACTACATACAATCCACAGTAGTTGGGGTCTCTGAATCTTTCTTCCCACCGTATGATCTTTATTCAGCGTCAAGCATAACAGTGTGCACGGAGAATTTACTGTGCCGAAGTTCCAATGATGACGACAGGCACGGGTATTCTGGCGCACAAGGGCACAACATTCCCGTCTCTGTTATATAAATACAGAAAAATTTTAAAATCCGGAAGAAAAGTTCTTCCGGCTGGAAAACCGGAAGACTGTGTAAAATAAAAGAGGATAACTTCTGCAAAACCAAAAGGAGTTGGTAGGTATGATTTAACTGAAACAAAAACAAATATTTCTCAAGGAAGATCAAAACTTTTTTTTAAATATATGGAAATGCGTAAAAGTTGGCAGGTATGTGTGTAGGTCGATAAAAATATTTTATTTGCATTATAAACAATGTTAAATTGTACTAATTTTGACTGGGGAACATTTCCATATTAACATAAACTCCACAAAAACCATAGCCTTGATGATATACAGCAAACAGCATGTGTGTATAAAGCTATATACCATTCTTCTCTCCACCTCTACTTTCCATTTCTTTCCTTTCATTTTTTTCTTTTTTTATACACGGCGTCCCACTCGCTACCGAACGTGGCATTTCTTTTAACACCAATGAAGATATTGCAACGAAATTTGAAGTGGACTTACCTCATTTCGTGCGAAATGTGACGACATCACAACATGTGCTGGAAGTGGCCCCAATTTGAGTTCAGACAGCATTGAACCCGCCGCACCGTATTGTGGAAAGTCCTTGCCAGTATGTCCGCCGTCGCTGCTTGAATTTCTTCGGTGATGCTTGCTTTCAAGGCATCTATGGTTCACGGTTTCTTTTGGTAAACTCTCCCTTTTAAATATCCCCATAAAAAGTAATCAGGAGGCGTCAGATCGGGCAAGCGCGGTGGCCAGAGACCCTTTCGAAATGAGGCGGTCACCGAAAAAAGGACTGAATTTCAGCCATACTGGTGTGTGTTGTGTGTGATGTCGCTCCATCATGCTGGTAATAACCGATGGAGAGTTCTTCGTCGCCCAATCAATTTACAAAGATGTTGACGAATTGTAATGGATTGTATGTCAAGATCGCTGTAAATGGAGAAGTTTGATACGACAACAGTAAGTAAAAATATCTGGAAGTTTGGATTTCTTTTTGGAGCCAACCTCTTAATCTTAGAGAACAGCTTAGTGATATGTATGTATGTATGTATGAAGATTTCCATATATGCAGCTGTTGTGATGGTTGTATAAAAGAAGACGAGACCAATCATGCGGCGCCGGGTCATCCCACACCAAACACAAATTTTCTGCGAATAAAGGGGTTCTTCCATGTATCGCGTTGGGATTTTCGCTGGCCCAAATACGGGAGTTTTGAGAATTGACGTATCCGGACAGGTGAAACCACGCCTCGTGTAGTCCAGAATGCCTGGATTTTCCTGAACAAATGTCAGAAACTATCGATGGTATGTCACTCGTTTCGTGTGGTCAGGCTGTTTTAGTTCGTGGACAATGGAGATAAGGTACGCATGAAGCTTCGCTTTTTTACAGCACGTTGACAAGTGCTTTTGGGCAACTCTGTTTCCTGTGGCAGTAGGCAATGTGACTTCCTGGGAGACGCAAGTAGTCGGCCCTTTATATTCTGGATCGTTTCCTCGGACATTTGTGGACGACCTCCTGCATGGTCATCTAACGAAATCCCTATGGTTTGCAATTTCTTCGAGACAATGCACAAATGGTGGACTTGCTCGGCGCATGTCTGCCTGCAAACCTCTCCAGGAACTGCTGTTGACAAGGATTCTGCTTTCCAATAAGTGGGAACAATAAACACCCGCTCCTCTAGAGTATACCAATACATTCTCACACGTACGCAAACAGCCACGAGCACTCACTATCAACAACAGCATTGTGTAGACACACTCTGCGAAGTGGCATAACAAAGCAGCAGGGAGGCATGTCTGGCTGGCTGGCGGACTGTTCACTTAGGAATGTGTCTGTCACTAAGGAACACTCTGGATGGCTGGCAGACTGTTCCTCAGTGGAGCCACACTTAGGAATGTGTCTTCTAGTAAGCAGCACTCCTGGCTGGCTGGCAGACTGTTCCTCAGTGGAGCCACACTTAGGAATGTGTCTGCCACTAAGGAAACACTCTGGCTGGCTGGCGGACTGTTCACTTAGGAATGTGTCTGCCACTAAGGAACACTCTGGCTGGCTGGCAGACTGTTCCTCAGTGGAGCCACACTTAGGAATGTGTCTGCCACTAAGGAGCGCTCCGGCTGGCTGGCGGACTGTTCCTCAGTGGTGCCACACTTAGGAATGTGTCTTCTAGTAAGCAGCACTCTGGCTGGCTGGCAGACTGTTCTTCAGTGGAGCCACACTTAGGAATGTGTCTGCCACTAAGGAACACACTGGCTGGCTGGCGGACTGTTCCTCAGTGGTGCCACACTTAGGAATGTGTCTGCCACTAAGGAAGCGCTCCGGCTGGCTGGCGGACTGTTCCTCAGTGGTGCCACACTTAGGAATGTGTCTTCTAGTAAGCAGCACTCTGGCTGGCTGGCAGACTGTTCCTCAGTGGTGCCACACTTACAAATGTTTCTGCCACTAAGGAACACACTGGCTGGCTGGCAGGACTGTTCCTCAGTGGAGCCACACTTAGGAATGTGTCTTCTAGTAAGCAGCACTCTGGCTGGCTGGCAGACTGTTCCTCAGTGGAGCCACACTTAGGAATGTGTCTGCCACTAAGGAGCACACACTGGCTGGCTGGCGGACTGTTCCTCAGTGGTGCCACACTTAGGAATGTGTCTGCCACTAAGGAGCACTCCGGCTGGCTGGCTGACTATTCTTCAGTGGAGCCACACTTAGGATTGTGTCTGCCACTAAGGAACACTCCGGCTGGCTGGCTGACTATTCTTCAGTGGAGCCACACTTAGGATTGTGTCTGCCACTAAGGAAACACTCTGGCTGGCTGGCAGACTGTTCCTCAGTGGTGCCACACTTACAAATGTTTCTGCCACTAAGGAAGCACTCCAGCTGGCTGGCGGACTGTTCCTCAGTGGTGCCACACTTACAAATGTTTCTGCCACTAAGGAGCACTCCGGCTGGCTGGCAGGACTGTTCCTCAGTGGAGCCACACTTAGGATTGTGTCTGCCCCTAAGTAGCGCTCCGGCTGGCTGGTGGACTGTTCTTCAGTGGAGCCACACTTAGGAATGTGTCTGCCACTAAGGAACACTCCGGCTGGCTGGCTGACTATTCTTCAGTGGAGCCACACTTAGGATTGTGTCTGCCACTAAGGAACACTCCGGCTGGCTGGCTGACTGTTCTTCAGTGGAGCCACACATAGGAATGTGTCTGCCACTAAGGAAACACTCTGGCTGGCTGGCGGACTGTTCCTCAGTGGTGCCACACTTAGGAATGTGTCTGCCACTAAGGAAACACTCCAGCTGGCCGGTGGACTGTTCCTCAGTGGAGCCACACTTAGGAATGTGTCTGCCACTAAGGAAACACTCTGGCTGGCTGGCGGACTGTTCCTCAGTGGTGCCACACTTACAAATGTTTCTGCCACTAAGGAGCACTCCAGCTGGCTGGCGGACTGTTCCTCAGTGGTGCCACACTTACAAATGTTTCTGCCACTAAGGAGCACTCCGGTTGGCTGGCAGGACTGTTCCTCAGTGGAGCCACACTTAGGATTGTGTCTGCCACTAAGGAGCACTCCAGCTGGCTGGTGGACTGTTCTTCAGTGGAGCCACACTTAGGAATGTGTCTGCCACTAAGGAACACTCCGGCTGGCTGGCTGACTATTCTTCAGTGGAGCCACACTTAGGATTGTGTTTGCCACTAAGGAGCACTCCGGTTGGCTGGCGGACTGTTCCTCAGTGGAGCCACACTTAGGAATGTGTCTGCCACTAAGGAATACTCTGGCTGGCTGGCAGACTGTTCCTCAGTGGTGCCACACTTAGGAATGTGTCTGCCACTAAGGAACACTCCAGCTGGCCGGTGGACTGTTCCTCAGTGGTGCCACACTTAGGAATGTTTCTGCCCCTAAGGAGCACTCCGGTTGGCTGGCAGGACTGTTCCTCAGTGGAGCCACACTTAGGAATGTGTCTGCCACTAAGGAACACTCCGGCTGGCTGGTGGACTGTTCCTCAGTGGAATTACACTTAGGAATGTGTCTGCCACTAAGGAGCACTCTGGCTGGCTGGCAAACAGCGCCGGGTTCAACGCTGTCTGGACAAAAATGGTGGCCACTTCCAGCACATGTTGTGCTGTCATCCCATTTTGCACGAAACGAGGTAAGTCCACTTTAAATTTCGTTGCAATATCTTCATTGGTGTTAATATTATTAAAGAAATGCCGGGTTTGGTAGTGAGTGGAAAACCCTGTAGAAAGACTGATTTTATTATACTTAAATGAAGCAGAAAACATTACTGTTGTGTCTGTCATGAATTTCAAGACAACTATTTTTTAATAATAAAAAAGTGAAAATTACAATCTTTCTTTGAATACATACGAAGCTTATACATAATAAAAGTACTTTGATGAAAGGAAACTTGCTCAGTAAAAATTTCTGAGTAAGAATTTTCAAGAGCAAAATAATGGGTTTACAAAAATGAAATAATGGACTTTATGTAATGAAATGAAATAACATCTAGAATTTTCCAAATGTAGTTTTCTTTAGAGAAACTTGAAGCAGACTCTTTTGCAAGGGCTTTGTAAATCCAGCTGCACAGTATGCTCTGCATGAACATGAGAGAAAAAGTAGACAACAGACTTTGTTAGATAGAGGGGTTTAGAACAATAGTGATGAATATGCCATGACCACCAAAAATGTTTTACTGCATTATCTCGAAGCAGGTGCAACACAACAGATGGACTGGGGGTAGGCATAAGCCCCTCCCCCATATTTAAGCAGTTAGAACATATGGTGGGTGCAGCCATCCAAGATTTCAGGGTACTTGGATAAACCTATGTGAATTTCTCAAATTCACTGAAATTTTGTTACAGAAAATAACAGTTTAAGTTAGTACTTCTTTCTGAGACATGGTGGGAGTCCTCTGGGTGAATTTCTAAGAAAGCAGTTGAAACATACCGGGGGAGTAGTCCTTCAGAAATCATCTCCATGAGCCACTGAAAAGGTATGCAAAATTGCTGATAAATATCACAATTGTTAGCATTACAGCCTTTTTTTTTTAAGTTTAAAATACCATACCAAATGTAACTGAAATGTATGGTACATTATGACCAAATAAAACTGTACAACTGTCTTTTACATTTGGGGTCATTTTAATGTGTGTGTGTGTGTGTGTGTGTGTGTGTGTCCCACCCCTTCCTGTATTTTGTTTAACCTATAACTTACCTTGGATACCAAACTGCAAATTGCGAATGTACACCAAGAAGGAAGCATCCGACTGGCCTGAAATTTGCAGCGTGCCTCGCACGCGAGAGGACATGCAAACGATTAGCATTGCAGGGCATATGCAAATCACGTGCGCCCGGCACGCCACCGAGAAGCGCTATAAGAAGGGTGCACAGAAGGCGGGGTGTAAAGTAGTGGAAGCGTGTTGTGCTGCCGGACCTGTGCGCGGGAAGCTTCCGGATGCCTCGTCACAGAATACGGAAGTCATTCCAGCACCTTTCGGAGTTCGACAGAGGAAGAATGGTGGCTTATCGCGACAGCGGTTTATCGTACCGAGACATCGGGGGCTCGTGTGGGACGACATCCAACCACAGTGAGGCGAGTAGGGATTCGGTGGGTGCAGAAGGGATGGACAGACCGACGTGGGTGCGGCACGCCACCGAACGAGAGGACCTGCACGTTGTGTGGTGGGCATTGACGGCTCACACCGCCACATCACGAACGTTAGTGCAGGAATTAGGGTGTGGTGCAACAACACGTGTCAGCACGCACCGTTCGACGTCGTCTGCAGGAGCGGGGACTCGTCGCACGGCACCCATCGTTCCTATCTTCTCCGACGAATCCCGCTTCTGCCTGCAACACCACGATGGCCGGATCCACGTGTGGCGGCACCGCGGCGAAAGACTGTATGATGCCTGCATTATGCATCGCCATACCGGTCCGTCACCTGGCGTTAATGGTTTGGGGCGCAGTTGGATATGACACCCGCGCCCCTCTGGTGCGCGTCGCCGGTACACTCAACAGCCACCGCACCATCTCCGACGTTTCGGAGCCTGTAGTCCTCCCTTACCTGCAGGACCTGCCAGCGGCCACGTTTCAACAGGACAATGCGCGCCGGCACGTGGCACGCATCGTGCAACAATTCTTCACGGCCCACCAGGTGTCACTGCTGCCGTGGCCCGCCTGTTCTCCCGATATGTTGCCCATCGAACACATCTGGTCGCTGATCGGCAACCGATTGGCCCGGCAAGCACCACCCGTGATGAAGTGTGGCAACGTGTGGAAGCAGCATGGACCGACATACCCCAAGCCCACATCCAAAGCCTCTTTCGTTAGATGCCGCTGCTTGTAGCGGCCGTTACTACCAGCCATGGGGGCCACGCGAACTATTGATGTCTGCGTGTTCCACAAGTCGCACGGGCCTGTAAGCTCAATCGTTTCATCTTTGTATCTGTTGTTATGTGTCTAGTAAATCTGGCTTTGCTATCTCGTGTCCTTCTTGGTGTTATATTTTGGGTGGCCAGTAGTGTAGGATGATTTTATGCACATCATTGCACATCTTTTATCTGTTTGATTCACTGTTTAGATATAATATTTTGCATCGGATGCCAAAAATTGTGACGATTCTTAAAAAATAAATGGCAGCATTTCTTCCCATGTTAATTTATTGCTTAACACATTACATTCAACAAAAGAGAAATGTCAAGCAGATATGTTGTAAATTACAAAGATCAGAGAAATACCTGCTAGAGGCTGAGCGAGTGGAAGGATTTTCTGATCCACTTTCTGCACTGGAATAATATTCAGAGGATCCACTCCCTTTGTTATCACTTTCTTCCACACTGGCACTTTCTCCACTTTCCTCTTCAGATGAGTACTCTGCATTTTTGCTCTGCTCCATTTCTAGGAGGGAAAAAAAGACTTACCATTCATTTTCATTGTTACCATTAAATAAAACTTGCAGCATGGTCTTCAGACTTTACTATAGTGAAAGCACTGAATAACTGTCATTGCTGGAACTGCAAAAAAATGACCTTTGTATAGAGGTCTCATTGCTCAGAGGAGTGTTAATGTTGTTACACTTCTGTTTACATGAAAGTAAAATGGGTCTTGCACACATAGCAAATACACAATTGCAGTTCATATCTAGAATTAACATAATAGGCCAGATATTGCTATTATTCATTTTTATGTGCATTATTTAAATACAAATTGTAATATTCCAGATACGTATTGCTTACCTATGAGGTTCGCTTCTGGAACAAAGCACATTTCATACACGTTGTTTGGTCCTCGCCGATGTGTAGTCCTTTAAGTCCGTTGTAGAGAATGCAAAAACACTAACTACACACACACACTAAAATTAGGTAGAATCTGAAGATCTTAAGATTTTGGACATCAAAGCACCAACTAAAACCATTAATTATGCTTGAAATTTTTCGACCAACTCCCGAGGATGCCCAAAAGCGTTGGGCGAAGAATTTTGAGCATAATTAATGGTTTTAGTTGGTGCTTCGATGTCCAAAGTCTTAAGATCTTTAGATTCTACCTAATTTTAGTGTGTGTGTGTGTGTGTGTGTGTGTGTGTGTGTGTGTGTGTGTGTGTGTGTGTGTGTGTGCGTAAGCAAGTGTTTTTGTGTTCTCTACAACAAACTGAAGGACTAAACATCGACGAGGACCAAACAACGTGTATGAAATGTGATTTGTTCCAGAAGTGGACATCATAGGTAAGCAACACGCATCTGGAATATTACAATTTACATAGAAAACTGTTGCAGAAACTTTTCAAAGCACTGAGTAAATAAAACTGAGTTGAAATAATATGCACATTCTCTTAAAAATTATTGGGTAGGAAAGAAAGTAATGCCTGCCAATGCAAGGCAACAGTAAAGTGCTAATTACCGTATATACAAGTACAAATCAGTCCAAAATGTAGTCGCCATTGTTTCCCATGACCTGCTCTCATCATCTGGGCAGCTGTTGGCCACCGTCCCCGTAGAATTGTGGCGGCTTCGACGCAAAGAAGTTAATGTGTGTTCAACATTGTCGTGGCTGGTGAAACGCTGTTCATCCATCCAGGAAATGCTGCAATGATCAGAAAAGGTGATAGTTGCTTGTCTGGAAACTGGTTGGGTGCAGCAGCATCTCCCACCCCAGGTCCTCAATCTTATGACAGGTCACCCTGCTGTGTGAGGTCTCGCTCCACCCTGCTGCAGGACAATGCCCTTGGGGTTCAGCAGTGCTGGCCGGGCAGCTGTTGGATACTGCTCCTGTAGAATTGTGGTGGCTTGGATGCAAAGAAGTTAGTGTGTGTTCAACATTGTCGTGGCTGGTGAAACGCTGTTCATCCAGGACGTCCATCCAGGAAATGCTGCAATGATCAGAAAAGGTGATAGTTGCTTGTCTGGAAACTGGTTGGGTGCAGCAGCATCTCCCACCCCAGGTCCTCAATCTTATGACAGGTCACCCTGCTGTGTGAGGTCTCGCTCCACCCTGCTGCAGGACAATGCCCTTGGGGTTCAGCAGTGCTGGCCGGGCAGCTGTTGGATACTGCTCCTGTAGAATTGTGGTGGCTTGGATGCAAAGAAGTTAGTGTGTGTTCAACATTGTCGTGGCTGGTGAAACGCTGTTCATCCAGGACATCCATCCAGGAAATGCTGCAATGATCAGAAAAGGTGATAGTTGCTTGTCTGGAAACTGGTTGGGTGCAGCAGCATCTCCCACCCCAGGTCCTCAATCTTATGACAGGTCACCCTGCTGTGTGAGGTCTCGCTCCACCCTGCTGCAGGACAATGCCCTTGGGGTTCAGCAGTGCTGGCCGGGCAGCTGCTGGATACTGCTCCTGTAGAATTGTGGTGGCTTGGATGCAAAGAAGTTAGTGTGTGTTCAACATTGTCGTGGCTGGTGAAACGCTGTTCATCCATCCAGGAAATGCTGCAATGATCAGAAAAGGTGATAGTTGCTTGTCTGGAAACTGGTTGGGTGCAGCAGCATCTCCCACCCCAGGTCCTCAATCTTATGACAGGTCACCCTGCTGTGTGAGGTCTCGCTCCACCCTGCTGCAGGACAATGCCCTTGGGGTTCAGCAGTGCTGGCCGGGCAGCTGTTGGATACTGCTCCTGTAGAATTGTGGTGGCTTGGATGCAAAGAAGTAAGTGTGTGTTCAACATTGCCGTGGCTGGTGAACAGTGGCGTAACTAGCACAACGTGCGTCCCCTCCGCAAGATTTACTTCAGCGCCCCTAAGTGCAGTAATTTTCCCAGGATTTCAAGCAGGAGGGAGGATGCATTTTTTGTGATGCGTGTGTGTGGTGGATGGAAGGGAGGGGATCAGGAAGTCAGGGAGAGTGTCTGGAAAAGTAATGCTGGTACCTAGAGCTCTGTAGTTTTAACTTTTTAAGCAATAGATTTAACAATACATGTAATTGTTTTGTACAAAACTAAAGCAAATTACTTGAAGGAATCACCCTCTTGTACATCGCAGATCTGCTGCTGCTGTGAATAAACGTTGGCATCTGTCGTGTACGTAATCCTAGGTGACTGACTGACTGTTTCCCCACATCCTCCATGGGGAATCCCCATGTGGCCTCGCGCTTTTCCTCAGCAGCGCAGAGAGAGAGGGTGACTGGAGACCGATCATATTACAACTCGGAGCCAATGGGCAGGATAGCTTCAATCTGTAGGACATCCAGTGCTTTAAAAGTGAAACTTGACATTTATTCAGGCAAAACTAATGGGTTGTCGGAAAAGTCATGACATATTTTGGCACCCGATGGCAGTTGGGCGGTTTTGGAAGTACTAGAGGCATGCGCAGCTCTGTTATCACTATGGCATTCGACAGGTGTTAGTTCTAGCTGCAGTCTAAAAGGAATAGTGAACGATTTGGTTGAATTGCGGAGATTTGACATCAAGTTGAAGATGGAAGTTCAAACTGTGCATTTTCGCCATATTTTACTGTTTCACTTCCGTAAAGGGAAGAACGCGCATCAAGCTTGTGAAAAGTTGCGTAAAGTATATGGCAATAATGCTCTACAAGAACGTCAGTGCCAGCGGTGGTTCGCAAAATTCCGTGCTGGAGATTTTGACCTCAACGATGCTCCTCGGTCCGGGAGGCCAACCAAGGTTGATGACGACCAAATCAAGGCATTGATCGAGTCAAACCCATGTTACATGACACGAGAGATTGCAGACACATTGCACACCCATCATTCAAGTGTTCCCGACCACCTGAAGAAGCTGGGATACGTAAGCAAGCTCGATGTGTAGGTTCATCATGAACTCAAAGAAGCTCAATTGACGTCACGCATAAACATCTGCGATATGCTCATTAAACGTCAGGAAAACGATCCTTTTTGAAATGACTGATAACTACTGACGAAAAGTGAATTGTGTACAACAATGTGCTGCGCAAACGGTCTTGGTCCCCCGATGTGCTGCTTCATCTCAAACGACATCCAAAGCAGACATTCATCAGTGGAAGGTTCTGGTCTCAGTGTGGTGGGATTTTATAGTTGTCGTGTTTTTCGAACTCCTACCACGGAACCAAACAATCAATTCGAATGTGTACTGTCCGCAATTGGACAGTTTGAATGAATCCATCATCCAGAAACGTGAGACCACACACAAGTTTGAGTTTGATCACCCGCCTAAAATTATTTGAGCTTGGGTGGGATGTGTTGCCACACCCAGCATACTTGCCTGACCTTGCGCTGTCAAACTTCCAATTGTTTTGTTCTCTTCAACAGTCCTTGCGTGGTATAACGTTCAATTCAGACGAGGCTGTAAATCAGCACCTTGTACAGTTTTTCGCTACGAAAGACAGGTCCTTCTATGAACGAGACATTCTGCAGCTCACTGAAAGATGGCAAAAAGTTATCGAACAAAACGGGCATTATATCATTGATTGATCTTTGCTCTTTCTATCAATGAATGTGACCTTTGCAAAACATGGCTAAAATACGTCATGACTTTGCCGACAACCCAATAAATGCACCTTAAAAGAAAATATGAACCTTTGGGTTGTTTGTTTGTTTGTATTTGAGCAAGTTCGAATTTTTTCAAAAAACTATAACTGGAAGCTATGGTACGTCGCTTGGTTACCTGCACCCCCCGCAGTTAGTTACGCCACTGCTGGTGAACCACTGTCCATCCAGAAAATGCTGCAATGTCTGGAAAAGGTGGTAGTCACTTGAGGGCAGTGTCCAGGGAATAGGCTGGGTGCAGCAACAGCTCTCACCACAGGTCCCTGATCTTGTGACAGGTTACTCTTCTGTGTGAGGCGTCGCCCCATCCTGCTGTAGAACGATGGCTTGTGAGTGATGCGTGAAAATTATCGAGCTGATAGCAGTATACATTGATAGTTATAGTGGTGTAGTCTGGCAGCAGCTCAAAAAACATGACACCCCACACATCCCACCAAACAGACAGCCAAACTTTACGTGAGTGTAAGACGGCTTTGGAAGTCAGCATGGGCTTCTGTTTTAGGTCCAACCACTGTTTCTGGGCGTTGACATTGTCACACAGCAACCATTTCTCTTCACCTGTCACAATGCAGTCCAAGAACAGTTCAACTTGGTCACATGCAAGCAGGGAAATGCATGCCCTCACGTGATTTGCATTTTGCTCAACTGTGTGTTGATGGGGTACCTAAACTCCCCCCCCCCCTTGTGCACCTTCCCAAGTTCACACAGGTACGTGATAATGATCTTGTGGGCAGTCCCCCAGCCGTTCAGTAACTCCTACATGGCCACACATAGGTGCAATTCACGTGGAGAGAAAAAATGGATCCTGTAGCTAACAGCATGTGAACTGAGAGCAGAATACTCCCAGTGTTGCGGAAAATTTCTTAAGAGATTTCTAAAAGACTTTAAAAACTAATGATGAAATTATTTCTTTAAGGTGGACGTCCAGTAATTTTGCTTCCTATACTTCCAATGGAAAAACCTCTGTACACATTTTCTTCACAATTAATGCGTTCCCAAGGATGAAAATTTGAACATCTATTAAAATAGCTTCATTTTATAACTTGGAAAACTTAATATTTTCTAAAACATAACCATAATTATGCAATCCAACATTTGTTTGTCTACTGACGTCATCAAAGTATAGGTCGCGCCATCTTTTTTCTGGTTTCAACACCAGCAAAGGAAAATTTATTGATTTTTAATATAATTATGGTTATGTTTTAGAAAATATTAAGTATTCCAAGTTATCATATGAAGTTATTTTAATCGATGTTCAAATTTTCATCCTTGGGAACACACTAATTGTGAGGGAAATGTGTACAAAAGTTTTTCCATTGGAAGTATAGGAAGCAAAATTACTTGATGTCCACCTTAAGAACAGACAAAAGCAAAGCCATACTTGCACTGGTAAAAGCAAAATATGTCAAAGAAAAAACAAAAAATGAATTAAAATAGCCTCTACATAAGAACTAATGGAGAACCCTGTGGACCTAACAATGAACAACTTTTCAAAATTAATCAAGTCACCAAAGAGAAAAAAACAACAACAATTTGATAAGTACAAAGAATATTCAAAAATGGACTACAGTATTTCCACTATTACATGGCACAATAAAACATGTTTAATTAGCCCTGTAGTTCAAAACCAAACTTTCCCTACTTTCAAACCTCAGTTACTACATACTGATCCATTAAAAAAAAAAAATCCCATTTCTGCTGTATTAACAAAAAATTCAAAAGAAATCACTAATAAATTGGAGGTTCTCCCTATTGTGGAACACCCTACACTGTAGTCTCCATATACACCAACATCAGTTAGGAGGTTGGATATCCTCACAAAATATCTTGCAGAACATTTGACAGAGAAAATAGTTTTCCAAGGATGCAATAAATACAGGGTATTTCACTTGCTACTTTACCTGGCATTTTTGTAATAACTGGAAGAGGAATGAAGATATCGTAACGAAATTTGAACTGGACTTACCTTAGGTTGTGAGAAAGGAGATGGCATCATAACATGTGTTGGAAATGGTCACCATTTGCGTCCAGGCAGAGCTGAACACATCTTAGGCTGTGAGAAAGGAGATGGCATCATAACATGTGTTGCAAATGGTCCCCATTTGCGTCCAGGCAGAGCTGAACACATCTCAGGCTGTGAGAAAGGAGATGGCATCATAACATGTGTTGGAAATGGTCACCATTTGCGTCCAGGCAGAGCTGAACACATCTTAGGCTGTGAGAAAGGAGATGGCATCATAACATGTGTTGGAAATGGTCACCATTTGCGTCCAGGCACAGCTGAACACATCTTAGGCTGTGAGAAAGGAGATGACATCATAACATGTGTTGGAAACGGTCACCATTTGCGTCCAGGCAGAGCTGAACACATCTTAGGCTGTGAGAAAGGAGATGGCATCATAACATGTGTTGGAAATGGTCACCATTTGCGTCCAGGCAGAGCTAAACACATCTTAGGCTGTGAGAAAGGAGATGGCATCATAACATGTGTTGGAAATGGTCACCATTTGCGTCCAGGCAGAGCTGAACACATCATCTTAGGCTGTGAGAAAGGAGATGGCATCATAACATGTGTTGGAAATGGTCACCATTTGCGTCCAGGCAGAGCTGAACACATCTTAGGCTGTGAGAAAGGAGATGGCATCATAACATGTGTTGGAAATGGTCACCATTTGCGTCCAGGCAGAGCTAAACTCATCTTAGGCTGTGAGAAAGGAGATGGCATCATAACATGTGTTGGAAATGGTCACCATTTGCGTCCAGGCACAGCTGAACACATCTTAGGCTGTGAGAAAGGAGATGACATCATAACATGTGTTGGAAACGGTCACCATTTGCGTCCAGGCAGAGCTGAACACATCTTAGGCTGTGAGAAAGGAGATGGCATCATAACATGTGTTGGAAATGGTCACCATTTGCGTCCAGGCAGAGCTGAACACATCTTAGGCTGTGAGAAAGGAGATGGCATCATAACATGTGTTGGAAATGGTCACCATTTGCGTCCAGGCAGAGCTGAACACATCTTAGGCTGTGAGAAAGGAGATGGCATCATAACATGTGTTGGAAATGGTCACCATTTGCGTCCAGGCAGAGCTGAACACATCTTAGGCTGTGAGAAAGGAGATGGCATCATAACATGTGTTGGAAATGGTCACCATTTGCGTCCAGGCAGAGCTAAACACATCTTAGGCTGTGAGAAAGGAGATGGCATCATAACATGTGTTGGAAATGGTCACCATTTGCGTCCAGGCAGAGCTAAACACATCTTAGGCTGTGAGAAAGGAGATGGCATCATAACATGTGTTGGAAATGGTCACCATTTGCGTCCAGGCAGAGCTGAACACATCTTAGGCTGTGAGAAAGGAGATGGCATCATAACATGTGTTGGAAATGGTCACCATTTGCGTCCAGGCAGAGCTGAACACATCTTAGGCTGTGAGAAAGGAGATGGCATCATAACATGTGTTGGAAATGGTCACCATTTGCGTCCAGGCAGAGCTGAACACATCTTAGGCTGTGAGAAAGGAGATGGCATCATAACATGTGTTGGAAATGGTCACCATTTGCGTCCAGGCAGAGCTGAACACATCTTAGGCTGTGAGAAAGGAGATGGCATCATAACATGTGTTGGAAATGGTCACCATTTGCGTCCAGGCAGAGCTAAACACATCTTAGGCTGTGAGAAAGGAGATGGCATCATAACATGTGTTGGAAATGGTCACCATTTGCGTCCAGGCAGAGCTAAACACATCTTAGGCTGTGAGAAAGGAGATGGCATCATAACATGTGTTGGAAATGGTCACCATTTGCGTCCAGGCAGAGCTAAACACATCTTAGGCTGTGAGAAAGAAGATGGCATCATAACATGTGTTGGAAATGGTCACCATTTGCGTCCAGGCAGAGCTGAACACATCTTAGGCTGTGAGAAAGGAGATGGCATCATAACATGTGTTGGAAATGGTCACCATTTGCGTCCAGGCACAGCTGAACACGACGCTCGATATTTTAGAAGTTTCGGGTTAGCAAGTTTCCAGGAATTGCCTGCATGCATGCTGCGAATTTCAGGCCAATCGGATGCTTCCTTCTTGGTGTTGCATTTTGGGTGGTCAGCAGTGTATAATATAAAACAAAACTTACATAATTTTGAAAGATTTATTTAGAAAAGTAGTCCTTCAAAGTTTTCTGCTTGAAGACGCTCACCCTCTTCGTTGCCACCATTTCACGCCAGAGTCGCAGTAGCAAGTCCATTGAAGTGGCCTCTGGTTGTTGCTCAGTGTACTCATTTATTTTTGTCCCGTTTCATTTTTGTGCTTTGCACCGCCAATTTCACCACTCCCACTGGCCTTTTGAGAACACCATTTTTCAATTTTATCCCAATTTCTTTTCCAGTCTTCTACAGTAACCTCGCCTACACCTAAATCCAAAGCAACTTTTTTATTGCCTCCCCTTGATCGATTCTTTTAATGGCTTTTAACTTGGTCTCTAATGAAACAACAATATATATTTTTTTCTTTTCGCACTCATGTTGCTTTGAATCGCAAAACAGAACAACACAACTTTACACTAAGGCTTCAAATAAAAACAGAGACATTCATTTTACAAATGAAACAACACTGCACGGTTAACTGAAGCACACGAATAGCAAATGACACCGACTGACACTGACTGACCTACATCCGGTTCCTTGCGGAGGGTGCGCGTGACGTGCAGGATAGTCATAGATCAGTGACCTTGGCAAAAGTACACCACCACTTCTGTGTGCGTAATTTCGCTGGTACCTCGGATAACACAAAACTCGGATGATCGAGGCTGAGATAATCAGTCCTACTGTATTATATTACTCGCATGTTAATATCAAATATTCGTACATGAAACCAATGAAAAAAAAGCTGAAATTTTTTAACTGGGTGGAAAATCGAAAAGGGGGTGAAAGAGTGCAAACATAATGCAGACTAAATTTTTTGTTTGTCTTTTGTTGACTCTGCAGCCTCCAGTGCTTAAATTTTCTTTCAGCTGATATCTTTCCCTTCCCATTTCTTCATTGCTGCTTTTTTTCTTTTTCTTTTTTTAATGCCTGCTGATGACAACAATTTCATCCATCATGCTGAAAGTTCTTTCAGCATGACGACAATGAATCCGTGACATCAAAGCCTTCACTATTTGAGATAAATGGTGTAACTTTGAGAGGATTAACATACTTCTGAACACGATGCATCAATTCTTACAAATTTTTCCAATTTCATCATTTCCGTTTTCTTAAATTTTCTCTTCTCATATCAGGCTGAAATGCAAACATTTATAGGGAGAAGTAACATTTAACAACACAAAAGAGTGGAAACATTGTTGGTAGGGTGGGAGAGAAATTACAATAGAAATAATTGTTCTACCTGACGTCCATTTTTGGAAAAATTTTCGGTGTTTCAAAGCTGAAATACAAATATTTATGCAATAAAATTACACTTAACAATACTGGGAAGAAGAAACATTGGGGGAAAAAATACCTATTACAGAAGAAATCTTCACTCCGTCTACCTTCCATTTTTAAAAGTTGGAATTCCATTATTTGACAGACTCCCTACCAATTACCACCACCACCATCAATCCACCTCCCCCCACCAAAATTGTGTTCAGTTATGCATAGATACCATGAATGACGTAAACAGTGTTGGAAATGGTGGAATTCCTCTAATCCGAAGACAAATTTCATGCCTGAAGATTACAGCAAAAATTTTCACACCATCTAACTCCTGTTTTTGCAAGTTGCTACCTACAGTTTCAAGCTGAAATACAAATATTTATGCAATAAAATGATATTTGGTCACAATACTGCACAAAGGTAACATTGCGCGAGACAAAAAAATATGATTACAGCAAAAATTGTCTTTTCATTTTCGAAAATTTTGAAACATGAAATAATGTTCCCAGATAAAAAACGACCCCACCCCCTCCCCCAAATAATTCTTTGCAGTTTTGCATTGATCTCAAGAATGACCCAAGTGGTGACAAAAAAAGTGAAAATCCACGGAAAAATCCCATTTATGAATATTATATACAGGGGCTAATTTTTAAATTAAAATAAGTTATTTGAGGTTTTTGACACAGGTTTCTGATGTAACAATTTAAACATAGTTATAATGGTCAAAAACTGTCAGTTATAATGGTCAAATCAGTAACTTCAGAAGCTCATGTGCTAATTGGGTACAAGAAAAATTTTCCTGGAGTATTTGAGAGCAAAATATTTACAACTGTACAAAAAAAAAAAAAAAAAAAAAAAAAAAAAAAAAAAAACTTTAGAGGATTAAATAAAAAAAAATTGTGTAACACTGGCTCAAAAATAACGCAATAAAATAAAAACATTTTACTAACACAAAGAAGAAGAAAAAAAAGGGCATCCCACTATAGGAATGTTTCATCTATAATATCAAATGTGAATGTGGTCTCAGCTATTTAGGAAAAATGGGCAGAGCTTAGTATGAGAGTAGAAGAACAAAGCAATTAAGAGCATTTTAAAGAAAACAGTTTTAGACAGGAATGTAAAAAAGCACAGGGCATAAAGTGAATTTAGACTCATGGAAGAACAGGCAAAACAACAGCACTTTCCTCAAAAGAAAAACAGCAGAAAATCAAGAAATAAAGAGATGAAGTACATTAAATCAAATGGGTTACATTTTATGACAGGACTGACAACACCCACTGAGCCCTAAAGATGGGTAAGTCTAGTCAAAAATTTAACAAGTGAAAACCACTTATTTCAAAGAAAACAACAACAAAGTACTAAAAGCTTTTGTAGAAATATTTCAACACAACAATCATTTCAAATCTGATATGGAGATAACATCATATAAATAGTACCTAGTTTTATCTTCTGTTGAATCAGAGGATAAAATTCCAAAGCAGTCTTGTTGTTTGGCTCATACTGAAGGACTGAAAAAAAAAAAAAAAAGAAGAAAACAATTAATTCAGGCAGTATGTTGAACAAATACTTAACAAAACAGTAAGTTGAGAGATAAAAATTCTAGACATTATTTATGACATGGCAACACTTTCAGAATAGCAATCCATGTTTAAACTTCAGGATGATCAGATATGCCTGTATTTACTGTTCATCATGAAACATCAATCATATCAGGAAACATGAAAATTAAATTGCCCTGGATCTCCCAATTTCCATTTGTGAGCATGCTATCAATTGCACCACCCAGGATAATAAAAGTACCACGTACAAGAGTCATTTCAAAAGTTTTGCACACTGTGGGTTATCTCTTAAAAAATGAATTTATTTCACAACATACCTTTACAGGCCTTCAAGTTAATCTCCATGTTTCTTTCTGACAGTGGCACAACATTTGGGTAAGTCTTGTATTCCAGTCAGGACACCTCCATTGTTGAGGTGTCAGATTACTTGGGTCACCTCAATTAGAAACATCCTGAATCGTACTGAACTGTTTCCCGTGGAGTGGCTTCTTCAGTTTTGGGAACAAGTCATAGTCTGGTGGGCTCATGTCAGGACTCCAGTCAGGACACCTCCATTGT
This sequence comes from Macrothele yani, assembly GCA_039090855.1. NCBI lineage: Eukaryota > Metazoa > Arthropoda > Arachnida > Araneae > Macrothelidae > Macrothele > Macrothele yani. Next base: position 104,273,453 of record CM076999.1, on the reverse strand, counting down.
TGAGGTGTCAGATTACTTGGGTCACCTCATCAGAAACATCCTGAATTGTACTGAATTGTTTCCCGTGGAGTGGCTTCTTCAGTTTTGGGAACAAGTCATAGTCTGGTGGGCTCATGTCAGGACTGTATAGAGCATGGGGAAGTAATTTCCATCCATACTCTTCCAGAATGTCTCGTATTGTAAGGGCGATATGCAGCCTCGTGTTGTCGTGCAAAATGGTGACACCAGCTTAGAGAATGCCAGACCTTCTTTGGGTACAAAACATTTTGCAGAAACCTTCTGTAGTATCTTGCTGTTACAGCGGCTCCTTTGGGCACTCTGTCTGTTGCTATCACTTCAACCTTGTCATAGGCTATACATTTTTTTTCTGGCAAGGTGATTCTGAATGTTTTCACTGACCAGACTGAGATTTCAGTTCTGGTTCAAAATCTCGTATCCCAGTTTCATCTATAGCAACAATTCTGTCCAAAAACTGCTCTCCTTCTGTCTCGTACAGCTGAAGCAATTCTTCTGTAATCCCTTTGCGAACTTCTTGCTGCTCTTCACTCAGATTATGCAGAACTCATTTGGCAACCAATTTTTCTCTTCTGTAATTTTCCAGTTAGGATTCTGAAAACTGACGCAGTAGAAATGTTTGCTTCATATGCAATCTCATCACATGTTTTCCGTAGATCTTCTTCCAAAATGCTGATGATGATAACCACAGAAGTGTTGTTCACTGCATCTGATGGCCGGTCGCTCCTTGGGTTGTCTTCGATACTTTCCCGACCTTGGCAGAATCGAGAAGCCCACTGTGACACTGTGCTACGTTCCACTACACTAACCCCACAAATTTCACACAAAGCTTTATGATTTCCCGACCTTGGCAGAAATGTGAAGCCCACTGTGACACAGTGCTAAGTTCCACTACACTAACCCCACAAACTTCACACAAAGCTTTATGATTTCCCGCCCTTGGCAGAAACGAGAAGCCCACTGTGACACTGTGCTACGTTCCACTACACTAACCCCACAAATTTCACACAAAACTTTATGATTTCCCGACCTTAGCAGAATCGAAAAGCCCACTGTGACACTGTGCTACGTTCCACTACACTAACCCCACAAACTTCACACAAAGCTTTATGATTTCCCGATTTTGGCAGAATCGAGAAGCCCACTGTGACACTGTGCTACGTTCCAGTACACTAACCCCACAAATTTCACACAAAACTTTATGATTTCCCGACCTTGGCAGAAATGTGAAGCCCACTGTGACACAGTGCTAAGTTCCACTACACTAACCCCACAAACTTCACACAAAGCTTTATGATTTCCTGCTCTTGGCAGAAACGAGAAGCCCACTGTGACACTGTGCTACGTTCCACTACACTAACCCCACAAACTTCACACAAAGCTTTATGATTTCCCGACCTTGGCAGAAACGAGAAGCCCACTGTGACACTGTGCTACGTTCCACTACACTAACCCCACAAACTTCACACAAAGCTTTATGATTTCCCGACCTTGGAAGAAACGAGAAGCCCACTGTGACACTGTGCTACGTTCCACTACCCTAACCCCACAAACTTTACACAAAGCTTTATGATTTCCCGACCTTGGCGGAAACGAGAAGCCCACTGTGACACTGTGCTACGTTCCACTACACTAACCCCACAAACTTCACACAAAGCTTTATGATTTCCCGACCTTGGCAGAAACGAGAAGCCCACTGTGACACTGTGCTACGTTCCACTACCCTAACCCCACAAACTTCACACAAAGCTTTATGATTTCCCGACCTTGGCGGAAACGAGAAGCCCACTGTGACACTGTGCTACGTTCCACTACACTAACCCCACAAACTTCACACAAAGCTTTATGATTTCCCGACCTTGGCAGAAACGAGAAGCCCACTGTGACACTGTGCTACGTTCCACTACCCTAACCCCACAAACTTCACACAAAGCTTTATGATTTCCCGACCTTGGCGGAAACGAGAAGCCCACTGTGACACTGTGCTACGTTCCACTACACTAACCCCACAAACTTCACACAAAGCTTTATGATTTCCCGACCTTGGCAGAAACGAGAAGCCCACTGTGACACTGTGCTACGTTCCACTACACTAACCCCACAAACTTCACACAAAGCTTTATGATTTCGCTAGGGGATTTTCCTTGCAAAGTTTAAATTTTAATGTAGAATCACTGGTCGCTATGCGAGACCTGACCTGACTCACTTTCTTCCTCCATTTCTAGGCAGAATTTTTCGGAATAGGAACAAATTAGCCAGCAAGCGTAGACACAACTTTGTACACCGAAGTCTGACTCACAACTAGCACAACCATGGAGCGACTGCATCATCCTATGGGCAGAGCTTGCAGAGTGTGCTAAACCTTTGAAATGACCTACATGTACATACACTGGCGTGCAAAAATTAAGGACGAGACGGTTTTTCGAATGTAACGTCGTGCAGAAGTGCTCCACATCGACTCAAATCATACCATAAGATCCCCAAGATGTAAGAATATGGGACAAGTGAGCAAAACCGTCCAAACAAGGAATCCAAATGCTACAAAAGCACTTTATTGAAAAGGTAGCTTCGAGCACAACTGGACAGAAGACAGAAACGTCCATGTGACAGGCGGCTGCCAAGAGAAAATTCAGTCTTTAGTAGGGGATATGATCACCCCTGACTGCGTTGCAGGATTTACAACGTCTGTCCATGCTGAGGATGAGGTTGTCAAGGAGCTATTGAGGCATCGCGGCCCATTTCCCTTGTAGCGCCAATCGCAGCTGCGGAATCATTGCTGTAGGCTGGTGACGTGCTGCCAAGCGTCTCCCGAGAAGGTCCCACATGTGTTCGATTGGATTTAGGTCCGGGGACCTTGCGGGCCAATCCATGCGATGAATATCTTCACTCTCCAACAGCTCTGTGACAGCCACTGTATGATGAGGTGTAGCGTTGTCGTCCATGAAGAGGAACTCAGGACCCACAGCACCTTTAAACAGACGCTAGTGAGGCAGGAGAACCTCAGTACAATAGCGGAAACCAGTGACTGAACCTCCTTGGAAGATGTGGAGGTCAGTACGGCTACCAAGCATGATGCCGCCCCAAACGAGAACTTCGCCACCTCCAAACCGGTCCCTTTTGATGATGTTGGAGGTGTGATTGCGTGTTCCCTGCTCTCTCCAGATGTGTATACGTCCAGAATCGCTCGTCAGACTAAATCGGCTCTCATCTGTAAAGAGAACTCGACCCCATTGTTGATGTGTCCAGTTCTTGTGTTCCTGGCACCACCGAAACCGCCGTCTCCGATGAGCAGGCATTAATGGCACACACCGTACTGGACGTCGTGCAAATAGACCACCTTTGTGCAGCCTCCTGGCCACGGTAAAACGCGATAACGGACGCCCAGTTGTCTGTTGCATGTGCTTTGCGATTTCTCCCGCTGTCTGCCATCTGTCTCTTCTCGCCTGTAGGACTATATACCAGTCGTCCGCCACCGTGGTTGCTCGTGGACGACCACTGCTAAACTCTTGGACAGCTGTTCCTGTCGTTTGAAATGCTCTCCAAGCTCGTGAAACGATGCTGTGAGCGATCCTGAACTCCTCGGCCACACTGGTCACACTTCGAACTTCTTCCAACTTCCCAATGACGCGACCTCGGGTAAAGTCATCCAGATGTTGTCTACTGGATTGCCTGTTGGTCATATCACACAGTGGCAGCAACTCGACGTCGTCCAAACCGATGTACACTGTGCAATAGCTTTCACCGAATTGCTGAGCATACACCACCCTTGTGCTTTATACCCTTCCAACACTCCCCCTCTTACATCATGCTGCATATATGCGCATGCCCTACCGTACCGGACCCTAGTCTATCTTCTGAGTGGTCTTTTGGTCCGTTCTGCCTGCTCATTCCGCTGTTATGCTAATTTCTCCTCTTCGTCCTTAATTTTTGCACACCAGTGTATTAGAGTGTTAAGAATCTGAACATTCTCAGATCCCCACCAGTTGAAGCCAACCCTACTTTCTCAGAGCATAGTTAAGTGAAATCACCAGACTCAGGTATAAATTCCGTGGAAGAAATATTCTTCTTTTAATATGTGGAAGTAAGTCAGAATTATTAACTCAGAAATCAGACATGCGTGAATTGTCTGTATTTGCAATTCATCCCATAACACCAAACATATCAGAAAACTTGAAAATTACATCACCATCTCCAACTTCTGTTTCAACTTCTGTTCATCAGTTACATGAACCAGGATGACAAAGCCCCAAGTATCCAAATGCTAAGAATCTGAAAATTCTCAGATCCCCGTCAGTCGAAACCAACCCTGCCTCATCGTAGCGTAGTTCATTGAAATCACTGGTCTCTCAGGTGTAAATTTTGTGCAAGAAATTTTCTTCTCTTAATGTGTGCAAGTCTTTCAAAATAATTAACTTAGAAAATTGAACATACCAAATCTAACTTACAATCAGTCATTTCAGGAGTCCCTCAGGGCTCGGTACTTGCTCCATTATTATTTAATATTTATATTAATGACTTCTGTACCTGTCTACACAATTCAGATATTATTTTATATGCAGATGATGCAACCATCTTAATACATGGAAATGATGTTGAGACATTGGTGCGACAACTACAAGTCCATTTTACATCTATCACTAATTGGTTAACTAAAAATTATCTGGCTATTAATATTAACAAAACAAAAGTAATGATTTTTTCAAGTACGTCAATCCCTATTTCCTTAATTCAGAATATTAATTTACTCGGATCATCTGTAGAAGTGGTTCAAAATTATAATTATCTTGGTATCATTATTCAGCATGATTTAAAATCGAATTCACATGTTGACTACTTATCTAATAAGATCTCAAGAAATATAGGGGTTATTAGTGGTGCAGTGGCCAATTTAACCCCAAAACTAATGATTTTATTATACTATACTTTAATTCAGTCTCTTCTAATCTATTGTATATCTGTATGGGGATCGACTACCTTATATAATATGAAAAAACTTCAGTCGTTACAAAATAGATTCATGAGACTATTACAATTTAAATTACAATATACTCAAGTTTCAAATACAGTCTTTCAGGCTAGACTCAGTCCAAATGATTTTAATATACTAACTACTCAACAATTGCATATCTATAATATAGGTAAACTGATGTTTTTGAGAATAAAAAATGGTTACTACCAAGATATAATTTCAATAAGTACTCGTGGTCATGATTATTCCACGAGACAAAAAACAACACTAATTCCCATGTTTCCACTAATAGAATGATTTAGATCATTTATTAATTATACTGATCCGGCATTATGGAATACATTTCCTACTGATATTGTATCACTTAATAATATTAATATATTTAAACGAAAACTCAGGCATTTCTTACTGACCAAAAGCTCATAATGTATTATTACCTTTATTAATTTATAGTACCACCCTAGCTGTGTTTGATATTGTGTGGACTTGACTTGTTTATGTTTTTTTTTGTTTTTTTTTTTTTTCATGAAAATTTTGATGCTTTGGGAGAAGAGGGCACGTCAGGCCTATCAGGCCTTTTCCCTCCTCATTCCCTGTTGTTACAAAAAATATAATGTGTGCTATATATTTATGATTGTGTAATATCATGTCTGTAACAACTAAAATGCAATAAATGAAAATCAGATATGGCTGAATTGCTTGTATTTACTGTTTATAAAATTTTCTGATGTGATTGATGTCATGTGTTGAACAGTAAATACTGGCAATTCATACATATCTGATTGCTAAGTTAATAGTTCTGATGGACTTCCACGTACTAAGAGAGGAATGCTTCTTCTACAGAAAGTATGTTAAAACTTTTTTGTCGAACTTCAAAAGCATGCCAAAACGGACAATACTGGTTTATATCTGGGTAATATCTGTTTGTGCAGATTGTTGTATGCTCATGACACAGTCCTGTTAGCAGAGAACAGAAGTGAGTTGCAGAATATGTTGTCCCGGATGTACAAAGTTTGCATGAAATTCAAACTGAGTATAAATAAGAGAAAAACCAAAGTTATGGTGTTTGAGCAAGGAACTGCTAGCACTGAATGTAATATAAGTCTAGTGTTCTCCCTAGATATTCTTTTTACAGCTAGGTGGCAAGAAATTTTAGCTGGATGGTACTTTTAATGAACCCTCCCCCAATCGAGAAGAAAAAAGAATGTTGTTTTGCTTAACATTATTATACTTATTAAACATCTTTAGCAGTGTGATAGGCATTAATGCAACATAACATGACTAAAAAACATTAGAAAATTGCATATAAATGGTAAAAAAAAATGAATTCTTAACTAATAAATCATGTTCAACACAGATTTCAAGGCAGTTTTCATCAATATTTATGGTGAAAACTGAAGCCCGAGTTGTATGTCAAGATCGCTGTTAATGGAAAATTAATATTTTGCCCATAAAACAAGTTGCATTTCTGTAAATTTTATGAGTAAATCGTAAAACTTGACAGGTCTGCTGTCTCTCTCCTTTTTTATCACAGGAATGTTAGTTTTCCCATGTGTTTCAGACAATGATTGCAAAGCTACTTTTTAAAAGCAGCTAGGTACTGCTACAATAAATTCTTGAAAAAGCAGCTTTTTACCCAGGAGTTAATGAGAACATCAGATGTTTTTAAATATTTTTAAAATTTCTTACTATTTCAATCATTTGATGTGGTGTTCTTTGACCCACTGAGGCCTTTGCAGCAATAAACACTTGCCAACCTACCAACTTTTTAAAGTTTAATTTTTTTGAGAATGCACAGTTCCCCATTTCTCAGAAGACCTATCAACTTTCAAGAAATGAAATCCATAACAAAAGTTTCAGTGAACATTTAATTGACATGTTTGACTGACTGGTATATTGATCTATCAATTATACACTATCTTGACAAAAGTCACTGGACACCTGGAAGAGAAACAGAACATAACATTTATTGACATGCATTAGTAAGGTGTAAATGCTTTGGCCTTAATGCATGCACTGACCCTTTGAGAAATGCGTTCGACAAGGTTTCAGAACACGGTGATAGGTATGCACTTCCATTCAGTACATAATGCTGCTGCTAACTGTTGCTTAATAGTAGACCTTGGTTCCAAACTTCTTATGCAGCACGCTAATTCATCCCATAAGTGCTCAATGGGATTAAGATCAGGGCTCTGTGCTGGCCAATTCACATATGATATGGAATTATCGTCAAACCATGATGTAACAGTCCTTACTTTATGGCTTGGTGCATTATCCTGCTGGTACCAACAAGGCTCGGCTCCATAGTATTGCCACAGAGTTGGTAGGGCATAATTGTCCAGAATATCAAGGTAGACGTGCTGGTTAACAGGTTTGTCCATGCTAACCAATGAGCCTGGACCATACCACGAAAAACACACCCACACACGAGTACACTGCCAGCTCCAAACTTGACAGTAGGAACAGTACACAGTGGTAAATAGCATTCCCTCGGCTGCCGCCATACCCACACACGCCCATCAGACTGATGCATCGTGTATCTGGATTCATCAGTCCATAGGACCCGTTTCCATTGATCTACAGTCCACGATAAATGTTCTTTACACCATGTTAAATGACGAGTAGCATTCCGACAAGGAGGTTAGAAGAAGAGGAAGTGAAGAGACTCGTTTTGAGTGAAGCTAAAACAGATCAGCTGTTTCTTTCTCTCTGAGGTGGTGGGGGTCTGCGCTGCAGGAGTTCGGGAACGTGACGTCACTTCCTGTGGCTTAAGCAGTTTTGCTTAGCGCACGCAAACCAAGGATGGAAAGAAGGAATATATCGGACTTCTTATTTCTTAACATTAGGCTTTTGGTTATATTTTAAACATGGTTACTTGCACATGGGCAGTATGCAAGTAACCATGCGCACTATGCACTTCCGCTCAAAAAGTCATTATTTTGTTCAATTTTTTAAAGAAATACCAACACATATTTTCCTGTTTTTTTTTTTTTTTTTGGAAATTTTGTATTATGGGAATGAATATTTCAGCCTCAATTTTTTCATGCCTGTATGGGTAGAGTAAGGGTCCGAAAACCCCGTTCAAAATCGCGATTTCCCCATAGAGATATACAGGAGATTCTTAGATTGGGTGCATTGGCGTAGTCAGCTGATAGAAAGTGGCGTCACGACAGAAGCACAGGGAGAGGGGCTGTTGCCACTTCCTCTTACTTCTAACCTCCTTGCATTCCGAGTGGAGATGAAAGGCTTATGAGCAGCCGCACGACCATGGTAACCCATGGAACGAAATTTTCTGTGAATGGTACGTGTACATACTGAGGTTCCAGCATTTTTACTCACCTGTACACTGAGGTCTTATGCAGTACTCCGTCGATTAACTGTATTGACTCTCACGAGGCTTTGACGTCCTCTATCACTGATTTTCTTTGGTCTGCCGGTATGTTTTACTGCTTCAGGCATGCCGAGTTGTACATGCAAAACAGCTGACCAGGGTACGTTTAAATGCCTCTCAGTTTCTCTTATGGACAACCCACTAATATAACACCCGACAATCTTTCCTTTCTCTAAGTCAGTTCTCTTCCGCCGCAGCATTTTCACTGAACCTCACAGTGCGGTATGATCGTGGTCAGCTGCAGGCTTGTTTTTATACCATTTTCAGCTGTACCGCGCATCTTAACAATGCAGTGGATCCGTTCATTTTTTTTTTTAAGGGGTGCCCGGTGACTTTTGTCAATGTAGTGTATGTCTCAAACATATTGATTAAAAAGTTGATATATTACACAGATGGTTTACCTACTTTAATCAGTTTCATGTGTTATAATTAAGATATTTGGCACTACTTTACACATAGAGCAATTAAAATTCAATCAACACATAATCATCACAATAAACTATTGTTAGGATACATCAAAGTTAAAAATTCATTTGTAATTCTGAAATTATTAAGATCATAGTAACTTTATGCATATTTAGGAGGCAGTTAGGGGACATTGCCCTCCCCCAAACTGTTTAATATTTTTTTAAGTTTTTGGTAAAAATACGACTTACATTAGAAAAAAAATTCCTTAATTTAATAAAAATGCATCAACTTACATTAGAAAAAAATGTTTAATTGTTTCTTCTATTTTTCATAAATTTTATTTCTGGTGGATTTCAAAAACTTCCATTTTTTGTCAGCTCCCCCACCCCCCTTTTTATATATACCTCTGCTTTGTACTTTAACTTAATTGAGGTTTTGACTTTAAATTTCATGCCAATATGTTAGAATACCTTTAAAAGACACAATTTTAAGTCCTATATGGAAGCTGTTATTTCTTATCTCTTTCTCTTTGTCTTTTAGCAGTTATCGCCAATCTTAATCCTACAGCACTTTTATTATGTTTTTCCCGCTAGGTAGCAGGTAGACAGGGTTACAGATGCAGATGTGTGTGAAACTGTGATCAGGTATATCAAGATAGGATGGTCCTTGGGGATGTTTATACTCCCCTCAAAACTGTACTTATCTGGGAAAAAACAATAACAATGAAAATCTGTAAAATATATATTGTCTGAAAAATACCCATAAATTTTATGGGAAAACCATAACACTTGGAAGGCATGTCTTAGTCACTTATTGCTATATTAACAGACAAAAGGAATAAGAATATAATCACGCGAGAAATTAAAAAAAAATCCAGCAGTTCCAAACATCTCTGGCCATCAGACGACATGAAACGGAAAAAAAAAAAATGTTGCAAAAATGCCACAGTATTAATAGCATCCACTACATGATCCCCAAAAGATTTAATATTAGAAACTTTAAAACATGATAAAATTTGGACATAAGCATGTAACTGTTAATAATAAGCAGGGCCCAGACTTGACGACATTTACATCTTTGGGCCCTTTTTCCTGCTTTAGGGCATTTTTTATATTTTCAGAGCAATTTTTTTTTTTTAGGTCTTTTTTTTTTTTGTATTTCTGTCTTTTTTTAAATAAAAAATTCTTCATAAGGATTATGCTTTCACCAATCAAAACCAAAATTGCCAGATGACCAAAGCAAAAACCCTTCAAAAGTAGCTCATTCTGGCAACTCTCTGTTCAAGACACTGTTCAGTGCTATCCAATTTTGGGGAAAGAAAATCCCAGTAGCCCACTTTTGAAAGGGCCTGTGGGAAAGGGTAGTGACCAAAAGAATTCAAATTCAGTCTTATTTTGTACTGTTGCTGGCATTTCAAACCCTCTATGTCCTACCTGACAGGTATTTTGCTTGCTTCTTTTTATCTTCTGAGGTTTTATAGTGCATTTTATAACAAAAAGACAAAATTCTAGTTTATGGATTGTCTAAGATTGAAGTTATTTAATTTATAATTTTGAAAAAAAAAATAATACAAACTGTTTTAGGGAGATTTTTCCTTTAAATTTTAAGGGCATTTTTTTAGGAATTTTTAGGTCATCCACATCCAGACTCTGATAAGAAGTACAAAAACTTTAAAGCATGCTTAAGTTACGAGAGAAAGTTTAATTTAAAGGAGCTTTTGACTAATAAATTAAGAATTCATCAGCCTTGTGATAGATGGACAATGATTAAGGCAGCAGTTGCCAGATCTGTAAAGGCATATACATTATTTCTCTTTTAAAATTGGCTTCCATATTAATGGTGTGGTGATAGGGGAATCAGTAATGCTGTCAGGAAAGTTTGAAAATTTGTTTCTCAGCTCCAAGAACTACAATTCTAATTCCGCTCTCACCATACCATTAATATGGAAGTCAATTTTAATAAAGAAATAATGTATACGACTTTATGGATCTGGTAAACCACTACCTTCATCATCATCCATCTGTCATAAGGCTAATGAAGTCTTAATTTATCGGTCAAAAGCTCCCTTAAATGACAGACAGACAGACAGACAGATAGATAGATAGATAGACAGACAGACAGACGGAGAGAGAGAGAGAGACAGACAGACAGATAGACAGAGAGAGAGAGAGAGAGAGAGAGAGACAGACAGACAGATAGATAGACAGACAGACAGAGATACAGACAGACAGATAGATAGATAGATAGATAGATAGATAGATAGATAGATAGATAGATAGATAGATAGATAGATTCATTTTTGTGGGTTTATACAGCAAGTGAAATTTAATTCAACAATTCATTACATTCAAATGAAAGACACTGCACAAACATGAACACAGACAAAACCAGTAAAACAAAAAATACTATAATACATATTCAGCTGGAAATTATGAAAACATAAAAGTATTGTACATTAGAAAAAAAAATCCCAATAATATGCAAAAAGTTTTACATAAACAAAATGGAGATCTTAAAAATACTCACTCTGCTGGCAGTAACTCAGGGCTGTCTTATACTCTCGAGACATGAGGGCAGAGAGAAACTGTAAAACGAAAAATTGCAATTAAAACATCTTTTTTATATACATTTTCGAGAACTGTCATGGAAAAAGGCCAGTCCTTAAAATCCACCATGTGATTGCCACATCATGTGAAACTTTTCTGCTTTGAAAAACTGATACATCTTCCTACTTTGCAAATTCATCCACACTACTGGCATCAACATATTGCACTCAAAGAAAAAAGAAAAAAAAAATATTTTGAAGGCTTAGCCAAAAATAAATGATTTTAAAAAACTGTTAGAACCAGACAGATTACATAAAAATTAAGCTTTCTCTTAATACCGAATATTTCTTTTACACCTGACATACAGCCTATGTACAATACATTCTAGGACTCATGGAAATGAAAAAGACACTGATAGAACTTTAAGGATTTCACAAAGTGAACAAAAAAAAGTCACTTCATCATGCTTTTTTAAATTTCATCCACACATCTTCCACATGGTCTTTTTTTTGGGGGTATTTCCTATTCCTTGCTATTCAATCTAGTACTTCTGTGAACACATGAGCTACTGATTCCCCCCCCCCTCCCCTATGTATGTACATCGAAGAGCCAAAACATTATGACCACCTGCCAAATATGATGTTGGTCCTCAAACATGTCACCAAAACCAGACAGAGTTTAAGCTGGCTCAAAAATGCTATAGCAATAAAACTAAAAATAGGGAAAAAAATTGTAGCAAAATGCTCAAGAAAGTTAGCTGCTTATGTTGCTTGGAAAATCATGACCTCAACTGAATTGTTCACATGAACAATGCTTTAGACATCAGTAGAAAACTAATGTTTTATGGCCTTGGGAGGAATGCCGTTGATGTCACAGCTGATTGGTTTAAATTTGAACTTTGAATGGAGGAAGGGGTCTAATCCCTTTAGCCCCTGTAATCTTACCATGCCCCACCCTTTATGGAGTGCTCTGGAGTATATGGAGGAGGGGGTGCTTGAGCTAACAGGTGCTGTAGGAACATACCTTAAGGATTAAGAAAATAACACAAGGGAGTGTGAATTCCTGAATTACTGCCAGAATTTCAGAAACTTTAGTTTTCACAGAAATAGAAAAGCCAGAGCTGAATCTGCCTGGTGGTTGATATTTAAATGGCTGGCACCATTTTGATACAGACACTAACTTTTCTCTCACATTTTGATTAACTCACCACATTTTGCGAGAATAGCGACCATAGCTTAATTTCTGACCAAAACAGTTCTTATCTGGTGAGTCATGGACACCACAAGACTTCTAAAGATGTCTTGTGGTATCTGGTACCAACAGGTTACCAGCAGATCCATGCAGAATGATGACCCTCGGTACATCTTCATGTTACCAGCAGATCCATGCAGAATGATGACCCTCGGTACATCTTTATGTTACCAGCAGATCCATGCAGAATGATGACCTTCGGTACATCTTCATGTTACCAGCAGATCCATGCAGAATGATGATCCTCGGTACATCATGTTACCAGCAGATCCAAGGAGAATGATGACCCTCGGTACATCATGTTACCAGTAGATCCATGCAGAATGATGATCCTCGGTACATCTTCATGTTACCAGCAGATCCAAGGAGAATGATGACCCTCGGTACATCATGTTACCAGTAGATCCATGCAGAATGATGATCCTCGGTACATCTTCATGTTACCAGCAGATCCAAGGAGAATGATGACCCTCAGTACATCTTCATGTTACCAGCAGATCCATGCAGAATGATGACCCTCGGTACATCTTCATGTTACCAGCAGATCCATGCAGAATGATGACCTTCGGTACATCTTCATGTTACCAGCAGATCCATGCAGAATGATGATCCTCGGTACATCTTTATGTTACCAGCAGATCCATGCAGAATGATGACCTTCGGTACATCTTCATGTTACCAGCAGATCCATGCAGAATGATGATCCTCGGTACATCATGTTACCAGCAGATCCAAGGAGAATGATGACCCTCGGTACATCATGTTACCAGTAGATCCATGCAGAATGATGATCCTCGGTACATCTTCATGTTACCAGCAGATCCAAGGAGAATGATGACCCTCGGTACATCATGTTACCAGTAGATCCATGCAGAATGATGATCCTCGGTACATCTTCATGTTACCAGCAGATCCAAGGAGAATGATGACCCTCAGTACATCTTCATGTTACCAGCAGATCCATGCAGAATGATGACCCTCGGTACATCTTTATGTTACCAGCAGATCCATGCAGAATGATGACCTTCGGTACATCTTCATGTTACCAGCAGATCCATGCAGAATGATGATCCTCGGTACATCATGTTACCAGCAGATCCAAGGAGAATGATGACCCTCGGTACATCATGTTACCAGTAGATCCATGCAGAATGATGATCCACGGTACATCTTCATGTTACCAGCAGATCCAAGGAGAATGATGACTCTCAGTACATCTTCATGTTACCAGCAGATCCATGCAGAAAGATGATCCTCGGTACATCTTCATGTTACCAGCAGATCCATGCATAATAAACATGTTACCAGCAGATCCATGTGACATACGTAGTTGAGCCACTGCAGAACAGATTTGCTATTATAACATAAACCACAAATGCTCGATTGGATTGATGTCTGGGGAATTTTGAGATCTGAGCAATACCTGGAAATCTTCCTTGTGTTCCGTGAACCATTCTCGAACAATCTGGGCTTTGTGGAATGGCTCGTGAAATGTTCCATTCATCGTGGTAATAATCAGTCAAGTAACTAACATATGCACGTGGTCAGCAGTGATGTTTAGGTGGGTGGCAGACATATTTTCCTGCACATGAAAGACTGGACTCAGGGCTTCCCAACAGAGCACTACAGTGTTGGAATTAGAAATAAATCTTCTACTGGCCCAGTGGACCACTAGAATTTGCAAACCAGTGGTCCACCAAAATGCCCAATGGTCCATAAAAAAAAAAAAGATAAAAAAATCATCATCAGGAATTTCAACTACCAAGTGCATTTCCTTGACCATATAGTTCAGCCAGAGTCTTCCTCCACTTCTCTCTATCCAAGGCCATCATTTCATCCAGTCCATTATTTTTGAAACTTGATTTAATCTCCTCCATCCACTCCTTGGTCTTCCTCTTCCCTGGAGACTGCCACTCCAACAGAATTTTAGGAAGTCTTTCTGATGACATTTTCCTTGCATGGCCGAACCATTGCAACCTCCGCGTCTCAACAGTTTGAATAATGTCTACTTTAACGCTTTATAATATCTTGAATTTTCGTATTATACACTTTTTCACATCTGGATTTTCTTGCAGAACGCCTCCAAAAGTCCACCTCTGTAGCCAATAATCTTTGTTGATGTCTTTTATTCAACGTCCATGTCTCCGCACCATATAAAATGAGGCTCTGTACAATCGAAGAAAAAATGTGTCTTTTTACTCTTGGAAACACATTGCTGCTTGAATGAAAAGGATTTGAAACAGGAATACCTATCCTGCCTTCCGCAATTCTCCGATCAATGTCGTGTACCATCCTGATGCATTATGGATCAGAAAGGCACTGGATCGACCGAACAAATGGTTATCCGATGGTGCAATATCTGGCAATATGGCGAACTTCCCAGTCGGATCCATTTTAAGTAGTGGTCTTGCTAGTAAATTTTTTTGTATAGTAGCCAATGATGGCGAGCAGGGTTGGCAAGGTAATTTACTCATTAATTGGGTTCGATACCGATCACCAGTAATAGTTTCTGATGGTTTCAGCAGTTCATAGTGGATCACACCCTTCTGGTCCCACCAGATACACAGCATTACCTTTGAACCATGGATATTGCATTTTGGCGTTGAAGGACCTGGTTCACCTGGCTTCACCCATCCTTTCTGCCGTTTAGGGTTATCGTACCATATCCATTTCTCGTCGGCAGTAATGATACAATGCAAAAAAACGCTATCTTTTTAACTTTGAAGCAGTAATTCGCAAATGGTTTTCCGACGTTCAAGGTATCCTTGCTGCAAAGCATGTGGAACCCAATTCTTCTTTTTGCACCATTCCCATGGCAGCTAAACGTTGTGAAATGCATGGCTGACTAACATTTAATGCTGCTGCTAGTTCTTTTGGGTCTGGCACGGATCCTCGTCGAGTAAAGCTTCCAATTCTGGAAGAGATCTAGTTGTCCAGCCAATTTTTGATGTCTTCATAAGAACTAAACTGTTCTCCAGAAAGTGCTACATGTTTTTATGGATGGGGAATGTTCACCATAGATCGATGGCGCAATATCTGGCGAATATGGCGGGTGGGGTAGAACTTCCCAGTCGGATCCATCTAAGTACTTTTTCACAGGTCGAGAAACACGTGGTCTTGCATTGTCATGTTGCAAGATGGCTTTGTTGCGTCTATTCTCCCATTCCGGCCGTTTTTGAGTGAGAGCTCGTTTTAAACGCATTAATTGGGTTCGATACCGATCACCAGTAATAGTTTCTGATGGTTTCAGCAGTTCATAGTGGATCACACCCTTCTGGTCCCACCAGATACACAGCATTACCTTTGAACCATGGATATTGCATGTTGGCGTTGAAGGACCTGGTTCACCTGGCTTCACCCATCCTTTCTGCCATTTAGGGTTATCCTACCATATCCATTTCTCGTCGGCAGTAATGATACGATGCAAAAAACCCCTTTCTTTTTTTACTTTGAAGCAGTAATTCGCAAATGGTTTTCCGACGTTCAAGGTATCCTTGCTGCAAAGCATGTGGAACCCAATTCCCTTCTTTTTGCACCATTCCCATGGCAGCTAAACGTTGTGAAATGCATGGCTGACTAACATTTAATGCTGCTGCTAGTTCTTTTTGGGTCTGGCACGGATCCTCGTTGAGTAAAGCTTCCAATTCGGCGTCAGCAATTTTTTTGGGTGGTCCAGAACGTTCTTTATCACTGACATCGAAATCGTTCCTTTTGAATCGTCTAAACCAATACTCACATGTTTTTATGGATGGGGAATGTTCACCATAGATTTCTGACATTAAGCGATAGCTGTCTGCAGCACTTTTCTCTTGACAATAAAGTAGTGCACAAACACTTCCCGCAAATGCTGTTTTGTCGGGACGAAAGTTGCCATTTTCCATCGAGTAAAACAAATACGTCTTCGCACCTCAATCGAACGTCGTATGCTGACTCTGACAGCTGGCGTCTTGTACTGCGATATCGCAGTGTTGCCACCTTAAAATACATGCAAGCAGTAATAAGTACGACAACGAACAGAAATCCCTCAAAACTTATCTATATACCTAATAATATAAAAACCACTTTAATTATATTACATTCTAAACTTAAAATTTCTTGTATATTTCACAACGAAATCATTATTCTCTTTGTGGAATAACTTTTTTTACGGGTCTTTTAGAGGTTATTTTTAATGAAAGTTGGTTGTCAAATTTTCGAACTAAAGCCTAGTTCGTCATCAGGACTATGTCACTGGAGTAGTTGCTGCCACTCAATTGGAAGAGACCATCCGCAATTATCGTTAATTGTGGTACTTCTTCTTCTTGCTATTTCGATCCCTTCTTCTAGTTTTCTCTTTACTAAGTTTGACTGGTGGGCGATTATTTTCACTGAGTCCCAATTTTTCTCTTAAGATTGTTTGACTGGTGGGCGATTATTTTCACTGAGTCCCAATTTTTCTCTCATTATTCTCTTAAGATTGTTCATACAGCTCAGCCACCTATTAACAGATTTCTTTTTAGAAATTATAATGTATCTGTTCTTTCTTGTATATTAAAAATGGAGAAAATAATCTACCTCTTGCACTAGCATCGATTAAAATCACAATGTATATTGAATAGAATTCAAGATTTTATTAACAGCTTCAAATCCGTCGAGTGTATTTTCATATTTATGTAATTCTACAAAATAAACAATTTTATGTTCAGTTTGTTCACCAAAGATAATATTTTGGACATGAATGTCAATGGCAGGTCTATAATGCAAAATATTGTACATTTTCATTTAATAATATTTGTCTTTGACATGTTATCCAGGTGTACACTTCAAAATCGTAATTTTACTCTTTTAAAACTCTAAACGTTTTTCATATTGATTGTGCTATACTTATACCCTTAAAAGAAAAAACTGTAGATTTGACAAAATATCAAACTACTTGTTTTAAATGTAACTCTTTAAATGTTTATAATTGTCACAGTTCTCACCTGCCCTTAATCACACTAATAATCCTCACTGTTATGATCTTTTAACTTAAGAGTATAATATATTTGAACCAATTCTTTCGAACGTTTGAAGCTGAGCCAGTTTCTTGTAGTATTATGGACAAAAATCCAATTAGAGAAAAGTCCTTCAAGTTGGGCTGAAGATGCTGGGATGTTGATTAACTTCAAAGCAACTGTTGACAACTCCTTATGGTGCCGACTGACGAAGTACCAGAATGTCCGTGGTGATTTAACACCCTTCTGCATAAGTGCTCCAAACTTTCCAGATTTTTCTCGATACTGTTGAAAACTGGTTATCCCCGAGGGGTCGAGGTTCTCTAAAATGAACTCCTCTACTTGTTCATGATGTTTCTTATTCATTTTCTGCCCCTGGTACACAGGATGGAGAACATTGGCTGCAAGGCTGTATACATTTAGCAATTGGCTTCTCCTTTTTCTACATGTGGCAGAAGGTGCTTATGGTCCTCAGGTAGATGCAAGTCCATCCACAATTCAACTGCATCTGTAGCAGTTGCTTTTTTTTCGGGCATATATTTATTAACTACTTACTGGATTAAGCACTGCGATTGTATCGGCAACTTCCTTGAGAAAGGCACTATCATAGAGGAGGGACTTAATTTGAGAAGACAATTTCTCAGCTTCATCAGTGGCAGCAACTTTCCTCATTGCACTTTGATTGTTAGTCAAGGACAAACAGGCATCCCTCTGAGAACACCAGCGAGTGTCTGCAGCGAGGCATACTTTAGAGCCACCATTTTCTGTCAGTTCATGTTCTCGATCAGGGTGCTTGAAAGACCTCAACACCATCTTCACACGAGATACAATGTTTTTCGAGAGAAGATTCTTAGCTAGAAGATTTCCAGTATGGGCACTGGAGGCAGAATGCCACAGGCAGTGATTTTTACCCATTTTAACCATGTTACTGGCGTTGTCGGAAACTGTACAATAAATATTCACATTGTATCGTTCTTTAGCTAGCTTTTGTGATTCATTGACCACACCACAAAGTGCTTCACCTGTTTCTGGCGAACCAGACATGTCAAAAGCATCAAGAAAAACACTTTCAGCTTTGCCACTACTTCCACAGGGATTGTGAAGAAGTGTTACAACATTTTTCGTGTTGTTGGATTCATTTTTCCAACAGTCTATGAGCAAAATGGAGTCTGGGTCTGCAGTATAGATGGTGATCTTAGTAGCTGCATCATACACTTTGTCCAGAAGTTTATCAGAAAGGGCTTTTCTTGTTGGTGGTTTATAGGCAGGCCGCATTTTTTGACAGGACTGTTTAAAGTACAGCGATTCTACCACACTAAATGGGATGTTGCAACAATAGAAAACCTTGGCAATAGCAAGATCTATTTCCTGCTTTGTGGAGGCATTCATCCTGTTAAAAAAATCGGTTATCTGTCGTTTAACCGTGGAAGGTTTAGAACTTGCAGTGATGGGTGATTCAAGGTAGAAACTGTCTTCCTTTTCATGAGATGAGGAGGGTACACTCGTCACCATGGACACGGTTGAGCAGGAACTGTGGCTGGGGCTTGCAACTGGAACCAGAGGATCATCAATGTCTATAGACATTTCCGAGTCCGATCGATGCAGGGTAGAACTGGAACTCGCCGGTGGTGGTGGTGGTGGTGGTAGTGGTGGTGGTGGTGGAGGTGGCAGCGGTTCAGGAGCTTTGGTAGAAGTCCGGGCGCAGGCCTTCCTGTGGGCTTTCAAACGCTCCCTTGCTGTATTCTTGACAGTTAATTCACATTCATGACACTTGGCACAGTTCTTTTGTTCCGCTTTAAGTGGAATAAATCTGAGTTCCTCTTACACGTTATGAAGAGGTCGACCGCCGCGATTTATAGTGGAAAGAGTCTTAAATTAGAATGTTGAGCCTCCTTCAAAGACTAGTGAGGATGGAAAAAAACGGTGTTTATTAAGAACGCTCTCAGCTTTGAACTGAAGTCAACACTAAAACCTCCCGCATTTAAATAACAGAAAACATGTGTAGTTCGCATAGTTATAGTTTTACCGCCGAGTCAACGAGAAGTTGCCTACGATTCTTCGGCGGCCGGCACTGTTGAACTTCTGCGTCCGCCTAGCAGTGAATCAATGTAGAGACAGGAGCCGCCAGCACGCGCATGGATATCAAAGGCGAGTCGCAAGGCAACGTCTCATTTTGATTGTTCCTATGGTCTTGTTTTACTTTAAACTACACTGCGGCGTGGCTTCTGACTTCCTTTGCCAAGCATAATATTTTAAAGTGGGCCCCACACTAATTATCATAAAGAAAAGGATTTTCTCGTGTAAATATGAAGGCTAGGGAAAAAAACAATATGATGTGATACTGATGTGTATGTGGTATCCTGGTGGTATGTCACGTGGACATGGCAGTTTGCACTGTTCCAATAAGATCATATAAAAATACCGAAGGGTATGTTGGTTTTTAAAGGATCTCTGTTTTTTGTGGTATTCATACATATCAAGTTAATTAACAGCACAAAGCCATGTTTTTTTTAAAAAAAATTAAGTATTTTACGCGTTTTTTACGTTTTCTACATATTTTATGGGTAATTTATGTGTCACGTAGAGAACTTTTTTCTACACGTAATTGCACAACCCTGATGGTGAGTAGTCCCCCCCCCCCAAGTGAGCAACTATTTTGTCTAACTTTTTCCCCCACTAGGACTCGGCAATGTATCGATACATCACAAAAAACCGGTGTGAATTTAACATCGATGTTACGGTGTTTCGACTGACTTCTTTTTGTTTTAGGATTGGTAAGTGTTTTTAATGTATTTTCTTCCTTTTGTTTTAGGGATGGTAAGTGCTTTTTAATTTTGTTATTAAACCTGGAGCTAACCTAATTTTATATTTAGTGCTCATTTTCTTTAGTTTTTCAAACAATCCCTTCACAAGAGACTGTTTGAAAACTAGAAGCACAAGGGACTGTTTGAAAAACTAAAGAAAATCAGCACTAAATATAAAATTAGGTTAAATCCAGGTTTAAATAACAAAATAAAAAAATACTTACCATCCCGGAAACAAAAAGAAGAAAATACTTTACTCCAGGAAGGAGTCATTTATAAAATTGTGTGTTCATGTGGATTACCATATATAGGAGAAACAGGACGAAGGTTAACCACTAGAATTAAAGAACACAAAGTTGCAATAAGGAACATTTCAAATAAAACAGGATTACACAGGCACATACAACAAACTGGCAACAAAATGACCTGGGACTCCATGCAAGTAATCAAACATCAATCCCATGCAATTATCCAGACATTGGAGGAATCCCTGGAAATTTACAAGACACAAGGTGACAACATCAACGACCATGCTGGATAGAAAATCCACCAGGCTTGGTTGCCAGACCTGTGGAAGTAGTAAGATGCAAGAACTCCTGAAGATGATCTAGTGTATAAATCGAAAATTTGAGAGGTAATGTCCTTAATAAATTTATCCTCGATAATTCCCGTTAAATATTTATAATACTGAAGATAATTTATCCATCATGCTGAAAGAACTTTCAGCCTGAGGACCAGGAATGCATGATATCAAAGCTTTCACTACTTTAGACAAATGGTGTGACTTTCAGAATATGAATATTTTTGAACACCATGCATCAATCTAACAAATTTTCAAACTCCGTAACTTCTGTTTTTGGAAAATTTCCCCCCCTTATCAAGCTTAAGTGCAGACACTTCTGGGGGAATGTAACACTGAACAACAACACAGGATAGTGAGAACATCGCAGGAAGAAAAAAAAATGCGATTTCCTGATAAATCTTCGCTCCGACCAACTTCCGTTTCGGAAACTTTGTCCTCCATTTTTAGGTTGAAATGCAGTATTTGTAAAATAAAAGGATATTTAAGAACAATACTGGGCAGAAGGAACATCACGAGAAAAAAAAAAAAAAAGATTATGGGAGAAATCTTCGCTGCATCTAACTTCCGTTTTCAAAAGTTTCGAAAGACGGAATCCTGTAGTCAAATGGAAAAAAGAATTCCTCCTTCTCCTCCTCCATTACCCCCCAAATTTCTTTTCAGCTGTGCATTGATCTCTAGAATGCCCAAAATGATAACGGAAATGATGATGAAATTCTTCGAATCCACGGAATAATCTCATGCCTGAAGACTGCAGGGAAATCTTTGCGCCGTCTTAACTTTCGTTTTTGGAAATCGTTGCCCACAGTTACATGCTGAAAGACAAACATTTATGCAATAAAATGACATTTAATAACAATACTGGGAACAGGCAACATCGTGAGAAAAAAGAAATTACGATTACGGGAAAAATCATTACTCTGTTTAACTTCAGTTTTTGAAAGTTTTGATAGAAATACCATCCCCAGATGGAAAACGACCCCTCCC
The DNA here is from genome assembly GCA_039090855.1 of Macrothele yani. Classification (NCBI taxonomy): domain Eukaryota; kingdom Metazoa; phylum Arthropoda; class Arachnida; order Araneae; family Macrothelidae; genus Macrothele; species Macrothele yani. The sequence continues at coordinate 104,251,529 of CM076999.1, read as the reverse complement.
CAAAATTTCTCTTCAGTTCTGCATTGATCTTGAGAATAACCCAAATGATGACAAAAAACAAAACAAAAAAAAAACGGAATTTCTCAAATCCGTGGAAGAATCTCATGTATGCATGTGTCTTCATTTACTTTGCATAAAGATGTGCTCATCATAATGTTTTGGCTGTTCACTGTACAGTCGCATGTAGGAGGGATGAGTGAAAAGTAATGCTATCATTTCCATTATGCTTGTTTCAAGAAGGACATTTTAATAAAAAGGACATAAAAATAAACCTTGAAATGTGCTCTTTGATTACTTGTATTTACTTTTCTACATAATCACCACTATTCTTCACACATTTCTGCCCTATACACAGGGTGTCCAAGAATTATTGGACACATTACAAAATTATATAAAACAAAACATTAAACAGATAGAAAGAAACTGACTGTACTAACTTACAATGTAACTATACAAGTCAATAAATTTTGATGTGAGATCCCTTGGTTGCTCGTAGTACATCCAATCGAACTCGATTTCATGCCATGTATTGGCAAGCATCTGAGGAGTTATGGAATTAATAGCAGCTGTGATACGCTGCTTCAGTTCCTGCAAATCAGTACAAGGCGTCTGATAGACACGATCCTTCACATAACCCCACATGAAATAATCCAATGGAGTTAGATCTGGAGTGTGAGGAGGCCACAGAATAGGACCACCACGCCCAATCCATCTGTTGGGAAAATGCTCATTTAGGCACTTACGTACACGTTGACAAATGTGGAGGTGCACCGTCTTGTTGGAAAATGACATAGTCATATCTTTTGATCTGGGGTATAGTGAAATTTTCTAGCATATCCAAGTAAATATCACCATTTATGGTTTTTTCGCAGAAGAAGAAAGGGCCAATCACTTCTCTTTTTGATACGGCGCAACACACATTAATTTTTGGAGAATCATGTTCCAGTTCAATAGCAGCATGAGGCAGTTCACTGCCCCATATCCTACAGTTGTGACGATTCACAATACCCAATACATGAAATGTGGATTCATCACTAAAAATTACAGTACTGAGAAAGTTTTCATCGTTTTCCACTCGATTCAGCATATCCACAAAGAAATCGTATCGCAGAGTGCGATCATTTACGTGCATCTTTTGCACTATTTGAATTTTATAGGCATGAAGCTTTAATTCTTGTGCAAGATATTGTGAACTGTCGATTTCGGAATGCACAGTTCTCTGCTTGCTTTATGAACGGATTTCCTGGGGCTTCATCGGAAACTTTCACTAACTTGGTCAACCGTCTCACCGCTGATGCTAGGCCTACCGGCTCCTCCACGATGTTCCACATTTCCAGTTTTTTTAAACTGTTTCATCCACTGCTTAATTGAATTCATTGACGGAGGATTACAACCATACTCTAAACGGCACCGTCTTTTAACTTTAATGACAGACCTTAATTCCGCAAGCCATAACAAACACATCGCCTTCTTCTGTATGGATGACACGACTACTGATTGTGCATTTCTCATACATTCCTCATCAGGGCACACCTAGCGCCATCTATTAGATTCTGTAACAATTCTGTAAAACAAAAATATAGAAACTGTGTTAGTAATACGCGACATAGAAAAACAGACAATGGTCATAGTTTTTTTTGTACATAATTTTGTAATGTGTCCAATAATTCTCGGACATTCTGTATGATGGACACATTTCACAATTTCACACTGTTTCTTCATCCAGGTCCTAAGAGTCCTCTCCAGCTCTTCATTGTGTCATACAGATGCCCATGAAGGTTTTCCTTCAATTTTTGGAGAAAACTGAAAGTCATAACGCATGATCGAAAAGTTTTTGCTCAGAGTCGGTAAGTTTACATAGGTTACAGATATTTAAAAGTACTTGCTGTAGGTATTAAGACAACTGTCCCATTGATGAACAAGGTTGAAGATGCAGTGGTGCTAGAAGTCTGTTGTCTATTGCATACAAAATTCCAATACAGCCTGCTTCGTGCCATCATCCAACTGAAACCTACATCTTTTCAGTGTCTTTTTTGGTAGATGAAGTGGAAATTGTAAGGGGAAGAGATCTGAACTGTAAGGAGAGTGCTCCTGGGTTTGCCATTTAAGGGCTTGCAATTTGTCCTTTACGACGTTGGCAGCATGAAGGCGCATGCTGTTGTGCACTAAGATTACCTCTCTACTGAGGTTGCTCGGACATTTATTCTTAAGGGCACAATGCAAACGCTCAAGTATCTCGCAATACCAATAGTGCTGCACCGATACTGACACCTGGCTCTTTGAACTCTAAAAGCAATGACCTCGGTGGTTGAACAATAATGTCGCCATCACTTTTCCAGCAGGTGCTTGCCCCTTGAATTTCTTCAAACAAGGAGAGGACAGATTCCACCATTGCATGCTCACAGATACGGATTCTGGTTGGAAGTGGAAGCATTAGGTTTTGTAACCGGCCACAATGCGCTAAAAAACACATTGTCCTCCATGTTGAAACACAGTAAGTGTTGCAGAAAGACTGCCATATGATGTATTTCCTAATCACTACTGAGAGCTCATGTGATCCATTGACAGCACACTTTATGGTACCCTAGACCCTATATTGAAGTCAATGACCATTTGACAAATGGTTACTCACCAATCATTGCGAATAGTGGCTTTCACATTCTCGATGTTATCAGGTGTGTTTGATGTAAATCAGTGCTCAGACTGCGGCAAATTGCATGTCATACTGCTACTTTCACAAAATTTTTGACACCATTCCACTCCAGTCTTCGTCACAACGCGACTGAAGTTACCACTTGAAAGCTTCCTTAAATTAAACTCTCTCACATAACTTAAGTTAAGCCTGTTGTAAAGTTTCACTTATTAATAACGGCTACATGTATATGTCCAAATTTCATCATGCTGTTTCTGCAATGTTTCATATGTTTCCATTACACTTTATAGATTAGAAGAATTCTTAATATCATCATATCACACATAAGTTACGTTAAAAAATTATAAGTGGGACGTTTCGGTAGTGACTTCTACCTTCATCAGCCGTGGAATGAAACATGGGGGATGAACTGTGTGGTATAAGCATCAGTTGTTGCCAGATTTCAAAATAGCTTTTCAAATGATAGGGATGTGAAAGGAATCGCTCCGTCCTGCAATCGGAAAGCCCTAAGGTATCGCGAAAGCATTGAAATCTACCATACCCCAACACCTGAAATACAGACACAATTTTCTCATCCCTATCATTTGGAAAACTATTTTGAAATCTGGCAACAACTGATGCTTGTACCACATGGTTCATCCCCCACGTTTCATTCAATAGCTGATGAAGGTAGAAGTCACTACCGAAACGTCCCACTTATTAGGTGCTTGAATTAATTTTAATTCCCGCAGTTTTTTGCCACACAAACACCTGTGTGTTGCCACAGAACGGTACAGGATAGTAGCATTTGTTGGCAGCTACGACCCTTTCCCACCGTTGGGGTAACAAAAGGATTCTGCGGTAGAAAAATGCAGGTTCTTCTTTCGAGGCGAACCATTCATCGAGCCATTTTTGGATATCCGCGACAGAAAGGAAGTGCTTCTCTGACAGGCCGTGTTGTAGCGACTGGAACAAAGAAAGTCCGAGGGAGCACTGTCCGGGGAATAAGGCGGGTGGGGTAAGAAGTCCCAGCCAAGTGCCCCAAGAGTTCCTTCAGGGATTTGGCGAAATGAGGTCTAGCGTTGTCGTGGAGAAGAACAACCTTGTCATGTGGGATCCAGTTTCCGAGCTTCTGGATCATTGCCTTTAAACGTTTGCTAACCGTTGACTCATTGACCCGTAGTGTTTCAGACAACTCATGGAGCGTCTGACATGAATCCTCGTCCAATAAGGCCTCCAAATGCGCCATCTTCAAACTTTTTCGGCTGCTCAGGGCGCTCTTTGTCCTTCATGTCATATTCATTGGCTTTGAAGCATCGGAACCACTCTCTGCATGTTGTTTCCGATAGGGCATGTTCCCCATAGGCCTGCACTAGCAAATGATGACTTCCCACTGCAGATTTCTTGAGATGAAAGCAGAAGAGTAATGCTTCCAGTAAATGCTCCTTTTTTGGTACGAAACTCGACATCGTGAATGCAATACAAACTCGTGTTCTGTGCCCTCCGATGGTGTGTCCTACACTGCTTCGCCCAGACTACGGATGGTAGGTGCGTGCGCAAGGGAGGTCACGTGTGGCCCGGGTCACTGCGCACCACTGCTGCGCTCTATTGGGCAACAGCGGGAATTAATTCAAGCACCTAACATAATTTTTTAATGTAACTTAAGCGTGATATGAGCGAGCGATGGGTTTGCCTCCTCGGGGCGCTCCGTGGTAACAATGGCACACACAACAGCAACTAGGGCCTCTGTGAATCTTGGAGAGGTGCACGCTAGTTCTGTGCGACATTGGCGAAAAGACCCCAACTCACTGGGTTTTGTTCCAGAATCCTTAGGTTGAATGACCAACTGGAACCCTCAGCTGTGGGCTAATCCCCCACACTGATGTACTTACCTGATTAAAAAGACAAAAAGAAATATTAAGAATGACTCAAGTGTGGGATATGGTGGACCTACCACACTTGAGAAGGACGGTCCACCGACCTGGACTTTCTAAACGGCATATGAGAAAGAGATCTCGGCTGAGTGAATGTAAGATTGATGTATGGAATACTAGAGGTATAAAAGTGAGATGATTGAGGAGATGAATAAGTATAGACTGGATGTGCTGTGTGTAAGTGAAACCAAACAGAAGGAAATTGGGGTAGAAGAAGTGAACAGCACGGTGGGTGTGTGGTCTGGAGTATTGGATAATATGAGAGGACAGGCTGGTGTAGGTGTGATTTTAACTGAAAAGATGAAGAACAACTTGAGTCACTATAGTTGCGTAAGTGAGAGAATTCTCTGGATTCGTTTGAAAGTGAAACTTCAGAGAATTGTATTTGTTGTAATGTATGCTCCTTGTGACTCTGAACCTTCTGATAAGAAGGAAGACTTCTGGAATGAGCTAAAAGCTGTTTTGTGCCAATTTGGTGCTAAAAAAAAGTTATAATAGCAGTGGATTTCAATGGTAGAGTAGGTGTGCAGAATGCAATTTCTGACAATGTTCTGGGTAAGTTTAATGATCCTTGTGTGAATGATAATGGTGAAAGATTAATTGAACTCTGCATTGAGAATGGTTTGTGTGTATCTAATACATTTTTCAACCACAAGTATATACACACATATACTTGGGAAAATCGTACTCTTGGTCAAAAGAGTGTGATAGATTTTGTTGTTTACGATCAGCGTTTGAAACACTTAGTTGTTGACACCCGTGTGATGAGAGGTGCGGATGTTGGTTCTGTTCATTACTTGGTAGTGTCACGAGTGAAACTTAATGTTGGTTGGAAGAAAAGGAATAGGAAGAGACCCAGGATAGAAAGAATAAAGGTTGATATAGGCTCCTTGAAGATAATCAGCGGTATTCTGACTTACTCAGAGAACGACTGAAGGATCTGAAATCTTGTGAGAGGGATGTAGAAAAGAAGTGGGAATGTTTTAAGAACTGTGTTGTCACTGCTGCTAAAGAGGTCTGTGGCACCACAGTAGTGGGTAACAATAGAGGTGATGCTTGGTGGAATAGTGAGATTGATGAGGCAGTAAAGAAAAAGAAGGAAGCCTATTTGGAGATGTTGCAAGGTAGAGTCTCTGTGGATGAATATCGCTGTAAGAAGCATGAAGCTGCTAAGCTGGTTCGCCACAGTAAGGCAAAAGATAGGAAGGAGAAAGTGGAAAGGCATGAACTGGCTTTTTGGAAAGATAGAAAGTCCTTCTGGAAGTACATGAGACTCAGGAAAAATAGAGGAAACAAAGTTGTAAGTTGTGTGAAGAATGAGATTGGGGAAATGATATGGGAGCCCAATGAGTTAAGTGAGAGATGGGGTGAATACTTCTATGAGTTATTAGATCAGGAGAGCAAAAATGATTCTGAGACAGATGCAGATGATGTCACAATGAGGGATGAAAGCACAGGAGGGATCTCAAGAGAAGAAGTGTGTAAAGCTCTAAAATCTCTTCAGAATGGTAAGGCTCCAGGAGTTGATGGCATAAATGCAGAGATGTTGAAGTATGGTGGTGACTCTATAATTGACTGGTTTACTGAAATTTGCCAGTTGTGCTGGGAGTTAGGAATGGTCTCTCGGGATTGGAAGGATGCTATTATTGTTCCCTTGTATAAGGGAAAAGGTGATCAGACTGAATGCAAGAACTATCGTGGTATTAGCCTACTGAGTGTGCCAGGGAAAGTGTTTGGTAAGGTTGTTATTGAAAAAGTACAGGGTCTTACATCATTGAAAGTGTGGGATGTTCAAAGTGGTTTTATGCCTGGAAAAGGCTGCACTAACCAGATTTTTGTGTTACACATGATGATTGAAAAGTATCTGGCTGTTGGGAAGAAAGTTTTTACTGCCTTCATAGATTTAGAGAAAGCTTACGACCGAGTGAATAGGACACTTTTGTGGAAGGTATTGAATGAATATGGTGTTACTGGGAATCTACTTAATAGTGTAAAAGCCATGTGTGCTGGTAGTAGAGCTTGTGTACGAGTGAATGGTGTTTTATCAAAATGGTTTTCCATTGGTGCAGGAGTTAGACAAGGTTGTGTAATGTCACCATGGCTGTTTAATATATTTATGGACGCATGCATGCGTGAGGCCAAATAGATAATAGTGGTTTATGTCTTGGTGATATCCGTGTGTGCAGATTGCTGTATGCTGATGACACTGTCCTGTTGGCAGAGAGCAAAAGTGAGTTGCAGAGTATGTTGACTCGGATGCACGAAGTTTGCATGAAATTCAAACTGAGTATAAATAAGGGAAAAACCAAAGTTATGGTGTTTGAGAGAGGATAGGGTAGCACTGAATGTAATGTAAGTATAAATGGCACTGTGATTGACCAGGTGAGTGAGTTTGTGTATTTAGGAAGCATGTTTGACAGAGAGAACAAGTTGGATGGTGAAATCAGTAGGCGAGTGAATTCTTCTTTGAAAGTCATAGCTGCTCTGGGAGGTTTTCACAGGAATGATGGGTTCTCTAGAGAGTCCCGCATGGCTGTGTATGAAACAGTAATTGTTCCTACTCTGATGCATGGCAGTGAAACCTGGGTACTGCAGAAGCATAGGAGTCGTTTGTGTGCTGGAGAAATGTGTTACTTACGTGGGGTTTGTGGCAAGACACGATCTGATTGTGTGAGGAATGAAGATGTATTGCAGTTGTGTAATGTAAAGCAAAATGTTGTTAGCAAGGTGGAGACCAATATGCTTCGGTGGTTTGGCCATGTTGAAAGAATGAGTGATGAAATGCTTACTAAGAAAATATTTTCAACCCAAGTGGCAGGAAGGAAAGGCAGAGGAAGGCAAAGGAAGACATGGGTGGATCAGATTCAGGAGTGTCTGCATGAGAAAAAGATTGTGAGTATGAAGTATAAAAGATCTTGTGTAAGGCGTGTAATGGATATCAGTGAAGCACAAGTTGTATGTCAAGATCGCTGTAAATGGCGAAGTTTGATACGACAACAATAAGTAAAAATATCTGGAAGTTTGTATTTCTTTTTGGAGCTAACCTCTGAATCTCAGAGAACAGCTTAGTGATATGTATGTATGTATGTATGTATGTATGTAAGAATTCTTTTAATTCTTTGTGTTACATGTTTCACTGCCAATCCTTCTCACTATGTATGGCACTTTACGGAGTTTCGTTAAAATCTGATGACATAATTTTGCTCGATATTCCTGTGCTCTATTTTTATGACAGCCAGATAACATACTCCCCCCCCCCATCCCCCACAATTCTTCAGCTCCTGTGGAACAGATCGAGTCCAGCTGTGTCTTGTTATGTCAGCAAGGTTCCCAGGTCAACACTGCATTGCAGTTTTTATGCCCCATGTTACCACACCGCACTTCAAAAATGCAATCTCGCTACTTTTGTGACACATACCTTGTATGTAAGTCTGTAAAGACATTTCATGAAATACACAGTTAAGCCACTCACAACACAATTAGTTGATTAAAATAGTGTCTCCATTTAAAGCATGAATGATTTCATGTAAAAAGCTCTCACCTCTGCTAAAACCTCCATGGGAGCTTTATTCTGTTCATCCACAGACTCATCCAGCCAGCTCAACTCACAGTCCAGAGCATTATTATCTTTGTCCTTACTAAAAAATAAGGAATGAATTTCTCTTATGAAAATTTACAGACAATGACAAAAAATTAAAAATATACACTGTTTGACAAAAACAAACAGCTTTAATTCTAGTAATTAATGACTTCATGGCTTCCTCTTATTACTTTCAGTATTATAAATATTTAACGGGAATTATCGAGGATAAATTTATTAAGGTACATTACCTCTCAAATTTTCGATCTAAACACTAGATCTTCGTCTGGAGATCTTGTGTCCTACTACTTCCACAGGTCTGGCGACCAAGCCTGATGGATTTTCCATCCAGCATGGTCATTGATGTTGTTTTTTTTTTTTTTTTTGATTGAAGGTTTAACGACCACCATGAGCAACTCAATGGGCTATAAGCAGTCGCCCGTCCCTAATTTAGGGTCACTGGTTCCAGGGAAGGGAGAGAGCCAGTGCCGTAAGACAAACACAACATCCATGCCTGACCGGGATATGAACCCAGACCTCTTACGGACGAATGATCAGAGGCCAGCGCCTTAGACCACTGCGCCACCGAGGCGGCGGTCATTGATGTTGCCACCTTGTGTCTTGTAAATTTCCAGGGATTACTCTAATTTCTGGATAATTGCATGGGATTGATTTTTTATCACTTTTAAGGAGTCCCAGTCCATTTTGTGGCCAGTTTGTTGTATGTGCCTGTCTAATCCTGTTTTATTTGAGCTGTTCCTTATTGCTGCTTTGTGTTCTTTAATTCTGGTGGTTAACCAGAAGGTTAACCACCAGATTTGAGAGGTAATGTACCATAATAAATTTATCCCTGATAATTCCTGTTAAATATTTATAACACTGAAACAGCTTTAGTGGAAAATTTCTAGCCAAAGGAACATGAAAAGGATGAGTAGATACACATAAACATAGAACTCGAGCGAAAACACACAGAATCACGTATGGTAAAAAGTAAAGATCCAGACTGACGGTCACCAGGTCGCCACTGGCGATAAACTTCATTGTCGTGGCGAATAAAAATGTTTGATTAAATCGCCAATTCTGGAGACCTGTACGGGGAAACGTTTATTTTATTTAACTTGTATTGTATGGAAATTTTTTTAACTTGTATGAAACTCGCACGTTTTTGAAAAATTTTACTCCAAATGTACGGAAAGCGCACGAAATGGCACAAAATTTGAGTTGTGCAGAAGTCGGCCATCACCTTTTTCATTCTGCTTGAACAGCAGAAAAGAAAAAAGTTTATAAAAAAGGCGAGGGCGTCGATTTTTGACCACAAAGAATGCGCCAAGGCGGATGGTTCATCGTAGGAGAACGAGGTTGCGGTGGGGATGAAAGCCGGTGGTGGACAGCTCAACTGTCTGCGTCAGAAAAGTCCAACTGGGAGAAATTTTTATTTAAAACAAATTCTCCAATTTTTTAAATAACTGAATGCAAATTTAAACAGTAACCAAGACACGTAAAAATAAACTCATGTGAAATTTTGTCAAAATCCGATGAAAACTTTAGAAGTTAGGCATTTTCTTTTTATTATTTTTAATGAATGTTCGCTGAAAGCCTGCATATTCCATAGGAAAGTTCTAAAATTCGGAATCGGCATAGTCCGGATGTCCGGACGATTCCGGATTTTCGAGGTTGCACTGTAATAATATTTCCAAACCTGCGAACTACTACGGAATGTCTGTAGTTTCTACGGATTTAGTTGGCTGACTACGGACCTTGCTGTCGAAAGTACGGATTCTACGAATTTTCATTTTTTTTAAAATATTTTATTGTTTTTGTGATATGCACGAGATTCTTAAGTGGACTCGCGGAATTACGCGTTTTTTTTTGTCATCCTTTAGATCGTTCTCAGGATCAGCGTAAAACTGAAGACAATTTGCGGGTTGGTGGTGGTGGGGGGGGGGGAGTTCTGTCTGGAGACGGTATTTCGTGTCTCAAAACTTTCGAAAACGGTAGTTGAATGGAGTTACAGTAATCATAATGTTTTTTCTCCCGATCTTGCCTTAGTGTAAAATTTTATTGTTAAATATGATTTTATTGCATAAAAGTATTTCAGCTTGAAACTGTAGGCAACAATGTGCGAAAACGGAGGTTAGACGCCGCAAAGATCTCCCCGTAATCTCAGACATCAGATTCTTCTGCGAAATCGAGGAACTCCGCCTTTTTTTGTTATTATTTTGGTCCTTCCGGAGATCAATGAACCAGTGAACACAATTGCGGGGGGAGGGGTTGATAACAGGGGATGTTTGTCGGAGGACGGAATTCCGTCTTTACGAAAATTTCGAAAACGGAAGGTCGACGGAGTTCAGATTTTTTCTGCAATCGTAATTCCTTTTTTCTCGCGATGTTGCCTCTGCCCAGTATTATTGTTCAGTAATATTTAACTGCATAAATATTTGTATTTCAGCTTGAAAATAGCGGAAAAATTTCCAAAACCGGAAGTCTGACGGTGTAATTAAAGATTTCTCCCATAAACGCACGATGTTTCCACTCTCTTACGTTGTTTTGTTACTTCAGTTTCAACTTTTAAGAATACTATAACTGAAATATGCAAAATAAAACAAACTGATATTATACTAAGCAATTTTATAAAAATAATTTAGTATGAAATATACAATTTGATTTTTTTTTCAAAGTTTGGCCACTGAGGTTTTTTTTTTTATGGCCATCTAACAATTTTGGTCTTGGTGGCAAATGTCTACTAGCAAAATCTGTAAGTCTGGATCGTTAGTAAAAAGGTTCGTTTAGCAGTAGCTTTCGGTCGTCCTACGACCTTGATCACCAGCGATTGACTGGATGGGTTGGTTGCCAGAACTACAATTTGAAGTTGGGGTATTGGAACTGTTGCCAGATTTTAGTAGAGAGATCCAAATAAATGGGATTTGGTGAGAAGTCTCTGAGTTGCAGTTTTTGGTGAACAAAATTTCAATGCTTTCTTGGAAATGCAAAGATGCTTTGTTGATAAATGGGGCAACATTTTTAGTTTCTTTCCAAATGGGAACTGCAGAGGTGTCTTCACGGGTTAGTGCAGATAATGCTGTCTTTGGAAGAGCATTGGAAACAGCTTTTTTGTGTAAAAGATGCTTCCGATGGTCTTCCAAAGACAGCTTTATCTGCACTAACCCTTGAAGACACCTCTGCAGTTCCCATTTGGAAAGAAACTAAAAATGTTGCCCCATTTATCAACAAAGCATCTTTGCATTTCCAAGAAAGCATTGAAATTTTGTTCACCAAAAACTGCAACTCAGAGAACCCTCACCAAATCCCATTTATTTGGATCTCACTTCTAAAATCTGGCAACAGTTCCAACACCCCAACTTCAAATTGTAGTTCTGGCAACCAACCCATCCAGTCGATCGCGGGTGAGAAAGCTACGGATAAACGAACCTTCTACTGTACGTGACTCTGTGTGTTTCGCTCAATTTCTATGTTTATGTGTTATTGTCGCGTGAAGCCTCAGTTTCAAACCAAGTAGGTATGCAGCATATCTAGATATAATATAAAATATTTTTTTTAATTATTTAAATACATTTTTAAGCTTATTTTAGCTATTCCAGTTATGATAATGTACAGTATTTTTCCGTTGAGTTGATGGTTAGAATTGATCATATTCGGAGTGAGTTTGATAATAACTAAGGAAGTTTTTTAAATAATTAAGATTAGAAAGTTAATATGATAGTTGTTTGTTCTTCGAGTATATGGGAGTAAATATAGCAAGCATATATATCTGCTGAGCGTATCTCACCACTGGGAGCATAGGCCTAAGTTTACTCGTGATCCTAATTTATAAAAATAAAACAAGGGTGTGCAACCAGAATGACCCTAATACATTATCCAGCCTTTGGAAAGAACTAATAAGACAAGAAAAAGAACAACAAAAGAAAAACCGACAAAAAAAGACAAGGGGACAGGGATAGGAAATGAAAAGAAGAAGAAAACGGAAGACAACATCAATGACCATTTAAAAAATTAAAAACAAATATTTAAAAATAAAAAAAAAATATTTAAAAAATATATAGAATTAGTGAAACATAGATGGCACCAGCTAGGTTTGATCAAGAAAAGTATCTAATACAGCGTATCCGACGAATGGCAACGTGGGGTATCGGACTCCATTGGCGAGAAGTAAACCACGAACATCGGTGGAAAAGTCGCCACGCTCCTGAGGATGCCCAAAGACTCGGCGAAAAATTTAGAGCATTAATAATGGTACAGAATTGATGTTTTTGAATCCTAAAGTGAAGATCTACTGATTCTACCCAAAGTAATTTGATGTGAATGGTTGCTTCACATACAACAGACAATAGGACAATAACTTCAACGAAGACCCGATAACGTGCGAGAAAAGTGAATCATCGCTTGAAGCGGAATGCCTAGGTAAGCATTATCCAACTAGAATATTTCCAAGTTTTTTAAATAATGCACGTAAAAATGAATAGTAGCCTTTTCCGATCTATTTCTAAGTCGGAATATGAACTGCTAATATGAATTCATTTAGAACGGGATTTGGCAAATCTATCCTTGCCAATAGTAAGTTTCCTATTTATGTATTACTGACTTTAAGCGACACGTTTTTTTATGAAATGGTCGGCGGGACACGTATGTTCACCCGGTATATCTCAAATTCCAGTAAAAAAGATGATATAGACAGGACGCATGGAAATGTAAAGAACAGTATTTGTTTGCAGTAACAAAATCAACTAGAATGAAAATGAGATACACAAGATCCATCACATATAATATACTAAGCTTTACATATTGGTTGAAGAATTTTGTACATAAATATTAGGTGTACAAAGAAGTTTTAAAGCATTTTTTGTGTGACGTATACTGCTAATTTACATGTCCGACATTCCCCCGCACTGTTGTCATGTGACCATAACTGGTCCAGAGTATAAAATGGGACACAGAAGTTTGCCCGATAGTCAAACGCATTTTGCACATTGGTAAGTGAAAGATGATACTGCATTTATTTGACACTGCATTCGTTACGAATTTCATCAAGGAAAAAGTGCTGCAAAAGAATGTGCATTGATCTGTTCTGTTCTGGGGGAGAATAGTGTATCGGAAAGCACATGTGAGTTTTGGTTTAGATGGTTTAAAGCAGGTGATTTTGATGTCAGCGATCGAGAACGCAGAGATGCCCTGCAGAAGGCTGAACATGAGGAACATTGCTGGACGAAGATTCGTCTCAAACACACACACACACACACACACACACACACACACACACACACACACACACACAAAAAACTATCTGAACAACTGGGTGTAACTCAACAAACCATTTTCAATCATTTAGGCGCAATGGGAAAGATTCAGAAGGAAGGAAAATGGGTGCCACATCACCTGAGCCAGAGAAACAAGGGTGAGCATGTCATGAAGTGTTTGAATCTGTTAAATAAACAACACAGAAATTCTTTCCCGTGAAAAATCGTTAAGGGTGATGAAAAGGGGATACTGTATGACAATCCCAAATGCAAAAAACACTGGACATAATGTTCACTCCAAGAAAGTTCTGCTGTGCGTCTGGTGGGATATGAAGGGTGTTTTTTTTTTTTTTTTTAATGAGACCGTGGAAAATGGAAGATAAAAATGTGTAAAAATACAGTTTTTGAAGAAGAAAAAAAGAAGAAGAAAACGTATTATCTAACTGAAGTGAAGCAATCCAGAAGCAAAAGGGAAAAAAAGTAGCGACATCAACAAAACAAAAAATGTCGTAAAAACAGTAGTGACATCAACTTGCAGAATACCAAGGGCCGCGGAAATGGAGAAAATACTCTAAAAATATGGTTCTTGTAAAAAACAAAGAAGAAAAACTAACTTTCAGTTAGAGGAATTATAGGCCTTCATGCCCCCCCCCCCAAAGGAAAATTGTGACCGTTAGCTTCTGAAATGCCATACCGAACGTGTGTGGTGTGTTAAAAGTGCACAAAAATATTACTTCCTAGATTCAAAGTTGAAAAAAAGCAATTATATCTCATCAATTTGAAGTTATCAGTTTGAAAAATCTGGAAGAACGAAAGCTAAAATTAAATAGGGAGAGGGGGGAGTTGCCTGCATAATTCATCGATTACAGCTTTACATCTGGAATGAGAGCCAATATTAAAAAGATGTGAATATTTCCTTTTGTTTTAAAATTTAAAGAAATTTTAAACACAGTTAATGTTAAGAAACCAGAAAAACAATTTGCACACCTTTTCGAGAATCTGCAAAGGGCAATGTTGCGTGGTGCTGTTTCTGCTCCCGGCCGCCATCAGGGGAGCAGTTGAATTCCTCTCCAACAAACTAGCATGCAACGATGCTGTCTCTATGGAACTACCAATGATTTAGCATGCATTATTAAACAATGAAAGCATAGATATAACTGCACGATAAAACTTATGATGTCTTCCACACTATTTTCAAAACTCATCTTTGTTTCTTATGCATTTGAATTCTCTACCTTTTATGTACAACAACTGCCTTGAAAATCCTCCTAGTAGAGAGCAAAATCATGGCAATTTCTACATACGGTTTTACACCAGTAAATGAACAGATTTATACATTGCTATAAATGTTTTGATCTTGCATACTCTGGTGTACTTGTAATCGATATTCATAAACAAGTTAGTAAAATTACGCAATGCATTGATTATGATATGCTTTCCTACATACCAGAAATCATTACTCAAGTTATGAGGATAACGGCTGTGGAATAAATTTTGTTCCTGTGCCCTGACCTTTGACCCCATTTTGATGATATTAAACATAATTGGTTCAGTATACCTCTGGAAAAACATACTAAAGTTTTGTCACAATAGAAGCATTTTTAGTCAAGTTATGAGGATAATGACTGTGGAATAAATTGCACTCCTGTGCCCTAACCTTTGACCCCATTTCCATGATATTAAACATAATTGGTTCAGTATACCTCCGGAACAACATACTAAAGTTTTGTCACAATAGAATCATTTTTAGTCAAGTTATGAGGATAATGGCTGTGGAATAAATTTCGCTCCTGTGCCTTTGATCCCATTTTGATGATATTAAACAGAACCGGTTCAGTACATCTCCAGAACAACATGATGAAGTTTTGTCACAATCAAAGCATTTTTACATAAGTTATGATGCATAAGGGCGATAGAATGGATCCTGCTCCTATGTCCTGAGCTTTGACCCCATTTCACCCATTTTCAATAGGGTTCCTTCCCAGGTTGTCTCCTACCACATACTAAAATTTCATCGAAATCGAATAATTTTTACGTGAGTTATCGTGCGGACGGACAGACAGACAGATGGATGGACAAAGCTGGAGCATATAGCTTCTTCAACCTACAGTTGGAAACCGTAATAAAACTGGATTGCATTTTTGAAATTGGTATGCAAAAATAACTAGGAATCACTTATTATTTTAAAAGCATCAGAAAATTTATTCAGACTGGTGTAGCAAGAATAATAAACTGACTTCTAGAAGTGGAAACATTGTGCCAAAAATTAATATCACCCAAATAGGAAAACTGTATACTGTGTGACTAATTTCACATTTATCACTTTTACTTTGAATTCATAAAAAAACAAATACAATATATCAGGCTTCAAGAGTATTATTCTACATGTGAGTAGTGTGTACTTACCCAGGTTTAAGTGCAACATTGCCATTCTTTTCAGCTGACTGGTCACCATCAGGTACAACACTTCCATGACTATTAAGAAAAAAAAAATCAGCAACAGTTACTCTCTAACAGACATACCCCAAAACAACTTTACAGAATTTTGAGAATTCTAGATCCTGCTTCACAAAGGAAAAGGTAAAGGAAAATTTGTAAGAAAATAATTAAGGATTTTATTGAAAGCAGATGTAAAAAGTAGCACTGAATATAAAACACACATTCAGCTACTTAACATAGCACATCACACACTAAACCTTAGCAATGCATGGACAAAACTGGTAAGTATGAAATTCCAAATTATTCACATGCATAATCACAGCAATTTTTGATCTGCTTCCAATAGTGATGGTTGCAATGATAGTAAAATTTGACAAATAATCTCTAAAGCATTGAAACACTACAGTAATACACAAAGGGGCAGCACCTTCACCATTTCCCACATAGCCACCTCTTCAGAAAATCTTTAAATTACATCATCCTGGATTGTGTTCACCATTTCCTACAAAGCCATCTCTTCAGATAATCTTAAAATTGCATCCCCCTGGATTGCGTTCACCATTTCCTACAAAGCCACCTCTTCAGAAATTCTTTAAATTACATCACCCTGGATTGTGTTCATTATTTCCCAGATAGCCATCTCTTCAGAAAATCTTTAAATCACATCACCCTGGATTGTGTTTGCCATTTCCTACAAAGCCATCTCTTCAGATAATCTTTAAATTACATCACCCTGGATTGTGTTCACCACTTCCTACAAAGCCACCTCTTCAGAAATTCTTTAAATTACATCATTCTGGATTGTGTTTACCATTTCCCAGATAACCATCCCTTCAGAAAATCTTTAAATTATATCCTCCTGGATTGTGTTCATTATTTCCCAGATAGCCATCTCTTCAGAAAATCTTTAAATTACATTACCCTGGATTGTGTTCACCATTTCTCACACAGCAATCTCTTCAAAAAATCTTAAAATTGCATCACCCTGGATTGTGTTCACCATTTCCTACAAATACATCTCTTCAGATAATCTTTAAATTACATTATCCTGGATTGTGTTTATCATTTCCCACATAGACACTATCTCTTCAGAAAATCTTTAAATTAAATAACCCCAGATTGTGTTCATCATTTCCCAGATAGCCATCTCTTCAGAAAATCTTAAAATTACATCACCCCAGATTGTGTTCGCCATTTCCTACAAAGCCACCTCTTCAGAAAATCTTTAAATTACATTACCCTGGATTGTGTTCGTTATTTCCCACACAGCCATTTCTTCAGAAAATCTTTAAATTATATTGCCCCGGATTGTGTATTGAACTTGAAACTCCCCAAAATTTTCTATTTGAGCATGCCACTCGAGTTTGATTTCTACTCCAGGGTGATGTACACAGTGTGCCACTTAAGTAATAAGCCTGAATTTTTACGGGACAGTCGTTTGAATAAAAGTAACAAATGCATTTACAGTTACCACTAGAGCGTGCTGTAACAGCAGGATTACCTTTCAAGTCAGGTGACGCAGCAGTTTTTGTGTGGCTATTGTTGAAGTCAGACTGTGTGAGTGGAGCATGCCAGAAGTTACATAATGGAGCAATGATCTGTGATAAAATTTTACAGTAAATTAGGGAAAACTGCCACGGAAGTGTACCAAGACCTTAAAGAAGTATACAGCGTTGACTATTTGAGCCACACGCAGGTGTTCTGCTGGTTTTCAACATTTAGAGATGGGAGAGGGAGTCCCTTGAGCATGAACCATGCACAGGATATCCAGTTTCTGTAAGGATAAATGAAAATGTGGTGAAAGCCATTGAAATTGTTACCCATGACAGGCAAATAACCACTAGGCTACCTCATTGAACAACTTGATGTTGGTAAGGAAACGGCCAGGGATAATCTCTTAGAAAATGATCTGCACAAGAGGAAGATTTGTTGAAGGTTTGTGTTGCACATGTTGACACATGAACAGAGAGAGCACCAGGTTACTTGTCAAAATTTCAGCCATGTAGTTTGTCAACATCGTTATTTATTGCAAAGAATTGTCACCAATGATGATAGTTGGGGTTTTCAGTTTGATCCTGAAACAAAAAAGCTACAGCATGGAATGGTGAGGATTTACAGAGTTCACCAAAAAAATAATTTGAAGGAGTATTTTTACTCCTTTGGAAAAATTTAGGGAGTAATTTTTAAAAGTGAGGAGTATTTTAAAAAAATTAACGGGTGAAATAAAAAAAAAAAGTTCCGAAAACACCGGGAAATTATAAAAAAAAAAACCTGGTTTTTTTTCATATTAAAAAATATTTCACTACTACTGAATGCATTTGGATGTTTTGCTTCTTTTTTTAGTTAAAAAAAAATATATATACACTGCTGGACAATTGCTAAGGACGGATCATAAACGGCTATATAAGCGCATAAAAAATTAAGTGTGGTTGGATGCCAAGTGAAATAACATAATGTCAGAATGCCAGGACATTACAAGAAAGACAATTTATTGTGCTCTGAAATCCAGAAGGCTTTGGAACGTGTTCAAGGGACAAACAGGCCATTTTGTGCAGAATACGTAAACGTGAAAAAATGCAATTACCGTCGGCAGGAGTTCCGGCGTAATATGTCAATACGGGATATGACCACCATGGAGGGCGATGCAAGATTCCACACGTCGTGTCATGCTTTGCACAACATTATCAAGCAGCTGTTGGGGTAATTTATCCCATTCCTCTGTCAGTGCATGCATGAGGGTGTCCTTGTTTATTGGAGGGCATTGGCGACCAGCAAGACTCCTCCCCAAAGCATCCCACACATTTTCAATGGGATTCAGATCTGGAGAACGTGCTGGCCATACGAGGCGTTGAATATCCTCGCTCTCAAGACACTCCTGGACAGCGACTGTTCGATGACCTGTTGCGTTGTCGTCCAGGAAAATGAATCTATCACCGACAGCACCACGGAACATGCGAACATGAGGTAGCAGAACATCATTAATGTATCGTTGGCCAGTCATAGTCCCAGTTGGAAGCACATAGAGGGACGTACGGCCATTGATCATGATGCCAGCCCATACCATGACACTACATGTCGGATATCGGCCCCTTTCCTGTATGTTTGCTGGACAATATGCAGTACCACTATCACGGCAGATCAGTTGTCGTCGACAATCAGACGATAGACTGTATCTACTCTCATCTGAGAAGAGGACAGCAGACCAGTCGTTATCAGTCCAATTGCGATGTTGATGGCACCATTGCATACGGGCGGTACGGTGACGTCTGGACAATGGGATGCACACAACAGGACGGCGGGCGTATAGTCCTCCTTAATGCAAACGTCTGGCGACCCGCTTGCCAGTAGCAGCCATAAACTGATTTGCTACCTCACTAGCTGTGCTGCGCCGGTGTCTTTTTGTTGATAGCACTATGTACCGATCTTCTGCAGGTGTCGTACTGCGAACACGACCTCCCCCGTGACGTTTGCTACACTCTCCATTTGTTTGAAATGATTTCCAAAGCCTTGAAACAACACTGTGGCTGACGTCGAACTCCCTGGCAACATCTGTTATTTTTCGCCCTTCTCCAATCTTGCCAATAATACGGCCACGCGTAAAATCATCTATCATCGGGAAGACATACTGAAAATTACAAGTTCGTCAATTGATTCTTTCCCTTCCAACTTTGCGTTTGAACAACAACGGTCAATACGCGTGAAATTCTTTATATCTCTTATCAGCGCTATGACGTCACGAACAAGTTCGGCAATCCAAAATTTGCATACGCACAACACGTCTTACTGTATCCCGCACTTATGCTAATTTCCACATTTTCCTGCCTTCCATTTTATGGTTGCTATCGTTGATATTGTCATCCGTCCTTAGCAATTGTCCGGCAGTGTATAATACATAAATAACGTAAACACTACAAGCGCATGGAAAGTAAGCCCTGGAAATTCTTTGTACCATTTTGGTAAAGAACAAGAATGAATTTCGAACTTTGACGTCGATGTAACACAACACATTCTTCATTTTCTAACGAAGTGTCCATGGCTGCTTTTGTATTTCCACCGCTAGTTTTTTGCAGATTTCATTGTTTCCTTCCTCTGCGTTTTGTTTCTTTTCTACATTATTGGACTGAGTCTAGCCGAAAAAAAAAGACGTTAAAGTACGCTGTTTCGACACATCCTTCGATACTACAGTGTCTGATAAAGCTGTTTCAATCTCTACAAATCACGACCACATACCACCGTCATGACGAAGTACAAATCACGACCACAAGGCGCTCCAGAATTGCGCTTGTGAAAGCGTACTTCACTCATCTGATCAAGCACGAGCTGTAGCAGCAGCGACAGGAATTGTGCGATGCGATTGCGCTCCCGATGAGCCGATGACGTCGAGGTAAGGAACGATGTCACCCTGACGTCACGCCCTGACTGGCTGGCGGATCACGCCGCCATAGCTCCGGTCGTGCCAAGCAAACCAAGGCCAGGTATGGATCGTCTACAACGTGAGATCTGGCCTGAGGTAACAAAGGATATCGCTGATCACATGTTTGAAATACAAAATTCGAATAAAAAGTTGAAAATAAAAAATTTTCAGCTTAAAATTCTGGATTCGTATTTTTACGCGTAGGCAAAATTTCGATGCGTAAACGCACTTTTCGATGCGTCCTAGACACGTAATTACGCATTTTGGCGAACTCTGGTCCAAACCAATAAATGTGATGTTGTGAAAGAATGGTGGGACTTTGAAGCAAAAAGCCACTCTTCATGTTTGAAAAAAAAAAAAAAAAAAAAAAAACATAATTATTTAGGAATACTTGATGTAAGTGATCTTATTAACAGTACATACACTGGCGGAAAAAAAAATCCCAACACCAAGAAGGGGTTGTGTTAGATAAACTACAGTTGGTCGGCAGTGAGAGTACATCTGTAAGATGACGTCTATGCAAATTTCGCGCTCGGCGCATACGTGTGGAGCTAGTAGCGCCTCGGAACATGCAAAGCAGGTTTGCTGTAAATACGCGCTGTAACGTTCGTGAGCGTTAGTTATCTTTGAGATTCCACGTAGTGTGTTGATGTTAGTCAAGAATGCCTTTAGGAAGACGAAGAAGCCATTATCAACAGCTCACGGAGTTTGAATGAGGTCGTGTAATAGGGCTATGAGAAGGTGGATTTTCGTTCCGCAATATTGCAGAACGACTTGGCAGGAATGTACCCACTGTGCATGATTGTTGGCAGCGGTGGTCAAGGGAAGGTACTGCCTCAAGAAGACCAGGTTCCGGCCGGCCACGTGGCACTACTGAGAGGGAAGACCGCCGTGTACGGCGTATGGCCGTGGCGCATCGTACCGCGTCTGCGGCAGCAATTCAAGCTGCAGTTGCCACCTCAGTGACACAACGAACTGTTACAAATCGGTTACTTGAAGGACAGCTCCGAGCCTGACGCCATGTAGCGTGCATTCCACTTACTCCAAACCACTGCCGTTTGCGACGTCAGTGGTGTCAAGCTAGAGCTCATTGGAGGACGGAGTGGAGATCTGTTGTGTTTTCTGTTGAAAGCCGGTTCTGCCTGGGTGCCAGTGATGGCCGTGTGTTGGATAGAAGAAGGCCAGGTGAGCGCCTGCAACCAACCTGTCTGCGGCCAAGACACACTGGACCTACACCTGGAGTTATGGTCTGGGGAGCAATTTCCTATGACAGCAGGAGCACTCTCGTGGTTATCCCACGCAACCTGACGGCACAGTTGTACGTCGGTCTGGTGATTCAACCTGTTGTGCTGCCATTCATGAACAGCATTCCAGGGGGTGTTTTCCAACAGGATAACGCTCGCCCGCATACCACTGTTGTAACCCAACATGCTCTACAGAGTGTCGACATGTTGCCGTGGCCTGCTAGATCACCAGATCTTTCACCAATCGAGCATGTATGGGACATCATTGGACGACAACTCCAGCGTCACCCCCAACCAGCAATAACCGTTCCTGTATTGACCGACCAAGTGCAACAGGCATGGAACTCCATCCCACAAACTGACATCCAGCACCTGTACGACACAATGCATGAACGTTTGCGTGCTTGCATTCAACATTCTGGCGGTTACACCGGTTATCAATGTACCAGCATTTCACATTTAAAATGGCTCTTCTCGCGCTTACATTAAGCTGTGATCTTGAAACCTTAATCGATTAAATATGTTACCTATACAAATGTATTGCCGCCATTTCATTCCTCTACAACTATTTTTTCGTGGTGTTGGGAATTTTTTTCCGTCAGTGTATGTATGTATACATGTAATTCTTTTCAAATTTCAAGTCCCTATTTGTTTTATAAAACTTAATCTCATAATTTTTTTAAACTGTAATTTATTTGCTTAATCTTTAAATATAGTACTCTTGTACTGCAATATTTCGCTATAAAGTACCCAACAGATTCAATATACAATACATCATACGTAATTAATTTTGCACTGGTTTCAATTTCTCTCGTTTAATTGGATTTTCTCTTAACCGGCTTACCCAAAAGTCCTCATTAGGCCTGTTAAGAGGTTCTACTATGCATACACATCAGGGCTTGATTTGGACCGGTAGTTAGCAGCATATTGCTAGCAAGCAAATGCATTTTGCTAGTGATAAAAACTGGTTCTAGCAAAAGTTGCTAGTGGAAAAAGTTTGAATGTTTTTTTTTTTAGCGTGAACTGTAAACAGGGTTTGCAATTAATGGGGGCCATGAGCAAAAAGTGACTGCAATTTTTGCATTTGGGAACCAGCGATTTGACATCAGGGGCCAAATTGCGACTACATCTCTATGTACAGCATTTTATTATGATTTTTTTTTATTTGAATGATTGTTTTGTTCACAATTCTTAGTGGTTTGCAAGAATTGTTCCCTTTCACATGCCGCTCAAGTTTCTTAATTCATCTTCAAGACACACTTAACACGCAAAACTGTTTATCAATTTCGCATGCTCGCGTTGCCAACTTCCCCTTCTCGCCCGCACAAGCAAGTTAAAGAGGCAACCTTGAACATTGAGCAGAATCCTCCCACGGTGATCATTCGACCTTTGCGACCCCCCCTCTCAACGTGAACCAGAGCAGAGACACGGCTTGCCTGAAATTCAGTGTGAAGAATTGTATTGATTATTTGTTCAACACTTTACACATCGGTTGTCCTTTAAATCGATTCATTGTAAATCTAGTGTCAATATAACTTTTTGGCTTATGGCGCATAATTTTTTAGCATGTTGCACTAACAAACAGTTGGAACCATTGTAAATTTTACTTAGTTCTGAAAGTTATCTTCCATTTATTTGTATGAGTTATGTCAATCGATAGATCACCATGAAGATAAAGGATTTTTTTTAATCCGCCTCAAAAACGGACATCTCCCAATTTGGATGAACAGATCTACACTTCCAATATGGATGTTGCACGTGTGTCGAATGTCAGTCAGCTCAAGGTTTCACGGGAATCTATTAATGAGCGAAGCCTGGACGTTGGTGCCACTTTTTCACTACCGTCGACTTCAGAAATATTGGAATCTGTTGATCCAAGCATGGATGTTGCCCTTACACCACCGTCAACTTCTCAAAGCATGGGGGAATCAACTGGGGAAAAATTTAAGCACTGACATATTTCTGTCAGTCAAGGGACCCAGCAAAAGTGGAAGAAAGAATTTGTGTGGTTGTGACTGGAATTCGTTGATGGTGAAAATAGGATGTACTGTCAAGTGTGCTGTGACAGGAATATCAAAACAGCTCATAATGATACTATTGTCACCAAAATGTCGTTTATTAATGGCTGTGGCACCTATAAACATGAGACGCTAGTGAGACACAGTAAGTCTAAGTTCTACAGAGATGGACTTGAGATAAAGTCTGTTAAAGAAAATTCTTTATCTGCATTAGTTAAGTGTGTTTCTACTATGGGGGAATCAGTTCATGAGAAAATGGTATTTCTTTTTAACACTGCATACTCTGTCATTGATGAAAATATTTCTTTCTGCCAATTTGAAAGATTGTGTCAACTGCAGAAGAAAAATGGAGTGAATATTAGTCCCAGAAATTTCTTAAGGGGGGTGGGGGTCCATGGGTGGTTTGGTTCATTGGTAAAAGCCCCATGTATACATATCATCATCATCATCATTGTCAACCATTATCAATCCACTGCTGGACGAAGGTCTCCCCAAGTTTCCTCCACAACGGTCTGTCTTGTGCCAGTCTCTTCCATGTCACTCCCGCATACTTTCGAATTTCATCCACCCATCTTCCATTTGGTCTTCTTCTGGGTCTTTTCCTGTCCCTTGGAATCCAATCTAAAATTTCGGCTGTCCATCGATGGTCTGTTTTTCTGGCAGTATGTCCAGCCCATTGCCATTTCAGGGATTTAACTCTGATCATGATGTCTTCCACTCTTGACATTTTTCGGATCCACGTGTTCCTCTTCTTATCTCTCCTGGTTACACCAAGCATGCACCTCTCCATGCTTCTTTGAGTTGTCTGCAGCCTTTGTATGTCTCTTTTAGCTAAGGTCCACGTCTCTGCACCATACGTAAGCACTGGAAGGATGCATTGATCAAACACTATTCTTTTAAGACATAATGGCATATTGCTCTTGAAAATTATGCTGTTTCTTCCAAAAACTCTCCAGGCAAGTTTTGTACACCAATTAATTTCTTCACCAATGTGACCCTCACTTGATATCTGCTGTCCAAGATAAACGTATGTGTCTGTTATCTCCAGCTTTTCTCCATCAATCGATAAATCTTCATTTCTTGTAAAAGCATTGTACATCACTTTTGTCTTCTGAAAGTTCATTTTTAATCCCACTTCTTTACTCTTGTCAGCAAGTTCCTGGATCATACTCTGTAGCTCTGATGGGGTAGTTGCAAAAATGACTATGTCTTCAGCAAAACAAAGGTGGGTTAGATAATCTCCATTAATCTTTATCCCTTTGTTTTCCCAGTTCAGTGATTGAAAGACATTTTCCAATGTGGCATTAAAGAGCTTCGGAGATATGGTGTCA
Organism: Macrothele yani; assembly: GCA_039090855.1. Lineage (NCBI taxonomy): Eukaryota > Metazoa > Arthropoda > Arachnida > Araneae > Macrothelidae > Macrothele > Macrothele yani. Next base: position 104,226,685 of record CM076999.1, on the reverse strand, counting down.
CCTTGTCTCACTCCTTTTCCAATTTTTATGTGTGTTGTATTTTCAAACAGCCGAATCTTTGCACTTGCATTTTCATAGATATCATTAATAATATTAATGTATGCATCTTCAATACCGCAGGATTTCAGAGCCATTGCAACTGCTGATGGTTTCACCGAATCAAAGGCTTTTTCATAATCGATAAAAGCCATGCACAATGGAAGTTCATATTCTCTCACTCTTTCAATTAGTTCTCTCAGTACGTGGATATGATCTATTGTGCTGTAGCCACTCCTGAATCCAGCTTGTTCTCTCGGTTGAGCCATGTCCAGTGTCACCTTCAAGCGGTGTGAAAGAACTTTAGTGAAGATTTTATAAACCACTGATAGGAGGCTGATAGGTCAGTAGTTCCTGAGATCCTCAATGTCACCTTTTTTATGTAGAAAGATCATTGTAGCGTTGTTCCAATCCTCAGGAATCTTCCCTTCATTAAGGCATCGAGTGAAAATTTGGGCGAGTACTGTTTCGATTTCTCCACTTGCTTCTTGTATGATGTCTACAGTAATTCCATCTTCTCCTGGAGCTTTTCCCCGCTTCATGTTCTTGATTGCATGTGCAACTTCTGCTGGAAGGACTGGAAGAACTCTGGTACTGGTACCTTTCATGATGTCTGGAGTACATGTATCATCCCTTTCATATAATTTGGAGTAGAAATCTTTCACTCTTGTCAAAATTTCGCCTCTATTTCTTGTTACAGAACCATCTTTTTTTCTCAGTGCCATAATCTGTTTTTTTCCCTTACTGAGATGTCCCTTTGCTATCTTTAGGCTTTGGTTGTTTTCAATTGATTTCCTTACTAGTTCACAGTTGAATTTCCTTACGTCTTCAGTGATACTTTTTCGTACTGTCTTGCATAGCTCTATATATTTCACTTTGGAAGTCACATCTTTTTTTAGTTGTCCTCATCACTCTTCTTTTTTGCATCAACATTTTAGTTTTTCCTGATAATTTGTTCTCATGCAATTTGTTCTTAGACCCAGCTAATTTTGTTGCTGTTTCCATAAGAGCTTTAGTTACTTTTCTGTTAACTTCAGAAATATCCACTTCTTCCGATGTTAGGCCTTCTAAAGCAGAGAATCTGTTTTTCAGTTCCAATTTGAAGGTATTATGGTGTTTTTTAAGGTTGGTTATGTCAATACATTTTGTTTGTCTTATGAGCTTGCTACGTTCGAGTTTAGTGTTGAGGTGCATCTTACATCTCACCAATCTATGGTCACTGCCTGTGTTGAACTTGTTTAGCACACTGCAGTCTTCTATGACAAATTTTTTGTTACACATAATAAAATCAATTTCACTTGTCGTCCCATTTGGATGTCTCCATGTCCATTTCCTGTGTGGCTTTTTCTTGAAAAAGGAGTTCAAGATGAAAAACCCTTCTGCCTCTGCAAACTCTACGAGAGTATTTCCACGCTGGTTTCAGTTGCTGTGACCGAATTTACCTACTGAAGTTTCATTCTGTTGCTGTTGCCCTATTTTTGCATTGAAATCTCCCATAATTATCTTCAAGTGCTGCTTACCTTTATTATTTAGATGACGAATTTCCTCATAAAATTCTTCAATTTCTTCTTCAGCATGACTTGTGGTGGGTGCATAAGTTTGAACGATCTGAGCCTGGTATCTTCTCGAGAGTTGGATAACGAGTCGTGCAGCTCTGTCAGAGGAACTTTCAACTTCTACAACTTTATCCTTCAGTTTCTTGTTTATTATAAATCCAACACCACTAGTTCTGCCAGTATCTGTCCCACGATAGTAGAAGAGATGTCCACTTTTCAGTTCAATGAGATCTTCTCCTTTTCTCCTTACCTCACTTAGCCCGACGATGTCCCACTTGATCTTTTGTAGTTCCTCTTCCAATTCAAGAAGCCTTGAATCAGAAGATAAGGAGCGTCCGTTATACGTAGCCAAGGTCAGCATCAGATGGCAGCCTAGTCTGGTCCTCCGGGGATTCTTAGCACCCTCTGCCTTCATGTCGCACTGACCGCTGCCTTGGCCAGGTACATTCCAGCTGCCGGAGACTGAGGGCCAAGATTTAAGTTGTGGAGTCATTTTGGAGGGGTTTGGCCATAACTCACCACGCTGGCCAAGCGGGTTGGTGAGTGTGGGATAGCATTTCCTCTAATCCCGATGGTATAGTTATACTGCTATTGGCGGTTGTTAGAGCCCCTTTAATGGGAACAGGATGTACCACGAGAAGGCGGGGTTGGCATTTGTCAAGGAGAGTCTTTGATGTTACGCATCACCTGACCTTACATCCCATGTATACATATATATTGCTTTAAATTCATACTAAATCTCCCCTCAAGGGAGGGGGGTCCAGACCCGAGGACCACCCCTTGGCTACGCCTATAATTGGTGATACATACCTAAATGATGTCATGTTCCTTTCTTATATCGCTAAAGCAATTCACAAGCAACATGCTGAGATTTTATCAAATTAGAAAAAAAATAGTTTGATGCTTGATTCTTCCACTGATGTATCCACGTGTGAATCAGATTATTTATGCTACTGTTGTTGACGGTGGTGTTCGAACAATCTTTGTGAAATTACAAACAGCTTGTGAGTGGAACTGCAGTGAGTGTTGTTTCAGAGATTGATTAAGCCATGTCAAAAAGTCATATCCAGTGGAAAAATAAACTGGTAGCAGCTTATTTTAATGGGGCAAGTGTAAATGTGGGTAAAAACAATAGTGTTGCAGCACAATATAAATTTTGAGGTTACTCACCTTTATTCCCTAAATCATTTAGGAGGTTTTCGCCTCTACACATTTCCAACACGTATTTTTCTTATTTACATCGTGGTTTGAGGCCGCAACAACCCCCCCCCCCCCCCAAAAAAAAAAGTCATTTTCAACTCACATAAACATCACTCTTCCTCCCTCTCTTCCCTATGACCAAATTCAGATTCAACATAATATACGCATTTGAACTCCCTAAAACTTGACACAACCATTATATCCAACGCTGACGAACCTCTCTCCCCTCAGAAACAAGCATGACAACCAAGCACTTTCAACCACCGCCCTGGCCATTTTGAAGGAGTGGATGCAACAGATGTACCGCCCGTCACCATCCACGAAACGTAGCGAATGTTCCAGTGCCCGCGCGGCATCATCTCGATTTTACGTTCTCCGTCATTCAGGCGCAGTGGCGCCATCTATCAGATGACCCAATATCCTTCTTTTTCTTTCGTACCTATAAATATATTTGCAATGCTGTATGAATATATGTGTTGCAGCACGTTTTCAGTGATTCCAGCTTCTCTGCCAGGGATTCAAAATACTCGTCCCTGGGTTTTATCAATGTAAATTATCTCAGCTCTATCTGTTGTAATCTATTGTTTGAATGTTATGTTGTCTGGCAATGACCCATATTCCTAAGAATCCTCATGCATGTTTAATATGGCTTCTTTCCCTGGGCATTCAGCAGTTTGCAAGTTTCATGGTTCAAACCCATTTCTTTCTTGATGAGGCCGAGAACTTATCAGCCTCCTTTCATACTGTATAATAACGGCTGGATGAGATCAGAAGTAATTTAAGCGATTTAAATGAAATCGTTTAAAATATTTAAGCGATTTTTTGATTTTGAGGCTGAGAAATTGACATCTGAAACATACATTGTTCGGGTTGTGCAATTTTTTTTTTTGAAGGTATTTTAGAAATTAATTTTTATACATTTAAAAACATATATCATTCATTTTTGTAAGTAATATATCAAAAGTTTCATTTTTCTTGCTAATTATTACAACTTTTTGACCAATCGTACAAAAAGCATAACTTTCCCAGTTTTTGTTATGTATAAGCCATGAAATCCGGTTTAAACCTAAATTTTTTTCTATATTAATGTTTTTATTTTTACATATTCAATACATTTACCTAAACGAATTTTTAGAATTTGAATTTTGGGCAAGTGTCTGTCAAGCGCCTAAACTCCGATAGTGTTCCAAAAATAGATTAACTCAGGTTAAGGGTTAATGTTACAGCCTGATACATGACCTAGTTCAGCTTTGGTAAAACAAACATAACATCCATGCCTCAACAGGATTCGAACCCGGACACAATTCGGAAGAATGGTCAGAAGCCAGTGCTTCTTGGCTATATATAAGTGTATACAAATAAAATATTTTTCTTTGAAATACTTCTAAATAGTCTTATTACATTAACCAATTAACAAAAATGTGGTTCGTTTTCGATACATAGCAGTAGTTTTACCAGCACTGACTCCTACTACTACGTTCACCAGAATATTTATCCTAGAACAGCAGTTCTTACATAACCCACTTCACAAAGAAAACGTATATTTCATAAAAATCCTAAGCATTTTATGCTATGAAAATGTTTTTCACCTTAACACGAATTTCACATTGAACTCAAATTTCACACAACACAACGATGCTCAGCATCATCAAAGATATTTTTGCTACTATGCATCTTTGTTCTACTACAATATTTACATGACTCATATTACAATATTCTTATTGTTTTCGATTTCTTCATGAACATATACTTCAGGGTTCGCAGCACTGTACTACATATATTGATGTACGATACTTCATACCAACGCATGTTCCACTTGTACAGAATCACATACCAATAATCTGCTTGAGAGGCAAACAATTTACTCATTTAATATCGACAAAATTACTAAAACCTTATTTTGACTTACTTGTGATCACTTAAATTACTGTTGTCAATTTCACTCAGTGGATCCATAACAAGAGCATTACATTTATTACAGCCTCAAACTAAATTAACATTTCAAACTGAATATATCCCGAACTCCAAGATCAATTCTGTACCAAAATAGAACTCAACGCGAAGCGACAGTAAACCTTCCAAACATAAACAAAAAGCTGTTGCCGAACGAATGAAAATTGAGATCTATTTGTTTGGACATAATCACATGTTTTTAAGTTCAGGAAATTTCGGCTAAAGACGTATGTCAATCGTCAATCATATTTTAATAGGGTTTCCGGAAGAATTTTTCATCTACATTATAATCTTCCATTACTAACAAACGTCGATCTGAATATTTTTTAGTACAAATTGTTAGGTAATTAAATGTGTTCGTTTTATGCTGATGGTTGGTTGAAATAATTTTTCAATAGTTATGCTGCTTCGTCATAGAATAGACACTAAAGTTGAATTACTGATAGTATCTTCAGTTCTGAGACCATCAATTATTAAATAAATTTACTCATCTAGATTGCAATGCAACAGTGTGTGAAAATATAAGTGACTTTGCATTTGACGTGTCTCCACGACGAAAATAAAATGCCACCCCGGTGGCGCAGTGGTCTAAGCGATGGCTTCTGATCGTTCGCCCGAGGTGGGTCCGGGTTCAGATCCCGGTAGGCATGGATGTTGTGTTTGTCGTACGGCCTGGCTCTCTTCCTTTGTCCCTGGAATCAGTGGCCCTAAATTAGGGACCGGCGACTGCTTATATAGCTCATTGAGTTGCTCATGGTGGTCGTTAAACCCCCAATAAAAAAAATAAAATAAATATGTATACATTAAGGTGACCAGATATCGGGACACCGATTTGAGGACAAAAGGGCGTGGCGTCCCCAAATCGGTAGTTCATTTGGGGACACATACTCACTCAAAATAAATATGCAAATCTTTTTGTCACAAAACTGCATTGCTTCAATAAGTGTGATATTACACATTCAAATCTGTGTCTTAAAAGGATATCTTGTAGAATGTTGATAATTTGTATTGACAAAGCAGAACTATTTTTTTTTTTTTTGATTGGAGGTTTAACGACCACCGTGAGCAACTCAATGGGCTATAAGCAGTCGCCCGTCCCTAATTTAGGGTCACTGGTCCCAGGGAAGGGAAAGAGCCAGTGCCGTAAGACAAACACAACATCCATGCCTCACCGGGATTCGAGCCCTGACCCCTTACGGACGAATGATCAGAGGCCATCGCTTAGACCACTGCGCCACCGGGGCGGCAAAGCAGAACTATGATGGCGAGAACATATCAGCAAAAGTGAAATGCTTTACCTTAGGTACATGCGCTGAATTAAAATTAGGCTGCACAACATAGTAATTGCATGGCGAATTTTTCATTTCGTCAAAATTTTTGAAGAAACTCAGAACAAGTACAGTCGAAATTTGACCGCGCCAGTGGTGCATTGACCTAGTGCTAGCTACTAACCATGGTATCTCTCTTCCCTAGAACGAATGTCTCCAAATTGGAGACAGGTGACTGCTTATGGTCCTTAGAGTTGCTCGTAGTGGTCGTTAAACCCAGAAAGATGAGAAAAAAAAGTCAAAGTTTGTTTTCACAAGAAGCATGTTGGAAAATTAATGCAACGGAAACCACTTTTAAGAACATTTTTCATTGGAAATCTAAAGAGTTAATGAGGAAGTGTAAATTCGACGACATTTGGGGACAAACATTAAAATTTGAGGACAATTTGCGTCCCCAAAGGCTTCAGACGTTTTTGGGGACAGTAAACTAAATTCGAGGACTGTCCTCGAGAATTGGGGACGTCTGGTCAGCTTAGTATACATATATATGAAAAGACGAACGCGCACTTTTTTCCTTTTCAGGGTATAACGACCTCTATGAGCAACAGTTAGGGGTATACGCATTCAACCCTCCTTATTAATTTAGGACCACTTGTTCAGAGGCGGATTCACGGCCGGGTTAAGTCTGCGAATCTCAAGCGCGGGACCAAATACCTTTATCGTAAAGTTCTTTGTGCGGGACAATCTAGAGGGCATCACGTGATGCCGGGAGCTCTGAAATAACGACACTTTCGGTGTTATGTTGATTTTCATCTGTTTCTCAAACAATTAAATTAAAAAAGCCATATACTGAAGAATAATTTCGCTGGTCTAGGTTTTTTGGAGCATGGTTCTGACCGAACGATAGCGGCTTTACGATTAAGAGACTCAGGGCATTTCCAGAAGTATTGTTCTAACCCTCTTGGTTTGGATCAAGGAGGTAAGATTAAGATGTGTGGAGATGCCCTTGTTAATGAAGCAGTACCACTTTGCGTGAAGCCTATAACCGCGAGGCCTGGCTACTAAAGTGTGGGAAAACTGATGGTTTTCAAGGCTGTTGCAATGCATTCTGTGTTGGCCAAATCGCCTTCTTTCGTCGCAAATATTTCCAATTTCGCATCGTAACTTGTTGCCAATGTGTGAAAAAATGCTGAATTTATAAAATTCTCAATTATTTTGAGGCTCCTTTAATTTTTATTTTAACTTGAAATATACGAACATAATTGGTGCGAATTCTAAACGCCGCCCCGGTGGCGCAGTGGTCTAAGGCGCTGGCCTCTGATCATTCGTCCGTAAAGGGTCCGGGTTCGAATCCCGGTCGGGCATGGATGTTGTGTTTGTCTTACGGCACTGGCTCTCTCCCTTCCCTGGAACCAGTGACCCTAAATTAGGGAAGGGCGACTGCTTATAGCCGATTGAGTTTCTCACGGTGGTCGTTAAACCTCCAATCAAAAAAAAATTCTAAACAAAACATAACGTTAAAATTATAAATTTCACTCGTGTAAGAAAAACAATTCATTCCGGTTTGATATTAACACGGTTTCTGTAACCAATAACCACGCAATTTCAAAATACAAACAGATGAAATTACACAAGGAGGTTTTATTACTGGAGACACCACTGGCTCTACCGCCATAGATCACAGCTAATATGTGGTGTGCGTCACAAACAGGCAAAACGAACTGAATTATACCGCTGATAAAACAGTAAGTTTGTGTATCATTGATAAAGATTATGGAATTACTCATATTATCTGCTTATACGCTTAGAAGTTTTTGTTCCATTGGTTTCAAAGCAGCTTCTTTTCTGCAGCTGCGTCGTGCCTGCTCATGATGTCATTTGCAGCACGGACGGTGACTTATGGCGGTCAATGCTGCGTGGATAGGAGTGGTGTCTCCAGTAATATAACCTCCTTGAAATTATACATAGGTATCATGTAAACAATCGCAAATTCCCACAGTTTGCTGCTTCACGGTTAGGAGACCAGGGTATTTCCAGAAGTATTGATCTAACCTCGCCGCTCCGGTGGCGCAGTGGTCTAAGCGATGGCCTCTGATCATTCATCCAGAAGGGGTCCGAGTTCGAATCCCGGTGAGGCATGGATCTTGTGTTTGTCTTATGGCACTGGCTCTCTCTCTTCCCTGGAACCAGTGACCCTAAATTAGGGACGGGCGACTGCTTATAGCCCATTGAGTTGCTCACGGTGGTCGTTAAACCTCCAAAAAAAAAAAAAAAAAAAAATCTAACCTCCTTGGTTTGGATGTTGTTTTTAGGGGAAAGTAAGGTAGTTTCAGTATCCTGGCATGATAGCGTAAAGATGTGGACAAAATTAAAAAAAAAAAACAGTGTCCTTAATCAGCGTAGAGCCAACTTTTAACCAACCTCCTTGCTTTTAACTGAGATGGCTCTGTGCTGTAGTATAACGAAGGCTCCTATTATTGTCACTGGAATTAGAACGGGATTCTCCAGAGTGGTGACTGATGTCGAAGGCTGCGAGGGGAGAAAGAAGCTTTTTTTTTTTTTTTATTTGATTAGATGTTTAACGACCACCGTGAGCAACTCCATGGGGTATAAGCAGTCGCCGTCCCTAATTTAGAGTCACTGGTTCCAGGGAAGGGAGAGAGACAGTGCCGTAAGACAAACACAACATCCATGCCTCACGGGATTCGAACCCGGACCCCTTTCGGACGATGGATCAGAGGCCATCGCTTAGACCACTGCGCCACCGGGGCGGCGAAAGGAGCATAAGATGAAAATATTTACCGCTAGATAGCGCTGAAGCTTGTCAATGTAGTTCAAGCATACAAGCAGACCGTTCGCTGCACGACTTGACAACTGACATAATAAAATTGGCATTTGGCAGTGAAGTAACGACGTGAAGTTAAATCTTGTACGATTTCGCAAAATTGTTTTATTAGGAAGTCGTGAATTCGCATTCAATTACTCAGTCTTAGCACTAATAAATAGACTAAACATTCCGATGAAAATGGTATTCAATTTTTTTTCGTAAATTTAAATTTGTTTTAGCTGTGTAAGTTTGTCATAGTGTGCAGTTCAGTACCGATTTAAACTGTATGAATCATAGGTTTTTTTTCTTTGCAGGCTGGATTTAACGAAGATCAGTTAGCAGGTGAGTGTCAACTTATTTCGGATAAGTGATTTTTAGATAACATAACTTGCTTGTCGCTATGATGCTTGACCTGATTGTGTGATGACACGCCCTGACCGTTTTCTCCGTATAACCATACATGGTAGGATTGACCACTGTTGCCGTATTTGGTTTTGTACGATCGAATAAGCGCAATGGTCATGGCTGTTAAAATGTCAGTTCGTAAATATACTTGAATATGATACAAACATTAAATCAAATACGATACTTTGATTTGTATTGGTTCGAATATAATGAGAAGTGTAACGTGATTAAAGTATTTAAAACGACTTTTTGAACATGTGCGGTGATCTTAACAGTGAATTGCTTAGAAAGTGAAGGATTGTTAATGTTAAATAAGTGTTCAGATAAAAATTTTTACTTAGAACTGCACAATATTTTTTTTATTAAATTTTTCATTTGTGCACTGACACCTGTACACAAGTAATTTTTAAAATCACTTAGGGCCATTCATATAGAGACTGAATTCCTTCAAATTCTACTTTCATGTAGTACCAAAGTTCTTGGTATTTAATGTTATGATTAAAGTTGTCCTTTCCAAATCAGATTAATGGCATGTAGGAACCTTCGCAAAGGCAATTATAAGGGGCTGTGGAAGTTGATTTTGAACATCCCACTTATAGAAAAAATCAATGTACTCCCCCTCCCCCTGCCGCCCCGGTGGTGCAGTGGTCTAAGCGATGGCCTCTGATCATTCGTCCGAAAGGGGTCCGGGTTCGAATCCCGGTGAGGCATGGATGTTGTGTTTGTCTTACGGTACTGGATCTCTCCCTTCCCTGGAACCAGTGACCCTAAATTAGGGACGGGCGACTGCTTATAGCCCATTGAGTTGCTCACGGTGGTCGTTAAACCACCAACCAAAAAAAAAAAAAACTCCCCCACACAGTGGTGTAACTATAACAACATGCAGGCCCCCCACCCAAGATTTACTTAAGCACCCCTTAAGTACAGTAATTTCCCCAGGATTTCAAGCACAAGGAAGGATGCATTTTTTGCGTGTGTGCGCATGGTGGTTTAGAAGTCAGGGAGAGTGTCTGGAAAAGTAATGGTGGTACCTAAAGCCCTGTAGTTTTACCTTTTTACGTAATAGATTTAACAATACATGTAGTTGCTTTGTCTAGAACTAAAATAAATCACTTGAAGAAATCACCTTTTTGTGGCTCCTGTGAATGAATGTTGTTGTCCGTCGTGCATGTAATCCTATGTAACCGACTTTTTCTCACATCCTCCATAGGTAATCCCATTGTAGCCTTGCGCTTTCCTCCAGCAATGCAGATAATTTTTACTGAGGGTGATCGTATTTACAACCCATTGCAGAGCAATCGTATTGCAACCCGAAGTCAAAGAGCCGAACACTTTCATTCTTGTTATATATAAATGTCAACAATTCTATTGTTGCATAATTTACTGTTTCTCACGTTATCATTGAAATGCTTCCAGGAAACGCCTATAATATAAATATATGATAAAAGTTTCAGAATGTTACTCACATTTCGTCATGAAGTTTCCACGATATTCAACTCACATTTCGTCATGAAGTTTCCAGGATATTGCAGAGTTTTCTGTAGTCGAAGTCTTCAAATGGATAGGTAAGAAGTCTTCAAATGGATAGGTAAAATGCTGCATGAATGTGACGAAGTCTTCAAATGGATGTGACAAAGTCTTCAAATGGGTAGGTAAAAAGCTGCAAATGATTATCACTATTTTTGAGTCATTAATTAAAAGATGCTTTATGAGAGATTTTAAAAGACTATTTCATTCTTGTGAATATTATTGTGATAACTAGATTCAAAATGTTTCATAATTTCTTCGGGTTTACTGAAAACGGAAATCCAAATGTGCCAAAAATTTTCTTTTTAAAGATTTACCTATCATTAATAATATACAATGAAACCTCTTTTAGAGACTACCTCTATTTGAAGACCACCCCTCATTATTACCGTTTTTCTGTTGAACTGATTTCAAAACCCATAGCACTAATGCTAACCTTTCCCCTATTAAAATACCATCTTTGCATAAGGATCAGTGCACAAAAATGGCATTGTCTGGATTATCATTCCTGCTGAGAATTTTCTCTATACCCTGGAACCATCTCTACACTATATTGACAAAAGTCACTGGACACCCCTTCAAAAGCAAATGAACGGATCCGTTGCGTTGTTAAGATGCGCGGCACAGCTGCAAACGGTATGAAAACAAGCCTGCAGCTGACCGCTATCATATCGCACTGTGAGGTTGAATGAAAATATTGCGGCGGAACAGAACTGACTTTGAGAAAGGAAAGATTGTTGGGCGTTATATTAGTGGGTTATCCATAAGAGAAACCGAGAGGCATTTAAATATACCCAAATCAACTTCAACTGTTTTGGATGTACTAAATAAGAGGAAGACACGTGGCCTACCTGAAGCAGCAAAACGTGCCGGCAGACCAAGGAAAATCGGTGATAGAGGACGTCGAAGCATCAGGAGAGTCATTACAGCTAATGGATGAAGTACTACTGCACAAGACCTTAGTGTACAGATGAGTTACAATGCTGAAACCTTGGTATGTACACGTACCATTCGCAGAGAACTTCATTCCATGGGTTACTGTGGTCGTGCGGCTGCTCATAAGCCTTACATCTCCACTCGGAATGCTACTCGTCATTTAACATGGTGTAAAGAACATTTATCGTGGACTGTAGATCAATGGAAACAAGTCCTATGGACTGATGAATCCAGATACACGATGCATCAGTCTGATGGGCGTGTGTGGGTATGGCGGCAGCCGAGGGGACGCTATTTACCACTGTGTACTGTTCCTACTGTCAAGTTTGGAGCTGGCAGTGTACTCTTGTGTGGGTGTGTTTTTCGTGGTATGGTCCAGGCCCATGGTTTAGCATCGACAAACCTGTTAACCAGCACGTCTACCTTGATATTCTGGACAATTATGCCCTACCAACTCTGTGGCAATACTATGGAACCGAGCCTTGTTGGTACCAGCAGGATAATGCACCGAGCCAGAAAGGAAGGACTGTTATGGCGTGGTTTGATGATAATTCTGTATTGTGTGTGGACTGGCCAGCACAGAGCTCTGATCTTAATGAATTAGAGTGCCGTATAAGAAGTTCAGAACCAAGGCCTACTACTAAGCAACAGTTAGCGGCAGCATTATGTACTGAATGAAAGTGCATACCTATCACTGTGTTGCAAAACCTTATCGAAAGCATGTCTCGAAGAGTATGTGCATGCATTAAGGCCAAAGGTGGACCGGCAGCATACTAATGTATGTCAATAAATTATATGTTGTGTTTCTCTTCTAGGTGTCCGGTAACTTTTGTCAATATAGTGCATATAAAAGCAAAAGTATGTTTGTTTCGCATACATTCCTAAACGGTTTTATAGATTTGCACCGAAATTAGCATCATACTCTTCATCACCCAGATTAAAATACAGGTAGGACGATTTTTAGAAATTCCATCCCTAAGAGAGTCAAATGAGTTTTTATGCGGCCCTCTATACACTGGGTAAAAGTTGGCTGCTTGGGTATTTCTCTGCATGTCAGAGCAATGGTAGTCTGGCGATGCTTCACTCCTTGCAAGCTTCTGCAGTTCAAGCATACAGGGAAGAGTCTGACCTTCGAAAATTCCTAAAAAAAAACACAACTGACGGAACATACAGTCAGGTGCGAAAGATATGGAAACCCCATTCCCAGCGATGTATGTTAAAAAAAGCCGAGAAATCAATTTCTGAGAAAACGTAAACAATAACCAAGGTCCGATTTTGGATAATTCATCACCCCCCTACACATATTTCCCCAATGTGAGGCTGTAGAAAGTGCTTGTTGTACATGTTTGCCATTTCGAGTTTAAAGAGCGGAGTTCCAACCCTAAGGTGGTCAATATTGGTCATAGGTGTTTTTACTGGGCCTTTTATAGACTGGGTAAAAGTCAGCAGCTGGGGTATTAGAGCAACGGTCATCAGGTGACTCCTCGCAAGCTTCCTCGGTTCAGGCATACGGGGAAGAGTCCGAATGGAAACTCATCATTCTCGATGGTTTTCTAAATGATTTGCTAGAAAGTGCCTTATCTGTACTCTAGGAAGCTGAATGCAGGGTGCAGGAAGTTTTTATTGTTGTATGTGCTTGCTATTTTGAGTTTTTAGGCTCAAAACGGCCATTATAAATTGTGATAAGGTGTTGTCAGAATGACTGCTCTTGCCACCCCTGTGGCGCAGTGGTCTAAGCGATGGCCTGTGATCATTCGTTCGAAAGGGGTCCGGGTTTAAATCCCGGTGAGGCATGGATGTTGTGTTTGTCTTATGGCACTAGCTCTCTCCCTTTCCTGGAATCAGTGACCCTAAATTAGGGACGGGCGACTGCTTATAGCCCATTGGGTTGCTCAAGGTGGTCGTTAAACCTCCAATCAAAAAAAAAAAAAAAAAAAAATACTGCTCCAGGTGGAAAAAGCATAAATGTCATTTATGAAGAAGTTTTACCATGAACATTCCATTCTGCCAGTTAGGCATTCTGTATCATCATCAATAAAGCACAGTGGCCCAGTGAATCAAGTGCTTGTAGTCTCCATGCTGTTCCCAAGGACAATTCTATGTTTAACGTTCCAAAGGTTTTCAAGAACAACAAAAAATTACAGGCTGTAAAAATGTTTAAAAAATAATATTACAAAATTGGGCATATTTTCCTTCTCTCTATTCGGAAAATCCTTCATTACAATAATATTCTTGGGAGGCAATGAAAAAGGCCAATGCCCACAGAAAAAATGGGGTAAAAATACAAACAATATCTCATAAAAGCTGAGCGTTGTTCATCATGGTAGGATTTTTTTTTATAGTGCAATTTATTAGGTGTAAAAATAAGTTTTAAAGCGTTTTAAGACAACGCAACATGTAATCTGAGAGAAAACAACAATACCTTTACAAATCAAAATATGCGCCTTCATTATCTATCACCTTCCGCCATCAGTCGGGCAGCAGCTCACGGATTCCTCAGCCATGTAGAATACTACGTCATGCGACGCAATGAAGTCACATCCAAAACTGTACAGCAGACAAACCATGTTGCATCGGTTGGAACAAATGATAGTCTGAAGGGGCTATGTCGGAACTATACGCCGGGTTCTCCAAAACTACCCAGCCAAGCGCCAGTAATGTTTCCTTGACCGATTTCGTGACACGCGGCCTAGCGTTGTCATGCAGTAATTTCACGGGATGCAATCCTTTGCCTGTGAATGGATGTTTCAGACAGGTTTTCTGGTACAATTGTAGTAATTATTGCTTGTAGCAATCAGCAGTAACAGTTTGACCCTGTTCCAATAGTTCACAATACAACACACTCTAGCAGATGCACAGCAGAACTTTCTTGGAGTGAATATTTCGTTTCGGTGTCGAAGTCTTTGCCTTGTCGTACCATATCCACTTTTCATCACCCGTGACGATTTTTTACAGGAAAGACTTTCTGTGTTGCTTATTCAACAGATTTAAATACTTCGTGACACGCTCATCCTTGTTCCTCTGGCTCAGGTCACATGGCAGCCATTTTCCTTCCTTTTGAATATTTCACAATGCGCGTAAACAATTGGAAATGGTTTGTTGAGTTAATACCAATTGTTCAGCTAGTTCTTTTTGTTCTTGACACGAATCTTCATCCAGCAGTGCTTGCAGTTAATCATATGCAACCTTCTGCGGGGTGCGACTACGTGTTCTCGATCGCTAACGTCAAAATCGCCTGTTTTAGATCGTCTAAACCAAAACTCACACATGCTTTTTGATACAATATTCTCCCCCAGAACAAAACAGATCGATGCACATGTTTTTGCAGCGAGTTTTCCTTGATGAAATTCGTAATGAATGCAGTGTCGAATAAATGCATTATCTGTCATCATCGTTGTCAACCATTATCAATCCACTGCTGGACGAAGGTCTCCCCAAGTTTCCTCCACAACGGTCTGTCTTGTGCCAGTCTCCTCCATGGCACTCCCGCATACTTTCGAATTTCATCCACCCATCTGCCATGTGGTCTTCTTCTGGGTCTTTTCCTGTCCCTTGGAATCCAATCTAAGTCCATCGATGGTCTGTCCTTCTGGCAGTATGTCCAGCCCATTGCCATTTCAGGGATTTAACCCTGATCATGATGTCTTCCACTCTTGTCATTTTTCTGATCCAGGAGTTCCTCTTATCTCTCCTGGTTACACCAAGCATGCACCTCTCCATGCTGTTTTGAGTTGTCTGCAGCCTTTGTATGTCTCTTTTAGTTAAGGTCCACGTCTCTGCACCATACGTAAGCACTGGAAGGATGCACTGATCAAACACTTTTCTTTTAAGACATAATGGCATATTGCTCTTGAAAATTATGCTGTTTCTTCCAAAAGCTTTCCAGGCAAGTTTTGCATTATCTATATATTAAGGTAATACAACGTATAGTTTGTCACAAATATTTATTTTTTCAAGCCGACCATGGTTTCGTTAGGTATTGACCTAGCTTCATAAAAAAAAATATTTGTGACAAACTATACGTTGTATTATCTTAATATACATCCTGATTCATAAAGAAGTATACAGTTTCCAATGCTGTCAAACGGTAACAGTTCAAGACACAGACCACAACTGCGAATTGTTAGATAGACGTACGCATAAAGTTTGTGTCCCGCTACTGAGGGAAGTGACATAGGCGACAGTGCGCGTGGCACGTGAGACGTGACTAGTCAGTCAAAATGGCAGCGTCTGCAGTGGAGAAGGCGTTTTGTGTTCTTGAATTGAGCAAAATGGAATCTGTAACCGTTGTGCAACGGCATTTTCGATCACGATTCGGAAAAGAACCTCCAACGAGAAAATCTATCTACGATTGGCATAAAAAATTTAAAACTACGGGCTGTTTGTGCAAACTTAAAAGTCCTAGACGACCGCATGTATCGAAAGAAGTCGTCAATAGTGTTTCCACCGCCATTCAACGAAGCTTGGGAAAATCAACGTGGAGGGTGAGTCGTGAAGTGCAGATTTCACAGCCCACCGTCTGGAAAATTTTGAGAAAGAAGCTGGAAATGATTCTGTGCAAAATCTGCACTTTGTATGGAATGCACTTGATTCAGACATCGTACCTCGCGTTTGGGCGGAAATGGATTACCGGCTCGATGTGTGACTAAGAGTGCACACATAGAACATCTGTGACTGTCTCAAAATAAAACTTGAAAAATTCCCCTACAATTCTGTTACAGGTAACATAAAATATCTTACATTGTTCTTGCTTTATATTGCGTTGAAACTGTATACTTCTTTATGAATCACCCTGTATATATAACCGTCACAGGAGTGTAGTCTTTGAGATCAAGAAATGCAGTATTGTTTGCCATCTTTCACCTATCGATGTGCAAGTGCGTTTGACCGTTGGGCAAACTTCGGTGTCACATTTTATGCTCTGGACCAGTTACGGTCACATGACAATGCTGGGGAATGTCGGATATGTAAATTAGCGGTATACGTCACACAAAAAACGCTTTAAAACTTATTTGTACACCTAATACATTGTTACTTGAAAACAAACTTTGTCTATCTTGGGCAACATCGTGCATCTCCGCTAGTAAGACAATAAGTTAAACAAATGTGCATCAGCACGGAGGGGGTCACTTTGAAGGGCTAGGAAGTTTCGTCCTTCACGGAAGTGGGGATCGGGGAATGAAGAAGTTTTTGGCAATGTGACAGGCAATTCTAATGGCTTACGTAGTAACTTAAAGAAACGGAAAGACCCCACCCCATCCCCACACTTCCTACAAAGGCTGAAAAAAGGAATGACAGTTAGAAATCTTTACTTCACTCCACTTTTTGGCTGGGCAGAGGACACTTTACACTGAAGAGCAATTGAATTAGAGACAGCTGGCGTTATGCAAATGTGGCGCTGTGGGCGGCCCTGTAAACGGAAACGACGTGACGTATGCAGCGATCCGACAATATAAGGAGTGATGCGACAGGAATCACTAAGAGCTGGACGCAGTATGGGTAAGACGAAGGATCTAAGTGCATTTGATCGTGGGCAAATTGTCGGGGCCCGACGAATGGGTCACTCCATCTCGAAAGTCGTGCTGGCACTGGGATTTTCATGAGCCACCGTGAGTACATCGAATCCGGTGAAGCTATCCCTGCAAGGGCCAACTGCCGTGGACAACAGCGCACATGTCTGGGGTCCAGCATTGCCACTGGACCCTAGACATGTGGGAAAATGGCAGGATACGAGTACGGCGCAAACCACATGAAGCGATGGATCCGTCTTGCCAACAGGGTACTCTTCAAGCTGGTGGGGGTGGCATTCTCATCTGGGGACTGTTTACTTGGACTGAAATGGGACCCCGGTACGTGTGACATCGCGCCTCACAGGTCAACGTTACCGGGATATCGTGAACGACCATTTGCTCCTGTTTGTGTGTCTTCGACATCCCACTGGGGACCTCATCCTGCAACAAGACAATGCACCATGCCATCGCTCCCGAATTGTATCCGAATGGTTGGATGAACACTCCACCGATGTGACCTCGCTTCCTTGGCCAGCTCGGTCACCTGATCTCAATCCCATTGAGCACATCTGGAATGCCATCGAGAGAAATGTTCGAGGCTCTGATCCACCTGCATCAAATCTTCGTGGACTGTGGGAGCTTGTTGAGGGGTCGTGGATCCGTATGGCTTCCCAACGCTTCCGGTGTCTTGTCGAGTCCATGCCGAGACGAATCGCCACCGTCATCAGGGCGAAAGGTGGAGCTACACGTTACTAGACAGGTATCTCTAATTCAATTGCTCTTCAGTGTAGAGAGATGACTGTCCTGAAGGGAAAATCAAGAAACTATTCTCTGAGCTGAAAGAAAAGTGATAAACTTGAGCAGACAACATTACATTAATTTTTCAAATGAATTTTTTTATTTTACCTCTAGAGGCACCTCCCAAATGTGTAACTGTACTGTATTATACTGTAGCATTTTTTATTATTTATACACATACATACTGTACTGTAAATAAGCTGGAATGCATCATGTTTGAAATGTAGCAATGCAGAGTACATGATTCATAAAAGTTATGCAGTAGTTTACAAAGGTTTGATCTCAAAACTGTTCATTGGGTATACCATTAAAACCTTCCCCTATTTAGCGACCACCCTCTAAATGACAGTTTTTTAGAAGAGCCATCAGTGGTCGCCTAAGACAGGTTTTACTATCATTACAAAACAAATTTCATATCTCTATAGCAGCAAAATGTGTACCAATTTTCAAGAAAAATCTGAGTTGATCATGCAATCAACTTTTCTTTTTTTTTTTGGTGAATTATTTATGCTTTCCAACCGTATGTTGAAGAAGTGTATATGCTCCAGCTTTGTCTGTCCGTCCGTCCGTTAACTCACATGAAAATGGTCCGATTTTGACGAAATTTTAGTATATGGTAGGGGACCACCTGGGGACGAACCCTGTTGAAAATGGGTGAAGCAGAGTCAAAGGTCAGGACATAGAAGCGGGATCCATTCCATTGCTATTATGCGTCATAACTTGCGTAAAAATTGTTCAATTTCGATGAAATTTTAGTATGTGGTAGGGAACCACCTAGGGACAAACCCTATTGGAAATAGGGTCAAAGGTCAGGACATAGGAGCTGGATCCATTCCATTACCTTTATGCTTCATAACTTGCGTAAAAATGGTTCGATTTCGATGAAATTGTAGTATGTGATAGGGAACCACCTGGCAACAAACCCTATTGAAAATGGGTGAAATAGGGTCAAAGGTCAGGACATTGGAGCTGGATCCATTCCATTGCCTTTATGCGTCATAACTTGCGTAAAAATGGTTCGATTTCGATAAAATTTTACTATGTGGTTGGGAACCACCTGGGCACGAGCCCTATTGAAAATAGGCGAAATGGGGTCAAAGGTCAGGCAGGGCGTAAGAGCGGGATATATTCCATTGCCCTTATGCGTCATAACTTGCGTAAAAATGGTTCGATTTCGATGAAATTTTAGTATGTGGTAGGGAGCCACTGGGGACGAACCCTATTGAAAATGTGCCAAATGGGGTCAAAGGTCAGGACACTGGAGTGGGATCCATTCCATTGCCCTTGTGCGTCATAACTTACCTAAAATGCTTGGATTGCGACAAAACTTTATCATGTGTTCCGGAGGTATAGTGAACCGGTTCTGTTGAATATCATCGAAATGGGGTCAAAGGTCATTGCACAAAAGCCAGATTTATTCGACAGCCGTTATTCTAATAACTTGCATAAAACTGAACTGCTTCGATTGCAACAACTAACTTGTTATGGAATGACCCTATATGCAGATCCTACTGTAGATTTAGTTAAGTTCAACTTTGTGTAACTTCACTCTGTTTTTCTAAAGAAACTTTGTCTGTAGATGTCACTTGGACAATGTAGTTTCATGCTTTTTCAATTTCAGAATTTCAAGATGCTTTCTCACTGTTTGACAGCAGAGGAGATGGAAAAATCAGCATATCTCAGTTAGGGGATGTTCTGCGTGCCCTTGGGCAAAATCCTACTGAAGCAGAGGTGAAGAAATGTTGTCATCAATTAAAGCCAGGTATGCTGTGGTTTAAAACAATATTAAGGGCTTGTGCTGTCTTGTTTTAAGTTTCAAACTGCTGTGTACCATATCTGTATTTTAAAACTTATAGGTATATTCACCCTTTACATAGGTATTCATTTGCTGTTCTGTATTGTTATCACACATCTTTTCATGTTTCAGGGGTTAAAACTCAAATTTGAAATGGAAGGAAGTCTCCCCAGTTGTATATATAAATGGAGGGGATTGAAAATTTCAGGTGGGGAGTTTTGAATATGTGACTTAATATTAAAAGACTGGGAAAACAATAGTAATTTTTCAAACAATATAAGCTATACTTGGTTCTTAAAACAAACAGGTGAATTAGATCAACAATTTACTACATTCAATCTAATACAAATTACCATGATTCATTTTACAAAACTGGAGTTGTTCGTTTTGCAGTACGTTGATATCATAAAATTGCTCGCGAAGTATTGGGTATATAAATAAGTTCTGAGGGATTTGATGTGAATAAAACACGTTGGAGAACAGAAACAATGTTTTAATATTAATCGAAATATGCTCCTTCTGAAGCTACAACTTTACCCCATCTTTCGGGCAGTGAACGTATGCCCCGAAGGAAGAATTCCGGTTCCTTGGAAGAGATCCAGTTGTCCAGCCATTTTTTGATGTCTTCATAAGAACTAAACCATTCTCCAGAAAGTGCTGACTGGATCGACCGGAACAAATGGTTATCCGATGGTGCAATATCTGGCGAATATGGCGGGTGGGGTAGAACTTCCCGGTCGGATCCTTCTAAGTACTTTTTCACAGGTCGAGAAACACGTGGTCTTGCATTGTCATGTTGTAAGATGACTTTGTTGTGCCTATTCTCCCATTCCAGCCGTTTTTGCATGAGAGCTCATTTTAAACGCATTAATTGGGTTCGATACCGATCACCAGTAATAGTTTCTGACGGTTTCAGCAGTTCATAGTGGATCAACCCTTTCTGGTTCCACCAGATACACAGCATTACCTTTGAACCATGGATATTGCGTTTTGGCGTTGAAGGACCTTGTTCACCCATGCTTTCTGCCGTTTAGGGTTATCATACCATATCCATTTCTCGTCAGCAGTAATAATACGATGCAAGAAACCCTTTCTTTTTTGCCTTTGAAGCAGCAATTCGCAAATGGTTTTTCGACGTTCAAGGTCTCTTTCCCGCAAAGCATGTGGAACCCAATTCTATTTTTTTATGCACCATTCCCATGGCAGCTAAACGTTGTGAAATGCATGGTTGACTAACATTTAATGCTGTTGCCATTTTCCATCGAGTAAAACAAATACGTCTTCGCACCTCAATCGCACGTCGTATACTGACTCTGACAGCTGGCGTCTTGTACTGCGATATCGCAGTGTTGCCACCTTAAAATACATGCGAGCAGTAATAAGTACGACACCGAACGGAAATCCCTCAAAACTTATTTATATACCCAATATATATGTCGTCTGTCTTTCATTCCTTGCCACAGTTAGAAAGCTTTAATCAGCTGTTTTATTTCTGAGCGTTTATATGGCCCAATTTCAGAAATATGCATTAAGATTTTTGTTGATCAGTGACTCTATAATTTTGACTGAATTTTGTTTTGTGTGTGCTACAGCCACATTCGCATAGTACATTTGTTAAACGTAACACAAGACCTACTTGCAGAAGTACTTTTTTGACACTAATGGAAATGTATGCAGCTGATTGCTTATAAAACTCGTAGAAAATTTTGGACATTGGCACATATGCTCTTCATTTTTTACAGCTATGTTTGAATAGTGAATATTCCATAATTGCATCTTCATTAATTTAAAAAAAACAAAAACAAAAAAAACCCTGCTCTGCCAGGCTTTTGAAAGACTGTACCAAAACTTGTGTGTATGTGTGTTGCTTCACTGGTTCAGATTCCACATACTCAAACTTCAAAAAGAGTTCCATTGTGGAGGAAGGAAATCTTCAGTCTATATCAATTCCAAAAGATAAAATAAACCTTCACTGGATGTTGTGATGTGCAAGTTCAGTATTACAAGGGTCAACTAATTTATTATTTTTGAACATGTTTCCCTTTAGCTCTGAAAAAAAAAAATCTTTTTGAATATTATGTATGAGATTTTTACAGTTCACATAATTAACCATTCTTCTGATATGAGGAATGTCTAGTTTTTTCCCTTTGCAACTACACTATCTACCAACAAGTTATTGGAAACCCCTGCAGTCGACGATATCTGCGGTCCTGATACACGTCACGGTTGCTGCCGTTAAATATTGTGTGAGAAACAACAACGCAACCAGTCACATGCAAGATGCCACGCAGTTCGGAGCTCTTTGATTTTGAGAAAGGTGTAATCGTCGGGTATCACAGAAATGGCCGTTCCATACGCGACATATCCAGCGAGTTGAAGTACCCAACGTCGACAGTGGCCTACGTGATTGGCAAGTGGAAGATGAGAGGAGACTGTCGGAATGTGCCCCAAACCGGCAGACTCACAAAACTGAGAGTTAGAGACCGACAGGTGCTGGCCAGAGAAATTCGGAAGAACCGCACCAAATCGATGGGCCACATCCGCGAGGAGTTTCAACAGGCATCCGGGAGTGTTCTTTCGATGAATGCCATCCGTAAGGAAGCCTATCTGCTCGGTTATCATGGACGTGCTGCCACCCACAAGCCTTTGATCACCAAGTCCAATAGCGCTGCTCGGCTAACGTGGGGCAAATAACGTCGACAGTGGACCGTTGAAGAGTGGAAACAGGTTCTCTGGAGCGACGAATCAAGGTTCACCCTCTACCGTTCGGATGGCAGGGTCTGGGTTTGGCGTCTGCCTGGAGAACGCCTCCTCCCGGAATGTATTGTGCCAACTGTGAAGTTCAGCAGTCGTGGAATTATGGTATGGGGGTGTTTATCCTAGTATGGCACGGGACCCTTGGTCGCAATTCCTAGTAGACTCAACGCCGAGACCTACTGCACCATTTTGGATGACCATGTGCTTCCTACATTGTGGCAATTTTACCGGGTGGACCCATGTTACTCTCAGGATGACAATGCCACCTGTCATGTTGCGAGGTCCACCATGGCTTGGTATGGTGACAATGGGGTTAATCGAATGGACTGGCCTGCGCAGAGCCCGGACCTTAACCCTATCGAGCACCTCTGGGACGAGTTGGAGCGTCGACTTAAGGGGTGCCCCCACCGTGCGAAATTGGTGAAGGAACTGACCTGTCTTCTCCAAGCCGAGTGGAAGAAAATACCGCTAGCCGTCGTACAACGCCTGGTTGAGAGTATGCCCCGGAGGGTAGCAGCTGTAATCGCCGCTCGTGGAGGCTCCACCAACTATTGAAGGTGAATAAACTTTGTTTTCCTTTGCTATCACAGGTGTCCAATTACTTGTTGGTAGATAGTGTATTTATGGAGGGAAAATAACATTTAACAATAATGCAGGACAGTGGAAACATCGCAAAAAAAAAAAAAAAAAAAATTACAGTTACAAAAAAAATCTTCGCTCCGCCCTATTTCCGTTTTCAGATATGTTTCCTACGTTTTCAAGCTGAAACACAGTGTTTAAACAAAATTATATTTTACACTGAGCAAAGGGAATGTCGCGAGAAAAAAGAATTACGATTACAGATTAAACCTGCAGTTCATTTAACTAGTTTTCGAAAGTTTTGAAAGACTAAATTCTGTTCTCAGCCAGTAAACACCCCCTCCCTCTACTGCCACCCCCCAAATTATCTTTAGTTTTGCATCGTTCTGGAGAACGACGCAAATGATAACAAAGTCATAGCTCCTCGAATCCACAGAAGAAACTCGTGCCCAAAGTTTACAAGGAAATTTTTGCTCCGTTGAACTTCCGTTATCAGAAATTGTCTACACTTTCAAGTTGAAATACAAACATTTTTGCAATAAATGAATATGTAATAACAATTCTGGACAGAGGAAACTTCGCGAGAAAAAGAAATTATGATTGTGGGAAAATTTTTCACTTTATTTTTCTTTCATTTTTGGAAGTTCTGAAAAACAGAATACCATTTCCCAGACAGATAACGAGCCCTCCCCCCCCAATCCCCATATACACACACACTTATCCTCTGAAAATAAAACACTATCTTCAGTTGTTGTTTTTTTTCGTCGATCTCAAGTGTAACTGAAATGTGGCGAAAAAAGGGGAATTCCGCAAATCCGAAGAACAATCTCATGCCTGATTCGTAACAGTCCGTGATATGCAAAATGAAAGGCTCGTGTGGCTACGCATGGATGCCGATTCACTGGTCCGTGCTTTGATTATGTTCCCGACACGAACAATGTATTTAATTGCAATTTTCGGAACTCGGAACGGTCCGTTTCTAAAGCACATATTTTTTTTACAAAGGATACGTTTTTAATGCACGAATTTTGCAAGTGGGCCAAAAATGAATCCAAGATTTTATATTTATTTATATTTTTTCTTAAAATTTCATAAGGCGGGAGACTCCTGCCTAACAACTTTATTTCAGCAGAACCTTAAATTTTTCAGCGGAAATCCCGCCATCGTGTCATGAATTTTAACCCCTGTGTTTGTTAAGGATTATAAGCATCACACACTTTTCTGTTTGTATTAGTGATGGGCATAATCGAGTAGAAATAATTGATTCAGTCTTGATTCGATTATGGAAATCTCTTGAAACATTTGATTGCATAAAAATAATTCGAATGACAAAAAACGATCAAGAAAGCTCTCAATTGCTCTGACGCTGCCTTGATCCAACAAGTGCAATCGAAAGGTGAAAATATCAGCGAATCATTGCTCAAATTCTCTTGTGCAAAACTTAAACCGCTCGCCTTTTCTGGAGAACGACTTGAGAGGTTCTCGAAATATTTTTTGTGTGATCAAATGGCCTCTCACTTGTAGGATCGCTTGAATTAACTTTCGCCGGAAGATTGAAGATCTACTAACCTTGGGTTACTTCTACTTGGTTAAGCTAATTTGAAAAAAAAAAATGTGTGTTCATCACTGATTTACAGAGCTGGGATTCCTTACTTCTGGTAAAGAGAAAAAATCTACTGGTCAGTAAATTGCAAAATTAGAAATCATTCGAATGAATATCTCGTTTTGTCAAAAGCAGATGGTGTCTCTGAGCGTATCGCACCATCTACAGGTAAATTCTAAAATTAGAAATCATTTGAAGGATTATTTTGAATGAATGTCTCAGTTTGTCAGATTTCTCAATAACAGCCTTTCGATTTTTAAATTCAGTCAATTATGCCAAACCCCCAGTTTGTGTACCAGGTGTTTCGAAAAAGACTTTTATCTCTTAAACAGTTGATCACAGATGCATATTTTCAATTAGAAAAATGCTCAAAATGGCATGAAGACTTAACATGCAGGTGCATCTTTGTGGGTGTCATTTGCATTTAAAAAAAGATTTTTTATACTGCCTTCGTAGAAGAAAAGTTCAATAAAAAAAGTTGTGCAGTGTCGTAATTAGTCTAAAAACACAAACCCCGTCATTCTGCTTGCAAAACTCAGAAATATTCACGATGCTAATTAAAAAATGCAAGTTCAGCAGCTGCAATTTCCTGCACACGCAAGAGCTGTTCCCAGGGTCGTAGATTCCAGGTGTAAATTCATGCTCTGGGGATGTAAAAATAGAAATTGTAAATGCAAGTGCAAAGAATCGGCTGTTTAAGAATACAGCTCACATAAAAATTGGAAAGAGACTGAGTCAAGGTGACACCATATCTCCCAAGCTCTTTAATGCCACATTGGAAAATGTCTTTCAATCACTGAACTGGGAAAACAAAGTGATAAAGATTAATGGAGATTATCTAACTCACCTTCGTTTTGCTGATGACGTAGTCATTTTTGCAACTACCCCATCAGAGCTGCAGAGTATGATCCAGAAACTTGCTGACAAGAGTAAACAAGTGGGATTAAAAATGAACTTTCAGAAGACAAAAGTGATGTACAGTGCTTTTACAAGAAATGAAGATTTATCGATTGATGGAGAAAAGCTGGAGATAACAGATGCGTATGTTTATCTTGGACAGCAGATATCAAGTGAGGGTCACATTGATGAAGAAATTAATCGGCGTATAAAACTTGCCTGGAGGGTTTTTGGAAGAAACAGCATAATTTTCAAGAGCAATATGCCATTTTGTCTTAAAAGAAAAGTGTTTGATCAATGCATCCTTCCAGTGCTTACGTATGGTGCAGAGACATGGACCTTAACTAAAAGAGACATACAAAGGCTGCAGACAACTCAAAGAAGCATGCAGAGGTACATGGTTGGTGTAACCAGGAGAGATAAGAAGAGGGACTCGTGGAACAGAAAAATGACGAGTGGAAGACATCATGATCAGAGTAAAATCCCTGAAATGGCAATGGGCTGGACATACTGCCAGAAGGACAGACCATCGATGGACAGTCGAAATTTTAGATTGGATTCCAAGGGACAGGAAAAGACCCAGAAGAAGACCACATGGAGATGGGTGGATAAAATTTGAAAGTATGCGGGAGTAGACTGGAACACGACAGACCGTTGTGGTAGAGGCTTGGAGAGACCTTCGTCCAGCAGTGGATTGATAATGGAAATATCCCAGTTGGATAATGCTTACCTTGGCATTCCGTTTCTAGCGATGATTCACTTTTCTCGCACGTCTGGGGTCTTCGTTGAAGCTATTGTCCGTTGTATGTGCAGCTACCTTTCACATCCAACACACTGCTTACTTTGGGTAGATTCAGTAGAACTTCACTTTAGGATTCAACAACATCAATTCTTTACCGTTATTAATGCTCTAAATTTTTCGCCGAGTCCTTGGGCATTCTCCGGAGCGTGACGACTTTTCCACCGATGTTCGTGGTTTATTTCATGCACATTAAAAGGAATAGTAGCCTTTTTCCGATCTATTTCTTAGTCGGAATATGAACTGCTAATATGAATGGATTGATAATGATTGACAATGATGATGAACTGAAACAAGAAAGTTGGACTCTTCAGTACTTTCTTTTTAAAGATTTTAGTCTCATACAATACTCCATGCAGCTAACCAGGGTACAGAGTAACATACACTATGAGGTGTGAATGAAAATTTTTTTTTTTTTTTTTTTTGGAGGTTTAACGACAACCGTGAACAACTCAATGGGCTATAAGCAGTCGCCCGTCCCCAATTTAGGGCCACTGGTTCCAGGGAAGGGAGAGAGCCAGTGCCGTAAGACAAACACAACATCCATGCCTCACCGGGATTCGAACCCGGACCCCATTCGGACGAATGGTCAGAGGCCATCGCTTAGACCACTGCGCCACCGGGGCGGCGTGAATGAACATCTCATATCCAGGAAGTTGGAAGTTGGCTTCTTTTTTGATAGTTCATATGACACTGTGAACCACAAATTTTTGATCTGGTTTAAGTCCAGTGACTGTCGTGGCCAATCAAGATGCTGAGTATTTTTTTCGTGAAACTACTTTTTCACTCCTTTAGCACAATGACAGGGAGCACTGTCATCTTGAAAAATGAAATTGCTATCATATAAAGTCTTCTAGATGACGGTAGCGTCTTGTTTTCTAATATCCAGATGTATTTCTGGGCATTTACCGCACCGTTGACAATATGAAGGTTCCTAATGCCATGTGCACACATGCAGTCCCAAACCATGACCTTCACTGGATGCTTAACTGTAATCGCTAAGCAACTTGGATGGAATTCTTCATGCTTGAATCCCCTTACACAGGCATTACTCTGATTCCTATTTAGGGAGAATTCTGATTCATCACTGAAAAGAACATTTACCCATTCCTTGGTTGTCCACGAGACATGCTGTTTTGCCCACTGAAGTCTACGCTGTCTTTGATTCAGGGCAAGATTTCATCTTTTTTGCTCACTAGCAAATTTTGCTAGTGACCAAATAGTTTGCTAGTAAAACATTTGCATGACTAGCAAGTAAAACTAAATCACATCGTAACTTATTTTCTAATAAAGTTACACAGAAATTTAAATATGTGTATAAATATTTTGACTTACCTTTTTGAATAATGAATAGAATCTTAGATAAGTTTAGTGACTATCTTTATTATTAATTTCTAACAAATTCTCATACCACATGAATATATTTCACTGACATTCTAATTCAGATTTCTTCCCATATGGTTTACGCTCAGGGTGTCTGACTTTGTGATCATACCACTTTATAACTGCTGACCGTGGATTAAAAATCTCTTCTTGTGGCCCTTCTACAGTATTTCAATTGTCATCAGAGCATTTAAAGTTTCAACAGACAAATTGTTCCTCCAATCCCCTTGTATTCTTTTTAAAAAACTGAATCCCACCTCACAACATGCAGTACTAAGTGGAAGTATCGCACAAATTTCTGCTAAACTTCTACACACTTCATATCTGCCAACTACCACACAATGCCGTAGTTTCTACGGAATTAGTTGTCTGACTACGGAACTCACTATCAAAACTACGGATTCTACAAATTTTTATTTTGCTATTATTTTTATGATATACACGAGATTCTTACAGGGATTCGCGGAATACCGCTTTATTTATTTATTTTTTGTCATCAGTTAGATCATTCTAACTGATGACAAAAAAAAAAGAGGGGAGGGGGGTCGTTTTCTATCTGAAGACGAAATTTCGTGCTTCAAAACTTTCGAACACAGTAGTGAAACGGAGTAAGAAAATTTTGCCGTAATCGCAAATTTTTCTCCCAATGTTGTCTTTGTGTCCACTTTTCTTGTTAAATATTATTTTATTGCATAAATGTTTGCATTTTAGCTTGAAACTGTGGAGAACAATTGGAAAAAACGGAAGTTGGCTGCTGCAAAATTTTTCTGTAATCTTCAGGCATGAGATTCTTCCGCGAATTCAAGGAATTCCGACTTTTTCGTTATTATTGGAATTCCGTCTTTACGAAACTAGAAAACGAAAGGTCGACGGAATTCGGATTTTTTCCGTAATCATAATTTATTTATTTTTTTTTTCTCACGATGTTGCCTCTGTCAAGTATTATTGCTCATTAACATTTTACTGGATAAATATTTGTATTTCAGCTTGAAAATACAAGAAAAATTTCCAAAACCAGAAGTCAGACGAAGCAAAAGTTTCTTCCGTAATCGTTTACTCCCTCCACGAACACGTTTCGTAAAAAAGCGTCTATCTATGCCACGCAATAAAGGCGATCGCTTGGCTTAGGGTACGCAGGAGTTGAGGACAAAGTTCGTGGGGCAAAAGAAGGGAGGGTGGCAGAGCAGGTGGTCAAACAACCGATCCATCCCAGAGCTCTGGGTTGCCACAGCAACCATTGCCGACGTCACATTCAGTTTCTGTAATAGACCAATGAGGGCACGATGGAGAGGAGTTTCAATGCGCTTCTACGACAGTTTGGAAGGGATGAAAGATATGGGGAGGATGGGTATTAAATGTCGAAAGAAATTGGCGAAAGAGAATCGCTGATCGTCGCTGTTTTAACAAGTGATAATAGAAACAGTTATGTAAACTTCGTGGATTAATAATGATTTTTGGTTACTTTAAATAAAGAAATTACCTTACTAGCAATATTTGCTACTGCGATTTTTTTCACTAGCAAATTTGATTTTTTACTAGCTATTTGCTAATCGGTGAAATCGCGCCCTGCTTTGATTTGCAATTAACAGTGGTCTATGCTTGCCTTTGTCGCCACGTAAGTCATAGTGAAGCAGCCTCCTCCTGACAGTATACAGGGTGCGTAGGAAAGTCCTTAAACAGGGAAATAACTTTTGAACGCAAAATGCTAGAGTTGTGGAAGTAGTGTGTACGTATAGTGAAGTGACTATGTTCTATCAGATGAGACCGATTGCAGCACCCCTAGCGGCGAATTTTGGAAGTTAGTGATACTATCGCGAGAACCAAGAGAGATAGCGGAAAAACTTCAACAGCAAACAACTAGAGCGTCGCCAATTTAGTATGAAATGACGCCCTACATTCACCAAAATCTACAATAGAAGTCCGGAAATGCAGATCTCTCGGTATCCGATCACCGGCATAAATGCGTCACAAATGACATTGCAAAGCGTAAAATCTGTGAACGAATTTTGCCTGCGAAACAGCAAAGGATGGATGAAAGTATGCGAATGGAAACGCTACGCCGTACTTCATCGGGAAGCATAAATTGGAGGTCAGGGAAGGTTTGTCAGACACTGCGTGGACTGGATCTTTGAGTCTACACACGGCTAGTTATTCCAACGAAGAGTATACTGCGAGGCGGTTATGTTGTACGGGGAATGCAGTCGTCAGGCAAGAGAGGCAGCACGGCAATACGCATTTGGGCAGCTCTCTGCAGCCTGTTCCTGCAGAGAGCTGCCCAAATTGTAACTTTAGCTGGATGAAGAGGGCATGTTTCAATGAAAACTGTCTTCTCTGATCCCCATATCCACTAATTCTGTTTAACATATCCGGGTAACCAGAAATGGGCTTCGTCGCTGAACCAAACACAATCCAAATTCGTGTTTGTTGTCGATGACATCAACAGTTGTGTTAGCAAACATATCCTTCTTTTTGATGGAAACCTCATTATGATGTTGAAGTGTTTGGATTTTGTACAGGAATAACTGGAGATCTTTTTTTAGGAATAAGTGAGCAAATCCATCACTTACCTGAAGTTCACTGGCCAATTTTCTTGTTGACATGGTAGGATCATCAGTCACAGTCCTCCGTGCTTGTTCCACATTTTCCGGTGTCCTGGCTGATCTTGGTGCACCCACATTTCCTTTACGAGCATCGAGAACGGAACCGGTTGTCTTTAAATTTCCTAACCAGGTCCAGAACTGTTGACTTTGATGGCTTTCAAACTTTCTTGTAAGCTGTTGACCACTTCCTCAGTGTTTCAGAAGGACTTTTGTTTGTTTCATACCAAGTTTTCACAATAGAAACGCATTGTTCGGTTGAATACACCATTTTGAACTTGCACTAAAACTCAGCCGAACCAACACTGAATCAGTTACTCATAAGCAATTGGTCGACGAAAAACTGATAGTGCTGCCCTCTCTTGCATATTTCAAAAGTTATTCCCAAACTAAGTGTTCGGTCATTTATTGAACATCCGGTATATAAAAATTTTCTGTATTTGTTCAGGTATCCGGAAATCTGAGATTGTTCCATTCATTACATGTTTGAATCCTTGTCGGGTAAGATGAAAAACAAAACAAAATAGTTTGGAGCGCACCTTTGTCATTCTATATCATCACTGATTACTTCTTATAAGCTTTGTGCATGATATTAAATTTCATTTCTGATGATAGTGCAAGAGGGTCACATTTTACATGTTAAGTCAAACAAAGTTTATTTCGAATATTGTCTGTGTTGTATTTCTTCTGAGTTGTACCTTATGCTGATATTGTTAACAATACAATAAATAAAAAGTAATATTTCTACTGACTTTGTGTTTTCTGAAATGTTTTGTGAATTTAAAAAAAAAATTAAATGCTGTTTTGCTGTCATTTCATGTGCAGATGAGAGGATCGGATTCGAAGTGTTCTTGCCAATACTGCAAACAATAAGCAAAAACCGCAGCACTGACACTGCAGAAGATTTCATTGAGGGACTGCGCCATTTTGATAAGGACGGTAATGGGTTCATCAGCTCTGCAGAACTGCGCCATCTGTTGACCACCCTCGGTAAGGCAGTTTCAGCACTCTTTATTTGCCTACACAGTGCGTCAAAGAATTTTTAAGACTGGCGCTAGATTTCAGCCTACGGTGGCGCCACCAGTGTAATCGCGAATGCGTTATAAACCGTGACCATCTGCTTGCTTTCTGCCAAAAGTACTGCGCAGTTGTTAAAGTAACTCAAACGAAACGGCCGTTCATTAGAGAAGTGAAATTTTGTTCATGTTGAATTCTTAAGATGGAACAAAGGGCTGTTATTAAATTTAACGCAAAACTTGGTAAAAGTGCCTCGGAAACGTACCAAATGATGAAACAAGTTTACGGTGAGTTTTGTTTAAGTAGATCAAATGTTTTCCTGTGGCACAAACATTTTTTGGACGGAAGAGAGACGCTAGAAGAGGATAAGCATACCGGAAGACCAAGTTT
This sequence comes from Macrothele yani, assembly GCA_039090855.1. Taxonomy (NCBI): domain Eukaryota; kingdom Metazoa; phylum Arthropoda; class Arachnida; order Araneae; family Macrothelidae; genus Macrothele; species Macrothele yani. The sequence continues at coordinate 104,194,852 of CM076999.1, read as the reverse complement.
ATCTAGGACATCTGAGATTATTGAAAAAGTGCGTGATTTCGTGGCAAACAATCGACGTGCGTCACTAAGAATGATGGAAGAGTCTTTAAACATCAACAAAAAAACAATTCGAACCATCCTGCATGAAGATTTGGGCAAAACAAAAGTCTGTGCTAAATTTGTTCCACACACGTTAACCAATGAACAAAAATCAAGGAGAAGTGCACATTGCAGAGACATCATTTCAGCCGCTGAAAATGATCCAAACTTCTTAAAATCGATTTTTACTGGTGATGAAACATGGTGTTTTCAATATAATTGTAAAACAAAGCGACAAAGTGCGGAATGGAAGTAAAAAAACTCGCCACAAGCCAAAAAAACAAGAAAAGTTCCATCGAAAATCAAAACAATGCTCATTACATTCTTCGATAGTAAGGGTATTATCCACAAAGAATTTGTTCCAAGTGGACAAACAATTACTGGTGAGTTTTATTTAAATGTTTTGAGGCGTTTGATGGGCAGAATTCGTCGCATTCGTCCAGAATATCGGGATGAAAACAGTTGGTGTTTGTTGCACGATAATGCACCCAGTCGCACCTAACCTCTTGTTCGTAGATTTTTGGCGAAAAATAACGTGTGTGTGTTTAATCATCCACCGTATTCACCTGATTTAGCACCCTTCGACTTTTCTTTGTTCCCAAAACTTAAAATTACGTTAAAAGGGTGTTATTTTGATGATATTTCGATCACACAAACAGCTTTGACGCGTGCTTTGGAGGCAATTCCGCAAAGTGAACTGGAACAGGCATTCGAATCATTATTAAATCGCTGTAACAAGGGTATTGAAGCCAGAGGGACTTATTTTGAATAACAAACCAAAACAAATTATAATTTCTTGTTTCTATTTCATTTTACAGACCCAGTCTTAAAAATTCTTTGACACACAGTGTATATGTTTCATTATCATGATCTTACACCTATGTGCTTATATGACTTTCAGGCATATTTTTGGCACAGAGCATATAGATAATAATTAATAATTCTTAGCAATGAACTTTCTGCATCTTTTCCTGCCCATTATCATAACACTGCCTCATTTACCATTTGCTGATTTCAGACCATCATATGCCACTAGCAGTTATGCCCATTCTCTGAATGGCGAATCTATAATTTTTTTGAGCATAAAATTAAAGAAAGAGAAAAGTAATTTAAGATCTGTGACTGTTTTACAGTTTAGAACAGGGTTTGGGATGTCAATGCATATGGTTTGACATCAAACGGAACAGACTTTGGTGTTCCTTAATTTTTTTAAATAAAAGTTTAATGGGATAGCATTTCAATGTTTCTGGCATAATTATTTTTAAACCTATCTGCATTTTCAACAGTAAAGCTAAGCCTACCTTTTGAATTTTTCGGTTTTCAGACTTCTTTCAGGTGCAGATGAGGTAGAAAAATTCAAACAGAGAATATTCAAAAGCAGCCTTTTTTTTTTTTTTTGGTCTTTTCTATGTATCCAAACTTTAAGATCCATCAGCATGTCAATTTTCAGTTCTCTACGTCATTTAGAAGTGGTCAAACAATTCGTGGGGAATTCAAGCACACAATATTCCAAAATTGCTATTTTGATTTTCTCGGTTTTCAGACTTTCTAGGTATCCGGCCTATCCGGCCCTCAAGGCCAGACATGCACGGGCCACATGCAGACATTGGCCAGATTGTATGTGGCCCACGTGCACAAAATCCCAGGAGAGTACGAAACAGAAATTAGTCAAACGTTTATAGAAAAAATGAAGAATTATAAGGATATGAATATTTTACATGTGACTGGTACATACATACATATCACTAAGCTGTTCTCTGAGATTCAGAGGTTAGCTCCAAAAAGAAATACAAACTTCCAGATATTTTTACCTATTGTTGTCGTATCAAACTTCGTCATTTACAGCGATCTTGACATACAACTCGTGCTTCATTGATATCCATTACATGCCGTACACAAGATCTTTTATACTTCATATAATCTTTTTCTCATGCAGACACTCCTGAATCTGATCCACCCATGTCTTCCTTGGCCTTCCTCTGCCTTTCCTTCCTGCCACTTGGGCTGAAAAGATTTTCTTAGTAAGCATTTCATCACTCATTCTTTCAACATGGCCAAACCACCGAAGCATATTGGTCTCCACCTTGCTAACAACATTTTGCTTTACATCACACAACTGCAATACATCTTCATTCCTCACATAATCAGATCGTGTCTTGCCACAAACCCCACGTAAGTAACGCATTTCTCCAGCACACAAACAACTCCTATGTTTCTTCTGGGAAAATCAGTGATTTTTAAAAAAATGTCAGGGAAATTTCAATCACAGTTAGACTACTACTAGTTTTAACTCGGCATCAAGGAGTGACTCCCTCATCGCTCAACACACTTGCACTGACAGTCACTTAACTTCCCCTTCCTACTAATGTAACCTTGTATTTCCTACCTAATATTGTAAGTTGTGTTACATTACCTGTTAACATTTCTCTTTCTGTTTTAGGTCAAAGGAGTAGAAGAAAATTTGTGATATAAGTTATACCATGTTAAAAGGCAATTAAGACTGCAGCAATGTCAAAGCATTGTGTGTTTAATGAACAATGGTTGGACGAACAATTAAATCCTGAGTTTTCTGGTTGGATAGCTGCTGTGAACGGCGACAGTGAATCAGCATTTTGTAAAGTGTGCTCTAAAACTTTCAAGCTTAGCAACATGGGGCATCGGGCAGTCTCCAGCCATGGAAATGGCCCTAATCATTTGAAAAACATCCATGCTAAAATGTCTCAGTCCAGTCTTGCTTCTTTCACTTCCTCTGTGAAAAAGAACTCTCTTTGTAATAACTAACTCTTGCTATTAACAAGCTCAGGAAATGTGGAATCAGCACTTCTGGAAAATATTAAGTCTAATGACTCAAATACTTATGTTGTGAAAGATGATGTGAAGCCCAGTGACCTTAATGCTTATGTAGTGAAAGATGATGTAACAAAGTCGGAAATAATATGGGCCATGGAAGTGTTGTCCAAGCGAATGTTTCTGAACTCTTGTACACAGATTAACAAAACATTTCAGTTAATGTTTCCTGACAGTGCGATAGCTTCAAAATTTACTTTAGGCAAAAGCAAAGCATCTTATTTGATAAACCATGGATTGGCACCACATTTCAAAGAGTGTTTAATGGACGATCTGAAGCAGTGCACTGACTTTGTAATTTGTTTTGATGAATCACTATACAAAATTGCTCAGTGTGGGCAAATGGGTCAGTTCGTTTGTTATTTGGACGTCAATCTGCAAAAAGTTTCCGCTAGATACTTAAGTAGTGTGTTTTTAGGACGGGCAACAGCTAATGACCTTTTAGAGAAATTCATTAAAGGTGCACCTCTTCCCTTGGATAACATGCTACAAGTGTCAATGGATAGACGTAACGTTAATCTCAGCTTTCTTCAAAAGCTGAAAGATTAACTTAGAACTGAAAATCCAGGTGGTAAATTATTAGTTGACATTGGAGTATGTGGTCTTCACATGGTCAATGGAGCTATGAAAGCTGGACTTGAAGCGGTGAAATGGGATATACATCACTTTCTGCGTAACTTGTACTACCTTTTAAAAAATAGTCCTGCTCGCCGTGCAAATTATACTATGATTACTGGATGTAAAGATTTCCCTTTGAAATTTTGCACTGTAAGGTGGTTGGAAAACGTTAATTGTTTGACTAGGGCATTGCTTGTCTTTGATCATATCAAGAAATATGTTCAAGAATCATCGGTTTCCAGCAAACAGCACATGTTTCTTGCAGAATTCATGGAAAGTCCACTGTTGAAATGCAAATTGGCAGCATTTAGGACTATAGCTTCAGAGTGTGAATCTTTTTTGAGAAGGTTCCAGAGCCGAAAGCTTTTAATTCCTTTCTTACACACTGATTGATTTGCTGGATTTGATGAAAAATTTGATGGCATGAAGCTTTGAAGCCTGACAAATTAAGTGAAGCTGATAGTGTCTCAAAACTGTTAACTTTTAGATGTATCAAAAAGTGAAAATCTTCTCTCAATTGAGAAAGTTGATATTGGATTTAGTGCTAAAAAGCTATTAAAAGAAGTGAAGTGCTCAGAAAGGGAGAAATTAGAGTTTAAGCTTGAATTTAGGAAACTTGTGACCAGTGTGATTGAAAAACTTCGTGAGAAAAGCCCACTAAAATTTAAGTTTGTCCGTGGGGTAACCTGTTTGGACCCAAATGTTATACACTGCTGGACAATTGCTAAGGACGGATCATAAACGGCTATATAGCACATAAAAAAGTAAGTGTGGTTGGATGCCAAGTGAAGTAAAATAATGTCAGAATGCCAGGACATTACAAGAAAGACAATTTATTGTGCTCTGAAATCCCAGAAGGCTTTGGAACGTGTTCAAGGGACAAACAGGCCATTTTTTGCAGAATACGTAAACGTGCAAAAAATGCAGTTACCGTCCGCAGGCGTTCCTGCGTAAGATGTCAATACGGGATATGGCCACCATGGAGGGCGATGCAAGATTCCACATGTCGTGTCATGCTTTGCACAACATTATCAAGCAGCTGTTGGGGTAATTTATCCCATTCCTCTGTCAGTGCACGGATGAGGGTGTCCTTGTTTATTGGAGGGCATTGGCGACCAGCAAGACTCCTCCCTAAAGCATCCCACACATTTTCAATGGGATTCAGATCTGGAGAACGTGCTGGCCATACGAGGCGTTGAATATCCTCGCTCTCAAGACACTCCTGGACAGCGACTGTTCGATGACATGTTGCGTTGTCGTCCATGAAAATGAATCTATCACCGACAGCACCACGGAAAATGCGAACATGAGGTAGCAGAACATCATTAATGTATCGTTGGCCAGTCATAGTCCCAGTTGGAAGCACATAGAGGGACGTACGGCCATTGATCATGATGCCAGCCCATACCATGACACTACATGTCGGATATCGGTCCCTTTCCTGTATGTTTGCTGGACAGTATGCAGTACCACTATCACGCCAGAGCAGTTGTCGTCGACAATCAGACGATAGACTGTATCTAATCTATCATCTGAAAAGAGGACAGCAGACCAGTCGTTATCAGTCCAATTGCGATGTTGATGGCACCATTGCAAATGGGCGGTACGGTGACGTCTGGACAATGGGATGCACACAACAGGACTGCAGGCGTATAGTATTCCTTCATGCAGACGTCTGGCGACAGTTTTCCGGGAGATCCGCTTGCCAGTAGCAGCCATAAACTGATTTGCTACCTCACTAGCTGAGCTGCGCCGGTGTCTTTTTGTTGATAGCACTATGTACTGATCATCTGCAGGTGTCGTACTGCGAACACGACCTCCCCCGTGACATTTGCTACACTCTCCATTTGTTTGAAATGATTTCCAAAGCCTTGAAACAACACTGTGGCTGACGTCGAATTCCTTGGCACCATCTGTTATTTTTCGCTCTTCTTCAATCTTGCCACTAATACGGTCACGCGTAAAATCATCTAGGTGATGTCGGGAAGACATACTGAAAATTGCAAGTTCGCCAATTGATTCTTTCCCTTTCAACTTTGCGTTTGAACAAAAACGGTCAATACGCGTCAAATCATTTATATCTCTTATCAGCGCTATGACGTCACGAACAAGTTCGGCAATCCAAAATTTGTATACGCACAACACGTCTTACTGTATCCTGCACTTATGCTAATTTTCGCATTTTCCTGACTTCCATTTTATGGTTGCTATCGTTGCTATTGTCATCCGTCCTTAGCAATTGTCCGGCAGTGTAGTGCAGTAGCCGAGTCTAGGCAAGAAGAAAGTGGAAATTGTGCTCGAAGTTTCACTTAGTGCGAACAGGATTTCAGATTACTGTGCTGAAAAAGCTATAAACAGTACGCTTCATTTTGTGTAGAAGCTTAATCTGCTTTAAAGTCTCAGTTTGATGAATTTTTAGACAGTCATGATGATTCCATTGGATTAGACAAATTTTACAGTGCTCTACTTTGCAACCAAAAACAATTCGGTGAACTTTGGGATGTTATAAAAATTTGTCTCATTATGTCTCATGGAAATGTTTCAGTGGAAGGTGGATTTTCTGTCAATAAGTCTCTTTTTGTGGAAAATCTCCTGGAAGAATCCCTGATTTGTCAGGAACAGTTTTTGATGCCATTAAAAATGTGGGAGGAGTAGAACACATTTCCATCAATAGAAAGCTTCTTCTTTCTGTAAGAGCCTCTAGACAAAGATATCAGGATTATCTTGAGAAAAAAAAAGTGTTCTTCAAAACGAAGAAGAAAAAAAAACTGAAGGAAAGAAGAAAAAATGATCATGAAATAAAGGAATTGAAGGGAAAAAAGACAAAGAGTACGGAAAGAACTAGAGTTGGGAGAAGCAGCATTGCAGGCGAAGATTTCAGATTGGGAAAAGGAGAAAAGTAATGTGTAATACACTGTCTTGCAAAAATTAAAGACGAGACGGTTTTTCGAATGTAACGTTATGCAGAAGTGCTCCACATCAACTCAAATCATACCATGAAATCTCCAAGATGTAAGAATATGGGACAAGTGAGCAAAACCGTCCAAACAAGGAATTCAAAGGATACAAAGGCACTTAATTGAAAAGGTAGCTTCGAGCACAACTGGACAGAAGACAGAAACGTCCATGTGACAGGCGGCTGCCAAGAAAAATCCAGTCTTTAGTTGGGGATATGATCACCCCTGACTGCATTGCAGGATTTACAACGTCTGTCCATGCTGAGAACGAGGTTGTCAAGGAGCTGTTGAGGCATCGCGGCCCATTCCTCTTGTAGCGCCAATCGCAGCTGCGGAATCATTGCTGGCGGCTGGTGACGTGCTGCCAAGCATCTCCTGAGAAGGTACCACACGTGTCTGATTGGATTTAGGTCCGGGGACCGTGCGGGCCAATCCATGCATTGAATATTTTCACTCTCCAACAGCTCTGTGACAGCCACTGTATGACGAGGTGTAGCGTTGTCGTCCATGAAGAGGAACTCAGGACCCACAGCACCTTTAAACAGACGCAAGTGAGGCAGGAGAACCTCAGTATAATAGCGGACACCAGTGACTGAACCACCTTGGAAGATGTGGAGGTCAGTTCAGCTACCAAGCATGATGCCGCCCCAAACGAGAACTCCGCCACCTCCAAACCGGTCCCTTTTGATGATGTTGGAGGTGTTATTGCGTGTTCCCTGCTCTCTTCAGATGTGTATACGTCCAGAATCGCTCATCAGACTAAATTGGCTCTCGTCTGTAAAGAGAACTCGACCCCATTGCTGATGTGTCCGGTTCGTGTGTTCCTGGCACACCAGAAACCGCTGTCTCCGATGAGCAGGCGTTAATGGCACACATCGTACTGGTCGTCGTGCAAATAGAGCAACTTTGTGCGGCCTCCTGGCCACTGTAAAATGCGATAACGGACGCCCAGTTGTCTGTTGCATGTGCCTTGCGATTTCTCCCGCTGTCTGCCGTCTGTCTCTTCTCGCCTATAGGTCAATATACCGGTTGTCCGCCGCAGTGGTTGCTTGTGGACGACCACTCCTAAACTCTTGGACAGCTGTGTTCCTGTCATTTGAAATGCTCTCCAACCTCGTGAAACGATGCTGTGAGCGATCCCGAACTCCTCTGCCACACTAGTCACACTTCGACCTTCTTCCAACTTCCCAATGACGTGACCTCGGGTAAAGTCATCCAGATGTCATCTACTGGATTGCCTGTTGGCCATATCACACGGTGGCAGAAACTCTACTTCGTTCAAACCGATGTACATCGTGCAATAGCTTTCACCGAATTGCTGAGCGTACACCGCCCGTGTGCTTTGTACCCTTTCGACATTCCCCCCCTTCACGTCATGCAGCATATATGCATATGCCCTACTGTACCGGACCCTAGTCTATTTTCTGAGTGGTCATTCGGTCCGTTCTGCCTGCTCATTCCGCTGTTATGCTAATTTCTCCTCTTCATCCTTAATTTTTGCACACCAGTGTATAAAAACAGTGATTGTGTTCCCACTGTAATATTTTATAGTAACTGTTCTGAATATTGTGTATGGGTTTGTTTGAGTGTTTCTTCAATAAATGTAAAACCATGAAAAAAAGAGTAAAATTAAAAAGGTGTGAGTTGGACAACTGTTGGGGAAGGTGGAGGACGATAAAAAAAAAAAAAAGTTAAATGAATCAGTTATTTGGGAAACTTTATATGTCAAACGGAAACACTTTTAAATAATATAAGTTTCTGAATTATCCAATTCAATTTTATTTATTATCATGGCACATATATTGAAAACTCAAATAAACCTATTTGTGTAAGGTCAGAGATTTCTTATATATTTGGTCAGGGAAAGTCAGGGAAATCAGGTTTGGTAATTCTGTGGACACCCTGTTATAGACGTGTGCATTTTTTTTAGTGGTATGCACATATGATTTAATTAAGAATTATAAATTAATTTTAACCAAATGTTTTACAAAGAATAGCTACATATGTTAGGTTTCTCTCAGGGCTGGAGCACATGTTTCACTGAGTTTGTAACATGCTGCATATATTCCAATAATAGGTGTGTGATACCTTTATTACTCACGAGTATATATGGTATTTTTAAAAAGTAGCTTTCTAATCACTGCAAATTACACGTATGAGGAAACTACGGTTCTTCGTTTTCATTCTGGAAACTGTTGCATGTCATCTGATGTCTTCAAAGTGTGATCATTTTTTGTTTTTGGTGATGCGCATTACACGTAAATATGATTTATAACCTAAAATAATTATTTCAGGTGAAAAGTTGACAGATGATGAGGTTGAACAGTTATTGGCAGGCCAAGAGGACTCACAGGGCAATGTGCATTATGAAGGTAAACGGCATTTCTTATTTTCTTTAAGCCCAGCAAGGGATTCTTTATCTTATTTTCAAGTTATCAAATCAGGTTTGATAATTCTGTGGACACCCTGTTATAGACGTGTGCATTTTTTTTAGTGGTATGCACGTATGATTTAATTAACATTTCTATCGCCCTTTGGATTTGTCGGCTACAATTAAAATAGCTGTTGCGTTAAATGCCACCGGATGGTGGCGTCTCAGTTGCTGGGGCCATCAATACGCATTCGTATAGTCAGATGCTGACTGATAAACCACGCGTTGCGCTGGGAATTGTTGGCGCTGTAGCGTAAATTCGAACGCACTCGACTAGTTATCGAGAGTTCTGGGGTTCGATCCCAGCAGTGCCGAAATACAATTTTTCAGTCGCTGTGCGTTGTTTAAAAAATAACGTGGAGGGAGTGATTACATCGTCCATTTACATTATCTCCACGTATTTGATATATATTATACATTTCTATCGCCCTTTGGATTTGTCGGCTACAATTAAAACAGCTGTTGCGTTAAATGCCACCGGATGGTGGCGTCTCAGTTGCTGGGGCCATCAATACGCATTCGTATAGTCAGATGCTGACTGATAAACCACGCGTTGCGCTGGGAATTGTTGGCACTGTAGCGTAAATTCGAACGCACTCGACTAGTTATCGAGAGTTCTGGGGTTCGATCCCAGCAGTGCCGAAATACAATTTTTCAGTCGCTGTGCGTTGTTTAAAAAATAACGTGGAGGGAGTGATTACATCGTCCATTTACATTATCTCCACGTATTTGATATATATTATACATTTCTATCGCCCTTTGGATTTGTCGGCTACAATTAAAATAGCTGTTGCGTTAAATGCCACCGGATGGTGGCGTCTCAGTTGCTGGGGCCATCAATACGCATTCGTATAGTCAGATGCTGACTGATAAACCACGCGTTGCGCTGGGAATTGTTGGCGCTGTAGCGTAAATTCGAACGCACTCGACTAGTTATCGAGAGTTCTGGGGTTCGATCCCAGCAGTGCCGAAATACAATTTTTCAGTCGCTGTGCGTTGTTTAAAAAATAACGTGGAGGGAGTGATTACATCGTCCATTTACATTATCTCCACGTATTTGATATATATTATACATTTCTATCGCCCTTTGGATTTGTCGGCTACAATTAAAATAGCTGTTGCGTTAAATGCCACCGGATGGTGGCGTCTCAGTTGCTGGGGCCATCAATACGCATTCGTATAGTCAGATGCTGACTGATAAACCACGCGTTGCGCTGGGAATTGTTGGCGCTGTAGCGTAAATTCGAACGCACTCGACTAGTTATCGAGAGTTCTGGGGTTCGATCCCAGCAGTGCCGAAATACAATTTTTCAGTCGCTGTGCGTTGTTTAAAAAATAACGTGGAGGGAGTGATTACATCGTCCATTTACATTATCTCCACGTATTTGATATATATTATATATATTATCAATCATAGATTTTTGACTGTATTTGCAAAGTGTTATTCTGTGTTGCTGCTGATTGAAGATAATTTGTGGTGACTGTAATGAATAGACATTCTACTCCTTCTGGAACAATATAATTGACTCTTCTTTTCTCTCCCATAATAACATGATTTCCAACCCTGTTTTTTTTTTTTTTTCATGAGCTGGCCATTGTTTGGTGCCACCTTCATTCTGATTTTTTCAGTTCATGCCCGTATTCTTAAAGTTCAAACTAGTTAACTTTTTTATGGGTTTTATCTAAGTAAAGTCTCAAATCTCTGCAAATTTTCAGAGAGAACTCCTCTCCTTCGTCAGGTAGTCTTTCGTTTAATCTCCGTCACGGTCTTCGGTTACAGTTAACTTTGATGGTTACAGTGATTCTGCAAAATGTCTTGCCAGATGTTAGGCAGGGAAAATCGCTTACAGTCATTAATGATGAAGTTCTGGTATTTTCCAATTTCTAGTCCCTCTTTCAGTTTACGCTTCAGGAAGTTGGATTGATGTCCAATGACTGTCAAAGAGTCCCAGTCCATGCGGTGTCCTGTTTCTCTAACAGTTCATGCTGTGTCCTGTTTCTCTGGGACTCTTTGTCAGTCATTGGACATCAATCCAACTTCCTGAAGCATAAACTGGAAAAGGGACGTGAAATTGGAAAATACCAGAACTTTGTCATTAATGACTGTAAGGGATTTTCGCTGCCTAACATCTGGCAAGACATTTTGCAGAATCGCCGTAACCGTCAAGGTTAACCGTAACCAAAGACCAAGATGGAGGTTGAACGAAAGACTGCCTGATAAAGGAGAGGAGTTTTCTCTAAAAATTTGCAGAAATTTGAAACTTTATCTAGATAAATCCCATGAAAAAGTTAACTAGTTTGAATATAATAATCTAGGAAGCCACTTAACAAAGATGAGTTTGATCTTAAAGTTGTTAAGAAAAAAAAAATGCCTTTATTTTTCTGCAATTTTGGTTAGGTATTTTGCAGAAAATAAAATAACCAGCAAAATCTTTTTTTTTTTTTAATTCTGATATTTTTGGCAAGTTTTTTTAAAAATATATATGTAAAACAGAAAAAAAAATGCAACATATTCTCCAATTTAGTTATTTGGTAATAAACTACACTACCAACAAGTAATTGGACACCCCTGCAATCGACGATATCTGCGGTCCTGATGCACATCGTCACGGCCGCCACCATTAAATATCGTGTGGGAAACCAACAACGCACGAGTCGCTTGCAAGATGCCACGCAGTTCAGAGCTCTCTGATTTCGAGAAAGGTGTAATCGTCGGGTATCACAGAAATGACTGATCCATACGTGACATATCCAGCGAGTTGAAGTACCCAAAATTGACAGTGGCCTATGTGATTGGCAAGTGGAAGATGACAGGTGACTGTTGGAATGTGCCACGACCCGGCAGACCCACAAAACTGGGAGATAGAGACCGACGGATGCTGGCCAGAGAAATTCGGAAGAACCGCACCAAATCGATGGGCCACAGCTGCGAAGAGTTTTAATAGGCATCTGGTAGTGTTCTTTCAATGAATACCATCCGTAAAGGAAGCCCATCTGCTCGGTTATCATGGACGTGCTGCCGCCCACGAGCCTTTGATCACCAAGTCCAATAGCGCTGCTCGGCTAACGTGGTGCAAAGCACATCGACAGTGGACCGTTGAACAGTGGAAACAGGTTCCCTGGAGTGACGAATCAAGGTTCACCCTCTACCATTTGGATGGCAGGGTCTGGGTTTTGCGTCTGCCTGGAGAATGCCTCCTCCCGGAATGTATTGTGCCAACTGTGAAGCTCGGTGGCGGTGGAATTATGCTATGGGGGTGTTTCTCCTGGTATGGCACGGGACCCTTGGTCGCAATTCCTGGTAGACTCAACGCCGAGACCTAATGCACCATTTTGGATGACCATGGGCTTCCTACGTTGTGGCAGTTTTATGGGGTGGACCCATGTTACTTTCAGGATGACAATGCCACCTGTCATGTTGCAAGGTCCACCATGGCTTGGTATGGTGACAAGTGGGGTTAATCGAATGGACTGGCCTGCGCAGAGCCCAGACCTTAACCCTATCGAACACCTCTGGGACGAGTTGGAGCGTCGACTTAAGGGGTGCCCCCACCGTCCGAAATCGGTGAAGGAACTGACCTGTCTTCTCCAAGCCGAGTGGAAGAAAATACCGCTAGCCGTCATTCAACGCCTGGTTGAGAGTATGCCCCGGAGGATCACAGCTGTAATCGCCGCTCGTGGAGGCTCCACCAACTATTGAAGGTGAATGAACTTCATTTTCCTTTGCTATCACAGGTGTACAATTACTTGTTGGTAGATAGTGTATGTTCTGGAATCTACAACACCTGAATAATAAACACTGCATTACTGTCAGCATAAATCACTTGGATTCAGCTATTCTGATTAAAAAAAAAAAAAAGGCATTAATAGTCGTAGTATAAAGACTATGGATTCATTTAAAAGTAAGGCTTTTGGCAGGGGTCTATTTGAACAAGAAGATGACATGGTGGTGAAAATATTACTGCAGAAGGTTACAGAGTGTAGTGGTTACCAACTGGATAAGGCACCATGCCACACTGCCAGAATCGTCAAGGAGTGCTTCGAGGAATATGCTGGTGACTTTCTGTAATGCCCTGGCCTCCAAATTCACCTGACACAAACCTAATCGAACATTTGTGGTTCGACTTGGAAAAACGGGTTTGCGCTAAATCACCCCAAAATGTATGGGAACTGGAGGACCTGCTGTTGACATTATGGTTACCAGCAGACCTGCCAACCTCTCAGAACCAAAAAACATAACACTCAGATAGAAAAACGTAACACGATGCATGCTGATAATTTTTGAAGCCTATTTCAGCAACATATGTTCTTGATGATGACATCATACGTAGGGACTTTTTCCCTACATCAAAATTATATTCAGAAACTAATTAAATCTAATCCCCAAACACTTTTATGTTGTTAATTATTAGAAAAAAAAAATGTGATTACGGGAGAAATCCTCACTCTGCCTAACTAACATTTTCAGAAATTTTGAGAGGCAGAAAACTTGCATCTTAGGTGGTCTGCAAGATGGTTTAATCAGGTTCTGGGGAATGTTGTTTTTGGCTGCAGGATTAAAATAAATCTCAGAGAACAGCTTAGTGATATGTATGTACACTGCTGGACAATTGCTAAGGACGGATGACAATAGCAAAGATAGCAACCATAAAATGGAAGGCAGGAAAATGTGGAAATTAGCATAAGTGCGGGATACAGTAAGACGTGTTGTGCGTATGCAAATTTTGGATTGCCGAACTTGTTCGTGACGTCATAGCGCTGATAAGAGATATAAAGGATTTGACACGTATTGACCGTTGTTGTTCAAACGCAAAGTTGAAAGGGAAAGAATCAATTGACGAACTTGCAATTTCCAGTATGTCTTCCCGGCATCACCTAGATGATTTTACGCGTGGCCGTATTATTGGCAAGATTGAAGAAGGGCGAAAAATAACAGATGTTGCCAGGGAGTTCAACGTCAGCCACAGTGTTGTTTCAAGGCTTTGGAAATCATTTCAAACAAATGGAGAGTGTAGCAAACGTCACGGGAGAGGTCGTGTTCGCAGTACGACACCTGCAGAAGATCGGTACATAGTGCTATCAACAAAAAGACACCAGCGCAGCACAGCTAGTGAGGTAGCAAATCAGTTTATGGCTGCTACTGGCAAGCGGATCTCCCGAAAAACTGTCGCCAGACGTTTGCATGAAGGAGGACTATACGCCCGCCGTCCTGTTGTGTGCATCCCATTGTCCAGACGTCAGCGTACCGCCCGTTTGCAATGGTGCCATCAACATCGCAATTGGACTGATAACGACTGGTCTGCTGTCCTCTTCTCAGATGAGAGTAGATACAGTCTATCATCTGATTGTCGACGACAACTGAATTGGCGTGAAAGTGGTACTGCATACTGTCCAGCAAACATACAGGAAAGGGACCGATATCCTACATGTAGTGTCATGGTATGGGCTGGCATCATGATCAATGGCCGTACGTCCCTCTATGTGCTTCCAACTGGGATTATGACTGGCCAACGATACATTAATGATGTTCTGCTACCTCATGTTCGCATGTTCCGTGGTGCTGTCGGTGATAGATTCATTTTCATGGACGACAACGCAACATGTCATCGAACAGTCGCTGTCCAGGAGTGTCTTGAGAGCGAGGATTTTCAACGCCTCGTATGGCCAGCACGTTCTCCAGATCTGAATCCCATTGAAAATGTGTGGGATGCTTTGGGAAGGAGTCTTGCTGGTCGCCAATGCCCTCCAATAAACAAGGACACCCTCATCCGTGCACTGACAGAGGAATGGGATAAATTACCCCAACAGCTGCTTGATAATGTTGTGCAAAGCATGACACGAAGTGTGGAATCTTGCATCGCCCTCCATGGTGGCCATATCCCGTATTGACATCTTACACCGGAACGCCTGCTGACGGTAATTGCATTTTTTTCACGTTTACGTATTCTGCACAAAATGGCCTGTTTGTCCCTTGAACACGTTCCAAAGCCTTCTGGATTTCAGAGCCCAATAAATTGCCTTTCTTGTAATGTCCTGGCATTCTGACATTATTTTATTTCACTTGGCATCCAACCACTCTTACTTTTTTCTGCACTATATAGCCGTTTAGGATCCGTCCTTAGCAATTGTCCAGCAGTGTATGTATGTATGTATGTATGTATCTATCTATCTATCTATCTATCTATCTATCTATCTATCTATCTATCTATCTATCTATCTATCTATCTGTCTGTCTGTCTGTCTGTCTGTCTGTCTGTCTGTCTGTCTGTCTGTCTGTCTGTCTGTCTGTCTGTCTAGTCTAGTCTAGTCTAGTCCTATCCATCGTGCACCTTTTTGCTTTTTTAACAAATGTTTTCATGTTCGGCTGAAACGTGTCGGAATAAACACAAGTACCAGAAAGGACAAAATATTGTATTGATTACTTTTTCCTGAAATAAACCAGTGCTGGTAAAGGAATAAATAATAAGCGAGTCTCAAAGACAGGACTATGTTAATGTTAAGTACGCCAGAATTTGTAGCGAACATTTCATCATTGTGATTATGAAAGTAATATGAACAATTTATGATTATGTGATTATGAAGTTAATATGAACAATTGAACATCGTTGTGATTATGAAGATAATATGAACAATTGCCTTTGCGAAAGGTACTGAAATCTGACGCTGTGTCCAGCGCAAGCATACTTTCTTTAAATTCTGAAAAAATAACGCAGAGGACCCAAAGACACAGGGAAAAAAATATATATATGTTCGAAGTGCTTTGGAACAATTAAGTGAGTTAAGCCCGAAGAAAATTAATCTGGTAATTTTTTGAGCGTTTTTTTTTTTTCACCTTTAGTTAAGAAAATTAACTAAAAGTGAAACGAACGCTGGAGTACGAAATACGGAATCAGTGGCAATGTATAGATGGCAGAATGTCGTAACTGCAATTTTTTACAAGTCTGTAATGATAATTTAATGGGGGGGGGGGGGGAATATACAACACTTGAGAAAGATCTCCAAATCAAAAGTAAAAAAAAAAGAAATTGCAAACTTTCTGTTTAACAATCAAAAAGATGGGCCACCTTTAGGAGATCTCTAATTTCTGAAATTCAGCAATTAAAAAGCAGGATTGAAGTACGAAAAGATGGGCCACTTTTAGATCTCTACTTTCTGAAATTCAGCAGTTAAAATGCAGGATTCAAATACAAGTGCTTTAGAAAAGGCAAATTAAAAACTTTGAAGAAATGTGCCAACTGCGTTTTCACTACAACTCAGTTCTAAATGCCCAAAACTGTAATTTTGAAAACATATGTGCAAAGAATATTTTGTTTCTTTTGAAGATGACAGAGAGTTTAGTTCGTTCTCGTTCCCTTTATTCCAGGGCTTCAGGACATAATTTTCACCACCTTTTCCACTGATTATTTCGCAGTTTCTGTGCGGCAGTGACTTCAGATAACCCACCACCATGCTACTGCTGCAGCATGACTACATCATCACCTCTAGCTTCATGGGAGCTAGCTCTAGGGACCAGCCCTTCTTTTCTATTGCCCTGCACAACACATATATGGAAAAATCTACGCCCACCAGAAACATGTGACACGTTTCCATAGCAACGGTGCAGTGCTGCCAGTCCACATACTTTTGGAATAGCCTACTTATTGTGCTGAGTTATAGATAGCTTTATACGTATAACTATAAGTTTTAAACAGAGCAATTTTTATATGGAAAAATGTTGCCACTTCATCGAAGATGTAACACACCCTGAAGAACACACTGTAACAGTGAAATCCACGGAACTTTATAAGAATTCTAGATGCATAGTAAATTTCACCTGAATTTGCAAAATATAAAACAAAGCACTATGATTCTAGCAAACATTTAAGATCCTGGAATTCTGTAAATGTGCTGGGCTTAAAAAATACCATGCGTGGGGCATGTAAATTATTGGCCTGGGCAGCTGATACAAAAAAAAAAAAAAAAAAAAAAATCAGAGTTGCTCGGACCAAGAAAGCAAATTTAAAAATAAAAAAGTTTAGAACATAATTTCCTACTACACTGGCGTGCAAAAATTAAGGACGAGGCAGTTTTTCGAATGTAGCATCGTGCAGAAGTGCTCCACATTGACTCAAATCATACCATAAGATCCCCAAGATGTAAGAATATGGGACAAGTGAGCAAAACCATCCAAACAAGGAATCCAAAGGATACAAAGGCACTTTATTGAAAAGGTAGCTTCGAGCACAACTGGACAGAAGACAGAAACGTCCATCTGACAGGTGGCTGCCAAGAAAAATCCAGTCTTTAGTAGGGGATATGATCACCCCTGACTGCATTGCAGGATTTACAACATCTGTCCATGCTGAGGACGAGGTTGTCAAGGAGCTGTTGAGGCATCACGGCCCATTCCTCTTGTAGCGCCAATTGTAGCTGCGGAATCCTTGCTGGCGGCTGGTGACGTGCACTGCCAAGTGTCTCCCGAGAAGGTCCCACACGTGTTCGATTGGATTTAGGTCCGGGGACCTTGCGGGCCAATCCATGCGTTAAATATCTTCACTCTCCAACAGCTCTGCGACAGCCACTGTACGATGAGGTGTAGCGTTGTCGTCCATGAAGTGGAACTCAGGACCCACAGCACCTCTAAACAGACGCACGTGAGGCAGGAGAACCTCGGTACAATAGCGGACACCAGTGACTCTCCTTGGAAGATGTGGAGGTCAGTACGGCTACCAAGCATTATACCGCCCCAAACGAGAACTCCGCCACCTCCGAACCGGTCCCTTTCGATGATGTTGGAGGTGTTATTGCGTGTTCCCTGCTCTCTCCAGATGTGTATACGTCCAGCATCGCTCGTCAATCTAAATCAGCTCTCATCCGTAAAGAGAACTCTACCCCATTGCTGATGTGTCCAGTTTGTGTGTTCCTGGCACTACAGAAACCGCTGTCTCCGATGTGCAGGCGTTAATGGCACACATCGTACTGGTCGTCGTGCAAATAGAGCAACTTTGTGCGGCCTCCTGGCCACGGTAAAACGCGATAACGGACATCCAGTTGTCTGTTGCATGTGCCTTGCGATTTCTCTTGCTGTCTGCCGTCTGTCTCTTTTCGCCTGTTGGACAATATACCGGTCGTCCGACGCCGTGGTTGCTCATGGACGACCACCGCTAAACTCTCGGACAGCTGTTCCTGTTGTTTGAAATGCTCTCCAAGCTCGTGAAACGATGCTGTGAGTGATCCTGAACTTCTCGGCCACACTAGTCACACTTCGACCTTCTTCCAACTTCCCAATGACGCAACCTCGGGTAAAGTCATCCAGATGTCGTCTACTGGATTGCCTGTTGGCCATATCACACGGTGGCAGCAACCCGACGTCGTTCAAACCGATGTGCACCGTGCAATAGCTTTCACCGAATTGCTGAGCATGCACCACCCTTGTGCTTTATACCCTTCCGACACTCCGCCTCCTACGTCATGCTGCATATATGCGCATGCCCTACCATACCGGACCCTAGTCTATCTTCTGAGTGGTCTTTTGGTCCGTTCTGCCTGCTTGTTCCGCTGTTATGCTAATTTCTCCTCTTCGTCTTTAATTTTTGCACACCAGTGTACAAAGAAAAAAAGACAGTTGTCACTGCTAATCACTCGAAGTTGTATTAATGTTACAGAGTACCAAGGACAGAAGAATATCACTTCTTTAATTGTATTATGCTGTTGGTCCAGAAATTAGGACCACATGTAGTTTTGTTTTAAATGTTTATACTCAGCAACGGGGTGCATGCTTCTGATAAAACTAGCCTCCAGTGTTTAATGACAAAGGACGAAAACTTCAACAAAAAGAATGTCAGAGAGAATCACTAAGTTCCTCAAACACTAATTTCATCATCATACCATTTCTTACCAATTTCAGCATCATCATCATCATCTTAAAAACATGAGGTACACACTTTTGTTCACTGAACATTTTGAATGCAGGCCCTTTAAAACATAGATGCAAAACATGTAAAAAAAGTTCATGTTTTTTAACATGTAAAAAAAAAATGAGGGTTCTGATTTGTTATTTTAAAAGATAAATTTTCCAGGGCATCCAGTTTTTTACTACCTGGGCAAGTAAATAATTTCTGCACATGCCTTGCTGGGAACTTTTCAGATATTTTTCAAGCCCTGAATGTGTATGAACCTTAATTTAAGTTTCAGTGTTTGGGGTATCTGTACTTGTAGGCAGGGGCATGTATAGAATTCTTTTCTTGGGGAGGGGGTGGGACAAAAATGGAACAGAGTTGCCAGCCGACTGGGAAAAATCAGGGAATCCGAAAATAAGGCTAAAAATCAGGGGAAACTCAGGGAGAAATAATTTTTTAAGCAGAAACCTAGAAAAGTCAGGGGAAAATTAAACTACTAATTTTTTGCCTAATGCATATGCAGTTACCATTCTCTTGCTAGCAGTGAAGAAACAAAAATCTCATGTAATTGTTGAATGTGGTGACTGTGACTCGATCAAACGGAAATGCTGAGCCATGAATTGGAGGGAATTTAATTGCTTTATTTTACTGACCAGCAGGAACATTGGAATGAGTGACATTTGATTGGAGAGAAAAAGTTAAAAATACCATTTTGAAATGGGTTAAGCTGAAAATAAATGAAGATGTATGTTCCTTTACAGTTTATATGTTCCAGGTAGCAGTAACTATGGCAATAATTCTGCACTTTATGTATTATAATTAGCTTGATTTTTGGGTTCTGTGAAGAATAGCAAATAATTTACCAAGGTACTTGATATGATGTTATATACTGTTTAATGCATCAAAAATTACATAGATGGAAAAATGACATATGGAAGTACTTTCGCTAAGTCCGTGACCTGCATCATCAGCCTGAGTGTAAAAACTGAACGTTAACAAAGCAGTGCTTTTCATGTTCAGTTTTTATACTCACGCTGATGACACAGGTCATGGACCAAGCGAAAGTACTTCCATGTATGTAATTTTCCCATCTATGTAACTTTTGACGCATTAAACAGTATATAGCATCATTATCAAATATTTTGGTAAGTTAAATATATCATTGTTCAAATTTCGCCAATTCGCGATGAATATATTTTTACGTGGCCAAGATAATGTAACTTAATTGACATTTAAAATGTCATACTCTGTTTCACACATTATGTAAGTTTTGCAATCAGGAGATTACTAAATGATGTTAAATGCAAATTGGGCACAGTATCAGTAATTAAAATAAAAAGAAATTGAACATTATATCTACTTACAATATCAGTAGTGGCCGTTGAGGCTTCATACACTGGTGGAAAGTGAAAAAAGAACACCAAGAAGGAATTGGCGGACGATCACGAAATTTACATATGTTAATTGGGTCGAGTTTACGTAGGTGTGATGTTAATTTCACTACCAACCGCTGAGCGCTTACGCCACAGCACGGCATAATATGCAAATTATCGTCGGTGGTATTTTAAGGAGTACGGTGAAGTGAATGTAATCAGTCGTCGGCGTACGGACACGTGCGAAGACCCTGAAGAAGCTGCAATGCCTGGACATGGAAGACGTGTACGATTTCAGCAGTTATCGGACTTTGAGCGAGGTCGTCTAGTCGGACTCCGCGAGGCCGGGTGGTCGTATTGTCGTATTGCGGAGCGAATTGGACGGGAAGTATCGGTGGTGGTACGATGGTGGCGTAGATGGTCCGAGGAACATTCCCACACGAGAAGACGTGAAACCGGGAGTCACAGGCGGACTGATGAGCAGACCGATCGACGCATAAGAAGAGCGGCGTTGTCAAGCAGAACATCCACTGCGACGCAAATCCGAGCTGCCATTGCACCTGAGGTGACTGTGCGAACAATCCGCAACCGTCTACTGGATGCAGGACTACGTGCACGTGTACCTCTGACTCCAGCCCACCGTCAGGAACGGATGCAGTGGTGTCGCCAACGTCTGCACTGGATAATGCAATGGTGATCTGTCGTGTTCATCGATGAAAGTAGATTCTGCTTGGGAGCCTCCGATGGGCGTATGTGTGTTCGCAGACGCACAGGGGAGCGTCTCCACCCTTCTTGCATCCGCCAGCGACACACAGGGCCTAGACCTGGTTTCCTGGTGTAGGGAGCGATCAGCTATCACTCCCGTACACAACTAGTGTTTGTACCGGGTACGTTAAACAGCACCTCCTACATCAACATCATCATTCAGCCCGTTGTTGTGCCATTTGTAAGGTCGGTCCATTGTGGTATTTTCCAGCAAGATAACGCACGCCCACACACGGCACGTGCAACGCAACATGCACTTCAGGGTGTGAGGCAACTTCCATGGCCTGCACGTTCACCGGATTTGTCCCCCATTGAGCACGTGTGGGATTTTATGGGACAACAACTTATCCGTTCTCCACGGCCAGCCACGACTATCCCCGATTTATGCGTCCAGGTTGAGGATGCTTGGAACTCAATACCCCAAACGTACATCCAACATCTGTACGACAGACTCAATGCCAGAATTGCACAGTGTGACGCAGTTCATGGCGGTTCAACCTCGTACTAACCATGTTACATGGAAATGTTATTTTTCAGTTTACCAGCAAGTACAGCTGTATGACGATTATGGGCAAAACACGTAACGATATTAACAAATAAAGGTAACTTGATCACGCTAGTTACGTTAACTGAAACTTTTACAAAAAGTTCGTAAGTTGGAAGCTTTCGACCTTATCTTAGGTCTTCATCACGGCAATGGAGGACTAAGATTGTTGCCAGATTCTACATTTGAATTTTTCTTATTTTTGTTGCCAAAACTTTAGAATTGATCTCCAGATCAACGGAATGTAGAGAGGAGATTCGGAGTTGCAAGTCATTGAGTTGAACATAATTTCTATGCTTTCACGGTAACGGAGGGCAAAACGATTGTCAAAGAAGCAATTCGTTTTTGCTTCGTTCCAGTGGGGAACTGCAGATGTGTCTTCCATTGTCAAAATAGACAAGGCAGTATTGGGATTGGCTTTCGAAACATCTTTTCTATGTTCTAAAATTCTATGGCTAATGCTCCTGTATGTGCTTCCAATGTATAAGTTATCCCCAGTAGAAGAAGAGATAGGAATGCAGTAAACTCCTGGGAGGTTCAGGCTTTCAACTTTGTCCCTATCCCTTTGTAGAAGTTTCAAGATGTTTGGGGTAGATTTAATGGCAAGATGGTAACCAAAACTTCTAAAAAGAATCTGTAACTTATAAGCATATGAAGGATGGTAAGGAACAGAACCACAGAATTTCAGGTCTTCTTTCTTGTGAGGAAGGAGGCATTTCGATTTTCGAATGGTTTTCATATTTCTTTATGAGGGAGTTGACTATAACAGCAGGGAAACCATGAGAGAGAGGCTATTGTAGAAATTTTGGAGAGTTCTTCTTGAAGAGAGAGTTGGTTGTTGCAAATGATATGAGCCCTGTGGATGTAGGACTTCAATGCTGCAAGTTTGTAGAGATGCAGGGTGCAAGATTTGTAGGGAACGATGTTAGTGGCCGCAGAAGGTTTTCGATAGACGGAACGAGTAATGGAGAGATCAGCGTTTCTGCAGATAGATACATCCAGGAAATCAATTTTGTGATTTACTTCCTTAGATATAGTGAGCGTAATGGAAGGAAATTTTTCCGTAATGGAGTTGATCAGTATCTGTAGTTCAGACTCGGAATGTGGCCAGCTAATGAAAATGTCGTCTACATATCTTAACCATAGGGGAAGGTTGAAAAGGGTATAGAGGAATGATGGAAACTTCAATATGTTGCATGTAGATTTCAGCAAGCAAAGGGGAAAAGAGGTGAGCCCATGGGGAGACCAGATTGTTGCCTATACACAATTTTGTTGAAAACAAAACAACTGTGTTGATGAATAGTGTGGAAACAATAATAAAGATCTTTGATAAGAGGACCGGGGGGTTCAAAATGAAGAATCAATTTCTTCATGAGGAGCATGTAGGAATCAAAATATGGTACAGAGGGAAACAAAGATTCTACATCAAGAGTATACAGATTATCACAAGGAGAAAAGGAATTAGGAAGGTTGTGGATGAAGTAGAGACAACTGTATGAGGATGGTTGGCTGCCAGGGATTTGCATTTGAGGACCAATCTCTTTTCAAGGTTTACTGCTGGAGAAAAAGAATATTCCACTAAAGGTCTGATGGGGTTACCAGCTTTATGCAGTTTCACTTGCAGGAAGAGCCTGGGAGTTCTAAAGTAAGGAGGGGGTGATATATCACCAAAGAAGGATTGAAGAGTCTCTTTCTTAGCTAATCTGTCAACTGAGTTTTTGAGTGAGTTGGTGGTGTCTGACTGTAAAGGGATGCAGTTAGCAGATGTAAGAAAAGAAAGCAACCAACTTTATCTGCTTTGCATACCTAGCCGTATGCAAAGCAGATAAGGTGGTTGCCCAGTCATCATTGGTAAAGAAACTCTAAACCAAAAAGTGCTTTCTTTTCTTACATCTGCTAACTGCATCCCTTTACAGTCAGACACCACCAACTCACTCAAAAACTCAGTTGACAGATTAGCTAAGAAAGAGACTCTTCAATCCTTCCTTGGTGATATATCACCCCCTCCTTACTTTAGAACTCCCAGGCTCTTCCTGCAAGTGAAACTGCATAAAGCTGGTAACCCCATCAGACCTTTAGTGGAATATTCTTTTTCTCCAGCAGTAAACCTTGAAAAGAGATTGGTCCTCAAATGCAAATCCCTGGCAGCCAACCATCCTCATACAGTTGTCTCTACTTCAAACTTCATCCACAACCTTCCTAATTCCTTTTCTCCTTGTGATAATCTGTATACTCTTGATGTAGAATCTTTGTTTCCCTCTGTACCATATTTTGATTCCTACATACTCCTCATGAAGAAATTGATTCTTCATTTTGAACCCCCAGTCCTCTTATCAAAGATCTTTATGATTGTTTCCACACTATTCATCAACACAGTTGTTTTGTTTTCAACAAAATTGTGTATAGGCAACAATCTGGTCTCCCCATGGGCTCACCTCTTTCCCCTTTGCTTGCTGAAATCTACATGCAACATATTGAAGTTTCCATCATTCCTCTATACCCTTTTCAACCTTCCCTATGGTTAAGATATGTAGACGACATTTTCATTAGCTGGCCACATTCCGAGTCTGAACTACAGATACTGATCAACTCCATTACGGAAAAATTTCCTTCCATTAAGCTCACTATATCTAAGGAAGTAAATCACAAAATTGATTTCCTGGATGTATCTATCTGCAGAAACGCTGATCTCTCCATTACTAGTTCCGTCTATCGAAAACCTTCTGCGGCCACTAACATCGTTCCCTACAAATCTTGCACCCTGCATCTCTACAAACTTGCAGCATTGAAGTCCTACATCCACAGGGCTCATATCATTTGCAACAACCAACTCTCTCTTCAAGAAGAACTCTCCAAAATTTCTACAATAGCCCTCTCTCATGGTTTCCCTGCTGTTATAAGTAAACTCCCTCATAAAGAAATATGAAAACCATTCAAAAATCGAATGCCTCCTTCCTCACAAGAAAGAAGACCTGAAATTCTGTGGTTCTGTTCCTCACCATCCTTCCTATGCTTATAAGTTACAGATTCTTTTTAGAAGTTTTGGTTACCATCTTGCCATTAAATCTACCCCCAAACATCTTGAAACTTCTACAAAGGGATAGGGACAAAGTTGAAAGCCTGAACCTCCCAGGAGTTTACTGCATTCCTATCTCTTCTTCTACTGGGGATAACTTATACATTGGAAGCACATACAGGAGCATTAGCCATAGAATTTTAGAACATAGAAAAGATGTTTGAAAGCCAATCCCAATACTGCCTTGTCTATTTTGACAATGGAAGACACATCTGCAGTTCCCCACTGGAACGAAGCAAAACGAATTGCTTCTTTTGACAATCGTTTTGCCCTCCGTTACCGTGAAAGCATAGAAATTATGTTCAACTCAATGACTTGCAACTCCTAATCTCCTCTCTACATTCCGTTGATCTGGAGATCAATTCTAAAGTTTTGGCAACAAAAATAAGAAAAATTCAAATGTAGAATCTGGCAACAATCTTAGTCCTCCATTGCCGTGATGAAGACCTAAGATAAGGTCGAAAGCTTCCAACTTACGAACTTTTTGTAAAAGTTTCAGTTAACGTAACTAAGCGTGATCAAGTTACCTTTATTTGTTAATATTGTTACGTGTTTTGCCCATAATCGTCATGTTTCAAAGCTACGCAACTTCCGGGCATTTTATTTTGGACTGGACGAAAGATTGGATTTCCTTCCGGAAACTTCGGACTCAAGTCACTAATTCTCTTTGCAGGCTTCGTTTTCTTGTTTCCTGCAAGACTTCTGGCATTCTTCCCCAAGCTTTTCAGATCTGCAAACCCATCTTCAAAGGACGGTGCCGTGCGTTACTACAGGAAACCAGCCATAACCTCCTATCTGCCGTTATCCGTGACCTGCGTTCCTCCATTGCTAAAACTGAACTTTCCTGCTACATTAGCTACCAATCACTGGCTGCTACCACTCATCCTGCTTTGCTTGATATTTTCATGGTTCGCATCAACCAAACCCTCACAACAATTGAAGTAAATGAATATGCTCGCCATACAAAGAAATTCAATTTTCTACTCTCCAAGCAAAAGTCAAGCAACATCTCCGTCATCAGCCTCTACTGACAAGCTAAAGTATGTAAATCTTTCTTCTGTCACTATTCCTCCTAGCTTGGATAACTTCTTATCATTAGGCCCAAAATTTTCACCTGCTCTTCCTATCAATCTTCCACAAACTGTTTCTGTTATAGAATCAGCCATCCACAGAACTGAGACTGTTCAGCAGCCTATACTTCGTGCCAACGCTGCTGTTATCTTATCCAAGCAAAATTCTGTGCCAATCAAGTACTCTTCTTCTTGTTTAAAAGAATTCAGGTCATTTATTCAAGAAAAGGCCCAAAATTTTCACCTGCTCTTCCTATCAATCTTCCACAAGCTGTTTCTGTTATAGAATCAGCCATCCACAGAACTGAGACTGTTCAGCAGCCTATACTTCGTGCCAACGCTGCTGTTATCTTATCCAAGCAAAATTCTGTGCCAATCAAGTACTCTTCTTCTTGTTTAAAAGAATTCAGGTCATTTATTCAAGAAAATGACCTAGCCGTATGCAAAGCAGATAAAGTTGGTTGCCCAGTCATCATTGGTAAAGAAACTCTAAACCAAAAAGTGCTTTCTTTTCTTACATCTGCTAACTACATCCCTTTACAGTCTGACACCACCAACTCACTCAAAAACTCAGTTGACAGATTAGCTAAGAAAGAGACTCTTCAATCCTTCCTTGGTGATATATCACCCCCTCCTTACTTTAGAACTCCCAGGCTCTTCCTGCAAGTGAAACTGCATAAAGCTGGTAACCCCATCAGACCTTTAGTGGAATATTCTTTTTCTCCAGCAGTAAACCTTGAAAAGAGATTGGTCCTCAAATGCAAATCCCTGGCAGCCAACCATCCTCATACAGTTGTCTCTACTTCAAACTTCATCCACAACCTTCCTAATTCCTTTTCTCCTTGTGATAATCTGTATACTCTTGATGTAGAATCTTTGTTTCCCTCTGTACCATATTTTGATTCCTACATGTTCCTCATGAAGAAATTGATTCTTCATTTTGAACCCCCCGGTCCTCTTATCAAAGATCTTTATGATTGTTTCCACACTATTCATCAACACAGTTGTTTTGTTTTCAACAAAATTGTGTATAGGCAACAATCTGGTCTCCCCATGGGCTCACCTCTTTCCCCTCTGCTTGCTGAAATCTACATGCAACATATTGAAGTTTCCATCATTCCTCTATACCCTTTTCAACCTTCCCTATGGTTAAGATATGTAGACGACATTTTCATTAGCTGGCCACATTCCGAGTCTGAACTACAGATACTGATCAACTCCATTACGGAAAAATTTCCTTCCATTAAGCTCACTATATCTAAGGAAGTAAATCACAAAATTGATTTCCTGGATGTATCTATCTGCAGAAATGCTGATCTCTCCATTACTCGTTCCGTCTATCGAAAACCTTCTGCGGCCACTAACATCGTTCCCTACAAATCTTGCACCCTGCATCTCTACAAACTTGCAGCATTGAAGTCCTACATCCACAGGGCTCATATCATTTGCAACAACCAACTCTCTCTTCAAGAAGAACTCTCCAAAATTTCTACAATAGCCCTCTCTCATGGTTTCCCTGCTGTTATAGTCAACTCCCTCATAAAGAAATATGAAAACCATTCGAAAATCGAATGCCTCCTTCCTCACAAGAAAGAAGACCTGAAATTCTGTGGTTCTGTTCCTCACCATCCTTCCTATGCTTATAAGTTACAGATTCTTTTTAGAAGTTTTGGTTACCATCTTGCCATTAAATCTACCCCAAACATCTTGAAACTTCTACAAAGGGATAGGGACAAAGTTGAAAGCCTGAACCTCCCAGGAGTTTACTGCATTCCTATCTCTTCTTCTACTGGGGATAACTTATACATTGGAAGCACATACAGGAGCATTAGCCATAGAATTTTAGAACATAGAAAAGATGTTTCAAAGCCAATCCCAATACTGCCTTGTCTATTTTGACAATGGAAGACACATCTGCAGTTCCCCACTGGAACGAAGCAAAACGAATTGCTTCTTTTGACAATCGTTTTGCCCTCCGTTACCGTGAAAGCATAGAAATTATGTTCAACTCAATGACTTGCAACTCCGAATCTCCTCTCTACATTCCGTTGATCTGGAGATCAATTCTAAAGTTTTGGCAACAAAAATAAGAAAAATTCAAATGTAGAATCTGGCAACAATCTTAGTCCTCCATTGCCGTGATGAAGACCTAAGATAAGGTCGAAAGCTTCCAACTTACGAACTTTTTGTAAAAGTTTCAGTTAACGTAACTAGCGTGATCAAGTTACCTTTATTTGTTAATATTGTTACGTGTTTTGCCCATAATCGTCATGTTTCAAAGCTACGCAACTTCCGGGCATTTTATTTTGGACTGACGAAAGATTGGATTTCCTTCCGGAAACTTCGGACTCAAGTCACTAATTCTCTTTGCAGGCTTCGTTTTCTTGTTTCCTGCAAGACTTCTGGCATTCTTCCCCAAGCTTTTCAGATCTGCAAACCCATCTTCAAAGGACGGTGCCGTGCGTTACTACAGGAAACCAGCCATAACCTCCTATCTGCCGTTATCCGTGACCTGCGTTCCTCCATTGCTAAAACTGAACTTTCCTGCTACATTAGCTACCAATCACTGGCTGCTACCACTCATCCTGCTTTGCTTGATATTTTCATGGTTCGCATCAACCAAACCCTCACAACAATTGAAGTAAATGAATATGCTCGCCATACAAAGAAATTCAATTTTCTACTCTCCAAGCAAAAAAGTCAAGCAACATCTCCGTCATCAGCCTCTACTGACAAGCTAAAGTATGTAAATCTTTCTTCTGTCACTATTCCTCCTAGCTTGGATAACTTCTTATCATTAGGCCCAAAATTTTCACCTGCTCTTCCTATCAATCTTCCACAAACTGTTTCTGTTATAGAATCAGCCATCCACAGAACTGAGACTGTTCAGCAGCCTATACTTCGTGCCAACGCTGCTGTTATCTTATCCAAGCAAAATTCTGTGCCAATCAAGTACTCTTCTTCTTGTTTAAAAGAATTCAGGTCATTTATTCAAGAAAAGGCCCAAAATTTTCACCTGCTCTTCCTATCAATCTTCCACAAGCTGTTTCTGTTATAGAATCAGCCATCCACAGAACTGAGACTGTTCAGCAGCCTATACTTCGTGCCAACGCTGCTGTTATCTTATCCAAGCAAAATTCTGTGCCAATCAAGTACTCTTCTTCTTGTTTAAAAGAATTCAGGTCATTTATTCAAGAAAATGACCTAGCCGTATACAAAGCAGATAAAGTTGGTTGCCCAGTCATCATTGGTAAAGAAACTCTAAACCAAAAAGTGCTTTCTTTTCTTACATCTGCTAACTACATCCCTTTACAGTCTGACACCACCAACTCACTCAAAAACTCAGTTGACAGATTAGCTAAGAAAGAGACTCTTCAATCCTTCCTTGGTGATATATCACCCCCTCCTTACTTTAGAACTCCCAGGCTCTTCCTGCAAGTGAAACTGCATAAAGCTGGTAACCCCATCAGACCTTTAGTGGAATATTCTTTTTCTCCAGCAGTAAACCTTGAAAAGAGATTGGTCCTCAAATGCAAATCCCTGGCAGCCAACCATCCTCATACAGTTGTCTCTACTTCAAACTTCATCCACAACCTTCCTAATTCCTTTTCTCCTTGTGATAATCTGTATACTCTTGATGTAGAATCTTTGTTTCCCTCTGTACCATATTTTGATTCCTACATGTTCCTCATGAAGAAATTGATTCTTCATTTTGAACCCCCCGGTCCTCTTATCAAAGATCTTTATGATTGTTTCCACACTATTCATCAACACAGTTGTTTTGTTTTCAACAAAATTGTGTATAGGCAACAATCTGGTCTCCCCATGGGCTCACCTCTTTCCCCTCTGCTTGCTGAAATCTACATGCAACATATTGAAGTTTCCATCATTCCTCTATACCCTTTTCAACCTTCCCTATGGTTAAGATATGTAGACGACATTTTCATTAGCTGGCCACATTCCGAGTCTGAACTACAGATACTGATCAACTCCATTACGGAAAAATTTCCTTCCATTAAGCTCACTATATCTAAGGAAGTAAATCACAAAATTGATTTCCTGGATGTATCTATCTGCAGAAATGCTGATCTCTCCATTACTCGTTCCGTCTATCGAAAACCTTCTGCGGCCACTAACATCGTTCCCTACAAATCTTGCACCCTGCATCTCTACAAACTTGCAGCATTGGAAGTCCTACATCCACAGGGCTCATATCATTTGCAACAACCAACTCTCTCTTCAAGAAGAACTCTCCAAAATTTCTACAATAGCCCTCTCTCATGGTTTCCCTGCTGTTATAGTCAACTCCCTCATAAAGAAATATGAAAACCATTCGAAAATCGAATGCCTCCTTCCTCACAAGAAAGAAGACCTGAAATTCTGTGGTTCTGTTCCTTACCATCCTTCATATGCTTATAAGTTACAGATTCTTTTTAGAAGTTTTGGTTACCATCTTGCCATTAAATCTACCCCAAACATCTTGAAACTTCTACAAAGGGATAGGGACAAAGTTGAAAGCCTGAACCTCCCAGGAGTTTACTGCATTCCTATCTCTTCTTCTACTGGGGATAACTTATACATTGGAAGCACATACAGGAGCATTAGCCATAGAATTTTAGAACATAGAAAAGATGTTTGAAAGCCAATCCCAATACTGCCTTGTCTATTTTGACAATGGAAGACACATCTGCAGTTCCCCACTGGAACGAAGCAAAACGAATTGCTTCTTTTGACAATCGTTTTGCCCTCCGTTACCGTGAAAGCATAGAAATTATGTTCAACTCAATGACTTGCAACTCCGAATCTCCTCTCTACATTCCGTTGATCTGGAGATCAATTCTAAAGTTTTGGCAACAAAAATAAGAAAAATTCAAATGTAGAATCTGGCAACAATCTTAGTCCTCCATTGCCGTGATGAAGACCTAAGATAAGGTCGAAAGCTTCCAACTTACGAACTTTTGTAAAAGTTTCAGTTAACGTAACTAGCGTGATCAAGTTACCTTTATTTGTTAATATTGTTACGTGTTTTGCCCATAATCGTCATGTTTCAAAAGCCTACGCAACTTCCGGGCATTTTATTTTGGACTGGACGAAAGATTGGATTTCCTTCCGGAAACTTCGGACTCAAGTCACTAATTCTCTTTGCAGGCTTCGTTTTCTTGTTTCCTGCAAGACTTCTGGCATTCTTCCCCAAGCTTTTCAGATCTGCAAACCCATCTTCAAAGGACGGTGCCGTGCGTTACTACAGGAAACCAGCCATAACCTCCTATCTGCCGTTATCCGTGACCTGCGTTCCTCCATTGCTAAAACTGAACTTTCCTGCTACATTAGCTACCAATCACTGGCTGCTACCACTCATCCTGCTTTGCTTGATATTTTCATGGTTCGCATCAACCAAACCCTCACAACAATTGAAGTAAATGAATATGCTCGCCATACAAAGAAATTCAATTTTCTACTCTCAAGCAAAAAAGTCAAGCAACATCTCCGTCATCAGCCTCTACTGACAAGCTAAAGTATGTAAATCTTTCTTCTGTCACTATTCCTCCTAGCTTGGATAACTTCTTATCATTAGGCCCAAAATTTTCACCTGCTCTTCCTATCAATCTTCCACAAACTGTTTCTGTTATAGAATCAGCCATCCACAGAACTGAGACTGTTCAGCAGCCTATACTTCGTGCCAACGCTGCTGTTATCTTATCCAAGCAAAATTCTGTGCCAATCAAGTACTCTTCTTCTTGTTTAAAAGAATTCAGGTCATTTATTCAAGAAAAGGCCCAAAATTTTCACCTGCTCTTCCTATCAATCTTCCACAAGCTGTTTCTGTTATAGAATCAGCCATCCACAGAACTGAGACTGTTCAGCAGCCTATACTTCGTGCCAACGCTGCTGTTATCTTATCCAAGCAAAATTCTGTGCCAATCAAGTACTCTTCTTCTTGTTTAAAAGAATTCAGGTCATTTATTCAAGAAAATGACCTAGCCGTATGCAAAGCAGATAAAGTTGGTTGCCCAGTCATCATTGGTAAAGAAACTCTAAACCAAAAAGTGCTTTCTTTTCTTACATCTGCTAACTACATCCCTTTACAGTCTGACACCACCAACTCACTCAAAAACTCAGTTGACAGATTAGCTAAGAAAGAGACTCTTCAATCCTTCCTTGGTGATATATCACCCCCTCCTTACTTTAGAACTCCCAGGCTCTTCCTGCAAGTGAAACTGCATAAAGCTGGTAACCCCATCAGACCTTTAGTGGAATATTCTTTTTCTCCAGCAGTAAACCTTGAAAAGAGATTGGTCCTCAAATGCAAATCCCTGGCAGCCAACCATCCTCATACAGTTGTCTCTACTTCAAACTTCATCCACAACCTTCCTAATTCCTTTTCTCCTTGTGATAATCTGTATACTCTTGATGTAGAATCTTTGTTTCCCTCTGTACCATATTTTGATTCCTACATGTTCCTCATGAAGAAATTGATTCTTCATTTTGAACCCCCCCGGTCCTCTTATCAAAGATCTTTATGATTGTTTCCACACTATTCATCAACACAGTTGTTTTGTTTTCAACAAAATTGTGTATAGGCAACAATCTGGTCTCCCCATGGGCTCACCTCTTTCCCCTCTGCTTGCTGAAATCTACATGCAACATATTGAAGTTTCCATCATTCCTCTATACCCTTTTCAGCCTTCCCTATGGTTAAGATATGTAGACGACATTTTCATTAGCTGGCCACATTCCGAGTCTGAACTACAGATACTGATCAACTCCATTACGGAAAAATTTCCTTCCATTAAGCTCACTATATCTAAGGAAGTAAATCACAAAATTGATTTCCTGGATGTATCTATCTGCAGAAATGCTGATCTCTCCATTACTCGTTCCGTCTATCGAAAACCTTCTGCGGCCACTAACATCGTTCCCTACAAATCTTGCACCCTGCATCTCTACAAACTTGCAGCATTGAAGTCCTACATCCACAGGGCTCATATCATTTGCAACAACCAACTCTCTCTTCAAGAAGAACTCTCCAAAATTTCTACAATAGCCCTCTCTCATGGTTTCCCTGCTGTTATAGTCAACTCCCTCATAAAGAAATATGAAAACCATTCGAAAATCGAATGCCTCCTTCCTCACAAGAAAGAAGACCTGAAATTCTGTGGTTCTGTTCCTTACCATCCTTCATATGCTTATAAGTTACAGATTCTTTTTAGAAGTTTTGGTTACCATCTTGCCATTAAATCTACCCCAAACATCTTGAAACTTCTACAAAGGGATAGGGACAAAGTTGAAAGCCTGAACCTCCCAGGAGTTTACTGCATTCCTATCTCTTCTTCTACTGGGGATAACTTATACATTGGAAGCACATACAGGAGCATTAGCCATAGAATTTTAGAACATAGAAAAGATGTTTGAAAGCCAATCCCAATACTGCCTTGTCTATTTTGACAATGGAAGACACATCTGCAGTTCCCCACTGGAACGAAGCAAAATGAATTGCTTCTTTTTACAATCGTTTTGCCCTCCGTTACCGTGAAAGCATAGAAATTATGTTCAACTCAATGACTTGCAACTCCGAATCTCCTCTCTACATTCCGTTGATCTGGAGATCAATTCTAAGTTTTGGCAACAAAAATAAGAAAAATTCAAATGTAGAATCTGGCAACAATCTTAGTCCTCCATTGCCGTGATGAAGACCTAAGATAAGGTCGAAAGCTTCCAACTTACGAACTTTTTGTAAAAGTTTCAGTTAACGTAACTAGCGTGATCAAGTTACCTTTATTTGTTAATACAGCTGTATTTTGCCATAATGTTTTGATCACGTTATTCTATGTATTCCGTTATTATGCTGTATAAATTTCTTTGGTATCAGACGTCTCCTTCTTGGTGTTCTTTTTTCACTTTCCGCCAGTGTATGTATGCCTGTGATGAATCCACTCACAAGACGTTGCTGAAAGTATTCGATTCACTCAAGGAATGTGAGCTTTTTGCAATTGTGAAGTTCAAAAATAAAATTCATGATATTGTAAAATCTGCACCAGATAAAATTGAACAAGAATTTCTTACAGTGAAGGCAAATAAATCCTCTACGACAACGAAACATGAAAATGAATTAAAAACTTGTCGAAACTTCTTTAAAGCGAAATAAAATCCCGAAGAAAATATAATCATCTTGACTGCGAAACAAGATTTTAATTATTTTAATTATTGATACTGTGCCCCATTTGCATTTAACATCATTTAGTAATCTCCTGATTGCAGAACTTACATAACATGTGAAACAGTAGAGTATGACATTTAATGTTGATTAAGTTACATCTTGGTAAGTTATTTGCTAATTTTGAGTTTGTATATTATACAGTGTACTATATTTTATGTAGTTAAGTTTTATTGCTGTGAAGAAATACAATTTGCTCTACGATGTAGCCAACAATTAATTCAAATGTACAATGATAACTTTTTTTCTTCTTACATTGAATATATTGCATTATAGATGTGGCGTTTAGTATGCATATTATCATTGAGTTGTACATAACCTGTAAATTTTACCTGGAATTCCCCACGAAATGATCTTTTTGGAAAACTCTGGGAATTTTTAAAGCCGATATGAGTGGCAACCCTGTGGAAGTTTTTGAAATCCACGGGAACAAAATAAAAGTTAATGAAAAATAGAAGAAAAAAATAAGCATTTTTTTGAGCTAAATTTGTGAAAATTCTTAACCCTCATATAAGGCCAACCTTAAGTTTCAAGGTTTTGGAAAATGTATTTATGGAAATGAATTATGCAAATTTCTGAGATTATCTTTTGTAAAAGCCATCAAAGTATGATTTGCTGTCAGAGTTTCTAAATAACTCCAGTAACATCCATTGCATTACTTATGCAACATTTTTTGAGATAATTTATAACCATTTCTGGTGAAATTGCATCCCACAGTTCTTTCACGCAAGAAGTAATAAGGCTGTGTCGGCATTCTTTCAGTTTACTCCCTTTCGTTAAACTTTGTGCCTTTGTTATTCAATATCACGGATGACTTTCGCCAGTGCAGTGCGTAAACGTGCACGTCCATGCTTGCTGTGAAAATCGGGAGGAGAGATACCTGATTGGCTGTGGCCCTCCCCACCAGCTAAGTGACTTACAAGGTGTCAACAGCATCCTGCAATTGTACATGGGAAGTAATGAGGTATCCAATGTTTGGAAGCAAGAAATTCCAAGGTCCGAGTTTGAAATGGTAGTAAGTTTTTCTCTTATCCTATTAGTGGCACCTATTCCTGTAGGAAATCTACTCTGGGTGGAAAAATATTGCATAATTTCTCCCCCCCAGAAAGTTAGAAAACTATCACGTGGAAAGACGCAGTCTAAAACAACAAATCGGCCTTTAAATTCCGCGGGAGCCAAGCCCTATTTTTAGTAACCAGTGTATAAGCCGACACCCAAAAGTTTGTTTGAAGCAGAACTTGCTGAGTCCCAAGTCCCTGCATCTGAAATTTCAGCTGTTATGAACGATCTTCGTTTAGTTAAACAGCATTCATACTTCAAATTCGATAATCGAATCTACAAGCAAGTGGAGGGCTCACACATGGGTTCTCCACTTTCAGCCGTGCTCACAGAAATTCTTCTTCAACACATTGAGAACAAAGTTTTCAGTTATCAATGAGCCCCCCCCCTCCCCAGTTTGTATATCAGGTACGTCGACAACATTCTTGTATTTTGGCCTCATACACAGGATGATTTAGCTAAGTTCGCCGACGCGCTTTCATCCGTCTTTCCCTCTATCGGGCTCACGATAGAAACTGAATCAAACTATTCTCTGTCGTTCTTGGACTTTCCAAATTTCCCGTAATCTAGAAACATGTAATCTATCTTACTCAGTCTATCGAAAACCTACTGCTAGCAATAGTCTAATCCCATTTAACTCTTCACATCCATTGCCACATAAGTTATCGGCCATCAACTTTTTAATCAGAAGAGCTTTTACGCACTCATCTGCTGACACCTTGCTTAAATCTGAAATAGATTTCATTTTTGATTTAGCTGCCAAACATGGATATCCTAAATACATGATTAACTGAATCTATCGAAGAATCTCAAATGATAGATCTACATGTTTGATCAAAGACCAAAAATCAGCAAAACATTTTGTTGGTACAATGGAACAGTACCCAAGCATTACTAATGAACCGACACACACTTGTATGAAGTATGATGTTCATTTTGGCATTAGATCCAGAAATCTATTCTCACTTGTGAAAAAAGACAGAGAACAACCTGATATTTTGTATAAATGGGGCGTGTATAATATACCTTTAATAAATGTTTCCAATAGTGAACACGCAAGTAACTACATGGGCTCTACAAGACGTAGCCTTGAGACTCGAGTGCAGGAACATAAATACGACATCCATGCTAACCACAGCAATACAGCACTTGCCAGAAATGTAGCACAAGGAACTGTTCCAACTAGACTGGAACAACATTAAGTTGTTATATACTTCTGCAACAATATACTCGTTGCATATAACTGAAAGCTTATACATCGAAGCCTTCGGTAGTGTTCTCCCTAGAGTTTTTTTACAGCTGGGTGGTACTTTAAACGACCTCTTCCTCAATGGAAAAAAAAAAAGAAAGGATGTTGTTTTGCTTAACATGATTGCACTTATTAAATACTTACTGATAAATCATGTTCAACACAGATTTCAGTCATTTTCACCAATATTTATGGTGTATGTGGGAGTAAGTTTTTCACTCTTAACTATTATGCGTGTTGTAAAAACATTCATTACAGGAAATTTAGTTGGGCGGCAGAGAAAATTAGCTGGGCGGGACGCCCAGTAAAAAGGCTCTAGGGAGAACACTACTTCGGGGACGGCTGCTGTAACGGCAACTCCCCAGTTAACTTACCCAGGATCTGGAAACGACTTATTACAGCTATGAACTTGCATAATAATATTTCCTGTTAACCATGTGAACTATGACAAATATACACTGAAGTGCCAGAAAAACTGGTACAGATGAGCTTATGCAAAATACATAGCAACGTCACCTATGCGCGTATTCGGTTGCGTCCACCAGTGCGTACATAAAGCGATAGACATCCTTGTCAGCTGTCAGAGCTGTTTTCGGCATGAGAATGACAAGTAATAACGATTTAAGCGATTTTCAACGCGGTGTCATAGTTGGCGCTCATGAGATGAGCCATAGTATTTCGGAGGTAGAAACGAAGTTCAGATTTTCACGGACAACCATTGCAAGGGTGTACCGTGACTACAAGAATTCCGGCAAAACCTCCAACCTACTATACCAGTGCGGCCGTAAAAAGACATTGGGTGAACGTGACCATCGTCAGCTGTCAAGAATCATTTCACGCAATAGGCATGAAACACTCGCAGGTATAATCGGAGTTCAATGCTGGAGCCTCAACAAGCATCAGCGTCCGGACTGTGCAACGTACCCTGCACAATATGGGCTTTGGGAGCCGACGCCCAACTTGAGTCCCCTTGATGGGTGCAAGACACAGAGCTACGCGCCTCGCTTGGGCACGGCAACATCCCACTGTACACTTGATGACTGGAAACAAGTAGCCTGGTCTGACGAGTCGCTTTTGCAACTGTATTGGGCACATGGGAGGATTTGTGTGTGGTGCAAACCCCATGAAGCCATGGATCCCGCCTGTCAACAGGGAACTGTACCAGCTGGTGGTGGTGGTGGGGGGGGGGGGGGGGGGGGGGGTCCGTAATTGGTATGGGGTGTGCTTAGCTGGACTTCACTGGGACCACTGGTTTGTCTACAAATGTCTGTGACCGGCCAACGCTAATGGCACATCCTTTCTGACGAGGTACACCCGTTCATGTCCTGCATTCATGCTAATGGGTTGAGCCTGTTCCAACAGGACAATGTACCTCCACACAAGTGTCGGTACACCACATTATGGTTAGAGGAGCATTCATCTGAGTTTGGAGTGTTGCCATTCCCACCCAAGTCCCCAGATCTGAACGTGATAGAACACATTTGGGATGCCACGCAACGTCCTATCGAACACAGGAATCCGACACCTCGGATTACACCCGAATTGTGGAACGCTCTGCAGGAAGTACGGTGAGTATTGCGTGCAACATATTTCCCAGAAGCTAGTGGAGTTCATGCCTCATCGTATTTCTGCAGCCCTGCGCTCCCGTGGGGGACCTATCAAGTATTAGACTGGTGTACCAGTTTTTTCTGGCACGTCAGTGTATATATTCTGTATAATTTTGCACCCTGTTTACCATATCCCCACATAGACCTGATCTGATTTGTGATGTAGCCATGATGTGATGGCAACACTACGATACCCTTGCGATGCTGCTCTACACTTGGCACGTCATCACACCGAGACGTATATATGAGAGCACACTGGCAGCAATTGCTCCCCTCCATCTGAAGACGGGTGCGACTGTTGGCCCGAAAGTGCTTATGGGTTTTTAATCTTTTTAACTATGTAAATATCTATGATCTTTTAAATTAAATTATCGTGCAAAGATGGTGTATGGTTTCAATGTATTACAACACCCAACGTTTGAAGCAGGATTTCTTCCAAAAACTTTCGGCTTGTACAAGAGTATATGCGGTACTAGCAGGGGTACCCGGTATTTCCCAGGTAAATATTACTATTCGTGGAATCAACAAGTTCAGCGGGTGAAAGTTAATGAATGAAAAAGACATTCCTGTAATTTTCCAGCAAATTAATTTTTATTCATTTTGGTCATTGGCGCACCCACAGAGGGGGCTTTGGGGGCTTATGCCCCTCCAAGGAGATTAAGAGCAATGTACTTCACAAATTAAACATTCAAAAATGTTATTTTACATGTTAAAAAAAATTACATAGTGTCTTCTTCCCAAAGCCCCAAAGAGATGAATTAAGTGTGGCGTACAATACAAATTAAACATTCAAAGATATAATTTTACATGTTCGAAAAATTATATAGTGCCTGACTGACATATAGTGCCTTCTTCCCAAAGAGATTAATTAAGAGCGGCGTATAATACAAATTAAACATTCAAAGATATAATTTTACATGTTCGAAAAATTATATAGTGCCTGACTGACATAGTGCCTTCTTCCCAAAGAGATTAATTAAGAGCGGCGTATAATACAAATTAAACATTCAAAGATATAATTTTACATGTTCGAAAAATTATATAGTGCCTGACTGACATAGTGCCTTCTTCCCAAAGAGATTAATTAAGAGCAACGTATAATACAAATTAAACATTCAAAGATATAATTTTACATGTTCGAAAAATTATATAGTGCCTGACTGACATACTAGTGCCTTCTTTCCAAAGAGATTAATTAAGAGCGGCGTATAATACAAATTAAACATTCAAAGATATAATTTTACATTTTCGAAAAATTATATAGTGTCTGACATAGTGTCTTCTTCCCAAAGCTCCAAAGAGATTAAGAGCAACGCACATTCAGCGTACGTCACACATTGTGTATGTATACTGTATATACAGTATATAGCCCCCTGGAGGAATTCCTGGCTGCGCCACTGATTTAAGTTACTTTTTATATTTTTGTTTTTTCTATTGGGAGCAGAAATGTAGAGATTTTTAGGATTGCCAACCCTTGACATTTAAATCCAAATTAATGCCAGCCACTGCCAATGACTGGCTGATGCACTAATATTTCTGCCAAAAAAAAAAAAAAAAAAAGGACCCAGGATGACTGCTAATGTAAAAAATAATAAAAAGAAAATTTGATTTAATTAATTTAGTTTTGCGAAACAAAAAAAGAAAAGGAGAGGAATGGAAATATTTACCTTCGAGGGACGGAGACATCTATAGAACTGCCATTCATCTGGTGTGCGCTTCTGAAAATCCAGTGACACTGAAGTGTAATCTACCTATGTTATGTCGCGTGCATGCGACTTGACGTTGGCATTGGTCATCCTTTTGTTTACCGTTTTGAATTTTGGATATCTGGAACTCTCTATTTACATTGCATTGTATTTCTGCCTGATGAAGCTGCCGGTTGGTGGTGAAAGCTAATGTTTATTTATTTTGTGTTTTTAATACACCATTAAACAGACATTTTTTGCACTTTATTGTTATCTACTTCTCTAACTTAGACCGTAGATCAGGCATTGGAGTGATGAATCGTGTTGCAGTTCTTAAAAGTAAAAGATGGAACTTTTTACGAAAATTTTGTATGCGGGCCCCTTGACCCAGGCTCTGACACTATCCGAAAACTGTCTACGATCTAAGTTAGAGTACCATGAGATAGTATACCAAATTTGGTGGTTATAAATTGAAAACTAGATTTTATGGAAATTTTGTGGTCCCTTGACCCTGGGCTCTGCTGACCCCTTCCAAAAAACTGTCTACAGCCTAAATTAGGGTACCATAAAATGTTAGGTGCTTGAATTAATTCCAGCTGTTGCCCAATAGAGTGCAGCAGTGGTGTGCTGTGACCCGGGCCACACGTGACCTTCCTTGCGCACGTACATGCCGTCCGTAGTCTGGGCGAAGCAGTGTGTGACACGCGATCGAAGGGCACAGGACACGAGTTTGTATCGCATTCACGATGTCGAGTTTCGTACCGAAAAAGGAGTATTTGCGGGAAGCATTACTCTTCTGCTTTCATCTCAAGAAATCTGCAGCGGAAAGTCATTGTTTGCTACTGCAGGCCTGTGGGGAATATGCCCTATTGGAAACAACATGCAGAGAGTGGTTCTGACGCTTCAAAGCCAACGAATATGACGTAAAGGACAAAGAGCGCCCTGGGCAGCCGAATAAGTTCGAAGATGGCGCATTGGAGGCCTTATTGGATGGGGATTCATGTCAGACGCTCCACGAGTTGTCTGAAACACTACGGGTCGATGAGTCAACGGTTAGCAAACGTTTAAAGGCAATGGGAATGATCCAGAAGCTCGGAAACTGAATCCCACATGACAAGGTTACTCTTTCCACGACAACGCTAGACCTCATGTCGCCAAATCCGTGAAGGAACTGTTGGAGGCACTTGGCTGGGACTTCTTCCCCACCCGCCTTATTCCCCGGACATTGCTCCTTCAGACTTCCATTTGTTCCGGTCACTACAACATGGCCTGTCAGAGCACCACTTCCTTTCTGTCGCGGATATCCAACAATGGTTGGATATCCGCGACTCTACCGCGGAATCCATTTGTTACCCCAACGGTGGGAAAAGGTTGTAGCTGCCAACGAACACTACTATCCTGTACCGTTCTGTGGCAACACACAGGTGTTTGTGTGGCAAAAAACAGCAGGAATTAATTCAAGCACCTTAATAGTATACCAAATTTGGTGGTTCTAAATTGAAAACTGTAGATTTTAGGAAAATTTTGTATGGGGCCCCTTGACCCCGGGGTCCAACCCCTTCCCAAAACCGTCTACGGCCTAACTTAAGTACCATGAGATAGTATACCAAATTTGGTGGTTCTAAATTGAATACTGTAGATTTGTATAGTGGACATGCAAACAAATAAACATTGTATATAACTTTCGTTTTAAATTCTGAAGTTTTTCCTTAGTTTTCAGTTTTGCTCTTCAGTATATATATATATATACATACATATGTGGCAGCACAAGCTGTTTACTGAATTTCACCGTGACTTTGTGGACACACTGTGTATATACTGATTTCTTTTGTGTATATACTGATTTCTCACTTTGCCTATACTGATTTCTTTTTCGATTTCAGATTTTGTCAGAATGGTGATGAGTGGCTGAGGGTGACAAAGAAGAAGTGCATGCTGTGTATCATTAGCAACAGATAACAGAATACTGTTGTGTACTTCCAGTGTACTTCCTAATGTTTGTTATTGCCGCATATTTATATCTCTTTGTTAAATGAATGTTTGTAAAATGTTCTTAGAGTAATTTTATCTACCATAAGAAGGGAACATTTCACTGCAATTACATTTATAGTATTACAAAAAGAATTTTTATGAAGTAACTTTTTCTTGTATCATACTGTTGTTAATTTTTTTACATGATACTTTATGTTTCAGGTTAATTTTGTTGGCATTTTTGCCTCAAGCTTCCAATTTTTCTCTGGAGCACACACAAAACAGAGTTGTACTTAAATTCAAAATTTTGTAAAAATTTAAAAAAAGATGTAGCCATTGAATATGGCTTTTAATTTTCTATTTATAGGATCTCTGTGTATACAAAAACTGTAAGACACTTACTTAGAAAGTAATTTAATAGAGCCAGTCTACACATACTATTTTGTGTAGGTTACATTCTGAATCATACTAACATTGCCATATTTATTCAGTTCTGCTGTGTTAATGTTTTTGGATTAGCATGTATATTTATAGCCATTTGATTTCTTTGAGATGTTTCAGTTTATATATATATGTAGAGTTCAAAAAGTATTTTTCTACTCAAAATTAAAATCCGGTGTAGCGTCTAAATATTTTTTTATCGTAACTTTGTACGTACTTGTGCAGTTCTTGCTTTACTTCAGGGTTTTTATTTATTTTATTTTCTAGAATTTATATTTCAAGTCACATGTTTTTATGCTCATTATATTTTTGCTCTTACAATTGTGTAGCCGTTCTTTGCTTCATGCTTTAGCATTCTGTAAACATTCCTGTTCGTATGTAGCTTCCATATCACAAGTAAGAAAAGCTAAAAGTGATTCAGTATTTTTGGAATGAAAATAGATGTTTATTGATCAGTACATATTTTTATTTGTTCTTTTGTCGAATTTGTACTGAAGAATAGTGCATTTAATGAGAAAGTCTGTGTGTCTTAAAAGACGCCAAATAAAAGGATTAACATTACTTGAAAACTCGTTCTTAATTCTTTTGAAATATTTTTGTGTGTGTGTGCACTTTGTTAGTTTCATTCTCCTTAACATGTGATGTGCAGCCCCAGTGGCGCAGTGATCTAAGGCGCTGGCCTCTGATCATTCGTCGTAAGGGGTCCGGGTTCGAATCCCGGTCAGGCATGGATGTTGTGTTTGTCTTACGGCACTGGCTCTCTCCCTTCCCTGGAACCAGTGACCCTAAATTAGGGACGGGCAACTGCTTATAG
Organism: Macrothele yani; assembly: GCA_039090855.1. Classification (NCBI taxonomy): domain Eukaryota; kingdom Metazoa; phylum Arthropoda; class Arachnida; order Araneae; family Macrothelidae; genus Macrothele; species Macrothele yani. The sequence continues at coordinate 104,152,174 of CM076999.1, read as the reverse complement.
CCAATTGAGTTGCTCACGGTGGTCGTTAAAACCTCCAATAATAAAAAAAAAAACCAAAAAAACCCCGTGATGTTCTTTTATTGGTAGCAAAATACACATGGTCTCCCTGTTGGTGCAGTGGTCTAAGTGCTGGCTTATGACCATTCATCCGGGAAGGGTCCGGGTTCAAATCCTGGTGAGGCATGGATGCTGAGTTTGTCTTACGGCACTAGCTCTCTCCCTTCCCTGGAACCAGTAATCCTAAATTAAGGACGGGTAACTGCTTTATAGGCCTTAGAGTTGGTCAAGGTGGTTGTTAAACCTTCAATAAAAAAAAAAAAAAAACACTTTTAAAACTACAGAGCGTCCCACTTGCTACTTTACCCAAGTTCTTATGAATAACATCGCGAATAATTACAGTAATTGAATTATATTTGGTAAGAGCATACTTTCATCCATGGAAAACAGAACCGTATCATAAGAGATGTTGAAAGTGTCTGCCCTGTGCATCGAGACAGGCTTGAACACAACTCCATATTTGGGAAGCCGCCCCGGTGGCGCAGTGGTCTAAGCGATGGCCTCTGATCATTCGTCCGAACGGGGTCCGGGTTCGAATCCCGGTGAGGCATGGATGTTGTGTTTGTCTTACGGCACTGGCTCTCTCCCTTCCCTGGAACCAGTGACCCTAAATTAGGGACGGGCGACTGCTTATAGCCCATTGAGTTGCTCACGGTGGTCGTTAAACCTCCAATTAAAAAAAAATATATATATATTTTAGGAAAGTTCGCTCCAGTTGCTCTGGCATAATCACTGCCACTGCCTCGCAGATGTTGTTCTTCAGTGCCTGTTGTTTGGCTCGTTGTGACCTTGGATGTGAGGGTTTCAAAAAATGCACAAAACACGCGTGTGTGGGCAAAGGCAAATCCTGTTGCATTTATCGAGACACCACTTCACGAGCGAAAGATTGGAGTGTGGTGTACATTGCCACATTGGCAGATCATTGGTCCCATTTTCTTTCAGGATACCGTCACAACAGCCGTTTACGTGGAAAAATTTTCACGTATTCATTAACAGGGATCGCATTCCTCCTAAAATTCCTAATATTTTGTGACCCTCCTTAAATTCCTAAAATTATACCTAAAATTTGCTATTCTTCCTAAAATTTTCGTAAGCTTATTTATTAAAAATACAACCGTTATTAATGCCAATAAATTTACCATTACGGTAAGGTAAAAAGACCTGTTATTGTAGAAACACAGCCTATATGCTGTGCTGCTGAAGGGAGGGAAAATGACGCCATCGAGATGCACTTGCTTCGGGGCGGGCGCTCCACTTTTGTGCCTTCGAGCAGTTTTCAAGAGTAACAAGAGATCTAAGGGGAAAAGGAAGGGGTCATTTTCACCCCTGGTTTGCATTTTGCAGACGAACTCCGTGGCACGCAGAAGATCGTACTTTATTTTTGGACATGCCTCGTGGAACCTCCTCTTTCTGCTGATGTTTTGTTATTCTAAACCGCAGGTGGGTGGAAGCAAAGAGGAAACATGTGGTCTCCTTCCGTAACCTCCGGTAATGACGATGGGATGGTAGCTGAGTGTTATCGTGGCAGGCAGTAGAGCACGTGATAATTAACCTTCGGTCATGCGTCGGCGACAGCGACCTTCGATGCGCAATGTATCTCGGCTCCGACTCGCTTTGACTGAACTTGCGTGATATGCGTATGATAGTTTCTGGTTTTGCGTCTTTTATGGTGTTCTCTGTGCTGTGTGCAGGTTCAGTTCTCTAGTGGTGACTTCCTTTTTTTTTTTTTTTTTTTCTATCTTCTGACATCCTCGCAGCCAAACTTCGGGAAGTTGTCTGGTTTTGCAATATTGGAACGTGTTTTTGTACTTCCCTTTCATTTTCTGGTTAGTAATACAAGTGTTTAAGATGCCTAAATCCAAAACGAAATTTCAAGATGCGTGGCTCGCCAAAGAATTGGACGGAGTGAAGTTGAAAGAATGGTGTTCTGCAACTGAAACAATATTTTCTGCTAAGTGTATATTGTGTTCAGAAATTTTCAATATTTCTAATAGTGTCTTTTCACAAGTAAAAGCGCATCATAAAGGGAAAAAACATTTGCAGAAATTTCAAAGTAAATTTCAAAATAAGTCCATCCTGTGAAAGCCTTTGGAGGACGGGTTCTTCAGCCCAAAACAAATATTAGTTACTGAGTCATGATTTACAGTTGGCTAAAGCCGAAGCATTATGGGTCATGAAAGTTGCTAAGGACAATATGTCTTTTGTTTCATGCACTGAAACAGTTGAACTTTTCAAAGAAATGTTTCCTGATTCTGCTATTGCAGCCAAAATGCAACTTAAAGAGAAAAAGTTGCTTATGTGATATCACATGGATTGTCAAAATATTTTGAAAAGGATTTGAAAAAAGACATTGCATCTAGTAGCCCAGGAAAGGTTACTATAGCATTTGATGAAACTACAAATACACAAGTGAAACGGCAGTTGGATGTGTATCTCAGGTACTGGTCTTCAGAAATAAATTCAGTTTCTTGCCGATACCTAACAAGCGTTTTTCTGAGTCATGCAACAGCAGATATTTTGCTAAAAGAAATTCTTGATGTGTTATCATTCTTCAATATTTCGTTGAACAGAATTATTTGTGTATCCATGGACAGCCCAAATGTAAATAAGTGCTTTTACGCAACTTCAGTGAAGTTGTAAAACAAGAAACAGGCCAGAAATCTTTGGAACTAGGTTTTTGCAACCTGCATGTTGTTAGTAATGCATTTAAAAATTTTTTGACAAGCTTAAATATAGATTTTGACAAATTTGCTACTGATATGCATTACTTTTTAAAGAGTAGTGCTGCAAGACGAGAGGATTATAAATCTGTCGAGGATATAACATTGGTCACAGCCAAATTTCTTTTGCGTCATGTCAGCAACAGATGGTTAACCGTTGGTTCTGTAGCCCAGAGGCTCTTAGATTAATGGCTAAATATTACAGAATATTTTTTAAACTTCTTGCCATCTCAAAAAATATTTGAAAAACAACTACGCAATTCGGCAAGGTATAAAAGAATTCACTGTTTCCTGAAAAATGAGCTAACTCCTTGCTATTTAGCATTAATTTCATTTTCACACCAAAATTTTGAAAAGTTTTCATTATGTTTTCAGAGTGAAGAACCAAAAATACACCAGTTATATTCTGATTTAAATACTTTAATGAGAAATGTTATGGCTCAGTTTATCCAAGATGATGTTATTGCAGGGAAATTTGGAGAAGACCTAAAGAATGTAAATTTTGAAAACAAAAATTCATGGAAAAAAACTAGGGGAGTTAGAAGTTGGTATGAAGACAAAAAAATCTCCTCAGGAATGTTCAGGAGACCAGGCAGAAATTATTTCTCTTAGATGTAAGATCATCACTAATTGCAACCACAAAATATTTAAAGTCAAATTTGCCATTCTGCAATCAAAAGCTAAGAGACATAGAAGTTTTAAAGGTAAAAGAACCAAAGAAAGAGTCCACTCAACTTTCAGTCACTGAAGGACTTTCAGAAATAACCAGAATTTCAAGTGTTTTGCATCTTTCTGAGGAACAAATTGATAGAGTAAGAGAAGAGTGGAAACTTTTAAATTGCGATAAGCCAACTCTAGATGAACTAGTGAAATTTTCAGAGGAAGGGCATATTCCAGTGCGGATTGATCATTACTGGCGTAATATATTTAGTATTAAAGACTCTAGCGGAAAAGAAAAATACTCAAATCTTGCTAAACTCATCAAGTCAATTTTAGTTTTACCTCATGGTAATGCTGATGCAGAAAGGGGATTTTCGGTTAACACTGCTCTGTTAAGGAAGGACAAGGCTAACTTAAAAGACTCAACTATAACATCATTAAGAATAGTTAAAGGGGCCATTAAACACTATGGATGTGTAAGTAAAGTTCCCATAACAAGAAATTTGTTAAATAGTGTTCGTGATTCACATAAATTTTATAAAGAGTATGTTGATAAGCTGAAGGAAGAAGAATCACAAAAGGTAAAAGAAAGGAAGCAGAAAGAGAGGGAAAATAAGGAAAAGCAGCTAGAGAAAAAAAGAAAAGCTGAGTTTGATGACAAAATAAAAGAAAATGATGCAGAAATAAATAGGCTTAAAAAAGATAAAGAAGCCTCCCTAGCAGTAATTCAAGAGGGAACAGAAAGAATGAGAAAAGCTGTAGAAAAACAAAATACTGTTGAAATAGCAGTTGCCTCTAATTTGATCATACAAGGTTCAGCTGAAATAAAGAAAACTGAAAGTAAATTAGTTGTGGTTGAAGCAGAAAACGATAGGCTTATCAGGAAAAGGTTAAAACAATAATATGAAAAAAGTAATTCAGTGAACAATTGTACATAGTTCTTGGTTTTCAATTACCTTTTTAGGATATTATAATTTAATGTGAAACCTGAAAACTTTACTGTGAAAATTGTGAATTGCTTCTGGTTCAACAGCATATTAATGTTCAAAGTGAAACTTGAATGTGGTAAATATACTTGAATATGATAATAACACGTGAAAAGATAAGAACTGAACATTAGAAGTAAATCATACTTAAACTTTAGACATTAGACGTTATGCAAAAAATTTGGGTGTGAACTTCGACCATATATACTAATGGACTGCGCATTGGCAATAATAGCTGCATCAAAGCCACCATGGCTCCAACATTGGGCACGTCATCATCAGACTCCAAATTTCGTGTAAAAATGCTGTTATGATTACTAATTTACGCTGCAGAACTTCAGTGTTTTCGGTGTATTATGTGAATGCGCCTCATATATAATGAAAACTCTTCAGGTAAGTTTACTTATGAGCTATATACATGCATGATCGGGTTGTTTACATTTCGTGATTTATAATGTGATGAACATTTGCGAAGAATTTGGAACATGCATTCCATTTTTTTTTTCCTTAAGTTACTATATTTTTATATCAATAGCTGCAAGTTTCTGGTTAAGTAATTGAACTTTGTTGACTTAGGTATTTATTTCGTTTCTTACCCATGAAAAATCATAGAACTTCCTTTACTATATCGCTCAGAGCAACCATAAGCACAGCAGGTGTAACCCATCTTTTTGACTGTTGTCATGTGATTTTATGTTGGAGCCAGAAATTTTGATGTCATGCACAGTCTATCAGTATATATGGTTGAAGGGTGTGAAGCAAACTCTTTACAATGTATACAAAGTTGTTTTACTAGATGTATACAAATATACATCTAGTTTTTATTGAAATACACTCCTAAAATTTTCCTAAAATTTTTCTAAAAATTCCTAAAATTCCTAAAATTCTTACCTAAAATTTTCCAGAAGTATGCTATGATCCCTGCATTAACCAACTGCACCCTGAAAAGCTGATCACTGGATTTTCTCAAAAAGATGGGGCAACTTGCCATAGCTCACATGTGAATATGGTTGAAATTGAGTAATTCTTTGGAGATGGTGTGACTTATAATGGAATGTGGCCACCTCAATCTCCTGACCTAACACCCCCTGATTTCTATAGTGTTCTCCCTAGATTTTTTTTACAGCTGGTGGTACTTTTAATGACCCCTTACCCAATGAAAAAAAAAATGTTTTGTTTTTATCATTGTACTTATTAAATCATCATCATTGTCAAACATTATCGATCCACTGCTGGACGAAGGTCTCCCCAAGTTTCTTCCATAACAGTCTGTCTTGTGCCAGTCTCCTCCATGTAACTCCCGCATACTTTCAAATTTCATCCACCCATCTTCCATGTGGTCTTCTTCTGGGTCTTTTCCTGTCCCTTGGAATCCAGTCTTAAAATTTCAGCTGTTTATCGATGGTCTGTTCTTCTGGCAGTATGTCCAGCCCATTGCCATTTCAGGGATTTTATTCTGATCATGATGTCTTCTACCCTTGTCATTTTTCTGATCCACGAGTTCCTCTGCTTATCTCTCCTGGTTACACCAAGCATGCACCTCTGCATGCTGCTTTGAGTTGTCTGCAGCCTTTGCATGTCTCTTTTAGTTAAGGTCCATGTCTCTGCACCATACGTAAGCACTGGAAGGATGCATTGATCAAACACTTTTCTTTTAAGACATAAATGGCATATTGCTCTTGAAAATTATGCTTTTTCTTCCAAAAACTCCCCAGCCAAGTTTTGTACGCCGATTAATTTCTTCATCAATGTCACCCTCACTTGATATCTGCTGTCCAAGATAAATGTAGGTATTGGTTGTCTCCAGCTTTCCCCCGTCAATCGATAAATCTTTATTTCTTGTAAAAGCATTGTACATCACTTTTGTCAACTGAAAGTTAATTTTTAATCCCACTTCTTTACTCTTGTCAGCAAGTTCCTGGATCATGCTCTGCAGCTCTGATGGGATAGTTGCAAATAAATCATATCCAACACTGGCTTCAGTCAGTTTTTGCCAATATTTATTATGTATGTGGGAATAAGTTTTCCGCTCTTACTATTATGTGCATTGTGAAAACGTTCATTAAAGGAAATTAATTTAGCTGGGTGGGCCGCCCAGTTGAAAGGCTCAAGGGGGAGGGGGGTACTATTCTATCTCTGCAGATATCTCAAATCATCAGTGGTGTTTCACAACCAGCTGACAACCCTTCAGGCATTAAAGAACTACATCTGCAGATTACGCCAGAGCAACTGGCGTGAACTCTCTAAACTACAGTCTCGTGTTCAAGCCTGTCTCGATGCACAGGGTGAACACTTTCTTCATTTCTTATGATATGGTTCTGTTTTCCATAGATAAAGGTATGTTCTTACCAAATATCATTCAATTACTGTAATTATTCACGATTTTATTAATAAAAACTTGCGTAAAGTAGCAAGTGGGAAACCCTGTACAAAAGGATATCTCTTATGATATGGTTCTGTTTTCCATAGATAAAGGTATGTTCTTACCAAATATCATTCAATTACTGTAATTATTCACGATTTTATTAATAAAAACTTGCGTAAAGTAGCAAGTGGGAAACCCTGTACAAAAGGATATCTCTTATGATATGGTTCTGTTTTCCATAGATAAAGGTATGTTCTTACCAAATATCATTCAATTACTGTAATTATTCACGATTTTATTAATAAAAACTTGCGTAAAGTAGCAAGTGGGAAACCCTGTACAAAAGGATATCTCTTATGATATGGTTCTGTTTTCCATAGATAAAGGTATGTTCTTACCAAATATCATTCAATTACTGTAATTATTCACGATTTTATTAATAAAAACTTGCGTAAAGTAGCAAGTGGGAAACCCTGTACAAAAGGATATCTCTTATGATATGGTTCTGTTTTCCATAGATAAAGGTATGTTCTTACCAAATATCATTCAATTACTGTAATTATTCACGATTTTATTAATAAAAACTTGCGTAAAGTAGCAAGTGGGAAACCCTGTACAAAAGGATATCTCTTATGATATGGTTCTGTTTTCCATAGATAAAGGTATGTTCTTACCAAATATCATTCAATTACTGTAATTATTCACGATTTTATTAATAAAAACTTGCGTAAAGTAGCAAGTGGGAAACCCTGTACAAAAGGATATCTCTTATGATATGGTTCTGTTTTCCATAGATAAAGGTATGTTCTTACCAAATATCATTCAATTACTGTAATTATTCACGATTTTATTAATGAAAACTTGCGTAAAGTAGCAAGTGGGAAACCCTGTACAAAAGGATATCTCTTATGATATGGTTCTGTTTTCCATTAATGAAGGTATTAGGGCCGCCCCGGTGGCGCAATGGTCTAAGCGATGGCCTCTGATCATTCGTCCGAACGGGGTCCGGGTTCGAATCCCGGTGAGGCATGGATGTTGTGTTTGTCTTACGGCACTGGTTCTCTCCCTTCCCTGGAACCAGTGACCCTAAATTAGGGACGGGCGACTGCTTATAGCCCATTGAGTTGCTCACGGTGGTCGTTAAATCTCCAATCAAAAAAAAAAAAAAAAAAGAGATTAGGTGTACAAATAAGTTTTACAGCGTTTTTTGTGTGACATATACCGCTAATTTGCATATCCGATATTCCCCCTGCATTGTTGTCATGTGACTGTAACTAGAAGTTTGCCCGACAGTCAAATGCACTTGCAGATTGGTTGGTGAAAGATGGCAAGTGATACTATTCGGCACTGCATTCGTTACGAATTTCATCAAGGAAAAAGTGCTGCAAAAGCATGTGCATCGATCTGTTATGTTCTGGGGGAGAATATTGTATCGAAAAGCACGTGTGAGTTTTGGTTTAGAAAGTTAAAAGCAGGTGATTTTGATGTTGGCGATCGAGAACGTAGTGGCGCCCCGCAGAAGGTTGCACACGAGGAACTGTAAACATTGCTGGATGAAGATTCGTCTCGAAGGGAAAAAGAATTAGCTGAACAACGGGGTAATTCAACAAACCATTTCCAATCGTTTACGCACAATGGGAAAGATTCAGAAGGAAGGAAAATCGGTGCCACGTGACCTGAGCCAGAGGAACAAGGATGAGCTTGTCATGTAGTGTCTGAATCTGTTGACTAAACAGCACAGCCTGTGGAAAATCGTTACGGGTGATGAAAAGTGGATATGGTACGACAATCGCAAACGCAAGAAACACTGGATAGACCCTGGTGAAGCAACTACTTCGACACCGAAACACAATATTCACTCCAAGGAAGTTCTGCTGTGCATCTGGAGGGATGTGAAGGTTGTGCTCTATTATGAACTATTGGAACAGGGTCAAACTATTACTGCTGATCGCGACCAGCAACAATTGCTGCGGTTGAACCAGGAAATCTGTCGGAAACGTCCATTCATTGGCAAAGGATTGCGTCCCGTGAAATTACTGCATGACAAACCCTAGGCCGCATGTCGCGAAATCGGTCAAGGAAACGTTATTGACGCTAGGCTGGGAAGTTTTGGAGCACCTCGCGTATAGTACCGACATACACCCTTCAGACTATCATTTGTTCCGATCGATGCAACATGCTGTACGGTTCCGGACATGTGACGAAGTGCAAAAATGGGTTGACGACTTCGTGGTGTCTCACGACGAAGTATTCTTCATGGCTGAAATCTGTCAGTTGCCTGACCGATGGCGGAAGGTGATAGGTAATGATGGCGCATATTTTGATTCGTAAAGGTATTGTTGTTTTCTCTCAAATTAGATGTTGCGTTGTCTTAAAACGCTTTAAAACTTATTTGTACACCTAATATTTTCTTACCGAATATCATTCAATTACGGTAATTATTGGGTAAAGGAGTGAGTGGGACAGCCTGCGTGATCTCCCAGGTAAAGGTCTGTATGGGCCGGGCCTGTACTTGGGCGTATAGTGCATTATTTATCATATAATGAGGTTATTGTAAAGAAACGTACCTCTTCATCTTCATTGACATTTGTGATGATGAGGTATGTGTTTTTTTTTTTTTTTATTGTAGGTTTAACGACCACCGTGAGCAACTCGATGGGCTATAAGCAGTCGCCCGTCCCTAATTTAGGGTCACTGGTTCCAGGGAAGGGAGAGAGCCAGTGCCGTAAGACAAACACAACATCCAGGCCTTTTTTTTTTTTTTTTTTTGATTGGAGGTTTAACGACCACCGTGAGCAACTCAATGGGCTATAAGCAGTCGCCCGTCCCTAATTTAGGGTCACTGGTTCCAGGGAAGGGAGAGATCCAGTGCCGTAAGACAAACACAACATCCATGCCTCACCGGGATTCGAACCCGGACCCCTTCGGACGAATGATCAGAGGCCAACGCCTTAGACCACTGCGCCACCGGGGCGGCCATCCAGGCCTGACCGGGATTCGAACCCGGACCCCTTACGGACGAATGATCAGAGGCCAACGCCTTAGACCACTGCGCCACCAGGGCGGCGGTATGTTTCTTTACGATAGCCGTATTATAAGACGAATAATGCAATATAATTGAATGGTGTGCAAGCTCATATGAGTTCCTGAGTAACTCAGTATCAAAATATATGAATTGGGCATGTAGTGTTTTGTTCCTGGATTAAAGAGTAACTTTTCGTCCGCGATGTGTCCCGGTTCGAATCCCAGTGAGGTATGGATGTTGTGTTTGTCTTACGGCGCTGGCTCTCTCCCTTCCTTGAAAGCATTTCCTCGTCTCATGGCCTTGATTAAAATTGAGGGGAGGAAGAACAAAAGTTCTCCAGAAAATTCATTACATCCACGCGAAAAACTCCCTTAAAACGTACAAAAATATATATATATATATAAAATACACGAAGAAATAGCGTAAAAGAAAAACAAAAAAAAAAGAAAAGAAAATGAGGGAGTACATAGTACACGAAAACCATTTGACCACCCAACCATTTCTGAAACCATATTGTGTGTTCGAACCTCCTCTGTGCCGCCCCGGTGGCGCAGTGGTCTAAGGCGTTGGCCTCTGATCATTCGTCCGAAGGGGTCCGGGTTCGAATCCCGGTGAGGCATGGATGTTGTGTTTGTCTTACGGCACTGGCTCTCTCCCTTCCCTGGAACCAGTGACCCTAAATTAGGGACGGGCGACTGCTTATAGCCCATTGAGTTGCTCACGGTGGTCGTTAAACCTCCAATCAAAAAAAAAAAACCCTCTGAGACCATCAGAGCATTTTTATTCCCTTGAAAAGAAAATTTCCCCGGTGTCGTGGCGCAAAAATTTCGTCACACGTTTTCAATTTCGCATCGTAACACGCTGCCGATTTGTGAGAAAATGCTGAATTAATAAAATTCTTAATTATTTTGAGGTTCCTTCCCAGTTCTATTTTAAATTAAAATGCACGAACGTTAGTGGTAATTCTAAACAAAACATAACGTTAAAATTGAAAACTTCACTTGTTTTTTTTTTATTTTTTTTATTTTTTTCATTGGAGGTTTAACGACCACCGTGAGCAACTCAATGGGCTATAAAGCAGTCGCCCGTCCCAAATTTAGGGTCACTGGTTCCAGGGAAGGGAGAGAGCCAGTGCCGTAAGACAAACACAATATCCATGCCTCACCGGGATTCGAACCCGGACCCCTTACGGACGAATGATCATAGGCCAGCGCCACCGGGGACGCAAACTTCACTTGTGTATGAAGTATATTCATTCCTGCTTGATATTAACACGGTTTCTACAACCAAAAACTACGCAATTCCAAAATACACACAGTTGAAAGCACATAGGTATCATGTAAATAACGTTAAATTTCCACATCTTCCGGCTTCGTGGTTAAGAGACTCGGGGCAGAAGTACACAGTAAGTCAAAATGATTGCCCCGATTACAAATGACAAGAACGTGTTTATGAAGATAAATAGGCAGCTGATATCCCTACACAAGAAAGAAGGGAGTTTAGAATTTTATTAGAACCTACTTCTGTGTTGCTGTGCTGACGTAGTAAAGTGAGCTGCCCGTGCGCCAAAGCCAGTGGGAAGAAATGGCAACCGCAGCAGAAAAGGCGTTTTGCGTGCTGGAGTTTGGAAAGTGTCATTCTGTCGTTACAGTGGAGAGAATGTTTCGTAATCGCTACAAACGTGCTCCTCCAAATGCTAAGAGCATGAGGAGGTGGGATAGGCAATTTGTAGGAACAGGATGTCTTTGTAAAAGGAAGAGTACGGGCCGATCACGTGTTTCAGACGAAAACGTTGAGAGAATTCGTCAGAGTTTTGAACGAAGACCACGCAAGTCAACTTTCTGTGCCATCCAGGTTCTGCAAATGCCACAAAAAACTGTTTCTAAAACGGAAGCTGCAAGTGAAGTTCAAATTTTGCACACACTGAAGACCGACGACAAAGTGCAGCGTGCTGCCTTCACTGAAACCACGCAGGAAGCCATGGAGGATGACACAGTTGCTTCACGCCTAATCTTCAGTGATGAAGCTACCTTTCATATCAGTGGCACGGAAAAACTTGTTTCTGTGGTTGAACATGAGCATGACTCACCGAAAGTCAATGTGTTCTGCGCAATTTCCAGTGTGAAGGTCTAAAGACCTTTTTTTCTTCATTAAAGATACACTAACACGTAACGTTTTATCTAGATATGATTCAGCAATGGCTACTTCCACAAATGGATGACGATTCCGGGGACTACATCCAACAGCAAGATGAAACAAATTGGAATCTGCACGTTTGCCAATTTTTGAACGAAGTTCTTCCGAACTGTTGGATTGGTCGTTGTGGACAGGACGACCGGGTTTTCTGTAAGTGGCCCCCCAGGTCTCCAGAACTTACTCCTTGTGACTTCCTTTTGTGGGGGCATGTCAAAAACCACACGTATGTGCCACCTTTGCCAAGAACACTGCAAGAACTAAATATGTGCATTCAGCTTGCACTGGCATTAGTGACTATGGACATGCTTCGTAATGTATGGCGTGCAATGGATTGCCGTTTAGATGTTGTCCACGTGACCCAGGAGAGTCACATAGAACATCTGTAAGGTATAGAAACAAAATTCTGAATTTCCTTTATTGTGCAACAATGTTATCTCTGTATCTATGTTCATAAACCAGGTATTATCATTTGTAATCGGGGCAACATTTTGAATTACCGTGTGTTATTCTAACCTCCTTGGTACTCCCGCGCACTTAGCTGTTTTGTTCATGGAACCAGTGGACCTTATTTATGTGACTTCAGAAGTGGATTTCAGCGGACCAACATGGCTGCTGATTCAATGTTTTCGCTATTATCCCTCATTGTTGCCCAATTTTAAAGATTTTAACATCTTGGAGTATGACAACGAATTGACGAAGCTACAGGGCGAAGATGAAATCAATTTCTTAGAAGAATGCAGTGAAGAGCAATTGAATTAGAGACAGCTGGCGTAATGCAAATGTGGCGCTGTCGGCGGCCCTGTAAACGGAAACGACATGACGTATGCAGCGATCCGACAATATAAGGAGTGATGCGAAGGGAATCGGTAACAGTCGGACGCAGTATGGGTAAGACGAAAGATCTAAGCGCGTTTGATCGTGGGTGAATTATCGGAGCCCGACGAATGGGTCACTCCATCTCGGAAGTCGTGCAGGCACTGGGATTTTTACGAGCCACTGTGTCACGGGTGCACCGTGAGTACATCGAATCCGGTAAAACCATCCCTGCAAGGTACAACTGCCGTGGACAACAGCGTGTGGATGAGCGGGGTCATCGTCGGATAGCTCGCATTGTAACAGCGGATAGACGGGCCACAGTGCAAGAAATCACTCGGCAATTTAACGCTGGTGCACAAAAACGTGTAAGCAGCCACACCATCCAGAACCATCTCGCTATGGGGTACAGAAGCCATCGTCCCACGAGGGTACCACTGCTGACTGCACATCACAGGGTGCAAAGATTAGCATGGGCGCGGGAACATCGCCACTGGACCCCAGACATGTGGGAAAATGTTGCCTGGACCGATGAGTCGAGATTCACGTTGGTACATGCGGATGGCAGGATACGAGTACGGCGCAAACCGCATGAAGCGATGGATCCTTCTTGCCAGCAGGGTAATCTTCAAGCTGGTAGGGGTGGCATTCTCGACTGGGGACTGTTCACGTGGACTGAAATGGGACACCTGGTACGTGTGACATCGTCCCTCACAGGTCAGCGTTACCGGGATATCCTTGACGACCATTTGCTCCCGTTTGTGCGTCTTCAACATCCCACTGGGGACCTAATGCTGCAACAAGGCAAAGCAACTCCCGAATTGTATCCGAATGGTTGGATGAAAACTACCCCGACGTGACCTCGCTTCCTTGGCCAGCTAGGTCACCTGACCTCAATCCCACCGAGCACATCTGGGATGCCATCGAGAGAGATGTTCGAGGCTCTGACCCCCTCCATCAAATGTTGGTGAACTGTGAGAACTTGTTCAGGGGTCGTGGATCCGTATGGCTTCCGGTGTCTTGTCGAATTCATGCCGAGACGAATCGCCGCCGTCATCAGGACGAAAGGTGGTGCTACACGTTACTAGACAGGTATCTCGAATTCAATTGCTTTTCAGTGTAAGTGAAGATTGCAAAAATATGCCAAGACAATTGTTTTCAAAATCGCTTTATTGTTATAACAAAAGAATAGAGACGGTTAGCAATTGAGCGTCATACACACACATAATACATACTGATAAAAACAATGATATGTGCACTGCAATGAAAAAATGTCCATGACAAGAAGATGCTGCAATTGAGGTATATAAACAAGCAAACACACGGAGAAATACACCATGAGGTCGCCTACATGTCACATGACACCGGCAGAGCATATTTACAGGTAAGCAGTAATGAACACTGCAGTCGTACAATAAACAGGAGTAGGTCTAGCAGTGCAATGGAGGTAAAGAATGACAACTAAATACATAGGCAAAATTACACAGTGCAGACCAGATCATAAGCTGAGCACAAGACAACAAATAGGCAGTACAAGTAGTGTAACAGAGGTGGTGTGTGAATACAAAAGAAGCATAAAATGATAACACACTGCGCACACAAATGTGTCAGGTACATTGAGAGACACCACGAATGGTGATAAAGCACCACCAATGCTGTGAGAGTACAAAAACGGGTGCATTTGAAACTTGAGAAGAAACAGTGCATGAATTTACGATACAGCATGATATGAGAAGAGAAAAGAAAGACATCAGGATAGATCATGCAACAGACATTGTGAAAGTGCAACATTGCTGTAAAAGTAGGAAATAGACTAATTTATAATACAAAGGACTATAGGGGAAGGATACATTGCAAAACAAAACACACAAGAGGTAAGATAGATATTCTAGAATACACAAAATTACAAACATAGATAACAAGGATGCGGACACAATGCAGAAGCACACCGGCGTGCTAAAATTAAGAACGAGACGGTTATTCAAATGTAACGTCGTGCAGAAGTGCTCCACATCGACTCAAATCATACCATAAGAACCCCAAGATGTAAGAATATGGGACAAGTGAGCAAAACCGTTCAAACAAGGAATTCAAAGGATACAAAGGCACTTTATTGAAAAGGTAGCTTCGAGCACAACTGGACAAAAATGTCCATGTGACAGGCGGCTGCTAAGAAAAATCCAGTCTTTAGTAGGGGATATGATCACCCCTGACTGCGTTGCAGGATTTACAACGTCTGTCCATGCTGAGGACGAGGTTGTCAAGGAGCTGTTGAGGCATCGCTGCCCATTCCTCTTGTAGCGCCAATCGCAGCAGCGGAATCGTTACTGGCGGCTGATGACGTGCTGCCAAGCGTCTCCCGAGAAGGTCCCATACGTGTTCGATTGGATTTAGGTCCGGGGACCTTGCGGGCCAATCTATGCGTTGAATATCTTCACTCTCCAACAGCTCTGTGACAGCCACTGTACGATGACGTGTAGCGTTGTCGTTCATGAAGAGGAACTCAGGACCCACAGCATCTCTAAACAGACGCACGTGAGGCAGGAGAACCTCGGTACAATAGCTGACACCAGTGACTGAACCTCCTTGGAAGATGTGGAGGTCAGCACATCTACCAAGCATGACACCGCCCAAACGAGTACTCCGCCACCTCCGAACCAGTCCCTTTCGATGATGTTGGAGGTGTGATTGCGTGCTCCCTGCTCTCTCCAGATTTGTATACGTCCAGAGTCGCTCGTCAGACTAAATCGGCTCTCATCCGTAAAGCTAACTCTACCCCATTGCTGATGTGTCCAGTTCTTGGGTTCCTGGCACTACGGAAACCGCCGTCTCCGAGAGCAGACGTTAATGGCACACTCCGTTCTGGTCTTCGTGCAAATAGACCACCTTTGTGCAGCCTCCTGGTCACGGTAAAACGCGATAACGGACGTCCAGTTGTCTGTTGCATGTGCCTTGCGATTTCTCCCGCTGTCTGCCGCCTGTCTCTTCTCGCCTGTAAGACAATATACTGGTCGTTCGCCTCCGTGGTTGCTCGTGGACGACCACTGCTAAACTCTCGGACAGCTGTTCCTGTCATTTGAAATGCTCTCCAAGCTCGTGAAAGGATGCTGTGAGTGATCCCGAACTCCTCGGCCACACTAGTCACACTTCGACCTTCTTCCAACTTCCCAATGACGCGACCTCGAGTAAAGTCATCCAGATGTCGTCTACTGGATTGCCTGTTGGCCATATCACACGGTGGCAGCAACTCGACGTCGTTCAAACCGATGTAAACCGTGCAATAGCTTTCACCGAATTGCTGAGCGTACACCGCCCGTGTGCATTATACCCTTCCGACCCCCCCACGTCATACTGCATATATGCGCATGACCTAACGTACCAGATCCTAGTCTATTTCCTGAGTGGTCTTTCGGTCCGTTCTGCCTGCTGGTTCCGCTGTTATGCTAATTTCTCCTCTTCGTCCTTAATTTTTGCACACCAGTGTATAACATGTTTTGTAGCAGCAATAAAAGATTTTGTCATGATAACAGTATGTTTTGTTGGATCAAACAAATTCCCCACAATCGACCTAATCATTTTGTTAAATGAACAAAACGTTTAGTCTTGATGACAATAAAATTTAAAAATCAACAGTAATTTTCAACAAATTTTTTTGTTGACTGTATATCGACAAAAGTGTTTGTTGAATTAACAAAACGCTTTTCTTAGTGTGCAAACAAGACTAGGTGTTTGGAAGTCTGCAGGTCGCTGCTTGCTAGGAATAAACAGGAACCTCTACTGCATCGAATCGTCACCTGCGATGAGAAGTGGGTCCTTTATGATAATCGGAAACAATCTGCACAATGGTTAAACAAGGCACAGCCCCTCTGGACGACATCCTAAGCCACCCCTACACACTAAGAAGATGATGCTCCTTGTCTGGTGGTCCACAGCCGGGATAATTAATCGGAGTTTCTTCACAAGAGGCAAAACCATTACTGCAGAACGATTTTGTGCTGAATTACACCAGATGCACAGGAAATTCCTGCACAAACAACCGGCTTTGGTCAATAGACATGATATTCTTCTGCTCCAGGACAACGCTTGCCCTTATGTCGCACAACGAACGATGCTGACACTAGGTGCCTTGAGCTATAAAGCCTATTTTCCAGACTTGTCAGACTTTAATCTGTTCCGTCGTCTGGATCACTTCCTGTCCGTGAAACAGTTCACGACAGACAATGAGGTTCAACGTGCAAGTTGATGACTTCCTTGGGTTCCAGCCACAAGACCTTTTTCGTTGCGGGATCACAGCCTTGCTGGACAGATGGCAACTACGTGTCGATGCCGAGGGAGATTATTTTGCCTAGGTAAGTTGTCCTGCTTTTCCGTTCTCGCCGTCCACGCGTGCTGCTCCTTTGCCGGACATTTCGTTCACACCAACTCAATAATAACATAACTATAAAACACGTTTTTATGTTCCTTCGTTAATGTTCTACTATTCTTCTCAAAAACTCAGACACAAAAAAGACAAGCGTTCATTCGACAGCGATACAAAGTTTGACTGATAAAAAAATTGTTTCAATATGCGGGCAGGACTTTATTGCTGGCAGGACTTTATTGCGGGCAGCTTATGTGAAAGCAAAGTCCCGGAACCTGTTCTGTGTGAAATAAAACAGGACATCTGTTTCAAATCGCTAACGGATACCTATAATAATTTCTTAATAAATGTTTTGAAGGTATTCCGATAATTCTGAAACAGAGTGTTGTAACGTACCAGGAGATGTGACGTACCTGCCAGAAGGACGCACACGACATAAAGGCAGATAGGAATCAGAATAAAACGTCCGCGTAGCTCAATTGGTAGAGCAACTTATTCCGGAATGAGGGGACCTGGGTTCGAATCCTGGCGCGGATAAAAATGACGGAGAAATTTGCTTCGTTATAGTGTATTGTCAGCATTTTTTTTTTAAGTAACGTTTCGTGATTTTTTATCACGTCTTTTGTAAAAAAGGATCGTGCTTATGTTATCGGTTTGTCCGTCCGTCTGTACCCACGGTATATCTGCAACTATTAGTCCGATTCAAAAATTCTTTTTGCATTCGAAAGCTTGAAATATTCGAATGATGATCCTTAATTTCGTTTTTTTTTTACGATGTTCAATTTCGCCGCTAGAGGGCGTAAATGCAGATGATGTCGAATTCAAAAATACGTTTTATTCCACATATTTGCTTCTAAACATCCGATTGAAAAAATCTTTTATCTTTCGATTCCATTTATGTCGAAGAGTATTTTGGATATAGTTTCTTTTCCAAATTACGCATAGATTTTCCGCTAGGGGCGTAAAAGTAAATTGCATTTTTTCCAATAACTCTTCTTCTAAAACTCCGATCTGAACATTTTTTTTTCAGCGGATACATCTCCGGATGCACAATCTTTTGCATAAAATTTCCAAGTTTTGGTAAAGAATACTTTGGCCACCCGGGGGCGTAAGTGTTAACTTTCGCTTCTGATGTATTTGCCATAAAATCTGAGCTTCTGAAATATCGATTGAAAAACTTCTTTCGTGGACTGATGTCACTCACATCGATAAACCTTTTCGTAATATTTTCTTCCTAAAATATTCCACAGTTTCTCCGCCAGGGGGCGTAGATGTATATCTTATTTTTGTGAATATCTCGACTTCTAGGAGTCCGATTTGAAAAATTCCTTCTTTGTTGGATAGTGTTTTCCATGTGACATGTTTTTCATATAATTTCAAAATCTTCAAGTAATTCATAGACTTTCCGCTTGGGGGCGTAAAGGTTAATTGCATTTCCCCCTATATCTCAGCTTCTAAATCTCCGATCTGAAAAATTCTTTCTGCACCGGATACAGCTCCTGATGGGAAATAGTTTGCACGTAATTTCTAATTTTTGTAAAAAAATGGTATGGCCACCAGGGGGCGTAAACCTTAATTTCCGCTTCTGATGTATTTGCAGCAAAATCATCTTCATCATCATCATCATTGTCAACAATTATCAATCCACTGCTGGACGAAGGTCTCCCCAAGTTTCCTCCACAACGGTCTGTCTTGTGCCAGTCTCCTCCATGTCACCCCTGCATACTTTCGAATTTCATCCACCCATCTCCCATGTGGTCTTCTTCTGGGTCTTTTCCTGTCCCTTGGAATCCAATCTAAAATTTCGGTTGTTCATCGATGATCTGTCCTTCTTTCAGTATGTCCAGCCCATTGCCATTTCAGGGATTTAACTCTGATCATGATGTCTTCCACTCTTGTCATTTTTCGGATCCACGAGTTCCACTTCTTATCTCTCCTGGTTACACCAAGCATGCACCTCTCCAGGCTTTTTTGAGTTGTCTGCAGCCTTTGTATGTCTCTTTTAGTTAAGGTCCACGTCTCTGCACCATACGTAAGCACTGGAAGGATGCATTGATGAAACACTTTTCTTTTAAGACATAATGGCATATTGCTCTTGAAAATTATGCTGTTTCTTCCAAAAGCTCTCCAGGCGAGTTTTGTACGCCGATTAATTTCTTCATCAATGTGACCCTCACTTGATATCTGCTGTCCAAGATAAACGTACGTGTTCTGTTATCTCCAGCTTTTCGCCAACAATTGATAAATCTTCATTTTTTGAAAAAGCATTGAACATCACTTATGTTTTGTGAATGTTCATTTTTAATCTCACTTCTTTACTCTTGTCAGCAAGTTCCTGGATCATACTCTGCAGCTCTGATGGGGTAGTTGCAAAAATGACTACGTCATCAGCAAAACGAAGGTGGGTTAGATAATCTCCATTAATCTTTATTCCTTTGTTTTCCCAGTTCAGTGATTGAAAGACATTTTACAATGTGGCATTAAAGAGCTTCGGAGATATGGTGTCACCTTGTCTCACTCCCTTTCCAATTTTTATGTGTGTTGTACTTTCAAACAGCTGAATCTTTGCGCTTGCATTTTCATAGATGTTATTAATAATATTAATGTATGCATCTTCAATACCGCAGGTTTTCAGAGCCATTTTAACTGCTGATGGTTTCACCGAATCAAAGGCTTTTTCATAATCGATAAAAGCCATGCACAATGGAAGTTCATATTCCCTCGCTCTTTCAATTAGTTCTCTCAGCACATGGATATGATCTATTGTGCTGTAGCCACTCCTGAATCCAACTTGTTCTCTCGGTTGAGCCATGTCCAGTGTTACCTTCAAGCTGTGTGAAAGAACTTTAGTGAAGATTTTATAAACTACTGATAGGAGGCTGATAGGTCTGTAGTTTCCGAGATCCTCAATGTCACCTTTCTTATGTAGCAGGATCATTGTAGCGGTGTTCCAATCCTCAGGAATCTTTCCTTCATTAAGGCATCGAGTGAAAATTTGGGCAAGTACTGTTTCGATTTCTTCACTTGCTTCTTGTATGACGTCTACAGTTATTCCATCTTCTCCTGGAGCTTTTCCCTGCTTCATGTTCTTGATTGCATGTGCAACTTCTGCTGGAAGGACTGAGGAACTCTGGTACTGGTATCTTTCATGATGTCTGGAGTGCATGTATCATCCCTTTCATATAATTTGGAGTAGAAATCTTTCACTCTTGTCAAAATTTCTGCCTCTTTTTCTTGTTACAGAACCATCTTCTTTTCTCAGTGCCATAATCTGTTTTCTTCCCTTACTGAGATGTCCCTTTGCTATCTTTAGGCTTTGGTTGTTTTCAATTGCTTTCCTCACTAGTTCACAGTTGAATTTTCTTACGTCTTCAGTGATACTTTTTCGTACTGTCTTGCATAGCTCTATATATTCCACTTTGGAAGTCACATCTTCTTTAGTTGTCCTCATCTCTCTTCTTTTTTGCATCAACATTTTCGTTTTTCCTGATAATTTATTTACATGCAACTTGTTCTTAGACCCAGCTAATTTTGTTGCTGTTTCCATAAGAGCTTTGGTTACTTTTCTGTTAACTTCAGAGATGTCCACTTCTTCCGATGTTAGGCCTTCTAAAGCAGAGAACCTGTTCTTCAGTTCCAACTTGAAGGTATTATGGTGTTTTTTAAGGTTGGTTATGTCAATAGATTTTGTTTGTCTTATGAGCTTGCCACGTTCAAGTTTAGTGTTGAGGTGCATCTTACATCTCACCAATCTATGGTCACTACCTGTGTTGAACTTGTTTAGCACACTGCAGTCTTCTATGACGAATTTTTTTTGTTACACATAATAAAATCAATTTCACTTGTCGTTCCATTTGGATGTCTCCATGTCCATTTCCTGTGTGGCTTTTTCTTGAAGAAGGAGTTCAAGATGAAAAACCCTTCTGCCTCTGCAAACTCAACGAGAGTATTTCCACGCTGGTTTCTGTTG
The DNA here is from genome assembly GCA_039090855.1 of Macrothele yani. Classification (NCBI taxonomy): domain Eukaryota; kingdom Metazoa; phylum Arthropoda; class Arachnida; order Araneae; family Macrothelidae; genus Macrothele; species Macrothele yani. Next base: position 104,131,022 of record CM076999.1, on the reverse strand, counting down.
CCGTGACCGAATTTACCTACTGAAGTTTCATTCTGTTGCCGTTGCCCTATTTTTGCATTGAAATCTCCCATAATTATTTTCAAGTGCTGCTTACCTTTATTATTTAGATGACAAATTTCCTCATAAAATTCTTCAATTTCTTCCTCAGGATGACTTGTGGTGGGTGCATAAGTTTGAATAATCTGAGCCTGGTTATCTTCTCGATAGTTGGATAACGAGTCGTGCAGCTCTGTCAGAGGAACTTTCAACTTCTACCACTTTATCCTTCAGTTTCTTGTTTATTATAAATCCAACACCACTAGTTCTGCCAGTATCTGTCCCACGATAGTAGAAGAGATGTCCACTTTTCAGTTCGATGAGATCTTCTCCTTTTCTCCTTACCTCACTTAGCCCCACGATATCCCACTTGATCCTTTGTAGTTCCACTTCCAATTCAAGAAGCCTTGAATCAGAAGATAGGGAGCGTCCATTGTACGTTGCCAAGGTCAGCATCAGATGGCAGCCTAGTCCGGTCCTCCGGGGATTCTTAGCACCCTCTGCCTTCATGTCGCACTGGCCGCTGCCTTGGCCAGGTACATTCCAGCTGCCGGAGACTGAGGGCCAAGATTTAAGTTGTGGAGTCATTTTGGAGGGGTTTGGCCATAACTCACCACGCTGGCCAAGCGGGTTGGTGAGTGTGGGATAGAATTTTCTGATCCCGATGGTATAGTTATACCGCTATTGGCGGTCGTCAGAGCCCTTTTAGTGGGAACAGGATGCACCAGGAGAAGGCGGGGTTGACATTTGTCAAGGAGAGGCTGTGATGTTACGCATCACCTGACCTTACATCCCTTGCAGCAAAATATGAGCTTCTAAATTCTCGATTGAAAATAACGTCGTTTGTAGACCGATACTACTCATGCCGACAAACGTTTTAGAAGCATTTTCTACATATAATAGTGCACGGTTTCTATGCCAGGGGCGTAGATGTATATCTTATTTTTGTCAATATCTCGACTTCTAAGAGTCCGATTTAAAAAAATTCCTTCTTTGTTGGATAGTGTTTCTAGTGTGACATGTTTTTCCTATAAATTCAAAAATTTTAAGTAAATCATAGACTTTCCACTAGGGGGCGTAAAGGTAAATTGCGTTTCCCCCTATATCTGTGCTTCTAAATCTCCGATCTGAAAAATTCTTTCTGCAACGGATTCAGCTCCTGATGGGAAATCGTTTGCACGTAATTTCAAATTTTTGTAAAAAATGGTTTGGCCACCAGGTGGCGTAAGTCTTAATTTCCGCTTCTGATGTATTTGCAGCAAAATATGAGCTTCTCAAATCTCGATTGAAAAAAGTCTTTTGTGGACCGATACTACTCATGTCGACAAACCTTTTAGGAACATTTTCTCCTTGAAATAATGCATGGTTTCTACACCAGGGGCGTAGATGTATATCTTATTTCTGTCAATATCTCTACTTCTAAAAGTCCGATTTGAAAAATTCCTTCTTTGTTGGATAGTGTTTCCGATGCGAAATGTTTTCCCTATAAATTCAAAATTTTCAAGTAAATCATAGACTTTCCGCTAGGGCGCAGAATGGTAAATTGCGTCCTGAAACTCCGATTTGAAAAATTCTTCCTGTATCGCATACAAGACCTGATGGAAAATATTTTTCACGTAATTTCCAATGTTTGGTAAAGAATGGTTTGGCCACCAGGGGTCATAAGTGTTAATGTCTACTTTTGATGTATTTGTAGCAAAATCTGGGCTCCTGAAAACTCGACTAAAATTTTTTTCTTGGACCGATACCGCTCATATGGATAAACCTTTTGTGAATACTTTCTTCCTAAAATAATGCATGGTTTTCTCACCAAGGGACGTAATGTCGCATCTTATTTTTGTCGATAACTTTGTTTCTAAGAGTTCGTAAGCTCACGATTCCGTTTACAGCAATATCTGAGGGATTAAAGACCGATTGAAAAACTTCTTTCTTCCGTCAGATACTATTTTTCTTTTCCATACCGGTTCCATTGACTTTGAATAGCATTGATAAATTTAATTTGCGTCAGAACGGATTCAAAAGACATGCTTATTACACCCGAAAATTCGGTGTCATCTTTCTTGTTTATTTTATGGCAGAGTGAAAGGAACCTCTTTTCCTCTTTTATTAAATCCACAAAAGCCATTTTAGATTCCGGGAATAAAAATGCGATTTATCAAAGGAATATGAAAAGTGCTCGACGAAAGAACAGCTTTCCTGATCGATACTAAGAGCACAAAAAAAAGTTCTTTACCTTTCCGCCTCAATAAAGAAAATTGATCTTACGGGCATCAGCGTGCTAATCTCAAAATTTCATTCTTATAAGCAGTCAGCTACAAAGTGCTTCAGTGATTGTCAAGGTGATCATCGATTTATGGAGAACACCTCACACTCCGCCATTAAATGCGATGACGTCATTTTCAGCGTCACAATTCTTCCAGTTGCTTGGGCGGAAAAGGAAGATTAACTCAAGTTTAAACGAACGAAATTAAGCTATTGGCAGCTCCGATGTTTCCATCATAAAGCATTATTCATATAAACGTGTAAAGGAAAAAAAAGTTCTAATTTTCTGCCTTACAAGTGACATTTTGCGTGAGCTTGTACTTCTGGATAATGTGAAGACAAAGTTAAAAGCTTCCTGAGAGGATCCTGCCATCTCTAAGAAATGTTATCAGCGAGATAAATTGATTTTTAGCCTAAAGAGAAGTGCTTGCTTTCCTTAAAGTAAAATTCCATAATCCTTCGCCGGAAAATAAATTTTGCAGGCAACTAGAAGTAACAAAACAATTTATTTGCATTCATGAACCACTCCTTCTAGAGAAAGGACGAAATATATTTTATATAGTAAGTTCTATTCCTTTGCTTTTTCTGCATAAGCACTCTTATATCGCGAAATCATAAGCTGTGAAAAAAAAAAAAAATATGATTTCACCATTTGAGAAATCCCTGAGAAATGCCAACTATAATTTAGAGCCAATCCTCGTAACCCTTCACAACATCGGTGTTGGCAATCTGAGTGCGCCATTTCTGAAAAGAAACTTCTACCAGAGGATGTTTTCTAAGATATGTCGTTTTTTAAATTTGGCCATTGCGTTATTCACAATAGTTTCTAACCTGCGTGATCTGGTATATAAAGATTTTAGAACTAGGGCTACATTCGCCTCATTTTCGTGGACACTTTCTTTGGCCATGTGGATCTCTTTGCAATTAAAACGAACGAAAATTCAAGTGTTCCTTGGAAACATTCAGGAAATGCAGGAAAAACTGCGTAGATTTCAAGCAATGGAACCAAGCTTTTGTTCAAGAGTACAAGCAGTGAGCTTAACAACTTTAACAACCACTCTTCTGTCACCTTTCACTGCGCTGGTATTTGTGCTCTTTCTATGGTGCTCTGATCAGGACATTTCTCAATCTACTCGATCTTACGTACTCGGTTACGTCAGTGAAGTGTACGGCGATATACGTTACTTTTGTTTCTTCGTTGTGTCATACTGTAAACTGCATTTTTACTTCACTGTTGTGAGCATTTACGCCATTTTTATTTCTGCACTCTGCTGGGAGGTTTGCAGCATGATGGAAGTTGTTGCAAAATGGCTAGAAGGAAATGCCCTGCACCAACAACCTATGTGCAACTTCTGCAAAATATTAGAAATATACGGAGAGCTGAAACAGCGTGTAGCAGAGTTGAATTCTATTGGTTCGACTCTGGTGTGTCTGATTCTAGCAGCGCAGACTTTCTCCATATTCAATTTCGTAAACATCATACATTACATAATGAAAGAAAGTAAGGACTCGTATTGGCTCACCTTTAGCATTTGGATGGCTCTTCTGAATGGTATTTACATGCTTATCTTAGTTCTATCTGCATCTCGAGTGTATTCAAAAAACCGCAATCTGACAAAATGCTTGTCTGCTGTAAGTGGGTATTTTTCTGGTGTACTGAAAGAGACAAATATGATGTCCGTGATTGTAAGCTTAATCTGTGCGGAGGATTTTGGGCTTACCGTGTGCGATATGTTCCCGGTTACTGAAAGTCTTGTTCTTTCGCTCGGTGGAATGCTTGTGACTTATGGAGTTTTGCTTGTGCAGTTTGGATAAGAGCAGTCATAGGCACGCATAACTTAATTTTTAGGAGGAAGCAAAAAGAAAGTTTAACTTTAAATAATATACAGGAAAGTATGTGATCAGGCCAATATCTCACGAACTATGGCAGTTAGCGATTTACTTGTGCACTTGTATAAGAAACCCCCTATGGCGCACACATTAACACCACGAAGGATCCCCTCGCCCCCTTTCTTGGGTGGGTTGAGGGGGCTATCCCGCCCCCTTTGCAGATAGGGCAAAAAAGTCAATTACAAACTTGTTCAGCGAGGCAAAAATAGTACAGAAATGTTTTTGTCCCATAACAACAGATGGAAGCGAATTCTCCAATTGCAAAAAAAGCGAAAAGCTACCTGAGTCTCTGTGTCCGAAGCATGTTTGCATGGATTTTAAATGTCGTGCTTTCTGCTTCGTCGTCAGAATACAACAAGTTAGTAAATCATGCAATGCATTGATTATAATACGCTTTCCAACATACCAGAAATCATTACTCAAGTTATGAGGATAATGGCTGTGGAACAAATCTCGCTCCTGTGCCCTGACCTTTGATCCCATTTCGATTATATTTAACAGAACGGGTCCAGTATACCTCCGAAATAACATGATAAAGTTTTGTTGCAATGGAAGCATTTTTACGTAAGTCATGATGCATAAGGGCTATGGAATAGGTTCCGCTCCTGTATCCTAACCTTTAACCCCATTTCGCCCATTTTCAATATGATTCGTCCCCACGCTGGCCCCTACAACATACTAAAATTTCATCCAAATTGAAGAATTTTTATGTAAGTTATGACGCATAATGGCGATGGAAGTGATTCCGCTCCTATGTCCTGACCTTTGACCCCATGTCGCCCATTTTCAATAGAGTTTGTTCCCAGGTATTCCCCTACCACATACTAAAATTTAATCGAAATTGAACCTTTTGTACGTTAGTTATGACGCATAAGAGCAGTGGAATGTATCCCGCTCCTATGTCCTAACCTTTGACCCCGTTTCGTTCACTTTCAATAGGATTCCTTCCCAGGTGATCCCCTTCCACATACTAAAAGTTCATCGAAATCGAACCATTTTTACGCACGTTATGACGCATAAAGACAATGGAATACATTCCGCTCCTATGTCCCGACCTTTGACCCCACTTCACCCATTTTCAATAAGGTTCATTCGCATCGCAGGTAGTCCCCTGCAATATACCAAAATTTCATTGACATCGAACCATATTTACGCAAGTTATGACGCATAAGGGCAATGGAATGGATCTCGCTCCTATGCCGTGACCTTCGACCCCATTTCGTCCATTTTCAATAGAGTTTGTCCCCAGTTGGTCCCCTACCACATACTAAAATTTCATCGAAATCGAACCATTTTTACGCGAGTCATCGTGCCGACAAACGGACAGACGGACGGACAAAGCTGGAGCATATACGCTTCTTCAACCTACGGTTGGAAAGCGTAAAAAATGATATGCATGGTCGATATGCCAACATTTCGTGAACCAGTGACGGGAAGGCGAAAGATTTGCCACATACGCAAGTCAGTTAGATGTGCATACAGTTTTCCGATTGGATGAGTGTTTCGCGACTTTATGCTATTTCTCCTTGTTTCAGTGTATTGTTTACTGTATTGGACATCAAAGTCTGACATTGAATATGTTAAGGAACTGCGTTTTATTTCTGAAAAAGGACTGTTGACAAGGTTTGTAGGAAAACGTTTCCTTTGTGCTTTCATTTACTTAGAACTTACCATTTTAGATAAGTTCTAAGTAATAAGTTTTTGCCTAAATACTCTGTCGTTGCTTCTGGATGTTGTGATTTTTTTGGTGCGACATTCCCGGTCCCCAAATCTTTTGTTATGGGACAAAAACATTTATGTACCATTTTTGCCTCGCTGAACAAGTTTGTAATTGACTTTTTTGCCCTATCTGCAAAGGGGAGCGCGATAACCCCTCACTCCCAACCCCCAAAAAGGAGGGCGAAGTAATCCCTCGTGTTGTTATTGTGTGCGCCATAGGGGGTTTCCTATAAAAATGCACAAGAAGTAAATCGCTAACTGCCATAGTTCGTGAGACATTGGCCTGATCAAGAACTTTCCTTGTAACCCTGTATACAAACAACATATTCAAACTTTCACTGCGCCTTCTTATTATCTAGCAGTTCTTCCCACACTCTGAAGACATAAATTTAGTTGGAAACCGGAAGACCCAAAAACTACATTAAAAAAAAAAAAAAAAAAAAAAAAAAAAAAAATGGGTAAATGAAATTAGACAGAATGTTAGGACAACAAGAAAATTTCTTTATCGTACTTTAGATCCTTTCATCCACCATTGTAATCAGGCGCGGCAACTCTTCTTTGAGACCACCATTTAGTTTCCTCAAATATTTAAGCAGTTAGAACATATGTCGAGTGTAACCATCTAAGACACACAATATTGACAAAAGTCACCGGACACCCAAAAGAGAAACACAACATAGCATTTATTGACATGCATTAGTACGGTGTCGGTCCACCTTTGGTCTTAATGCATGCACTGTAAAAAAAAAAATTGTAGATTTTACGGTTTTAAACCGTTTTCCAGGGTGCCAACACAAAACCGTAAAAACTACAGTTTTATGCCGTGTTGGAGCAAAGCTATAGCTTTGCTACAACACCGCATTTAATGAAGAAAACAGCACAGAATTTGGCTGGAGCGAGTCACAGTCCAAATAATCACGAAAACACAAAAGAATTTGGCTGGAACGAATGTGTTGATTGTGTTGGAGCAAAGCTATAGCTTTGCTCCAACACGGCATAAAACTGTAGATTTTACGGTTTTGTGTTGGCACCCTGGAAAACGGTTTAAAACCGTAAAATCTACAGTAATTTTTTTACAGTGTGTACTGACCATTCGAGACATGCTTTTGAATAGGTTTTGGAACACAGCGATAGGTATGCGCCAGAGCTGAGTTCGGGCTCAATTTTAAGAGCCCGAGCCCGAAGTATGACAGCCCGAGCCCGAAGTATGACAGCCCGAGCCCGAAGTATGAAAGCTCGAGCCGGAAGTATGACAGCTCGAGCCCGAAGTATGACAGCCCGAGCCCGTCCGAGATCGAAGTATGTCAGCCAGAGCCAGAAGTATGTCATTCCGAGCCCGAAGTATGTCAGCCTGAGTCAAAAGTATGACAGCCCGAGCCCGTCCGAGCGCGAAGTATGTCAGCCCGAGCCCGAAGTATGTCAGCCAGAGCCAGAAGTAAGTCATCCCGAGCCCGAAGTATGTCAGCCAGAGCCAGAAGTATGTCATCCCGAGCGCAAAGTATGACAGCCCTAGCCCGTCCGAGCCCGAAGTATGTCAGCCCGAGCCCGAAGTATGACAGCCCGAGCCCGAAGTATGTCAGCCAGAGCCAGAAGTATGTCAGCCCTAGCCCGAAGTATGACAGCCCGAGCCCGTCCGAGCCCGAAGTATGACAGCCCGAGCCCGCCCGAGCCCGAAGTATGACAGCCCGAGCCCGTCCGAGCCCGAAGTATGTCAGCCCGAGCCCGCCCGAGCCCGAATTTTATTCTGCAAGATGGAGCCCGGGCCCGAACAAGCCCGGAAACTATGATTAACTTGTTTAGGCATTAAAAACAAGTCTTCTCTTCCAGACTTCCAGTCTTTCCTACTCGTGCAATTAACCGATGTCTTTCTCAACTGCGGAGTGGGAAAGGGATGTCTATCTATTTCTATAAACTCTTTGACCATTCACTTCTTCCTGAAATGTTTCGGGGACCGGACATCTGGAAAAATCGGGAGGCACAACAATCTACGCCATACGTATGTTGCTCAATAGAATTAGCAGGGAGCTTCCCCGTTGAGGTATGAAGCAAAATTTCGTCAGCTTACTATCTACTATCTGTAGTTCTTAAAGAAACTTTTCCTTCGCAGAAATTCAGTAATTCATGACCTACGGTATTTGTTATCCAAGTCCGGAATGAATAACTCTGCCGAGTTCCCACTCCACATCCAGACGAGGTTGCCGAAGAGTTCTATTTAACAACTACAAAGCGTAAAAAATGTCTGTTGTGCAAAATCATACAAAATCACATTAAAAGAAAAAGGAAGAAATTTTCCTCCGTCTCTCAGAGCCCGAGCCCGAGCCCGAGCCCGAGCCCGAACTCCAGTAAGTATTACGCAGCCCGAGCCCGTCTCAGCTCTGGTATGTGATTCCATTCAGAACATAATGCTGCCGCTAACTGTTGCTTAGTAGCAGGCCTTGGTTCCAAACTTCTTATGCGGCGCTCTAATTCATCTTAGCTCTATGGGATTAAAATCAGGGCTCGGTGCTGGCCAGTTCCCACACGATACGGAATTATCGTCAAACCACGCCGTAACAACCCTTCCTTTATGGTGCTCTGGACGTGTGTGCGTTTGCTCCGTGTTTTTGTGCACTTCTACGATTATATTCTGCACTTCCCGTCATCTGCCTTGTTGCGTGTGATGTTCATGGAGTTCTCGCTTTTCGTTTAAGATGTCTCTCAAGTCGGTTAGTGTTCATTTGTGCTTATTTCTTCGTTTTACTTCTAGCCCAAGTTTGTCGTTCTACGAACTTTCCTCGCCATTGCAAATGGCGTCTTCTCCCGGATTGGCTAGTAGTCCATGAGAAATGCCTGCTGGCCACGCCCTTCTGAGCTTCATAAATTGTGCTCTGTTTTCCTGTCTTCAGCTCGTGAAGCCTTGCTAACTTGCTCTTACTTCGTGCATGAACGTTAGCGCTTGCCTACCTGTAAATATCCAGGGTCGGCACGTGATTATTTTGCGAATAATCCATCATATTTCTTCGCTTTGGGTATGTTTACATAACGCCCACCGTGACTTGCCTTGACTGTTTGCTATGTCACTGCCTTCTGCCTGTGTCTGCGTTCGTCTGCTGCGTTAGTGCTTCACGTTACGCGAGTGGTCCGTTGCGCTGCCTTCCCCGTTATGTTGCTTGCCTTCCCAGTGCTACGCCTATCTTCAGCGGTTCACTGTATCACCTGCCTCAGCAATTCACCACCTGTGTTGGTACCTCGCCTTCCGTGTATGGTCCTTTACCCCCTTCCTGCGTCCATGTCCTGTGCTGTTGATTCTTGCTTCGAGTTTTTTTGATTGGAGGTTTAACGACCACCGTGAGCAACTCAATGGGGTATAAGCAGTCGCCCGTCCCTAATTTAGGGTCACTGGTTCCAGGGAAGGGAGAGAGCCAGTGCCGTAAGACAAACACAACATCCATGCCTGACCGGGATTCGAACCCGGACCCCTTACGGACGAATGATCAGAAGCCAGCGCCTTAGACCACTGCGCCACCGGGGCGGCTTCTTCGAGTTTTTCATCTAACTTCCTTACGTTGCCTCGCGGAACTGTCATCCTACTGCCTCGATGTCTACTTTTCCTGGCTGTTTTTCTGCATCTTCCCCATCGAATGTGTGTTCTCCGTTTCATGCAATGCTTCCGACTTCAATGGATTCCTTCATAGCCCGTCATGGCGATATACTTACAGCTACTGTGTCCGAATCCTATTCACTCGGTAAGTCCATGCTTGAAACTCTTACGCTTGGCGTCAAATTTGATGCGCTTCCTCATACAAAGCTGAATGCTCACCTGTCTGCGGTATCGTTTCTTCCTGTCGGAGCGATCACGCCCATTTCCAGAAAGCCCAAGTCGGTGCGATCACGCACGTTGCCAGAAAAGCCCAAGTCGGTGCGATCACGCACGTTGCCAGAAAGCCCAAGTCGATGCGATCACGCACGTTGCCAGAAAGCCCAAGTCGGTGCGATCACGCACGTTGCCAGAAAGCCCAAGTCGGTACTCGTATATTTTCCCTCCACTTCTTATGTTGCGCAGGTTCTTTCCACCTGCATTATTATTGGGAACAAGAATTTAGTTCCGATGCTCCTTGCACACTACCAAGTTCTTGTTACAATGTACCCCCCCCCCCCGCCGAAGTTTCCGATGATTTTTGGGTTGCTTTTCTTTCTCGGTGTGGCCGCGTTTTCGGCCGTGTCCGCACGCTATCCTCCACACCCACCGATCGAGGTGATCGGCCTTATTTGAGCTTTCGACGTGAAGCCCTTGTTCTTTTTCCAGAAACTACCTTCGTGACTTGATGCCCTACTGCCGTCCGCGTCATTCTTTGTCATTGCACGATTTCCATTAATGTCTTCTCTGTGTACCATTGTTACTCATGTAAAGCCCCTGGCCATCATCGAGCACAGTGCCTGTCCTCTACCACTTGCCCCTCTACCGTGCCTGTCAGTGTCTTCTCGATGTTGCCATCTTCTTCTCCTGCAGTCCCGCCTGTGTCTCCTACTCTGCCTTCTTCGCCAGCGCCTTCAGATGTGCTCATGTTGCCTGCATCCGCTGGCCTATTTCTCCCTATGCAGTTGTCTTCCTCGTCTTTCATTCAGGCCTCTTCGCCTCTGGTTCCTGGCTCTGTTCAGCCTCATCTTTTTCCGACTGCTACCCCTGATGATGTCATCTGCGTTGCCTGCTCCGCCCAGACCTGACCTTTGACCCCATTTCGACTGACCTTTGACCCCATTTCGATGATATTAAACAGAATTGGTTCTGTGTACCACCGGAACAACATACTAAAGTTTTGTCGCATAGAAACATTTTTAATCAAGTTATTTTTTTTTTTTTTTTTTTTTTGTATTGGAGGTTTAACGACTGCCGTGAGCAACTCAATGGGCTATACGCAGTCGCCCGTCCCTAATTTAGGGTCACTGGTTCCAGGGAAGGGAGAGAGCCAGTGCCGTAAGACAAACACAACATCCATGCCTGACCGGGATTCGAACCCGGACCCCTTACGGACGAATGATCAGAGGCCAACGCCTTAGACCACTGCGCCACCGGGGCGGCTTAATCAAGTTATGAGGATAATGGTTGTGAAATAAACCTCCCTCCTGTGCCCTGACCTTTGACCCTATTTCGATGATATTCAAGAGAACCGGTTTAGTGTACCTCCGGAACAGAATACTAAAGTTTTTTCGCAATCGAAGCAATTTTAGTCACGTTATGAGGATAATGGCTGTCGAATAAATCTCGCTCCTGTGCCCTGACCTTTGACCCCATTTTGATGATATTAAACAGAAAACCGATTCAGTATACGTCCGGAATAACATGATAAAGTTTTGTCGCAATCGAAGCATTTTTACGTAAGTTATGACGCATAAAGGCAGTGGAATGGATTCTGCTCCTATGTCCTAACCTTTGACCCCATTTCGTCCATTTTCAATAGGGTTCGTCCACAGTTGGTGCCCTACCACATACTAAAATCTCATCAAAATCGAACCATTTTTCCGCGAATTATCGTGCGGACGGGCGGACAAAATGACAGACTGACAAAGTTGGAGCAGATACGCTTCTTCCACATACGGTTGGAAAGCTTTAAAAAAATGGATACATAATACTGCGTTATTGAGAAAACATTGTGCAAGGATTAAATTTCAAATGTGATTGGGTTTAAAAGAATCATCATCATCATCATCATCAACAACAACAACCATTATCAATCCACTGCTAGACGAAGGTCTCCCCAAGTTTCCTCCAAAACGGTCTGTCTTGTGCCAGTCTCCTCCATGTCACTCCCGCATACTTTCGAATTTCATCCACCCATCTCCGATGTGGTCTTCTTCGGGGTCTTTTCCTGTCCCTTGGAATCCAATCTAAAATTTCGGCTGTCCATCGATGGTCTGTCCTTCTGGCAGTATATCCAGCCCATTGCCATTTCAGAGATTTAACTCTGATCATGATGTCTTCCACTCTTGTCATTTTTCGGATCCACGAGTTCCTCTTCTTATCTCTCCTGGTTACACCAAGCATGCATCTCTCCATGCTACTTTGAGTTGTCTGGAGCCTTTGTATGTCTCTTTTAGTTAAGGTCCACGTCTCTGCACCATACGTAAGCACTGGAAAGATGCATTGATCAAACATTTTTCTTTTAAGACATAATGGTATATTGCTCTTGAAAATTATGCTGTTTCTTCCAAAAGCTCTCCAGGCCAGTTTTGTACGCTGATTAATTTCTTCATCAATGTGACCCTCACTTGATATCTGCTGTCCAAGATAAACGTACGTGTCTGTTATCTCCAGCTTTTCTCTATCAATCGATAAATATTCATTTCTTGTAAAAGTATTGAACATCCCTTTTGTCTACTGAAAGTTCATTTTTAATCCCACTTCTTTACTCTTTCCTGCAAGTTCCTGGATCATACTCTGCAGCTCTGATGGGGTAGTTGCAAAAATGACTACGTCATCAGCAAAACAAAGGTTGGTTAGATAATCTGCAAAAAAAAAAAAAAAAAAGGATATAGTTATTTAAATATTGCAAAACACTTTGTTCCAGGAAAGTCATTTAGTACATTTGAATTATATATAATTGCTGAAAATTCAGCATTTTTTCATCCTGTCCAATATCAACATCGATAAAGCATCAATTTAGAACGCTGCAAATCAAAAGACACCTTCTGTGATAGGAAACATTTTAATTTCTGCTTTGTGCTGAAACAGATATTAAAAAAACAGGCATGTGAATTCAATTAATATTTTTCCTCTTACCTCCTTCCATTTGAGCATTTCGTTAGGCACTTCTAATACTTTACACGTTATTGCCATGCGATTCAGTCTACCGATTTGTACGACAGTCATATTGGTGGCTAAAAAACAGAACAGCAGAAAGAACGCGTTAAAAGATACCAGATGCAATTTCCATATATGTACACCGTTCTTACTATTTGAAACGTTAGGGCTCTACTTAAGACTTCTCTCGAAGTGAAACTAAGTCATTCAAAGCCAGAAAGACTTACTGTTAACAAGTTAATAAAATCATGCAATGCATTGATTATGATACGCTTTCCAACATACCAGAAATCATTTCTCAAGTTATTACTCAAGTTATCAGGATAATGGCTGTAGAATAAATCTCGCTCCTGTGCCCTGAACTTTGACCCCATTTCGATCATATTCGACAGAACCGGTTATGTGTACTTCCGAAACAACATGGTAAAGTTTTGTCTCAATCGAAAGATTTTTACTCAAGTTATGAGGATAATGGCTGTGGAACAAATCTCGCTCCTGTGCCCTGAACTTTGACCCCATTTCGATGATATTCAACATAGCGGCTTCAGTATACCTCCGGAACAACAGGATAAAGTTTTGTCGCAATCGAAGCATTTTTAGGTAAGTTATGGCGCATAAAGGCAATGGAATGGATCCCGCTCCTATGTCCTGATCTTTGACCCCATTTCGTTCATTTGCAAAAGGTTTCGTCCCCAGATGGTCCCCTACTACATACTAAAATTTCGTCAGGATCGAACAATTTTTACGCGAGTTAACGTGCGGACGGACAGACAGACGGACGGACAAAGCTGGAGCATATACGCCTTTTCAACATACGGCTGGAAAGCGTAAAAAAGACCTACTTAGTATTACAAATTATTAGTAATACAAAGAATTACAAAGTAAAAAAAAGAACAATACAAAGAGTATAAAAAGTCAGAAAGAACAATTCTTTGTAATACTTAGTATTACAAAATCAGAAAGACTTCCTTATTCTTTACTTGTTCTTTATTCCATTGAGCCGTTTGCTTCAAAATACGTGTGAAACTAATCACAATAGCAGTAAAACTTCAAGACTGATTAACAAACGTTAGTAAGCAGAAAACGTTAACTCCAAACGCTAAATATATACAGTGCGTCAAATAATTTTTAAGACTGGCGCTAGATTTCAGCCTACAGTGGCGCCACAAGTGTAATCGCGATTGCGTTATAAACCGTGACCATCTGCTTGCTTTCTGCCAAAAGTACTGCGCAGTTGTTAAAGTAACTCAAACGAAACGGACGTTCATTAGAGAAGTAAAAAATTTTTCATGTTGAATTATTAAGATGGAACAAAGAGCTGTTATTAAATTTAACGCAAAACTTGGTAAAAGTGCCTCAGAAACATACCAAATGATGAAACAAGTTTACGGTGAGTTTTGTTTAAGTAGATCAAATGTTTTCCTGTGGCTCAAACGCTTTTTGCACGGAAGAGAGACGCTAGAAGATGATAAGCATACCGGAAGACCAAGTTCATCTAGGACACCTGAGATTATTGAAAAAGTGCGTGATTTCATGGCAAGCAATCGATGTGAGTCACTAAGAATGATGGAAGAGTCTTTAAACATCAACAAAGAAACGATTCGAACCATCCTGCATGAAGGCTTGGGCAAAACAAAAGTCTGTGCTAAATTTGTTCCACACACGTTAACCAATGAACAAAAATCAAGGAGAAGTGCACATTGCAGAGACATCATTTCAGCCGCTGAAAATGATCCAGACTTCTTAAAATCGATTATTACTGGTGATGAAACATGGTGTTTTCAATATGATCCTAAAACAAAGCGACAAAGTGCGGAATGGAAGTCAAAAAACTCGCCACAAGCCAAAAAAACAAGAAAAGTTCCATCGAAAATCAAAACAATGCTCATTACATTCTTCGATAGTAAGGGTACTTACTATCCACACAGAATTTGTTCCAAGTGGACAAACAATTACTGGTGAGTTTCATTTAAATGTTTTGAGGCGTCTGATGGGCAGAATTCGTCGCATTCGTCCAGAATATCGAGATGAAAACAGTTGGTGTTTGTTGCACGATAATGCACCCAGTCACACCTCACTTCTTGTTCGTAGATTTTTGGTGAAAAATAAGGTCTGTGTGTTGAATCATCCACCGTATTCGCCTGATTTAGCACCCTGCGAGTTTTCTTTGTTCCCAAAACTTAACATGACGTTAAAAGGGTGTTTTTTTGATGATATTTCGAATATACAAACAGCTTCGACGCGTGTTTTGGAGGCAATTCCGCAAAGTGAACTGGAACAGGCATTCGAATCATTATTAAATCGCTGTAACAAGTGTATTGAAGCCGGAGGGACTTATTTTGAATAACAAACCAAAACAAATTATAATTTCTTGTTTCTATTTCATTTTACAGACCCAGCCTTAAAATTTCTTTGACGCACTGTGTATAACCCACTCTATCACTCAACCTTCAAATAGACACAGCATCAAGTAAACGTCGCTTCCACGATAATAACATCACATCACCACTCCACACTTTTGGCTGCTGCTTCAACATTATGTCTCTAGTTCTTATATGTCACTTGGATATGCATGCTCTCTGACTTAAGGACTGTTCCCAACGTCATTCCGCCAGAGAGAACATATTAGCGTTAAGATTGAAAACGGTAAAAGAGAATGAACTCAAATTTACATAGAGAAAGCAACTAAAAACGAAAGATAATTTAGACTATACGTCACATACACTATATTAACAAAAGTCACCGGACACTCTTTCAAAAGCAAATGAATGGATCCGCTGCCTTTTTAAGATGCGTGGTACAGCTGCGAACGGTATAAAAACAAGCCTGCTGCTGACTGCGTTCATATCGCACTGTGAGTTTGAGTGAAAATGTCGCGGCGGGAGAGAACTGACTTTGAGAAAGGAAAGATTGTTGGGTGTTATAATAGTGGTTTGTCCATAAGAAAAACCGAGAAGCGTTTAAACATACCCAAGTCAACTGTTTTGGATGTACTGAATAAGTGGAAGACACATGGCGTGCCTGAAGTAGCAAAACGTACCGGCAGACCAAAGAAAATCAGTAATGGAGTACGTCGAAGCCACTGGAGAGTCGTTAGAGCTAATCGACGGAGTACTGCGCAAGACTACAGGTGAGTAACAATGCTGGAACCTCGGTATGTACACGTACCACTCGCAGAGAACTTCATTCCATGGGTTAATTTGGTCGTGCGGCTGCTCACAAGCTTTTCATCTCCACTCGGAATGCTACTCCTTATTTAGCATGGTGTAAAGAACATAAATCAAAGGAACCGGGTCCTATGGGTTGATGAATCAAGATACACGATCCATCAGCCTGATGGCCATGTGTGGGTATGGCGGCAACCGAGGGAACGCTATTTACCCCCGTGTACTGTTCCTACGGTCAAGTTTGGAGCTGGCAGCGTACTCGTGTGCAGGTGTTTTTCGTGGTATGGTCCCGGCCCATTGGTTATCGTGGACGAACCTGTTAACCAGCACGTCTACCTCGATATTCTGGATAATTATGCCCTGCCAACTCTGTGGCAATACTATGGAACCGAACCTTGTTGGTACCAGCAGGATAATGCACCGAGCCATAAAGCAAGGATTGTTTCGGCCTGGTTTGGCGATAATTCCGTATCGTGTGTGGACTAGCCAGCACAGAGCCTTGATCTTAATCCCATAGTGCACCTATGGGATGAATTAGAGCGCCGCATAAGAGGTTTGGAACCAAGGTCTGCTACTAAGCAACAGTTAGCGGCAGCATTATGTACTGAATGGAAGCGCATACTTATCGATGTGTTCCAAAACCTTGTCATAAGCATGCCTCAAAGGTTCAGTGCATGCATTCAGGCCAAAGGTGGCTTCAAAATATCTTTATTCAAGGTAGAACACATTAAGATACAATCTATGATTGTCAAACGCTAAAATCTATATACAAAATGTACAGCATAGTGAACAAATTGAAAAATGGAGAACAGGAAGCAATGCACACTGCTCATGAACAATGAATATAGACAATCATGAAAGAAATACGGGATTACGCCATATAGTACAAATTTTGAAGATGACAGTCCGATTTTTGGCGTAAATGTGACAAGGATGGTAAGTCAGATAATATGCGAAAACTTGAAAATTTTCATCGTCCTGGAGCTGGATGATTATATTCAAATTGATCGGAAACTTGAAACTTGGTCGTTCTGGGTGGTGTAGTGGTTAGCATACCCGGGCGTTTTCTGGGAGACGCGGGTTCGAGTCCCGCTCCAGGACGATGAAAATTTTCAAGTTTTCGGATATTATCTGACTTACCATCCTTGTCACATTTACGCCAAAAATCGGATTGTCATCTTCAAAATTTATAGACAAGCATGTCTGGGCTTTTACATACTCAAAAGAACATATTTGAAAAATTTGAACAACCTGTTACTCAAAAATGCATAACCGTGCTAATACACACTTAATTAAGAACATAAAGTAGTAATAATGAGACAACTCGACTCTTGCAATACGGTACAATCTCTCTGAGAGTTTAAAACAACGTATTTACAAGGATTAATAATACAATGCGAATAAAAACTGGTAATAAATCAATTCAATAAAAAATTGAACTCAGGAGATGAACAAGCTTGGACATCCTGATGCAAATGAAACATAATTCATGTTCAGCAATATTTTAAATCAATGTACATATCTACAGCACAGTGCAATCTATTTAGTGATCGAAAACAGCAATTTTCAAAAATGAGACACAATTCTATTATCAAGGTTATATATATATATATAAGTAAAATTAGAAAACACTCGATGAATAAAACTTGAAACTACAATATTTACACTACTATTATTCAATGATGGGGGATTGATAACACAAAGCAACTCTGAACACATACGTACAACATAGGAATAGAATTTTCACAAAGTATGATACTCATAAATGTAACACATGCGATTGACAAACTTGTACAAAAAGATAAAATAAAGTAATAATCATGAGACAACTCGTCTCTTGCAGGATGGTACAAAATACCATTAAATTTCACACAATGTATTTAACAAGGATGTACAGCACAATGCAATTCAGACACTGGTATTAAAGCAAATCAAAGGAAAGTTGAATCTCAGTAAAAGAATCAACATGGACATCCTGAATGCTATAAAATATAATACTTGTTCAGCAATTATCTTAAATAATGTACCATATTCATAAACCATATTCAGCACTGTGCAAACACGTTATAAACCGAATTAGAACTGATTTACAAAATTGCGATACTATGTAATTGACAATGTGGAGCACTAATACCAAGAAAAAAATAGCCTTACGATTGAGTAATAGAGCCTGCACGGTTTTATTATACTATAGACATTCTAACATTATTCGAAGTTATGTGACGACAACACATAGCGTCTCCTAACACAAGGAGAAGTACATTAGTTACTATTAACAATTCAGATATACATAATGTTCTGTACAATGCATATGATAAACTGCAATTATTAAAAATTAAAGTGCGGCCTTAAGACGAACGAAGCTTGAGCTTCATGAAAAGGAAAATACAAAATGGATGTCAAATAATTGTGTACACCCTTCACGCTAATTATCCAATAAAATAAGTGCGGTTAATTTCAGTGCTGAGCAAATATCTTAGAAACAGATCGTTGAGAATACAAGAGCACTACAAAATCTAGAAATTCAAATATCAGATTTATTGACCGTGATGCGCAATGACGCTGGAGGGCCGGTAAACCATGAGTCAGCCGGTGACCAGGTGGCAAGAAACTGGCTCTCCCGACGCTGGGCTACTGCAACGGATTGCTCCAGGCGAAGGCGAGATATCAGACGGTCGTGGAAGTGACTTAATAAAGCTGAAGAAGCTTCATGTACGGTCAGAGGAGTAGGCCTGTCTCGACAACGTTGGTGAAACACATAAATTACATGCTACACCAAAATAAAGGCACAGACTGATGGAAGCTTGACTGGGGGGGGGGGGGAGATCTTCAGCAGAAGAGTCCAATAAGCGTCAAAAGTCAGATCTGCGGTACTGGAACGTTGAGCGATGGTAAACGCCAAGTTCAGTAGTGGTAATAATATCACACAATGTTGATATGTATGGGAGACATCAGCCTCCTCAGCATAGAAAGGACAAAGCGGGAAATTGAGAAGAGAGATTCGGAAAAGGACAGTGGGAACAGGAAGACGGTGGTGGAGGAAAATCCAGTGAGTGTTAACTTCTAGAGGAGCAGAAAGAGGAGACAGGGCGGCGGACCAAAATGCTATGGGGTAAGCGGGAGGAACGTCGGGAATGGGGAGAGGGGGAGAAGAGTGGGACGCAGAGAGGAACCGTTAGAGAGCTGATACCGAGAGAGAAGAAATTGGAAGAGCTGAGCCAGCAGCAGGCAAGAATAAAGGAAAGGGAAGAGAAGCAGAGGGAACCGAGGAGAGACCCGAGGGGGAAGCAAGGTCTGGAAACTGAGAAATGAAAGTTGAAAGAAGAGTGTTGTAGACATCGTGAGAGGAGGAAGTGAGGAGAAGAGAGGGAGGGAGGCTGGCGAAGGGTCGCCAGGAAAGTCGGGGTTAGTGAGGTCTCTAACTGTTACAACCCCTTCTCGGAGCCAGCAAGGATAGGCAAAGTACGGAAGATGAGAGGGATGTATAATTGAGGAATAAAAGATAGGTTATGAAAGGAGCTCAGTAGTAGAAGCAGGTGGGGAGCGAGAGAGAGAGGGAGGGAACGAAAACATGTCAGAGCTTTGCGGTAAACAGGGGGTAGTCGAATGTGGGTGAGAGGTCCATGGTCCATTAATAAAAATGAGAGAAAGGAGAAGTTAGGATAGCTTGGGGAAGCGATGACGTCCCGAGCTGCAACGGCATCCAGTACTGGCGACGTGAAGAGCCGGAGAAAAGTTGTAATCCTGACGGCCTTGTAATACTCCTGTGAATCAGTGAGTACAATGCCGCCGTGGTCTGGAGGAAGGCAAAGCTTTATAGCGCTGACCCAGTGGTGGCAGGTCCATATCACAGATGATTGGATTGGATTGGAGGTTTAACGACCACCGTGAGCAACTCAATAGGCTATAAGCAGTCACCCATCCCTAATTTACGGTCACTGGTTCCAGGGAAGGGAGAGAGCCAGTGCGGTAAGACAAACACAACATCCATGCCTCACCGGGATTCGAACCCGGACCCCGTTCGGACGAATGATCAGAGGCCATCGCTTAGACCACTGCGCCACCGAGGCGGCCCATATCACAGAGGTGAGACAACGGGTGATTTCATGTAGGCAGAGTTTTAGAGATTTTACACCAAGCCAGGAGTGTGTACACAAGGAGAGTAGATACGTTCGAGAAAGACGTGCTCGCTGGAAAAATGATGAGCAGAACTGGGCTCTCCTCCGCGAGGCAGTTGACCTGAGCAAACGTGGGTGGATGGCATTCCACGTTACGAGGGGGGCCGCTTGCAAGGAACCAAGATGTACCCCCAAGGAAGCGCTGTGAGATGGAAGACCAACTCGCTCCCCACGTGGTGTCTGCACGATGTGTCCATGAGCCACACCATAAACCAGAGCTTTTTAGAGGAGTTGAGCGCAGCCCCTGAACATGAGGCGTAGGCTGCGAAGACACGTTGGAGGCAAGGAAACTGTGAGTCATGACGTATGCAGAGAGTAACGTCATCTGCATAAGCGACAGAGGTAGTGGCATGATGTCTTGTGCAGGCAGAAGGTGGTGGCGCAGAACTGCTTGAAAGGATTGGTGTACTTAGCGGATAAATGGTTCGATTGCAATAGCGAATAGTTGTCCGGAGAGAGGGCAACCCTGCCGCATTCCTCGGCTGAAGGGGATGGGCGCTATGAGAAAGGTAGGTAGCTTAACCTGGAGAACGGTGTCTTGATAAAGTGAAGTAAGAAGAGCAACGAAGGCGGGAGGAAAACCGAAGTGACGGAGAGTTTCTGAAAGATAGGAGTGAGAGATGTTATCAAAAGCAGGTCAAGAGAAATGAGGGCGAGGGGTTCGGAGCGAGATCGGGCAAGATGGATAAGATCGTTAAGCAGATGGATGTTATGACAGAGTGAACGGCCAGGAAAGTATAGGTTTGATTGGGAGAAAGGATGCGAGTAAGAATGGGATTAAGGCGTCCGGAAAGAAGTTTTGTGTAAAGTTTATAATCTAAATTTAAGAGGGAGATAGGGCGCCAATTCCCCAGGTTAAGCAGATCACCTTTCTTGGGGAATAAGACTACATGAGCTACTGTGAATCTCCTCGGTAACGGGGAGTGATTAAAAGAAGCAGAAAAAGCAGAAAAGAAAAACGGTAGTATGAACGGTAGAAAAGTTTTATAGAAGGGGAATGTGAGGCCGTCTGGACCCGGAGCGGCTCCAGAGTTCAAAGTTGAAAACGTAGAAGATAGTTCAGAGCGTGTGAGAGGAAGGAGGAGAGAAGAGGCAAGATGGGCGCGAACTTGTGGTAGGTTAGAAAGAAGAGAAACCATAGTAGAAGAGGATGGCGGAGGAGGTTCACAGTACTTCTCAGTAAAGAACTTTCGGACTTGGGAACACAGAGTGATTGGATCATCAGACACCTCGCCAGATGGAAGGCGGAGGTGACGTAGTGAATTCGATGCTGTTCTTGTTTTTTCCATGGACTTTAGAAACTCATAATTGGATGCGTCCGGCGATAGATGTTGAAGCCTGAGACGTCGTAGTGCCTGTTGAGCCAGAGGAAGTATGAGTGACCGCAATTTTTCTTGATAGGGGCAGAAGAGAGGATCACTAAGGCTTAATATGGAGAGACTGGAGCGAACATGGTCGAGACTCATGTTTTGGCGTGTCTTTGCTTTGAAAGAAAGGGCGCGAACAAGGAGAAGGAGTTGCTGTTTAATCTCCATCCATAAAGTTAGACTACAAGGCGCTGATTGAATTTGTGGTCATCTGTCTTTCTTCTAGGAAAGTGCGGACTGAAGTACAAAAGTCTGGATCAACAAGGAGAGTGTCGTCAAATGTCTATTGACGAATCGTCCGGGGCTGTGCTAGAGCAGCTTGAACACTTATAACGATGGCACAATGGTTAGAAGAAGCTGTGGGAGTGATGGTAGATTCAGTAACAGCTGGAAGAAGAGTAGGTGATGCGTAGAACCTATCAAGACGATCTGTCAACGGATTTTGATTATGATGCGAGCGCCAAGTATGTACTGTCGACAATGGATGGAAATGACGATGCACATCGATGAATGAGTTGTCGGATACAATTGACTGGAGGATATTAACCAAGTTGCCGCGGCGTTCTCTAATGGAAGGAGAGCGATCTAGCGTAGGATTAAGAGTTTAATTAAAATCCTCCAATTAAGATATGATCTGTGAGAGGGAAACCTTGATAGGGCACGACGAAGGCAAGTAAAGAGTATTGCCAAGTAGGTTGAAGAGCTTCGAATATAAATGTTGAAGATATGATAACATGTTGATGCAATGGCGAATGAAGCACACTGTAACACATCTCGACATAGGTTTCGAATAGAAAGAGATGCGATAATGGAGTTAAAAGTCTAACGGATTCCAACAGCAAGACCGCTATGGGGTGATAATCGAAAGGCATGGTGAAACGTCTAGTTCCATTAGCACCATCGTGAGAAAATTGTAGTGGAATGACAATTTGTCTCTTGTAGTAAGAGAATATCAGCTCCATGCGGAGTGAGGTCCTCATTAACCAAGGCATTGGAGAGTAGGGATGAAAATCCCGTACAGTTAAGGGATACAATCTTGAACACTTCAGTCAGCTAGTGCTTGCTGGAGATCCTTGACAACAGAAGGAAATGACTTAAGTCGATTGAAGTAGGTTTTAGCCCACGGATGTTCCTTGCGAAGGTAGGAGAGACATTGAGAGACAGGCTTTGTATCTGATCTAACACAAGAGGGAGAAACGATGTGCACTTTGTTAGTAATGCATGCACTGTGGAGTGGTCTGTCTTGTGTGACAGGTATTGATGAAAATCATCAAATGAAATCAGCCCAGTTGGAACAGAGGCATCCTTAAGATAATCGACTAGTTCATCGAAATTGGGGGGAGGCTCTTCATCAGCCTAAAAAGCAGAGGCAGCAGCTTTCGATGGTGAGTTTTGACGGGAGGCACCGCCAACACGGGGTGAGGATCTAGGTGAAGTAGAAGTCAGCCTCTTCGATTGTCGTCTTCGAGAGGATCCGCGGCGTTTCAACGGAGGTGCAGTCTAACTTTCATCACACCGCGACATGTGGCCTGAAAGTTCATCTTCAGCAGGTTCATTGGTGTCGATGGTGAGGGCTGGGGAAAGCCCCTCTGTAAGGGACTCTGAAGCAGAATGCCGTCTTAAGGGAATCGAACAACTGAGTGAGGGAAACTCTAGTTGCAAGTCCAGGGATGGAACATTCGAAGACGTGCGTTGACCAACCCCTGCAGTCGAATTTTTTGCAATTTTCGTCTCCGGAGCTTTCTGTGCAGTGGTTGAAGATGTTGATCTGCTCGGAAGAGGGACAGAAACTGTAGAAGCATTATTATGAGCCTGTGATGCCATATGTGGGCAATGCACACGTAAATGATTCTCCCCGTGACAATAAGTGTACTGAAGGGAGTTTCTCACTTCAATTCGTCTCCGTTGCTATCCGCAACGAACGTTGAGAATCTTTGGGCAGGCGAGCAAGTGTTCATCAGATGGAAAGAGTACTCTGGCACTTCGACGAAATCCTCCTATTGACTTATCGTCCGGATCTCACGGTGCAGCTGAAAGAGTAGTCACGGGCCCAACAACCCGGCCGAATTCACTGAGAACAGTGCACAGCGTGATGTCTGAGACTTCAGGTGGAACCGGGTAAAAGGTCACCTGAATGGGCCGTTGTGAGACAGGTTCTGGTACTAGATGGACGCCTTTAAGGGATAAACCCTCTATCATGACAAGATCTGCATGCTCTTTAAGAGCAAAGTATACTAACACAGCTCGAGGTTTACGAGCCATATGAGTAATACTGGCAGCCCCGGTGGCGCAGTGGTCTAAGGCGCTCGCCTCTGATCATTCGTCCGTAAGGGGTCCGGGTTCGAATCCCGGTCAGGCATGGATGTTGCGTTTGTCTTACGGCACTGGCTCCCTCCCTTCCCTGGAACCAGTGACCCTAAATTAGGGACGGGCGACTGCTTATAGCCCATTGAGTTGCTCACGGTGGTCGTTAAACCTACAATCAAAAAAAAAAAAAAAAAAAATACTGGCTCCAGCTGGAAGTAACGTTTTGAGAGCAAGACTATATTCCTTCAACTTTGTGTCGGCCGCCCCGGTGGCGCAGTGGTCTAAGCGATG
Source organism: Macrothele yani (assembly GCA_039090855.1). NCBI lineage: Eukaryota > Metazoa > Arthropoda > Arachnida > Araneae > Macrothelidae > Macrothele > Macrothele yani. The sequence goes on along the minus strand of CM076999.1, from coordinate 104,107,027 downwards.
GCCTCTGATCATTCGTCCGTAAGGAGTCCGGGTTCGAATCCCGGTCAGGCATGGATGTTGCGTTTGTCTTACGGCACTGGCTCTCTCCCTTCCCTGGAACCAGTGACCCTAAATTAAGGACGGGCGACTGCTTATAGCCCATTGAGTTGCTCACGGTGGTCGTTAAACCTACAATAAAAAAAAAAAAAAAAAAAAAAAAAAGCTTTGTGTCGGGTAGTGCGTCAAAACTCCGAAGCCCATGGTAGAATGGAATTTTTTACCCTCTGGGAAATCTTCTGGAATGTCAATGTTGGCAGTAGAGCCATCTACACTGACGTATGAGTCTGGTAGGACTTCTGCGACAAACTTGGAAGAAGCTTTTGTTCCAGAAAGGGCGGCAAAGTACGCCCGAAGAGCAGGGCTAGTGTGCGAGGGCTGCGACGCAACGCGGTTGTCTGGAAGAGGCTGTTTGAACTGAGTTGAAGTGGAGGGTAAATTAGCAGCGCTGTCAGACACATCCATTCCTTCATCTACAACGCCAGAGGGTAGCGTCGAACTGACGTCACTGGCCATCGCAGGGCGTGTAGATTAAGCTGTAGACGAGGAGTCACGTGCCACCTCTAGTGATCGAGTGACGTCTCCATCAAGCATTGTAGGTGATTGGTCTCGTATCAAGGAGGAGGAGGAGGGAGGTAATGCCTCGCTGATATGGGCGTGCACATCGCTCTTATCAGGAGCCGCCGCCATTGTTAATGGCGAGGGCTACCTGAGAAATTGAGCAGCTCGGTCGAGAATTCAAATGATGATAACAGAAAAAAAAACCTACTCACCAACCTGGTAGATGTAACAAAACAAAGTACAAACCTTCAACTTGAAGGAACACAAAAGGAAAATAACGAGCCACGCGATAAAACACACCAAATAGGCACGAAACACGGAGCTCAGAAAAGCGTGACCTAGGCCAAAGGTGGACCGACACCGTACTAATGTATGTCAATAAATGCTATTTTGTGTTTCTCTTCTAGGTGTCCGGTGACTTTTGTCAATATAGTGTATATTTAATACATCCGTAAACATATATGTGCATTTATTTATTCGATATATTTAGATACATCAGTGGATTTATTTATTGGGTCTGTTAACACAAAACAATGGTGAAAAAATTTCAAGGTGGAGCTAAGAGAAACTAATTTCTTTTTAATTTGAATTTTATACTCTTTAAATCAAGAGAAAAGGAAGTTTGGATGGTTTGTAAACTGAAATAATTTAATTAAACTGTACTAGCAACACAGCGTCAGGAAGGAGAGTGCAAGCTAGAGTCAAAGCTTAACTTCTTGTGATGGTAAAAATTCCCAAGATCGAGATGGAGCTTAGAGGAAATAAGTTTTTTTTAATTTGAATTTTACGCACTTTGAATCAAGAGAAAAGGAAGTTTGGATGGTTTGTAAACTGAAATAATTTAATTAAACTGTACTAGCAACACAGCGTCAGTAAGGAGAGTGCAAGCTAGAGTCAAAGCTTAACTTCTTGTGATGGTAAAAATTCCCAAGATCGAGATGGAGCTTAGAGGAAATAAGTTTTTTTAATTTGAATTTTACACTCTTTGAATCAAGAGAAAAGAAAGTTTGGATAGTTTGTAAATTGAAATAATTTAATTAAACTGTACTAGCAACACAGCGTAAGTAAGGAGAGTGCAAGCTAGAGTTAAAGCTAAACTTCTTGTGATGGTAAACATTCCCAAGATCGAGATGGAGCTCGGAGAAACTAACTGTTTTTTAATTTGAGTTTTGTACTCTTTGAATCAAGAGAAAAGGAAGTTTGGATAGTTTGTAAACTGAAATAATTTAATTAAACTGTACTAGCAACACAGCGTAAGTAAGGAGAGTGCAAGCTAGAGTTAAAGCTAAACTTCTTGTGATGGTAAACATTCCCAAGATCGAGATGGAGCTCGGAGAAACTAACTGTTTTTTAATTTGAGTTTTGTACTCTTTGAATCAAGAGAAAAGGAAGTTTGGATAGTTTGTAAACTGAAATAATTTAATTAAACTGTACTAGCAACACAGCGTAAGTAAGGAGAGTGCAAGCTAGAGTTAAAGCTAAACTTCTTGTGATGGTAAACATTCCCAAGATCGAGATGGAGCTCGGAGAAACTAACTGTTTTTTAATTTGAGTTTTGTACTCTTTGAATCAGGAGAAAAGGAAGTTTGGATAGTTTGTAAACTGAAATAATTTAATTAAACTGTACTAGCAACACAGCGTCAGGAAGGAGAGTGCAAGCTAGAGTTAAAGCTAAACTTCTTGTGATGGTAAACATTCCCAAGATCGAGATGGAGCTCGGAGAAACTAACTGTTTTTTAATTTGAGTTTTGTACTCTTTGAATCAAGAGAAAAGGAAGTTTGGATAGTTTGTAAACTGAAATAATTTAATTAAACTGTACTAGCAACACAGCGTAAGTAAGGAGAGTGCAAGCTAGAGTTAAAGCTAAACTTCTTGTGATGGTAAACATTCCCAAGATCGAGATGGAGCTCGGAGAAACTAACTGTTTTTTAATTTGAGTTTTGTACTCTTTGAATCAGGAGAAAAGGAAGTTTGGATAGTTTGTAAACTGAAATAATTTAATTAAACTGTACTAGCAACACAGCGTCAGGAAGGAGAGTGCAAGCTAGAGTCAAAGCTTAACTTCTTGTGATGGTAAAAATTCCCAAGATCGAGATGGAGCTTAGAGGAAATAAGTTTTTTTTTAATTTGAATTTTACACACTTTGAATCAAGAGAAAAGAAAGTTTGGATAGTTTGTAAATTGAAATAATTTAATTAAACTGTACTAGCAACACAGCGTAAGTAAGGAGAGTGCAAGCTAGAGTTAAAGCTAAACTTCTTGTAATGGTAAACATTCCCAAGATCGAGGTGGAGCTTGGAGGAATTTTTTTTTTAATTTTGGGTTTTATACTCTTTGAATCAAGAGAAAAGAAAGTTTGGATAGTTTGTAAACTGATATAATTTAATCAAACTGTACTAGCAATACAGCGTAAGTAAGGAGAGTACCAGCTAGAGTTAAAGCTAAACTTCTTGTGATGGGAAACATTCGCAAGACCGAAAGACCCAAATCATCTGCTGCGGTGATTTTCATTTGTAGACATAACATGCTTTCTTCTTTCAACATTCTTGGGTAGCGCTCATTAAGAAAGAAAAATTTCTTTATTGTATCCCGACTGTATTCATTCAGACGCGATGCTGAAACTAACAGCATTAGTACTGATGATACAATTGCAAGGGCTACAGTTATATCATAAAAAAGAAAAATAGATCCAATTTTTCCTCTTATTATCCCTTGAATAGTTGCAATGGAAACAAATGAACTGAACACTCCTGTAGTCAAAGTAAGAAATACGGGTAGCGAAGAGAGGGAATCTAATTTTTCAACATTTGCAAGCAGTGTGTGGAAAATCTGCAAATCATTGCCTAATCCTGTAGCAGGAATCCTTCCAGTTTCTATAGCCTGAAGATGTTCTTTTAGCACATCAACTGCAAAAGACATTTCCTCGCACAATACTGAAATAAACAGCGATGTGTAGAACAAAATGGTTATTCGAATGTGAAAATCACAAGCAAAGAAAAGGAAGAGTGCAAAATTGCCAAGTCTTTTGTGTACCTGAATGCCGGGAAAAAGGAGTTTCATAGCATATACAGTATCTTTTCCCTGGAAGATATTCAGCAATACAGAAAGAAAAGAATTAGTGAAGATAAAAATGGCATATGCAGAAGTAATTACTTTTGCCCATTGTGTCCACCTGTATTTTTGGTGTCTTTGTGTATTCTGCACAACGTTGACAGAGAGCTGAAGATCTTCAAGCAATGTTTTAAAGCCATCTTTGTTTTGTCTCACTGAAATCCATAGGAAACAACTGTTGAACCACAGAAATAACTGAAGCATAGTCACCACTTTGTGTTCGTCCGATTGAGATACATGTATGTACAACGAAACCGTAAGCACTGCGGCAGCGAAATGTAAGACACGCCACACAGCAGATGCAAGCTTGAAGCATTTACTTTTTTCTTGTTTAAGAAAGTCCAGTCCAACATTATTGAGAGCTCGGAGAACCGGATTGAGAGTAACTCTCAAGTTCTTGCTCGTGAAATTGAACATGTTCTTTACAGGAAATACGCTTTGTTGCATTAAATGGTTGTACGAGGAATTCTTAATCTTCAAACTTTACTTCATCTATTTAACGAAAGATCACTAAAACTGATCGTACTCAATGAAAACGTATCAAGTTACGTACCTCCATCAAAGCTATATCCTGCAGCTCTTGAATGCACAGGAATATGATTCTTTTTTTTTACTTATGCTGATGAATGAAACATATCCTTACTGAACACACGTTGCACCATTGGAAGCAAAGGTAATGACTCATAAACTCAAATTTCTTCTTAAGACAGAAATATAATTTTCCTAAAAATTCTCGAAGTAGAAATATTTAGTTACAAAATCTCAAAAGAGAGATGTCATTCAATCATAAAATTTTCTCACAAAAAGTGATTATGTCATCGGTTGAGCAACTGATCTCATTACTGGACGTAACGAGATGTTTCACATTGTGATATATAAACTCTTTTTTTTTTTCTCGAAACGGAAACTTAATTCAGCTAAAAATTCTCAAAGCAGAAATGTCATTTAACTTAATGTTTTCGTACTTTTTATGCATACCAATGTGTAAACTCAATTTTCTTTCGCTGAAGAAGAAATATAATTAAGCTAAAAGTTCTCAAAGCAATATCATCCAAATTAAAATGTTTGCACCCTAAAATATTAGTTCTTCTGTACAGCAACTGATTTGATTACGGGATATGACGAGAGTTTCATATAGCGATGTATAAACTCATTTTTTTCTCAACACAGAAATATAATTCAGATAAAAATTCACAAAACAGAAACGAAATTCAGCTTTTTAAAATTTGTGCACCCTGTGATGTTTTTTTGTTATGCTTAGCAGTTGCTTTGATAGCTGGACGAAACGAAATGTTTTATGATGCTGCATGAACTCATTTTTTTCCGCTACACTGAAAATGTAATTCAGCTAAAAATTCTCAAAGAAGATTCTGTTAAAAGTTCTCAAAACACAGATATCATACAACTTTTTTTTTTTTTTGATCAGGGAGATTTTCTTTCCTTTTGTATAATGATTGATTTGATTACAGGACGAAATAAAATTCTTTGTAGTAATGTATAAACTTAGTTTTTTCACCAAAAAGAAATATAATTCAGCTACAAAATTTCAAAACGGAATTATAGTTCATCTTAAAATTGTTGCAACCAGGATTATGTTTTCTTCTTCTGTAGTGCAATTCATTTGATTACAGGATGAGAAGAAAGTTTCATACAGGGATGCATAAACTATTGTTTTTCTCAACACAGATCTATAATTCAGCAAAGATTTCACAAAACAGAAATGCCATTCAACTTCTTAAAATTTGTGCATCCTGTGATGTTTTGTATTATGTGCATCAGTTGCTTTGATATCTGCATGAAACGAGGTACTTTATAGAGATGCATAGACTCATTTTTTTCCGCTACACAGAAAATGTAATTCAGTTAAAAATTCTCAAAGCGGATACATCATTCTGTTAAAAACTCACGAAGCACAAATATAATTTAACTTAAAATTTTTGCTCCGTGGGATGTTTTTTTCTTATGTATAACAATTTATTTGATAACAGTGCGTAATAGAATGCTTTATAAAAATGTGTAAATTTAACTTTTTTCATCAAAAAGAAATATAATTGAGCTACAAATTCTCAAATCGGAATTATAAAGCAACTTAAGATTTTTGCAACCGGGGATACGTTTTTTCTTCTGTAGAGCGAGTAATTTTGTTACAGTTACAGGACGAGAAGAAAGTTTGATATAGTGAAGTATAAACTAAGTTTTTTCTCAAAACAGAAATATAATTCAGCTGAAATTTGTACAAGAAGAAATATAACTCAGCTACAAGTTATCAAAGCAGAAATATTGTTCAAAATAAGATTTTTGCACCTGGTGATATTTTGTCTTCTGTTGAGTAATTGATTTAATAACCAGATGTTATAGAAACATAATTCAGCTAAAACTTGTACAAGCAGAAGTATAACTCAGCTACAAGTTATTAAACAAAAATATCGTTCAAATTAAGATTTTTGCTCCTCGTGATATTTTGTCTTCTGTTGAGTTATTGATTTAATAACCAGACGTTATGGAAACATATTTCAGCTAAAACTTGTACAAGCAGAAGTGTAACTCAGCTACAAGTTATCAAAACAGAAATATCGTTCAAATTAAGATTTTTGCACCTCGTGATATTTTGTCTTCTGTTGAGTAATTGATTTATAATCAGACGTTATGGAAACATAATTCAGCTAAACCTTGTACAAGCAGAAGTATAACTCAGCTACAAGTTATCAAACCAGAAATATCGTTCAAATTAAGATTTTTGCTCCTCGTGATATTTTGTCTTCTGTTGAGTAAATGATTTAATAACCAGACGTTATAGAAACATAATTCTGCTAAAACTTGTATAAGCAGGAGTATAACTCAGCTACAAGTTGTCAAAACAGAAATATCGTTCAAATTAAGATTTTTGCTCCTCGTGATATTTTGTCTTCTGTTGAGTAATTGATTTAATAACCAGACGTTATGGAAACATAATTCAGCTAAACCTTGTACAAGCAGAAGTATAACTCAGCTACAAGTTATCAAACCAGAAATATCGTTCAAATTAAGATTTTTGCTCCTCGTGATATTTTGTCTTCTGTTGAGTAATTGATTTAATAACCAGACGTTATGGAAACATAATTTAGCTAAAACTTGTATAAGCAGAAGTATAACTCAGCTACAAGTTGTCAGAACAGAAATATCGTTCAAATTAAGATTTTTGCATCTCGTGATATTTTGTCTTCTGTTGAGTAATTGATTTAATAACCAGAAGAAACGGAGATGTTTCAATATACCATGATTATTTTAAATCGCTAATCGGAAAATAAAATTTCCGTCTCTTCTGAAATAAATAATGAATTCTGTACTTGTTTTTTTTTTTGTCGGACATTATCTGAAAACATGGGTTGCTCCTATAGATGTTTCATTATACAGTATTGTACTTTTCAACAATGTTTGCTTCTGATTGAAACCACTGTTCAGCTATTCAGCCAAATACAGGTGATTTGGTACATGGGTAACAAAAATGAATATGTGTTAACGAATTTGCTAAACGCTAGTCTAGTGCTAAAAAGTGATGCACCACTTACGTTTGTGATCTTATCTTCCGGCAGTGATGTTTGCTCAGTCTAAGAGTTTTCAATTCATATATTTAAATTAATATTGTGATTCAGAACACTTCCTCCACAGCTTGGATAAAGTTTTCCACGCAAAACAGTCACTTGTACATTATTTTGGATGAGTAATTCGTTATTGTTTTCAATACTTTAACATAAACGTTTTGGCATATCTAGGAAACTCGATGAACAGCAAGTCAGTGCATGGCAAGTTCGAAGGCGAGCGGTTAAATAAAACTGTGAGATTGTACCTTCGCGTTTTGTTTGTTCCTTACGAAATGTTTTTTCTTTCCATTATATTCTGACGAAGAGTTTGTTTACTCCGGTTCGCTTTCATTGTCAACTGAGGACAAAAGTATCACAAATTGTTTCAGCACGTTGAATGCTCACCCTAATTTTGAATAAATTGTGCCATATGAAATTCCTGTTCTTCTGCATATCCAAAACAAATAAGTGTTCTGATAAACTACCTTTCTGTGTGTCCTTGTTTAAGAAATCAATAATATTTCATCCTGCATTAGCAAAAAAAAAAGTTATTTTCAGCTGCTGTTGCATAATGGATCCTTTTATTAGGAAACAATGCAAGTATCGATTCAGGAAATTTCGATACCATGTTGTAAAAGCACATCGTAGCGAGAGTAGACAGTTACGGATTTGTAGGGAAGCCAACAAAGCCAAGAGGCGGGGCCGGGTGATGCTGGAGGGCTTCAAAAATAAGGATTTATATACACTGGTGTGCAAAAATTAAGGACGACGAGGAAAAATTAGCATAACAGCGGAACGAGCAGGCATAACGGACCGAAATATCACTCAGGAGACAGACTAGGGTCCGGTACGGTAAGGCATGCGCATATATGCAGCATGACGTGGGGGGGGGGTCGGAAGGGTATAAAGCACACGGGAGGTGTACCCTCAGCAATTCGGTGAAAGCTATTGCACGGTGTACATCGGTTTGCACGACGTCCAGTTGCTGTCACCGCACCGTGTGATATGGCCAACAGGCAATCCAGTAGACGACATCTGGATAACTTTGCCCGACTTCGCGTCATTTTGAAGTTGGAAGAAGGTCGAAGTGGGACTAGTGTGGCCGAAGAGTTCGGGATCGCTCACAGCAACGTTTCACGAGCTTGGAGAGCATTTCAAACGACAGGAACAGCTGTCCAAGAGTTTAGCAGTGGTCGTCCACGAGCAACCACGGTGGCGGAAGACCGGTATATTGCCCTACAGGCGAGAAGAGACAGACGGCAGACAGCGGGAGAAATCGCAAGGCACATGCAACAGACAACTATACGTCCGTTATCGCGTTTTACCGTGGCCAGCAGGCTGCACAAAGGTGGTCTGTTTGCACGACGACCAGTATGGTGTGTGCCATTAACGCTTGCTCATCGGAGACGGCGGTTTCTGTGGTGCCAGTAACATACGAACCGGACACATCAGCAATGGGGTCGAGTTCTCTTTACGGATGAGAGCCGATTTAGTCTGACGAACGATTCTGGACGTATACACATCTGGAGAGAGCAGGGAACACGCAATCACACCTCCAACATGATCGAAAGGGACCGGTTTGGAGGTGGCGGAGTTCTCGTTTGGGGCGGCATCATGCTTGGTAGCCGTACTGACCTCCACATCTTCGAAGGAGGTTCAGTCACTGGTGTCAGCTATTGTACCGTGGTTCTCCTGCCTCACGTGCGTAGGCTGCGGGTGGCAGAGTGGGCAACGTTCGTGACTGCCACGGAAAGGGCCTCAGGTTCGATCCCAGGCAGGTACAAACGCTCGATCCACTAAATGCCCGCCGCGCGTCGTATGGGCGCGTTAAGCCGTCGGACCCAGGGTACTGGCTCCCCGGTAATAAATAAGGGCGTCTTCCTCCCTCTTTCTACTTCGCTTCCGTGTCACTTTCCTATCGGGCGCTCTAGCCCAAATCTCATAGTTTCCTATTTCTAAGGGTTGTTTAAGACCTGGGGTTAGACACTCCCTTCCTAAAATCCTCTACATATGATCATGATCATGTCTCATGTGCGTCTGTTTAGAGGTGCTGTGGGTTCTGAGTTCTTCTTCATGGACGACAACGCTGCACCTCATCGTACAGTGGCTATAGCAGAGCTGTTGGAGAGTGAAGATATTCAACGCATGGATTGTCCCGCAAGGTCCCCGGACCTAAATCCAATCGAATACGTGTGGGACCTTCTCGGGAGACGCTTGGCAGCACGCCACCAGCCGCCAGCAACGATTCCGCTGCTGCGATTAGCGCTACAAGAGGAATGGGCCGCGATGCCTCAACAGCACCTTGACAACCTCGTCCTCAGCATAGACAGACGTTGTGAATCCTGCAACGCAGTCAAGGGTGATCATATCCCCTACTAAAGACTGGATTTTTCTTGGCAGCCGCTTGTCACATGGACGTTCCTGTCTTCTGCCCCGTTGTGCTCGAAGCTACCTTTTCAATAAAGTGCCTTTGTATCCTTCGGATTCCGTGTTTGGACGGTTTTGCTCACTTGTCCCATATTCTTACATCTTGGGGATCTTATGGTATGATTTGAGTCGATGTGGAGCACTTCTGCGCGACGTTACATTCGAAAAACCGTCTCGTCCTTAATTTTTACACGCCAGTGTATATATTTTTAATTTTGTTTCTGAAAAAAGAGAAGAGTCGTAGAGCGAAGGACAAATTTTCTGTCCTGAGTTTGGGAAGAGTTTAGGTGTATAATTACACCCGGAATCGAGGTACGTCATGTACAATACGTACTTCGATTTTGGGCGGAATTATGAAGTATGAATTCGCTACACCGGTGAGAGATTACATTATGACCACTGACTTAATAAGATATAGGACCCACTTTAGCCCGCTAAACTGCGGCCACTCGGCGAGGCATCGATCCGATGAAATGACGATAGTTATCCTGGTTTATCTCGTACCATAATGTCAATAGCAGGTCCTCCAGTTTCCGTACATTTCGGAGTAGCGGTGATTTAGCGCGAACCAGGTTTTTCCAATTCAAACCACAAATGTTCGATCAGGTGAATTTAGAAGCCAGGGCATTAACAGAAAGACACTAACATGTTCCTCGAACCACTCCTTGACAATTCTGGCAGTGTGGCATGGCGCATTATTCTTTTGGTAATGACTATCACTAGCAGGGAACTCAGTTGTCATGAATGGGTGAGCTTGGTCCGCAACGATGTTTAGATACCTGACAGCCAGTGGGGCATTATCCTGTTGGTAATGTCCATCACCAGCAGAGAACACAGTTGCCATGAATGGGTGAGCTTGGTCCGGAACGATGTTTAGATACCTAACAGCCAGTAGCGCATTATCCTGTTTGTAATGACCATCACCAGCAGGGAACACAGTTGTCATGAATAGGTGAGTTTGGTCCGCAACGATGTTTAGATACCTGACAGCCAGTGGGGCATTATCCTGTTGGTAATGACCATCACCAGCAGAGAACACAGTTGTCATGAATGGGTGAGCTTGGTCCGCAACGATGTTTAGATACCTGACAGCCAGTGGGGCATTATCCTGTTGGTAATGTCCATCACCAGCAGAGAACACAGTTGTCATGAATGGGTGAGCTTGGTCCGCAACGATGTTTAGATACCTGACAGCCAGTGGCGCATTATCCTGTTGGTAATGTCCATCACAGCAGAGAACACAGTTGCATGAATGGGTGAGCTTGGTCCGCAACGATGTTTAGATACCTGACAGCCAGTGGCGCATTATCCTGTTGGTAATGTCCATCACAGCAGAGAACACAGTTGCCATGAATGGGTGAGCTTGGTCCGCAACGATGTTTAGATACCTGACAGCCAGTGGGGCATTATCCTGTTTGTAATGACCATCACCAGAAGGGAACACAGTTGTCATGAATGGGTGAGCTTGGCCCGCAACGATGTTTAGATACCTGACAGCCAGTGGGGCATTATCCTGTTGGTAATGACCATCACCAGCAGAGAACACAGTTGTCATGAATGGGTGAGCTTGGTCCGCAACGATGTTTAGATACCTGACAGCCAGTGGTGCATTATCCTGTTTGTAATGACCATCACCAGCAGGGAACACAGTTGTCATGAATGGGTGAGCTTGGTCCGCAACGATGTTTAGATACCTGACAGCCAGTGGGGCATTATCCTGTTGGTAATGACCATCACCAGCAGAGAACACAGTTGTCATGAATGGGTGAGCTTGGTCCGCAACGATGTTTAGATACCTGACAGCCAGTGGGGCATTATCCTGTTGGTAATGACCATCACCAGCAGGGAACACAGTTGTCATGAATGGGTGAGCTTGGTCCGCAACGATGTTTAGATACCTGACAGCCAGTGGCGCATTATCCTGTTTGTAATGACCATCACCAGCAGGGAACACAGTTGTCATGAATGGGTGAGCTTGGTCCGCAACGATGTTTAGATACCTGACAGCCAGTGGGGCATTATCCTGTTTGTAATGACCATCACCAGCAGAGAACACAGTTGTCATGAATGGGTGAGCTTGGTCCGCAACGATGTTTAGATACCTGACAGCCAGTGGGGCATTATCCTGTTGGTAATGACCATGACCAGCAGAGAACACAGTTGTCATGAATGGGTGAGCTTGGTCCGCAACGATGTTTAGATACCTGACAGCCAGTGGGGCATTATCCTGTTGGTAATGACCATCACCAGCAGAGAACACAGTTGTCATGAATGGGTGAGCTTGGTCCGCAACGATGTTTAGATACCTGACAGCCAGTGGCACATTATCCTGTTTGTAATGACCATCACCAGCAGGGAACACAGTTGTCATGAATGGGTGAGCTTAGTCTGCAACAATGTTTAGATACCTGACAGCCAGTGGGGCATTATCCTGTTGGTAATGTCCATCACCAGCAGAGAACACAGTTGCCATGAATGGGTGAGCTTGGTCCGGAACGATGTTTAGATACCTAACAGCCAGTAGCGCATTATCCTGTTTGTAATGACCATCACCAGCAGGGAACACAGTTGTCATGAATAGGTGAGTTTGGTCCGCAACGATGTTTAGATACCTGACAGCCAGTGGGGCATTATCCTGTTGGTAATGACCATCACCAGCAGAGAACACAGTTGTCATGAATGGGTGAGCTTGGTCCGCAACGATGTTTAGATACCTGACAGCCAGTGGGGCATTATCCTGTTGGTAATGTCCATCACCAGCAGAGAACACAGTTGTCATGAATGGGTGAGCTTGGTCCGCAACGATGTTTAGATACCTGACAGCCAGTGGCGCATTATCCTGTTGGTAATGTCCATCACAGCAGAGAACACAGTTGTCATGAATGGGTGAGCTTGGTCCGCAACGATGTTTAGATACCTGACAGCCAGTGGGGCATTATCCTGTTGGTAATGACCATCACCAGCAGGGAACACAGTTGTCATGAATGGGTGAGCTTGGTCCGCAACGATGTTTAGATACCTGACAGCCAGTGGCGCATTATCCTGTTGGTAATGTCCATCACAGCAGAGAACACAGTTGCCATGAATGGGTGAGCTTGGTCCGCAACGATGTTTAGATACCTGACAGCCAGTGGGGCATTATCCTGTTTGTAATGACCATCACCAGCAGGGAACACAGTTGTCATGAATGGGTGAGCTTGGTCCGCAACGATGTTTAGATACCTGACAGCCAGTGGGGCATTATCCTGTTGGTAATGACCATCACCAGCAGAGAACACAGTTGTCATGAATGGGTGAGCTTGGTCCGCAACGATGTTTAGATACCTGACAGCCAGTGGCGCATTATCCTGTTTGTAATGACCATCACCAGCAGGGAACACAGTTGTCATGAATGGGTGAGCTTGGTCCGCAACGATGTTTAGATACCTGACAGCCAGTGGGGCATTATCCTGTTGGTAATGACCATCACCAGCAGAGAACACAGTTGTCATGAATGGGTGAGCTTGGTCCGCAACGATGTTTAGATACCTGACAGCCAGTGGCGCATTATCCTGTTTGTAATGACCATCACCAGCAGGGAACACAGTTGTCATGAATGGGTGAGCTTGGTCCGCAACGATGTTTAGATACCTGACAGCCAGTGGGGCATTATCCTGTTTGTAATGACCATCACCAGCAGAGAACACAGTTGTCATGAATGGATGAGCTTGGTCCGCAACGATGTTTAGATACCTGACAGCCAGTGGGGCATTATCCTGTTGGTAATGACCATCACCAGCAGAGAACACAGTTGTCATGAATGGGTGAGCTTGGTCCGCAACGATGTTTAGATACCTGACAGCCAGTGGGGCATTATCCTGTTGGTAATGACCATCACCAGCAGAGAACACAGTTGTCATGAATGGGTGAGCTTGGTCCGCAACGATGTTTAGATACCTGACAGCCAGTGGCGCATTATCCTGTTTGTAATGACCATCACCAGCAGGGAACACAGTTGTCATGAATGGGTGAGCTTGGTCCGCAACGATGTTTAGATACCTGACAGCCAGTGGCGCATTATCCTGTTTGTAATGACCATCACCAGCAGGGAACACAGTTGTCATGAATGGGTGAGCTTGGTCCGCAACGATGTTTAGATACCTGACAGCCAGTGGGGCATTATCCTGTTGGCAATGACCATCACCAGCAGAGAACACAGTTGTCATGAATGGGTGAGCTTGGTCCGCAACGATGTTTAGATACCTGACAGCCAGTGGGGCATTATCCTGTTTGTAATGACCATCACCAGCAGAGAACACAGTTGTCATGAATGGGTGAGCTTGGTCCGCAACGATGTTTAGATACCTGACAGCCAGTGGGGCATTATCCTGTTGGTAATGACCATCACCAGCAGAGAACACAGTTGTCATGAATGGGTGAGCTTGGTCCGCAACGATGTTTAGATACCTGACAGCCAGTGGGGCATTATCCTGTTGGTAATGACCATCACCAGCAGAGAACGCAGTTGTCATGAATGGGTGAGCTTGGTCCGCAACGATGTTCAGATACCTGAAAGCTGTCAGAGATTGTGTGACACAGAGAAAAAGGTTTTGTTAATTCAACAAAAAATTTTGTCGATATAGAGTCAAAAAATTTTTTTTGTTGAATCTGCAAAATTATTTTGTTGAAAATTATTGTTGATTTAACAAAATTTATTGTTATCACGACAAAACATTTTGTTTATTTAACAAAATGATTTGTCGATTTTTGGGAATTTGTTTGATCCAACAAAACATATTGTTATCATGACAAAATGTTTTGTTACTGCAACAAAACTATTTTGTGTCACGATAACAATATCTTTTGTTGCTGCAACAAAACATATTGTATCACGATGACAATATGTATTGTTGCAGCAACAAAACATTTTCTGCAATATGTTTTGTTGGATCAAACAAATTCCCCAAAATCGACCTAATCATTTTGTTAAATGAACAAAACATTTTGTCGCGATAACAATAAATTTTGCTAAATAAATAAAAATAATTTTGCAATTTCAACAAAATAATTTTGCAAATTCAACAAACATTTTTTTTGACTGTATATCGACAAAATGTTTTGTGTCACGATAAAAATATCTTTTGTTGCTGCAACAAAACATATTGTATCACGATGACAATATGTATTGTTGCAGCAACAGAACATTTTCTGCAATATGTTTTGTTGGATCAAACAAATTCCCAAAAATCGACCTAATCATTTTGTTAAATGAACAAAACGTTTTGTCGTGATAACAATAAATTTTGCTAAATAAATAAAAATAATTTTGCAAATTCAACAAACATTTTTTTGACTGCATATCAACAAATTGTTTTGTTGATTCAACAAAATTTTTGCTGAATTAACAAAACGTTTTTCTCAGTGTATTGGGAGAACGGGGCTGAAGTGTCCCAAGAAAACATCGCCCACAGCAAACACCGCAGCCTCCGGCTTGTTTCTGACCAACAGTTGCATCCAGGTGTTATAGCCTCCGTTGGTAATCGACGTATCCGCGCCCGGCAGTCTACCTGACGCACCAGTAATCTTGATTCGTCAGACCAGGAAACTTTCTTCCAATCATCCACGGTACAATCTGCATGATCTTGGTCTTATTTCATGCGTTGTTGGCGATGGCGTGTAGTGAGCGTGGGTACCCTGCTGAGTCTTAGGCTACGCAGGCCCATGCGCAGAAGGCTGCGCCGAACTGTGTGCTGTGACACATTGCCCTGATCACCACTGCTGTAGCTGCTGGTGATTTGTCACACTGTGGCCCTGCGGCCGCTGTGAACGAAGTGCAAAGGTCTCCACTCCCCTCTGGCATCAATGAGCTGAGGACGACACACGACTGGACGACGGTTCGTCGCTTGACCATTTATGCACCACTTTTGATACGTACTCATTACAGCGGCACGTGAAACACCTACAAGCAGCACAGTTTCTGAGATCATAGCTACGAGGCGCCGTGACATCACAATTTGTCCTTCATCAAACTCCGATGAATCGGCAGCTTTTCCTATTCTGACTCCGAACACTCTACTAACCGAAAGCCGGTACTCGGGTTGTATATATACTGCTCTGTGAACTTCACCTGCGCCACCGTTGGGTCTTCAGGCACGCTCATTTCTCTAGGCTGGGGGTCGCCATAGTGGAATGTCTCGTCGGTGTAGTTTAAACGCAGGCTCATTAAATATCTTTTCGAAAGTAATGCTATTTAATGCTACCCTACAACTGAGCTTAGAAATTAGGGTGTTATTCCTGCCAGATTTTCTTTGTATGAAATGAACATTTAGCTCTTTAGTTCGGTGTTTTATATGACTTCCCATCCTTCCCTTAAAATTCCTTTCCCCCATTTATTGGGTTGTCGAAAAGTCATGGCGTATTTTGGCACCCGATGGCGGTTGATCGGTTTTGGAAGTAGTAGATGCATGCGCAGCTTTGTTATCACTATGGCATTCGACAGATGTTAGTTCTAACTGCAGTCTACAAAGAATAGTGAGCGATTTGGTTGATTTGAGGAGATTTGACATCAAGTTGAAGATGAAACACCAAACTGTGCATTTTCGCCATATTAGTAGGATAGAACGGGGGATACGAGAACAAAAGAGAGCCGAGAGGAGCGAAGCTGCTCTCGGCTGGGTGGGTGAGAGACGGGAGGGGGGAGATAACGCGAGAGGAGTGAGAGCGCGCTGTCGGAGTTGCTTGCGTGACGTCACGTGCCTCGGGCAGTGGTGGACGGTGACAGTCAACTTTATCGTTTGTGTGTTATAATTATTTTACATTGATGGGGATCCGGGAACAAATAGAGAGCCGAGAGGAAGGGATTTAGATTTGGGCTCATGTTGATGACAGATTTTCATTGAGTGTTAGGACGCAACTTTGATCTGTGGAAACAAATGTCCGCCGAAATTTCTAAATGCTAGAGAATAAATTAGGGATCATGGTGTATTTTTGCTCTTTTTCTGTATAAGTCAGATGAATTTTTTCCAACGAAATGTGAGAGATGATTTTTTCCAACAACCTGTATAATTTGCTATTAAATTCCCAGATGACTTTCCCCATTTATTTAAATGTGATATTTTGATTTGTATAAATAACTAGAATTGTAATTTCTTGATAAAATAAATTCTCGAAACTATGAAAGTTTCATAGAACAGGATGTGATATGGAACAGTATTGAAGTCCACCTCTTCCAGAAGTTGAAATGATTATATGTTGAATTTTGAATTCAGTAATAATAATAACCGAAAGAGAATCGTGATTATGTTTAAAGATAGATAAGGGGGAATTTAACAAATGTTGAAATAACTACAATATTTGTTACTAACGCTATGCTTACAGAATTGGGGTTACTTTCCTCAGATATTCGATAATTTTGGGAATTTAACGATTTTCGTATGTTGTTGTTTTTGTCTCTTTCCGAAAGAAAGTTAAATTTGTATGAACGAAGAGTTGAATGTGGTGAAGATTGTGTTTCGAAAGACGTGATGAATTATTTTTCTAAATGTTATGAGTAAGGAAAATGCGTCTTTTTTCCATTGCTTTCATTCTTAAGATCTGCCACATTCCTGTGAGTAGAGAGAAATGCTCACGGGGAGTCCATTCACTTAACATTATGCTCGTCACGGTTGTTCCTCGCGGGGACAGCAGCAGGGAGGGAGGGGGCAGATCTCCTCCCGATGTGCTCCTCACGAGTGCGCCTACAGGAATTTTCCTATCTCGGGAGATAACGTATTTATTAAACTTTGACAAAATTTTTGAGGAAACGAAGTCTTTCAACCCTCCAATATCTTTTTTGCTCATAATTTTTCGTGTCCTATTTATTCTCTCTAATTTATTTTACAAAACTTATATTTTAGAAATTTCCTGATGTGTTACGAATTTTTATAGGCGTTGTATATCACGAAATCTTTTTTTCGTTCGCGAACATAAAAATGGTCTGATGGTCCCAGCGAGATTCGAACTCGCAGTCCTTCGTTCAGAAAGACGACGTTCTATCCACTTAACCATCGGACCATTGGGAAAAGATGCTTGAAAGAAGATGATGGTTGTTCATGGTGTTAAAATGTTTTGGGAGACTTTTCTTGGAATTTAATTTAAAATGGAGTGTGAGGGGAGTGAACGTTATTTGAGTTGTGAACGAGTTGGTGTGAACATGAGTTTTTCTGTTACGGTGGATCATCTCTCGTTGAACTGTTGTAATGGAGGAAATGATGAAACAGACATATCACATGGCTCAGAAAGTAGGAAGTTTTGGTGGTCTCGATGCTTTATACCGTGCTGTCCGAAAAGAAGGCGTCAAGAAAAAAGACGTCATAAAATGGTTGAAGGGGAGAAAACGTACACACTTCACAAACCCGTGAGACGGCATTTTCCGAGAAATAGAGTTATGGTTAATAAAATAGACCAACAGTTTCAAGCAGACCTAGCCGATGTCTCCAGTTTGAGTCGACATAACAATGGATTTCGTTACTTGTTGACATGCATTGACATATTTTCCAAATATGCGTGGGTGATTCCCTTAAAGCAAAAGTCGGGATCCCATATCGTTCAAGCATTTTCCCAGATATTCAAAGACAGAAAGCCGATAAAGCTTCAAACAGACAAAGGAACTGAATTTAAGAATAAAGAGTTCCAAAAGTTTTTAAAACAGCACGGAGTACGTTTCTTTACGACGAACAACGAGACGAAAGCAAGTGTTGTGGAGAGATTCAATCGCACGCTCAAAACTAGAATGTGGCGCTACTTTACAAGTCAAAATACGTTTAAATTCATAGACGTGCTCAACGATTTAGTTCATAGTTACAATAATTCTCCACATCGAAGTATAAAAATGAAACCTGTAGATGTAAACGAAGATAATGAAAAGCAAGTGTTTCTCAATCTGTATGGTGATCTCAAGTGGAAAAACCCCATCTTCAAATTTCAGGTGGGTGATCACGTAATGATTAGTAAAGCGAAATTGACATTTGAAAAGGGATATGTATCAAATTGGACGGAAGAAGTCTTTGTTGTGAGCGGTCTTGTTCCAAGATCCCCTCCCGTCTACAAAGTAAAAGATTTATTGAACGAAGAGTTGGAAGGAACATTTTACGCCGAAGAGCTTCAAAGAGTCAATCTGTCCGAAAACTTTCCTGTGGAACGTGTTCTAAAGAAGCGCAACAGGAAAGGAAAAATTGAATACTTTGTTAAATTTAAAGGATATCTCGATAAATTTAATGCCTGGATCCCTGCGGAAGACTTGACCTCACTATAAAACAAGCATTTTTTTAGATGAAGCGTCATTCATCAACATGAGTTTCTATCTGACACTACCTAGCGACAGCTCTCTCCGCTACTTTTCAGACAATAAAATTTCTCATTTCATCACGCGTCTTCCTTCCCCGATTGAACTCAATGGAGACTGGGAAGTGGGACTCGTCGAACTCATATACCCTCATTCCTGGTTTAATGTTAATGTAAATTCAAATTCCTTTTCTTATGGTGTCGGTCCAGGTCAACTGAAAGTAGCAAAAATCCCTGCTGGATATTATGATTCGGTGGGAGACGTGGTAAAAGCAATGTCAAACCATTGGTCGAAAAAAATTACAATGTTTTTTAATAAAACCACGAGGCGGGTCAAAGCAGCTTTAACTAATGGTTCTCAGCTGGAGTTATTTCCCGGAATAGCTGAAATTCTAGGTTTCCAACCTGGAGTGTATTCGGCATCAGAAGGGAGTGATGTTACAATTCATGGAAATTTCGTAGCCGATCTGAACACGTCCCTTTCACTATTGTATGTGTACAGCGATATTGTGGAACCTCAGCCTGTGGGAGACATGGTTGCACCTCTCCTTCGCATCGTTAAAGTCAGCGGAGAAGACGGAGATGTGGTGAGCGCCTTATACGACCGCCCTCATTATTTGCCGCTAGCAAGAAAACATTTTCAAACCGTCGAAATCATTATAAGGAATCATTCAGGGCAATTAGTACCATTTGAACGCGGGAGAGCGATCGTGAAACTTCATTTTCGTCTCAAGGCTCTGTAGTCATGTACGAACCATACCGCTGTTGTACAAAATCCTTCGAGGATTATTATGTCAACCAAACTGGAAAAGGTTTAGTATACTATCAAGGAGCTCCATTTCAAAAAGGGTATGGACTTGGAGGACTTTTTCGGTCGTTATTTAGAGCGGCTGTGCCATTATTTAAACAAGGTGCAAAAACGTTTGGAAAACAAGTCTTTCGAACGGGTGTGGACCTAGCTAATGACGTCATCCTCGGCAAGGACGTGAAAACAGCAGCCAAACAACGCGCTAAAGAAGCAGGACAAATACTCACTGACAAAGCAGCTAATAAAGTGAAGAAAATGTTGGGAGGAAGCGTTAAAAGAAAGAGAAACACGAAGAAACGCATCATTCATTCAAAGAAAGCCAAGAGAACAGCACACGATATTTTTGATCCATAAACTATGGCTCTGATTCACAGTCATTCTTCCGTATGTTTAAAATCTGAACTTGATTTGTTTGCTTTGCCGCCTACCCAAACGAGCATAGAAAAAGGTCAATGGATTGAATATCACCCCTTGGCCAACATTCGAGATGGAGGACCTCTGGAATTTAATATTTCCGGGAGTGGAGAAGAATACATGGACTTATCTTCCAGCCAACTCTATGTGAAAATCAAAATTGTGAAAGCTGACAATTCTGGGTTATCTGATGAGGAGCCCGTGGGCCCCATTAACTGTTTTCTTCATTCTCTGTTTTCCCAAGTTGACATCAGTTTAAACGAAAGAGTGATTTCATCATCAAGCAACACATACCCCTACAGAGCTTATATTGAAACTCTTCTGAATTATGGAGAAGAAGCAAAGAAAACCTATTTAGCATGTGAAGGGTTTTTCAAGGATACAGCGGGATATCTACATGAAATTAATCCCACAAATGCTGCAACGAACAAGGGATTACATCAACGCTACGAGCTCGTGAAAGACAGCAAAACGTTGGATATGATTGGAACCTTGCACTGTGATTTATTTTTCAAAACAGACTGCTACTCAATTTAGTGGACGTGAAAATTAAACTGGTTCGAACCAAACCAGATTTCTGCCTCGTTTCCTCCTCCGAGGCCCCCAATTACAGAGTTCTCATCGAACACGCTTCGATTTTTGTGAGAAAAGTGAAAGTCAGCCCTGGAGTTGCAATCGGTCATGCAAAAGCTTTAGAAAAATCTCCTGCCAAGTATCCCATTGACCGTGTTTTAAACAAAGTGTATTCCGTCTCTCAAGGAAGTATGTCCTTCGTGCAAGACAACGTATTCGTAGGACAAATGCCCAAAAGACTGGTTATTGGATGTATAGATAACGATGCTTTAAATGGTACATATAAATCAAACCCCTTTGAATTCAAGCATTATGATGTCAACTTTATCGCCGTGTACGTTGACGGACAGCCAGTTCCTCATAAACCTCTAGAACCCAATTTTGAAAAGGGAAGCACAATTCGTTCTTTCCATAGTCTGTTTCAAGGAACTGAGAAACTGGGTCAAGACCGTGGAATATATATCGATCGAGAGGAATTTTCCAAGGGATACACTCTTTATGCATTCGATCTCAGTCCGGACCTGTGTGATGGAGGACATATGAACCTGATCCAACAAGGAAATTTAAGAGTGGAAATTAAATTTGGAAAAGCTTTGCCTAAAACTATTTCTGTTCTCATCTACGCAGAGTTCCAGAACATTATTGAAATTTCCAAGTCTAGAAACATTCTCTGTGATTTCTCCAATTGAAGAAATGAACAGTGTTCAAATTACGAAGTCTCTAAATCAAGATCACGTGACACGACGATCCTTCCTCGGAGTGTTTGCCTGTGACCGACTTCCCAAGAGAATTGTCAAGTTCCCAGCATGCCTTGTTGTGAATACGGATCGGCATGGAAATCCTGGGAAACACTGGATGGGTATGTATATGGCAAACCCAAAAACAATCGAATTTTTTGATTCTTTCGGACATTCTCCTGAATATTTTCAAGGACCTATTACACGATTTGTCTACAAGTTTGACACTGTTAATTTTAATGATGTGCCGCTTCAAAGTTCGTTTACGGCCGTGTGTGGGCAATTTTGTATTTTCTTCCTCTATTCTAGATGTCGCGGAAAAAGCTTGTTCTCTATTGTAAGAAATTTTCGATGGAAATCTGAAACAAACGATGTGCGTGTCTTTCATTTTGTTCGAAATAAATTTGGAATTGTATCAAAATTTAGAATTTAAAATAAAAATTGATTAAACTAAATTTTATGCGTCTTTTCTTTAAATTGTTTTGTACCTTTTTAATGACCTCAGTTGACAACATGCAAGTGTCCAGACTACAACATCCTTTCACAGCTCTGATAGCGGGTCCTACGGGCTGCGGGAAGACTCAGTTTGTAAAAAACTTACTTCAGCATCAGGGTGAAGTCATATCCCCCTCCCGAACACGTGGTGTGGTTCTACGGGGTTCACCAAGCACTGTATGATGAAATAGAAAACGTGACATTTGTGGAGGGTCTCCCCTCTAATTTCCGTGACTATGTGAAAGGAAGAACACTGTTTGTCATTGACGATCTCATGACTGAATGCGGAAGCGATAAAAAATTAACTCACTTGTTCACTAGAGGGAGTCATCATTTCAATGTGTCTGTGATATTCATTACTCAAAATTTTTTTCACAAAGGCAAAGAAATGCGAGAAATTTCCTTGAATGCTCATTACTTGTTTCTGTTTAAATCACGAAGAGATGTGAATCAAATCATTCATTTAGGAAGGCAGTTGTACCCTAGCAAACTTAAATTTTTTCAAGAAGTTTATATGGATGCCACAAAATCCCCTTACAGCTATTTATTGATTGATCTAAAACCCGAGACAAAGGAAGAATTAAGATTACGCTCCCAGATACTTCCGGGGGACATTCAAGTAGTATATCAACATCGGTGAAAATAAATAAGTCTCAGTTTTCATCATGATGTTGTCTAAGCAACAGATCCAACTTTTACGCATGCTTCAACACTGTCCAAAAAAAGTATTAAAAGACCTATTTTCAAATTGTAGGAAAAACGGAATTAAAGCTGTATGCGAAATTTGTATGAATACGTTAAAAGGAAATGTTCCGCTTACTCCAGCTCAGAAACATTCATTGCAACGACATAAGCACACCTTGCGTGCTCTGTCTCGAAAAAAGACGCCTCTGTATAAAAAGCGGGAACTCCTTGTTCAAAAAGGGGGATTTTTAGGCGTGTTGATTCCAGCAGCTCTCAGTGTGTTAACGACTCTGCTTACGAAATAATGGAATTTGCCAAGAAAATGGTTCTAATTCCAGAAGAACGGTTTTCCCGACATATGCCAACCGATGAAACGTTAACGGACTTAGACAAAGAAATGAAAAAAATTCTACTAAGCAAAGAGTCTGACGAAGTCAAAGTGAAGTTATATAATCAAGTCTTGAATAAACGTATTCATGTATCCAATTTTAATCCTCCAGTTACATCTCATGAAACATCATCGAGAATAGCAGAATCAGAGAAAGAAGAGCATGTTAAAGACGAGAAAGTGAAAGATGTTGTAGAAGATCTTATCGTTCAATCTGTTCCTACTAACTTGAAACGCTATGCAAGAAATGTGTTGGACGTCTTT
Source organism: Macrothele yani (assembly GCA_039090855.1). Lineage (NCBI taxonomy): Eukaryota > Metazoa > Arthropoda > Arachnida > Araneae > Macrothelidae > Macrothele > Macrothele yani. The sequence continues at coordinate 104,083,668 of CM076999.1, read as the reverse complement.
AAAACGAACTCTGATATTATTGGATGGGGCCCTAAGGCAGAACTTCAGGTCCGAGGACGCATTGTGAAAAACACGAATATTATCGACCTCATAGACTCTATGTTTCGAAGCAAGGGATCTAAGCTGCAAATACCTCCTGAATTTGTAAAAGCATTAAAGGACATAAATTTGCCCACAAAGTACATTAAAAATAAACAAATGTTGAAAGTCCCTGTACAAGAAGGAAATTCTGTTGTAACTCCTAAAAGAAAAAAGACAAATACTAAGAAAATGTGTAAAAATCTCAACTCTGTTCGTTGGATTCACTATTAAAAATTTAGATGGAATGAAAATAAAGTCTTTTTCTTTGAATTAAAAATATTTCACATGAAAGTTCATTATCGACAAGGAGTGTTTTTTTACAATTTGATTTTAGAAAAATCGGTTTGGGAAAGTTAATTTTCTCACAGGTTTAAAATATGCCACTTCATTTTACTTACAGGATACTTTCGGGAAAGACGAATTTGAAAAACATGGAAAATTGCGTAGAATAACATGGCGAAATCATATGACTTAAAGGAGCATTTTCAAACATGTTTGAAATTCAAAGAGCAAAATGGTTCCCTTGAAAGTGACATAGTATGTTTTGATGTTCTTTATTCTCAAGGATGGTTCTTTCAACTTCATTTTAGAAAAATTAGTTTTGAGAAAGTTAATTTTCGTGTAGGTGTTAGTTTTTATCAAAGAATATGTGTCTAGGGAAAGAAAAGTGAAATCCCACAAACATTTTTTACACACTGAATCGAATATGTATGCTACAATAATTGGTAATATATGTTTAAGAGAATGATGTTCTTGGGAGAAATATGTTATGTATGGTGACTTTTTTTTTTTTATTTCTCCGTTTCCACATCACCCATGAGGTAGGAGTACCGATGCGTTTTTTTCTACGAGGTTTTCGCCAAAATAGCCCTACTCCTCGACTTCCTTTCTTCAATTAATATTTAAGCCTGCAAACATATAGAATTTATGTCATAGAAACCATCATTTCCCGTATTTCAGCAAATAGTTCATTTCCTTTGATTCCTGAAAAGAACTCTTTTGTAACTTTTGCTTTGTCACATGCTTCGACAAAAGCTTTAGCAGTATCTTTAGGGTTAAGGGTTGCCACTGCATCTTCAAAGCATATAACGACTTTAGTGCCCCACTCTGTGCTCATGCAAGTGTGCTGCATTTGGTTGTGAGCCACGTAATTCAATTCTCCTGAAATACATTCAGGACATCTGAAGGTCTTCATTACACCATTACTAATTAAAGTTTTTAAGGAGTCAATTAATCCTGTTCGTAGTTCCCAGACGTCCAGTGTTGTATATGGTACACTCAGCGTTTCGGTAAGCACAATTTCTTGGAATTCTGTTCCAATCATCAAATCTTGAATACCGCTCCAAACGTCATCTAAAATATTTTGGAGTTTTTAAACTGTTTCTTATTAATTGCTACTCCACGTGTTAAGTTGTAATTCCCTCTAGCATCAGAATACTGCTTCTGAAAGCGAAAGAATTCACCATCACGGGAAACTGACATGAAAATTTCACTGCCGATACTGCGTGTCTTTCCTCGCTCACCTAGCTGAAAAATACTCCTTCTTAAGTCCAAAAAACAGCTCGCCGACATTGTAACTCCACATGTTGTTGGGATGAACACTCCCCCAATCCATTTGAATGCTCTAAGGTGAATTTTTATTACTGAAGAAAACACAGATACAGTTATGAAACGGTTTCCTCCTAAATGAAAGTAATTTGTCGGCATTTGCTCTAGAGTGAATCCATTGGGTGTGCTTGCAGGATGAGCAGGTTGCACCTCAGACAAAGCAGTACTAAGATTAGATGATCCCACACTAACATTTGAGGTGTCGCGGGTGATCGATGATACAATTCCGTCGTCATTTGAAAAAACATCCGAAAGTCTTGATTCAGCTTGAGTAGAAACACAGCACTGCTTTTTACCATACTGAGTAGCTTCACAGGACCGCTTCATGATGACCTGATAGCAATTCTAAGGAGCAAAGAAATATAATACTAGCCTCAACAAACTTTAACTAAATGTTGCTATATTCGAAGAAATCTCAGTCTAAGCTGTTGTGAGAAATGATGTCTAAATCCTCGGAAAACTTAGAACTGAATGCTGCCGTACGTTCAAAGCAACGCTTTATTTCGTTTCTTAAGATTAGATGCAGAAAGAGGGGCTGGAAAAATCTCTTTGTGGGAGAGAATAACGCCATCTCATTGGTCTAATAGTACGCAATACCCCCCCCCCCCCCAAACCCCCATCCTCCTCATGGTACGGAAAAGCAACACTTCTACAAATACATTCCCTTTTATCTCATGTCGAGCATACACAGGATATGAGAGTTGGAGCGTTGCCACTTATTATAAAATATTTACACAAATAAGATTGTAGTAGCTCTTTAACAAAGCATTTCCTTTATCTTAATACACACATCTCGTTGAGAAGTGACCTTTCAAACAACCATGATATGATGTGTTTGTATAGATAAATGGAAAGGCAGGGGAATCGTTACAATTCCTTAAACTTAAGACCGAAATACTTATCACCCACTGACCAGATCAGAGAAAATCTCTGATAAGGTGTATTTGTGTAGATAACGTTGCAGTCTCTGTTGAACAAGGCGTTGCTTTTAAACTTAAGAATGAAATACGTACATGCGAATGATATCAGATCGCTACAACCCCGACCTTAGATAAGGGGGGGGGGGTATGGGGAACTAATGCATTTCTTTAAACTTAAGATCAAAATATTTGCATACTATTACCAACTGACCACTTCAGCGAAAATCCCAGATAGTGTGCGTTTGTTTACTTAGATAACGTTGGTGGGTCTGTTGAACAAGATACTGCTTTTAAACTTAAGACTGAAAGGCGTGAGCATTCCAAGGGCAATCTTCAACCTTGATACGCTGTGTTTGCATAGATAAGGGTAGGGACCGGAAACTAAGGCATTTCCTTAAATTTGAGAGAAAAATGGTGTGGCGTCTGTTGAAGAAGCATTTTCCTTTAAACTTTCATGTTATTCGTATGGGATTTAGATCACGTTCACGTCATTTAAAGGAAGAATCCATACTTTCAGGAATGTAAAATGGATACTGCTGATGTCAACGACAATGAAAAAGTAAGTAATTTGCTTATTTTTTTAATGAGTAGGGCCTTTCCCCGTGTTAAATTAACAAATCTTGTAATTTATAAGTTCGGAGACGCTGATATTTGCAAATAAATTCAACTGTAAAAGCGACTTGAGCTACAAACTATTTTACATTTTTTTCTTTTTTCTTTCACAGATATTTGATTCCCAATGGGAAAAGGATCCTATTTTGATCGGAAATTTAGAATTTGTGGACCATTTTGGGCAATTCCCAAGTTCCCAAGATCTTTCCGATGAGTTCGTTCCGGATGCATCTATCATCAGTACAGTCCCCCAACAACGAATATCAAATCCTAGCCTAACATGTAGAGAATGTGAAAAAACATTTTCAAAAAAGTTTAACTTAAACCGGCACATGTTAATTCATACTGGAGAGAAACCCTATCAATGTGAAACATGCAGAAAAACTTTCCGACAAAAATCGCACCTACTGGGTCATATACGTAAACTCCATCTTGGGACAAATGCTCGTTCACCACATTTGTCGCCAAAAGCAGGACCTTCTCGTGTAAATGTCCGAAGCAAAAGAAACAATCAACGAACGGATTCTCCACCGCCAAAAAGAAGTAGGAAAGTACGTCAACCCTGTGAAATACAAGTTTTGCATGAGCAATTATTCCATCCAACACCCGAAGTAGAAGGAGATTTACTATCATTTCTTAACAACATAGAAACTAATGTTCTCACCACCTTACGTAACCAAATTTCTTTACAAAGATCAATAAAGTGGTATGTAGTACTAAAGGTACAATACTCACGCGTGAGGGGAGATGAGGAAGAAACTGAATATTCTACTATGTATTTCCGTAGTAGATGCATGGTGGAACTCACTTTAGATACCACACCGGAAAATTTGACTTCTGCATTTGAAAAAATAAAGACATGTAGTGAAGAATTCGAATCTATGGGGAGTGGATGGGTGCTCGACAAAATATTGAACCTGGAACTTAAAATTGGACGATATGAACCATTAGCTGCATCTTCATATTTTCCATTACCTCCTAAACTTGCTAGGAAAGAAGCAATTATTAATATTCAAAATAACGATCAAAAGTGTTTCTTGTGGAGCGTTCTTGCACATATTCATAATGTAGAACACAATCCACATCGCGTTTCCCATTATACACAATTTCAAAATGAACTGAATTTGGAGGGCATCACCTTTCCTACACCAATCACACAAATAAGTAGGTTTGAAGAAAAAAATAATATTTCAATAAATGTCTTCGGATATGAAGAAGAAGTTTTTCCGTTATATATATCAATCCACAAATGTGAAAGACATGTAAATCTACTTCTCATTACAAATGGTGAAAGACAGCACTACACTTTAATCAAAAATATGAGTAGATTGCTTAGCACGTTGACCAGACATAAAGAAGCAATATTTTACTGTGATAGGTGTTTACATGGGTTTTCAAGGGAGAATCTGCTGCAAGAACACATAGTGTACTGTCAAATGCATGACGCACAGAGAGTTGAACTCCCTGAGGAATGTGACAAATGGCTTAAATTTGAGCGATACGACTTTCAACTTCCTATTCCATATGTTGTGTATGCAGATTTTGAGTCATTATTGGTGAGAGTTGCGAGTTGTGATACTGACCCAGAGCAAGCATCATCATCCTCTACTCCTACCGCAATTCATGAACCATGTGGTTTTTGTTACGTTATCGTCGGACCACAAGGTCGAAGTGTTAAACCGCCTACTGTTTATCGTGGTGAAAACGCTGTGGATAGGTTCCTCCAATGCTTATTGAAGGAAGAACAATTCATTAATGATCTCAAAAAGGTAAACAAAACAATGGTCATCACCCCCGAAGAAGAAGCACAGTTTCATCTTGCCACTCACTGTCACATTTGTCAAGGATTGTTGAAAGCTGACCGTGTGAGAGATCATGATCATTTAACATCAAAATTTCGCGGTGCTTGTCACGCTGCATGTAATCTGAAATATAAGTTCAGTAGGAAAATTCCTGTCATATTACATAACCTTAAAGGATATGATGGTCATCTCATCATGCAGGGTATCGGTAAAATAAAACATAAAAGAATTAATGTAATTCCTATTAATAGCGAGAAATATATTTCTTTCATGCTGGGGAACTTACACTTCATTGACTCCTTACAATTTATGCCTGAGTCGTTGGAAAAGCTCGTACTGAATTTGTGTGAAGATCAGTTCAACATTTTAAAGGAACATGTCAACGAAGAACATGCTTCATTATTATTAAAGAAAGGAGTATATCCATATGAGTATATGGATTGTCACAAAAAATTTGAAGAAACACAACTACCCCCAATAGAAGCATTTTTCAGCACTATAACAAATGAAAATTTAACTCAACAACAATATGACTATGCACAAAAAGTTTGGAATACTTTCAACGTGAAAACATTGGGAGGGTATCATGATCTGTATGTCAAAAGTGATGTGCTATTACTAGCAGACGTGTTTCAAAATTTCCGGAAACTTTGTCAGGAGCATTATGGATTGGATCCTTGTCATATGTATACATCACCCTCATTAGCATGGCAAGCTTGTTTAAAGATGACGCGGGTTGAACTAGAACTTCTTACTGATGTAAATATGTACCTATTTGTAGAAAAGGGGATAAGAGGGGGCATATCTGTAATTTGCAACCGCTATAGCAAATCAAACCATCAATACCTTGATGATTTCAATCCTAATACACCTCTTAAACATATTATTTACTTAGACATGAATAATTTATATGGGAATTCAATGTGTGAAAGCAATTTGCCAGAGAGAGAATTTTTGTGGAAGACCAATATCAATGACTTTGATGTCATGACGATATCTGATGATTCTGAAACTGGATATATTCTTGAAGTTGATTTAGAGTACCCTGAAGAACTACATGATATACATAGTGATTATCCACTTGCACCAGAGAAAATTAATATAACTGCTGATATGCTTTCACCATATTGCAAAAGAATCCAAAATAAACATAATCTAAAATTATCTACAAAAGGTGTTGAAAAACTTGTTCCAAACCTGTTCAACAAAACAAATTATATAGTACATTACAGAAATCTAAAATTATATTTGTCCCTGGGAATGAAACTTAAAAAAATACATAAAATACTTCAGTTCAAACAAAGCAAGTGGTTAGAAACATACATAAACTTCAACACAGAACAAAGAAAACAGGCAAGCAATAATTTTTCGAAAAACTTTTTCAAATTAATGAACAATGCCGTGTATGGTAAAACTATGGAAAATCTCAGAAACAGAAGAAGAATTGAATTGACTAATTGTGAGAAGAGAAAAAGAAAATTAGTTGCATCTCCAGCTTTTCACGCATTTCAACTTTTTAATCACAATCTGGCAAGCATTGAGAGGAAAAAGACGAAAATTATACTAAATCGTCCAATTTATGTAGGGTTTGCCATTCTGGATATTAGCAAACTACTCATGTACAAATTCCACTACCTACATATACTGCCCAAGTATGGACGAAATGTAAAATTATTGTTTACTGACACAGATTCTCTGTGCTATGAAGTGAAAACTATAGACATCTATGCTGATATGGCAGAGGATGAGCATCTTTACGACACTTCTGAGTATCCCATCGATCATCCACTATTTTCTCTTGAAAATAAAAAAGTTTTAGGGAAAATGAAGGATGAACTATGCGGAAGCCCTGTTCTAGAATTTGTAGGTTTGAGAAGCAAAATGTATAGTGTGTTGACATCTTGTAGTGCGAAAACAACTGCGAAAGGAATACCAAAAGCAACTGTGCGACATAATCTGAAACATGCCCATTATAAAAGATGCTTATTCGACAATATTGTCACTCATGTAGCATATTCAAGGATTGAGAGCAAGAAACATCAACTGAAAACTCTACAATGTAAAAAATTAGCTTTATCATCATTCGATGACAAACGCTACATCTTAAGTAATGGTACTGACGCTCTAGCGTATGGTCATTACAAAATCGATGGAGAAAACTAAAGTAAGCATGTAAATCTCTACTTATATTGTATATATTTATGTATATGTTGTTTATAAATGATGAAAAATATGGAAGAAAAAGAAACCGAGGAGTAGGGCTATTTTTGGCGAAAACCTCGTAGAAAAAAAACGCATCGGTACTCCTACCTCATGGGTGATGTGGAAACGGAGTAAACAAAAAAAAAAAAAAAAAGAAGTCGTCATACATAACATACTTATAACATAATCACGAACATGTATTGCACAGGAATGTGGCAGATCTTAAGAATGAAAGCAATGGAAAAAAGACGCATTTTCCTTACTCATAACATTTAGAAAAATAATTCATCACGTCTTTCGAAACACAATCTTCACCACATTCAACTCTTCGTTCATACAAATTTAACTTTCTTTCGGAAAGAGACAAAAACAACAACATACGAAAATCGTTAAATTCCCAAAATTATCGAATATCTGAGGAAAGTAACCCCAATTCTGTAAGCATAGCGTTAGTAACAAATATTGTAGTTATTTCAACATTTGTTAAATTCCCCCTTATCTATCTTTAAACATAATCACGATTCTCTTTCGGTTATTATTATTACTGAATTCAAAATTCAACATATAATCATTTCAACTTCTGGAAGAGGTGGACTTCAATACTGTTCCATATCACATCCTGTTCTATGAAACTTTCATAGTTTCGAGAATTTATTTTATCAAGAAATTACAATTCTAGTTATTTATACAAATCAAAATATCACATTTAAATAAATGGGGAAAGTCATCTGGGAATTTAATAGCAAATTATACAGGTTGTTGGAAAAAATCATCTCTCACATTTCGTTGGAAAAAATTCATCTGACTTATACAGAAAAAGAGCAAAAATACACCATGATCCCTAATTTATTCTCTAGCATTTAGAAATTTCGGCGGACATTTGTTTCCACAGATCAAAGTTGCGTCCTAACACTCAATGAAAATCTGTCATCAACATGAGCCCAAATCTAAATCCCTTCCTCTCGGCTCTCTATTTGTTCCCGGATCCCCATCAATGTAAAATAATTATAACACACAAACGATAAAGTTGACTGTCACCGTCCACCACTGCCCGAGGCACGTGACGTCACGCAAGCAACTCCGACAGCGCGCTCTCACTCCTCTCGCGTTATCTCCCCCCTCCCGTCTCTCACCCACCCAGCCGAGAGCAGCTTCGCTGCTCTCGCTCTCTTTGTTCTCGTATCCCCCGTTCTATCCTACTCATATTATACTGTTTTACCTCCGTAAAGGGAAGAACGAGCGTCAAGCTTGTGAAAAGTTGCGTAAAGTGTACGGTGATAATGCTCTACAAGAACATCAGTGCCAGCGGTGGTTCGCAAAATTCCGTGCTTGTGATTTTGACCTCCACGATGCTCCACGGTTCGGTAGGCCCACCCAGGTTGATGACGACCAAATCAAGGCATTGATCGAGTCAAACTCACGTTATACGACACGAGAGATTGCAGACAAATTGCACATCCATCATTCAAGCGTTCACGACCACTTGAAGAAGCTGGGATACGTAAGCAAGCTCGATGTGTGGGTTCCTCATGAACTCCAAAAAGCTCAATTGACGGCGCGTATAAACATCTGCGATATGCTCATTAAACTTCAGGAAAGCGATCCTTTTTGAAGCGAGTGATAACTGGGGACAAAAAGTGGATTGTGTACAACAATGTGCTGCGCAAACGGTCTTGGTCCCGACGTGCTGCTTCACTTCAAACGACATTCATCAGCGGAAGTTTCCGGTCTCAGTGTGGTGGTATTTTAAAGGTGTCCTGTTTTTCGAGCTAATACCACGGAACCAAACAATCAATTCGAATGTGTACTGTCGGCAATTGGACAGTTTGAACGAATCCATCTTCCAGAAACGTCCAGAGCTCGTTCATCGTAAAGGTGTTGTGTTTCATCACGACAACGAGAGACCAGACACAAGTTTGATCACCCGCCAAAAATTATTGGAGCTTAAGCGGGATCTGTTGCCACACCCAGCATACTTGCCTGACCTTGCGCCGTCAGATTTCCACTTGTTTCGCTCTCTTCAACAGCCCTTGCGTGGTATAAAGTTCAATTCAGATGAGGCTGTAAATCAGCACCTTGTACAGTTTTACGCCACGAAAGATAGATCTTTCTATGAACGAGGCATTCTGCAGCTCACTGAAAGATGGCAAAAAGTTATCGAACAAAACGGGCATTATATCATTGATTGATCTTTGTTCTTTCTATCAATAAATGACCTTTGCAAAAGATGGCTGAAATACGTCATGACTTTTCCGACAACCCAGTAGTTTAGTTTAAAGGGTACAAGGCCGTTATCGTACGAGTAAAATGGCATTGGAAAACGTGTTTTATGATTCACAAGAATGGATTTCACCCACGTTCGGACTGTCTCTAAGGAAACTAACTGTCGGTAGGTTAAATCTGACGATATGCGACAGCAGATCCCTCATCGCATGTAACATAAATGTCAATTAAAGCAGTACTGTAAGCTAACCGTACGTAACGTGTTAAAGTACTGTGGTCATCTTTATAAAAGTTCCGACTTTTCTTCCTTACAAAAGGATTTCCACTTTTAATTCCAGGGGTTTTCTCCTCATCAGGGTATCACAAAAGCTCTCAGTATTAAATTTCATCTTGGTAGCTATAATGGTTAAATAAATAAATACATCGCTCTTTCCACTTTCCAGAAACACATAGCAACCGAAAAATTGTTAATCGGTCACCGCCGGGGAATTGAATCCACGGATCTCTCGATATCTATCCGAGCGCGTTAGCCTTACGCCACGGTGGCCAACAATCCACGGTGCTTTGTGTGTTTTTAGGTCAGCTTCTGACATAATAAATCCGTAAGATGGGCTCAGCTACTGAGACGTCTCCATCTGGTGGGCGTTAACGGCACTGGCTATATATTAATAATAGCTGTTAAATCCAAAGTGAAAATCACTCCAAATACGTGGCGTCAGTAAATAAACAAATACATCGCTCTTTCCATTTTCCAGAAACACATAGCAACCAAAAAATTGTTATTCTGTCACAGCCGGGGAATGACTGAATAACAATGTTTCGGTTACCTATGTGTTTCTGGAACGTCGAAAGAGCGATGTATTTGTTTATTTACTAACGCTACGTATTTGGAGGATTTTCGCTATAATGGTTTTTGAGTTATGGCGACAACAAACACACACACACACACACACACACACACACACACACACACACATATAATGTCACCACAATGAAAATAGTCAAATAATGTTGGAGAGATCCCAGACTGGGTGATTCTGTGGAAATCTGGAAGTCAATTTGCTTTTGCGATTACAATATTTTTTTACGTATTGGTGGGAGGGAGTAAATGTTCGGTTATATTTTAAACAGTGTTGCATTCAGAGAGTTTTTTCCGAGGGGGGTGGGGGGGGGCATTTCCAAATTCTGAGGGGCTGAAACTTGTTGACTGATTATATACATATAATCGCAGTTTTATTATTTATATGTTTATTAATACATATAAAAATTTGAAATGGAGATTAAAAAATTTCTTACGCTTGTACGTCGCAAATGCCAATTCCAAGAAATCTATCTGCACATACACTGCAGGGCAATTGAATTAGAGACAGCTGGCGTTATGCAAATGTGGCGTTGTGGGCGGCCCTGTAAGCGGAAACGACATGACGTATGCAGCGATCCGACAATATAAGGAGTGATGCGACGGGAATCAGTAAGAGTCGGGCGCAGTATGGGTAAGACGAAGGATCTAAGCGCATTTGATCGTGGGCAAATTGTTGCGGCCCGACGAATGGGTCACTCCATCTCGGAAATCGTGCAGGCACTAGGATTTTCAGGAGCCACTGTGTCACGGGTGCACCGTGAGTACATCGAATCCGGTAAAACCATCCCTGCAAGGACCAACTGCCGTGGACAACAGTGTGTGGATGAGCGGGGTCATCGTCGGCTAGCTCGCATTGTAACAGCAGATAGACGGGTCACAGTACAAGAAATCACTCGGCAATTTAACGCTGGTGCACAAAAACGTGTCAGCAGCCACACCATCCAGAACCATCTCCTCGCTATGGGGTACAGAAGCCATCGTCCCACGAGATTACCGCTGCTGACCACACATCACAGGGTGCAAAGATTAGCATGGGCGCGGGAACATCGCCACTGGACCCTAGACATGTGGAAAAATGTTTCCTGGACTGATGAGTCGAGATTCACGTTGGTACATGCGGATGGCAGGATACGAGTGCGGCGCAAACCACATGAAGCGATGGATCCTTCTTGCCAGCAGGGTACTCTTCAAGCTGGTGGGGGTGACATTCTCGTCTGGGGACTGTTTACGTGGACTGAAATGGGACCCCTGGTACGTGTGACATCGTCCCTCACAGGTCAACGTTACCAGGATATCCTGGACGACCATTTGCTTCCGTTTGTGCGTCTTCAACATCCCACTGGGGACCTCATCCTGCAACAAGACAATGCAGCTCCCGAATTGTATCCGAATGGTTGGATGAACACTCCACCGACGTGACCTCGCTTCCTTGGCCAGCTAGGTCACCTGACCTCAATCCCATCGAGCACATCTTGGATGCCATCGAGAGAGATGTTCGAGGCTCTGGCCCCCTCCATCAAATCTTCGTAAACTGTGGGAGCTTGTTCAGGGGTCGTGGATCCGTATGGCTTCCCAACGCTTCCGGTGTCTTGTCGAGTCCATGCTGAGACGAATCGCCGCCGTCATAAGGGCGAAAGGTGGTGCTATACGTTACTAGACAGGTATCTCTAATTCAATTGCTCTTCAGTGTACAAATAATTAAAAATGTAAAAATGTTATACCTTTGTTTTATTTCAGATCTGGTCTGATCGGGTCATATGTCAAGGATTTTAGGAAGGGGATGTCTGACCCCAGGTCTTAAACAATCCTTAGAAATAGGAAACTAGGAGATTTCGGCTAGAGTGCCGGATAGGAAAGTGACACGGAAGCGAACTAGAAAGTGGGAGGAAGACGCCCTTATTTATTACTGGCGAGCCAGTACCCGGGGTCCGTCGGCTTAACGTGCCCATCAGACGCACGGCGGATATTTAGTGGATCGAGCGTTCGTACCCGCCTGGGATCGAACCTGAGGCCCTTTCCATGGCAGTCACGAACGTTGCCCACTAGGCCACCCGCGGGCTTAACGTTTTCAGATCAAAAAATGATCATATGTAGAGGATTTTAGGAAGGGAGTATCTGACTCCAGGTCTTAAACAACCCTTAGAAATAGGAAGCTAGGAGATTTGGGCTAGAGTGCCGGATAGGAAAGTGACACGGAAGCGAAGTAGAAAGTGGGAGGAAGACGCCCTTATTTATTACTGGCGAGCCAGTACCCGGGGTCCGTCGGCTTAACGTGCCCATCAGACGCACGGCGGGTATTTAGTGGATCGAGCGTTCGTACTTGCCTGGGATTGAATCTGAGGTCCTTTCCGTGGCAGTCACGAACGTTGCCCACTAGGCCACCCGCGGCCTTTGCTTTAATTCAGTAATGCACCATGGATTTCACCATGGGATGGTGTAGAACATTGAGGATGCTAGTAAAGTAACGCTGCGCTGGAGAAAATACGCCATCCCCCCCCCCCACAGAGCATTAAGAGTGGTTACCTGAAAACGTATGATGTAAACCATTCGCCTGCCATTTGGTTTCAGCCCTTTTAGATTATTTAGTTAGAAAATAGTAGTAAAAAACCGTTTGAATGGCAGATTGAGGTGCCTCGATGTTTTTTACTTTCTCACAGTGTGTAAACCACCTATACCACCAGGAAGGAAAAACTTTTAATGGGAACAATTTCTAATAATTTGCTATTGTTTAAAATTAGGTAGCAGATATTTTGTTGTATTGGAGGCACTAACTTCACACTAGCTACACTGAGGCTTAACCGTATACATGGTAAGTTCGCATCCAAAAGACTGAAGTAAAGCTGAATATCAGCTTCCAAAATATCATGATGTATTGCAGCACAAACATCTGTAATCTGTGGAATTAGATTTTTATTACTGAAGTAGACCGAGTTGTCAGTGCTTGAAAAATTGCCCCTTCAGCTAGGACTGTTTAATGTTTTATTGACGGATGATAGAAATTTCAGATTAAAGTCCATGTGGTTGTTTTTGTTTATTATTAGAATTTTTTTCCTCATTTTCTTAAGTTGTTTTTTAATAATTTCTTCAAATATTCAACTGTAAACGATAGAAATTAGACTACATTTAAGAGAAAAGCTACGGAGGGGGGGGGGATTTCATTGATTTTCGGGGGTGGTAAGCACCCCTGAGAAGATGCCTTAATACAACACTGATAAGGGTGCCCAATAAAGTGAGGGGCTTCCCAAAACCGGTGCTGTACGCAGTTACCCGGCAACTCTAAATCCGCCACTGAGGGTAGATCAAAAGTATTGCCACAAATGTGCAGATTTCTTAAGATACTCGATAATTACACGCTACTGTTTGTGAAATTTGCAACATCTATCACAGATTCCTCATGATATCGGGGATAACTGATTACATTTGTAGAGCTATACAACATTTTTGGTTTCAAAATTCAGTATCATGGGAAGTCATCTCTGTTGGTGATTTAATACTCTATAATGTGCACTCAATAACGCTTTGCGCATTGATCTCAAATGACGACTAACGAAAGAACTAGAATTCTCCAACCACTGAACGGAAGACTGAACAGAGGGATATATATATATATATATATCATCATCATCATCATCATTGTCAACCATTATCAATCCACTGCTGGACGAAGGTCTCCCCAAGTTTCCTCCACAACGGTCTGTCTTGTGCCAGTCTCCTCCATGTCACTCCCGCATATTTACGAATTTCATCCACCCATCTCCCATGTGATCTTTTTCTGGGTCTTTTCCTGTCCCTTGGAATCCAATCTAAAATTTCGGCTGTTCATCGATGGTCTGTCCTTCTGGCAGTATGTCCAGCCCATTGCCATTTCAGGGATTTAACTCTGATCATGATGTCTTCCACTCTTGTCATTTTTCGGATCCACGAGTTCCTCTTCTTATCTTTCCTGGTTACACCAAGCATGCACCTCTCCATGCTTCTTTGAGTTGTCTGCAGTATTTGTATATCTCTTTTAGTTAAGGTCCACGTCTCTGCACCATACGTAAGCACTGGAAGGATGCATTGATCAAACACTTTTCTTTTAAGACATAATGGCATATTGCTCTTGAAAATTATGCTGTTTCTTCCAAAAGCTCTCCAGGCAAGTTTTGTACGCCGATTAATTTCTTCATCAATGTGACCCTCATTTGATATCTGCTTTCCAAAATAAACGTGCGTGTCTGTTATCTCCAGCTTTTCTCCATCAATCGATAAATCTTCATTTCTCGTAAAAGCATTGAACATCACTTTTGTTTTCTGAAAGTTCATTTTTAATCCCACTTCTTTACTCTTGTCTGAAAGTTCATGGATCATATTCTGCAGCTCTGATGGGGTAGTTGCAAAAATGACTACCTCATCAGCAAAACGAAGGTGGGTTAGATAATCTCCATTAATTTTTATCCCTTTGTTTTCCCAGTTCAGTGATTGAAAGACATTTTCCAATGTGGCATTAAAGATCTTCGGAGATATGGTGTCACCTTGTCTCACTCCCTTTCCAATTTTTACGGGTGTTGTATTTTCAAACAGCCTAATCTTTGCACTTGCATTTTCATAGATGTTATTAATAATATTAATGTATGCATCTTCAATACCGCAGGATTTCAGAGCCATTGTAACTGCTGATGATTTCACCGAATCAAAGGGTTTTTCATAATCGATAAAAGCCATGCCCAATGGAAGTTCATATTCCCTCGCTCTTTCAATTAGTTCTTTCAGTACGTGGATGTGATCTCTCTCTCTCTCTCTCTCTCTCTCTCTCTCATCTCTCAATTAGTTCTCTTCAGCACGTGGATATGCATCTATTATATATTATCTGATTAAATTTGCTCTCAGTTGAGCCATGTCCAGTACCTTCAAGTTCGGTGTGAAAGAACTTTAGTGAGATTTTGTTGCTGTTTCCATAAGAGGCTTTGGTCTGTAGTTTCAGGATCCTCAGAGATGTCCTACTTCTGCCCTTGGATGTTGTAGCGGTGTTCCAATCCTCAGAGAATCTGTTCCTTCAGTTCTAAGGCATCGAGTGGTGGGCGAGTACTGGTGTTCGATTTCTCCACTTGCTTCTTGGTATGATGTCAAATAGACATTCCATCTTCTCCAGTGGAGCTTTGCCTCGCTTCATGTTCTAGTGATTGAGGGTATCTGTACATACTGCTGGAAGGACTGGAGAACTCTATGGTCACTAGTATCTTTCATGATGTCTGGAGTATATATCATCCCTTGTCATATAATTTGGAGTAAGAAATCTTTCCTCTTGTCAAAATTTCGCCTCTATTTCTTGTTACAGAACCATCTTCTTTTCTCCAGTGCCATAATCTGTTTTCTTCCCATTACTGAGATGTCTCCTTTGCTATCTTCCTAGGCTTTGGTTGTTTTCAGTTTTTCCTCACTAGTTCTGATTGAATTTCCTTACGTCTTCAAGATGATACTTTTTCTTACTGTCACATAGCTATATATTCCACTTTGCAAGTCACATCTTCCTTTAGTTGTCCTCATCTCTCTTCTTTTTGCCATCAACATTTTGGTTTTTCCTGATAATTTGTTCATACGCTTGTTCTTAGACAGCTAATTTTGTTGCATTGAAATTTCCATAAAACTTGGTTACTTTTCTGTTAACTTCAGAGATGTGTCCACTTCTTCCGATGTTAGATGCCTTCCTAAAGCAGAGAACCTGTTCTTCAGTTCTAATCTCTGAAAGTACTAGATGAACTTTTTAAAGGTTGGGTTATGTCAATAGATTTTGTTTGTCCTATAGATCTTTGCCACGTTTCAGTTTAGTGCTGAGAGTTGCATCCATCACCAAGTCGTACAATTTTCTGTGCTGAACTTCTTCAACTTCTACAACTGCATGACGTTCTATGACGAATTTCTTGTTTACACATAGTAAAATCCAACATTTCACTATGTTCGTCCCATTTGGATGTCTCGTCCCATTTCCTGATGGTAAACTTTTCTTGAAGAAGGAGTTCAAGATGAAAAACCACTTTTCAGTTCGCCTCTGCAAACTCAACAGAGTATTTCCACTGGTTTCTCTTTACATGACCGAATTTACCTACCAACGAAGTTTTCATTCTGTTGCCGTTGCCCTATTTTGCAGTAAATCTCCCATAATTGATCCTTTCAAGTGCTGCTTACCTTTATTATTTAGATGACCAATTTCTACTCATAAAATTCTTCAATTTCTTCTTCAGAAGATGACTTTGTGAGCGTCCATTGATTACACTAGTTTGAATAATCTGAGCCTGGTATCTTTTCAGAGTTGGCAGCCTAACAAGTCCGGTGCAGCTCTGTCAGAAGACAACTTCTTAGCAACTTTATCCTCTGGCCAGTTTCTTGTTTATTATAAATCGCAACACCACTAGTTCTTGATATCATGTCCCGATAGCTGCCGGAGACTGAGATGTCCACTTTTCAGTTCGTGGAGATCATTCTCCCTTTTCTCCTTGGCCTCACTTAACTCATCCCATGATCCTTTGTAGTTCCTCTTCCAATTCAAGAAGCCTTGAATCAGAAGATAGGAGCGTCCATTGTAAGTAGCCAAGGTCTTGTCAGGAGATGGCAGCCTAGTCCGGTCCTCGGGATCATAGCACCCACCTCTTCCTTCCTTACTCTTTGTGCTGGCCAGGTTATACCGCATGGCTGCCGTCAGAGCCCGCTATGGGCTGTCGTCAGAGCCCCTTTGAGTAGAACAGGGATGCACCACGAGAAGGCGGGGTTGACATTTGTCAAGGAGAGGCTGTGATGTTACGCATCACCTGACCTTACATCCACATATATATATATATATATATATATATATATATATATATAGAGAGAGAGAGAGAGAGAGAGAGAGAGAGAATACTTACCACCATTCATTAGGTAATCCAAATTTATTCACATTAAGTTTATTCACAACACCATAATTGTTCACTTTATTTAACACACACATTAGTTGATATTGTTTTTACAATAAGACAAACAAACACACCGCCATTTTAGCCATTTCGTTGCCGACGAGAGAGGAGAACAATACAGCTTGACTTTGCCTGTAGGAGAGGATGACAGAGTTTCGCCCAGCGCGGCAGCGCCATCTATCGTCTTGAACTGAGACAGACACATTTTGTTAATTCTTCTAACAACCTCGAGCAACAACGGCAGCCTCTATACGGCGTGACACTGAATGGAAGAGGTTTTTGATATGGTTCTGGGAAAATAGCCTGCCAGGATGATTCTATGCGAGACCAGAGTGACCGACGGAGGTGCTTTATCCCTTTAACGATCATGACCCATAAATCGTTCTTCACTCCAAATACCACAGCGCCTGAAACTGTCTGTTGGTTCACTTCTTTGTTTAAACAACAATAGTGACTGAGGGTGACTTCTGCTGATACCTCATAGGTCGAGAAAATTTGAACAGGTAAGGGTAAGAATTCTGACTCACTCTAGACGGGCGTTTCAGGTGGCTATGGCCGTTTGTATGAACTGGCGTTTTAGGCGTTATGGTCGTTAATGGGTTAAGGGGGAATCGCTTAGCTACCATGTTTCTGAGACGCTCGATAGGGGACATATCCGGCGAACGTGAAGTTCAGAGACGAAGTGGCATCTGCCGTACATGGAAGAGGTCTTGGATAATCTGGGTTATATGTGGCCGAGCATTGTCCTGCTGGAATATACCGCCAGGACAACTCTGAAGGAAAAGTGTAGCCTCTAGCTCTAAAATATCTCTGAGTCGGCCCGGTGGCACAGTGCTCTAAGCGATGGCTTCTGATCATTCGTCCGAGATGGGCCCGGGTTTGAATCCCGGTGAAGCATGGATGTTGTGTTTGTCTTACGGTGCTGGCCGTCTCCCTTACCTGGAACCAGTGGCCCTAAATTAGGGACGGACAACGGCTTATAGCCCATTGAATTGCTCACGGTGGTTTTCAAACCTTCGATAAAAAAATCGGATGCAACGAATGCTACTCCATTGCTGTTGTTCTGCGTGAAAGAGATAAACGGGAGGGATTTTTGTATGGGTTGGTCATGGGTGACGAAACATGGGCCACATACGAGAATGTTACGCGAGAAAGAGCATGGACCAAGCAGGGATAACCCCTACAGAAGTTCGCTAAGCCACCCCTTTATGGACGGAAGGTGACGCTGAGTTGCTGGTGGGGTTGTCGCTGTGTGATTCACTATGGACTGCTACCGCGGAACAATACTATCACAGCGTACGCTCATGTCCAGTATTTGGGCAGTCTCCATGCTTCACTGCAAGAAAAGCACCTAGTGTTGATTAAACGCCACGGAGTTGTTTCTCAGCAGAATAACTCTCGCCTACGTGTCACTTTACGGGCGCAGCTGCACGAGATGCAATGGGAAATATTGTCGCACCCCCGTTGTTCCCCGGACCTATCCCCGTCCGACTTTCCCCTCTTCCCGTCTTTGTCGAATTTAAACGCTGAGAGGAACTTCGCCAATATCGATGACGTGAAACGTTGCATGGATGAGTTCTTCAACTCCCGCTCGTCAAACATTTATCGCCGGAGATATTTGAAGTCAACGCGCAAATCGGTGGAACAAGGTAATTAGTTTCAATGGAGGCTATCCGAATGATTAGGTTAAGTGTTTTGCACGCTTGAAATGCAGGGTTATCTATTTTACGCTTTCCAACCTTAATTTGAAGAAGCGTATATGCTCCAGCTTTGTCCGTCTGTCTGTCTGTCTGTCTGCACGATAACTCGCCTAAAAACCGTTCGATTTCGATGAAATTTTAGTATGTGGTAGGAAGCGGGGGACAAATCCTACTGAAAATGGACGAAATAGGGTCAAAGGTCAGCACATAGGAGCGGGATCCATTCCATCGTCCTTTCGCGTCATGACTTACGTAAAAATGCTTCGATTGCGACAAAACGTCACCATTTTGTTCCAGAGGTATGCTGAACTAGTTCTGTTGAATATCATCGAAATAGGGTCAAATGTACGAGATTTATTCCACAGCCATTATCCTCATAACTTGACTAAAAATGCTTCTATTTGCGACAAAACGTTAGTTTGTTGTTCCGGAGGTATGCTGAACGAATTCTGTTTAATATAATCGAAATGGGGTCAAAGGTCAGGGCACAGGAGCGAGATTTATTCCACAACCATTATCTTCATAACTTGAATAAAAATGCTTCTATTGCGACAAAACTTTAGTACGTTGTTCCGGAGGTATGCTGAACGAATTATGTTTAATATAATCGAAATGGGGTCAAAGGTCAGGGCACAGCAGCGAGATTTATTCCACAGCCATTATCCTCATAACTTGAGTAATGTTTTCTGGTATGTTGGAAAGCGTATCATAATCAATGCATTGCATGATTTTACTAACTTGTTTCCGTATACTTTCTTCACAACCACATATTGCTGCACCGGAAACCCTCTGCGACAAAGAAATAATTTTGAAATCAGACTGTTAGAAACAGTGATATCGACAAAAACGAAATATATATCTACGCATCTTGCTGCTAAACTGTTCCCTGTTTTAAGCAGAAGATATTCTCAAGAGGTTTGTGGTGGTGAACAGTATTTGACCGCAAAAGACGTTTTCACATCGCGTTGTCGGAAGTGTAGATGTTGCCGGAAATACATCTGAAACTGAATTACACACTTGCGCTCCCTGTTTGCCAAACCATTGTTTACCAAAACTAGAAATTATATGCAGAACATTTGCAATTAGGAATAATGTTAGATGCAAAAAGAATATTTCAAATCGGGGTTTTAGAAGCAGAGATATCCGCGATGTTGAATTTAACTTTACGCGGCTTAGCGGAAAAACTACGCATTACTTGAAAAAGAAACTGTACCCTAAATAGTCTTGACATCGAATAAAAGAAATAATTTTTCAACCGTATATTTACAACCAGTGATATGCAATGAAATCTATTTTGAATTCGATGGCATCTGCGTTTACGTTCTCTATCAGCAAAGTTATGCATCGCACTAAAACGGAAAGCAAGCACAGACGTTCTCACATTTCAAGCTTTCCAGTGAATAAAGAATTTTTCAAATCGGACTAATAATTGCAGGGATATGGAATTATTAGTCCAAATAGTGGTCCGTCCGTCCATCTCCACAAACGTGTAGATTGACGGACGGACCAACTGATACCATAACCACGAACGTTTTTAACCACGTACGTACGGTGGCTCCATCTCGGAAGTCGTGCAGCCACTGGGATTTTCACGACCCACTGTATCACGGGTGCACCATGAGTACATCGAATGCGGTAAAACCATCCCTGCTAGGACCAACTGCCGTGGACAACAGCGTGTGGATGAGCGGGGTCATCGTCTGCTAGCTCGCATTGTAACAACGGATAGACGGGCCACAGTGCAAGAAATTACTCCGCAATTTAACGCTGATGCACAAAAACGTGTAAGCAGCCACACCATCCAGAACCATCTCCTCGCTATGGGGTACAGAAGCCATCGTCCCACGAGGGTACCGCTGCTGACCGCACTTCACAGGGTGCAAAGATTAGCATGGGCGCGGGAACATCGCCACTGGTCCCTTGAGATGTGGAAAATTGTTGCCTGGACTGATGTGTCGAGATTCACGTTGGTACATGCGAATGGCAGGATACGAGTGCGGCGCAAACTACATGAAACGATGGATTCTTCTTGCCAGCAGGGTACTCTTCAAGCTAGTGGGGGTGGCATTCTCGTCTGGGGACTGTTTACGTGGACAGAAATGGGACCCCTGGTACGTGTGACATGGTCCCTCACAGATCAACGTTACCGGTATATCCTGGACGACCATTTGCTCCCGTTTGTGCGTCTTCAACATCCCACGGGACCTCATGCTGTATCAAGACAATGCAGCTCCCGAATTGTATCCGAATGGTTGGATGAACACTCCACCGACGTGACCTCGCTTCCTTGGCCAGCTAGGTCACCTGACCTCAATCCCATCGAGCACATCTGGGATGCCATCGAGAAAGATGTTCGAGGCTCTGACTCCTCTCCATCAAATCTTCGTGAACTGTGGGAGCTTGTTTAAGGGTCGTTAATCCGTATGGCTTCCCAACGCTTCCGGTGTCTTGTCGAGTCCATGCCGAACCGAATCGTCGCCGTCATCAGGGCGAAAGGCGGTCCTACACGTTACTAGACAGGTATCTCTCTCGCAGACGCACAGGGGAGCGTCTCCACCCTTCTTGTATCCGGCAGCGACACACAGGGCCTACACCTGGTCTGCTGGTGTGGGTAGCGATCAGCTATCACTGCCGCACACATCTAGTGTTTGTACCGGGTACGTTAAACAGCAACTCCTACAACAACAACATCATTCAGCTCGTTGTTGTGCTATTTGTAAGGTTGGTCAATTGTGGTGTTTTCCAGCAAGAAAACGCACGCCCACGCACCAGCACGTGCAACGCAACATGCACTTCAGGGTGTGACAAAATTCCATGGCCTGCACGTTCATCGGATTTGTCCCCCATTGAGCACGTGCGGGATTTTATGGGACAACGACTTATCCGGTCTCCACGGCCAGCCACGATCATCCCCGATTCACGCGTCCAGGTTGAGGATGCTTGGAACTCAATACCCCAAACTTACATCCAACATCTGTACGGCAGACTCCATACCAGAATTGCACAGTGTGACGCAGTTCATGGCGGTTCAACCTCGTACTAACCATGTTACATGGAAATGTTATTTTTCAGTTTACCAGCAAATACAGCTGTATTTTGCCATAATGTTTTGATCACGTTATCCTCTGTATTCCGTTATTATGCTGTATAAATTTCGTTGGTATCAGACGTCTCCTTCTTGGTGTTCTTTTTTCACTTTCCGCCAGTGTATATAGTACTCGTCACTTACAGGCAATATTTCAGCCTCCACATCAAAATTCCATTTATTCTGTGAATGTTCAAATGTGCTCAGAAAAAAGTAAAAACAAAAAAATAAAAAAAAAATCGAACTACCTTATAAAATACTAAGTACTTTAAACAATTCGAAATGAACTGCTTCAAACAAGTCGATATTATTGCGCTGTTTGCCACGGCATAAATTTAATGTGGAACCGCTTGATTTGGGAGTTACATAGCAAAGATGTTTGTACAGAAAATGAGAAGAGAATGAACGCGTTTGGACATTTTTAATTTCATGGTTTTTTTAACTTCCATTACCTTAGTTCTTGGAAACGAAGAGGACCGACTTTTCCTTTGCTTGAGTTTCTATTTATCGAATTCATTTATACCTTCTAGGCTTCTACAACAGGGACAGATATTCATTATAAAAACGCTTTTGTGAAATAATATATAAAATATAAAATATGTTTTTGTAAATTTTCTGTAAAAAATCATATACGCAATATTATAATATGACCTTTCCATCCCTCCCAAATAATCTCCAAAATTTTTTTTTCATATGTATTATACAATACTATTTCTACAACTCTATCTACTGGAAGTATAGGGAGTAAATTCACTAGACTTTCACCTTAAGTGTTCTAAACTGGCGGGATTTTAAGGTATTTTCCGCTGAAAGTATAGTGAGTAAAATCACTAAGCGTTCAACTTAAGTGTTGTAAACTGGCGGCATTTTAAGAATTTTTCCGTTGGAAGTATAGTGAGTAAAATCGCCAGCAGTTCACCTTAAGTGTTCTAACCTTGCCGGATTTTAAGATTTTTTCCTTTGGAAGTACAGTGAGTAAAATCAATAAGCGTTCAACTTAAGTGTTGTAAACTGGCGGCATTTTAAGAATTTTTCCGTTGGAAGTATAGTGAGTAAAATCGCCAGCCGTTCACATTAAGTGTTCTAAACTGGCGGAATTTTAAGAATTTTTCCGTTGGAAGTATAGTGAGTAAAATCGCCAGCCGTTCACCTTAAGTGCTCTAACCTGGCGGGATTTTAAGATTTTTTCCGTTGGAAGTACAGTGAGTAAATTCAATAAGCGTTCAACTTAAGTGTTCTAAACTGGCGGCATTTTAAGATTTTTTCCGTTGGAAGTATAGTGAGTAAAATCGCCAGCCGTTCACCTTAAGTGCTCTAACCTGGCGGGATTTTAAATTTTTTTCCGTTGGAAGTATAGTAGGTAAAATCACTAGACGTCCACCTTAAGTGCTCTGAACTGGCGGAATTTTGAGATTTTTTCCGTTGGAAGTATAGTGAGTAAAATCACTAGACGTTCACTTTAAGTATTCTAAACTGGCGGGATTTTAAATTTTTCTCCGTTGGAAGTATAGTAGGTAAAATCACTAGACGTCCACCTCAAGTGTTCTGAACTGGCGGAATTTTGAGATTTTTTCCATTGGAAGTATAGTGAGTAAAATCACTAGACGTTCACTTTAAGTATTCTAAACTGGCGGGATTTTAAATTTTTTTCCGTTGGAAGTATAGTAGGTAAAAACACTAGACGTCCACCTTAAGTATTCTGAACTGGCGGAATTTTGAGATTTTTTCCATTGGAAGTATAGGGAGTAAAATCACTAGACGTTCACTTTAGGTGTTCTAAACTGGCGGGATTTTAAGATTTTTTCCGTTGGAAGTATAGTGAGTAAATTCACTAGATGTTCACTTTAAGTGTTCTAAACTCTCAGGATTTTAAGATTTTTTTGCGTTGGAAGTATAGTGAGTAAAATCACTAGACGTTCACTCTAAGTGTTCTAAACTTGCGGGATTTTAAGATTTTTTTCCATTGGAATATAGGGAGTGAAATCACTAGACGTTCACTCTAAGTGTTCTAAACTTGCGGGATTTTAAGATTTCTTCCATTGGAATATAGGGAGTAAAATCACTAGACTTGCACCTTAAGTATTCTAAACTGGCGGGATTTTAAGATTTTTCCATTGGAAGTATAGGGGGTAAAATCACTAGACGTCCACCTCAAGTGTTCTGAACTGGCGGAATTTTGAGATTTTTTCCATTGGAAGTATAGTGAGTAAAATCACTAGACGTTCACTTTAAGTATTCTAAACTGGCGGGATTTTAAATTTTTTTCCGTTGGAAGTATAGTAGGTAAAAACACTAGACGTCCACCTTAAGTGTTCTGAACTGGCGGAATTTTGAGATTTTTTCCATTGGAAGTATAGGGAGTAAAATCACTAGACGTTCACTTTAGGTGTTCTAAACTGGCGGGATTTTAAGATTTTTTCCGTTGGAAGTATAGTGAGTAAATTCACTAGATGTTCACTTTAAGTGTTCTAAACTCTCGGGATTTTAAGATTTTTTGCGTTGGAAGTATAGTGAGTAAAATCACTAGACGTTCACTCTAAGTGTTCTAAACTTGCGGGATTTTAAGATTTTTCCATTGGAATATAGGGAGTAAAATCACTAGACGTTCACTTTAGGTGTTCTAAACTGGCGAGATTTTAAGATTTTTTCCATTGGAAGTATAGAGAGTAAAATCAGTAGACGTCCACCTTAACTGGCGCGATTTTGTGATTTTTTCCATTGGAAGTATAGGGAGTAAAATCTCTAGACGTCCACCATAAGTGTTCTAAACCGGCGGGATTTTGAGATTTTCATAATTCACTAATACTGCGTCAGATTTTAAGATTTTTTCCATTGGAATATAGGGAATAAAATCACTAGACGTTCACTCTAAGTGTTCTAAACTTGCGGGATTTTAAGATTTCTTCCATTGGAATATAGGGAGTAAAATCACTAGACTTGCACCTTAAGTATTCTAAACTGGCGTGATTTTAAGATTTTTCCATTGGAAGTATAGGGGGTAAAATCACTAGACGTCCACCTTAAGTGTTCTAAACTGGCGGAATTTTGAGAATTTTTCCATTGGAAGTATAGGGAGTAAAATCACTAGACGTTCACTTTAGGTGTTCTAAACTGGCGGGATTTTAAGATTTTTTCCATTGGAAGTATAGGGAGTAAAATCAGTAGACGTCCACCTCAACTGGCGCGATTTTGTGATTTTTTCCATTGGAAGTATAGGGAGTAAAATCACTAGACGTCCACCATAAGTGTTCTAAACCGGCGGGATTTTGAGATTTTCATAATTCACTAATACTGCGTCATTTCGAAACAGTATGTAAGAATTAAGTTTCACCTGTGAATGGGTTTAAAGGAATCCAGGTATTTAAATGTTACAAAGGAGATTGTTTCAGGAAAGTCATTTAATACAAAGAGCATCCTGAAAGTAATGCCTCGTTCCACATAAAAGTTTTATTTGCACAGCAAAAATGTGAAATTTTGTGCCAAAATACTTGGACATGTTGTTAATAATGCTAGCCTATTCAAAGTTCTATCCATCACTTTCTAAACATTACCGTCATCTTTGAACCCATTAGTAAAATCCATTTTGGGAAAATTCCTGAGGCTGTCGTTTCACCGTGGAGTTCACAGCCAATTTAACATCTGTCACATCGTCGAAACGTTCCGCGCGAAGGGTGTTTTTCAAAGGGGTAAACGAGAACTAGTTTGAGGGAGCCAAATCAGGACTGTAAAAGGGGGGGGAGCATCACCTTCCACCCCATTTCAGCAATAGCCTGCGAAGTCTCCATTGAGGTGTGGGGGACGTGCGTTATGATGGTGTAAAAGAACAACATGAAGTGGAATGTCACATCTTTTCCTTCTGATATTCCTTTAGCTACTTCAACATCTGCACAAAGTGAGCACTGCTTGTTGTTGTTCCTCTTTCAAGGAAATCAGTCAAAATGATACCCCGTTTGCCCCAGAAAATTGTCATCATCACGTTCCCTGCGAAACGAGTTGTATTCGCCTTTTTTCTGTTGAAGTGAAGATGTGCTGTGCAATTCCATTGACGCATCTTTTGTTTCTGGGTCATGAAAGAACTCCCAGGTTTCATCATCCGTAACAACATCAGAGAAAAACACCTCACCCTCCCTCTCAAAAGAGTCCAAGAGGTTCCGGCAAATGTCCCCCCTTTGCTCACATTTTCACGAGTTAGGTTTCTTGGGATCCACTTTGAACACAGTTTTCTGTAGCCCAGATCCGTAATTAATGTTTCCGTAGCACTATGACCACAATAAATTGTATCACACAACTCCTGGATGGCGACACGACAATCAGCTGTAATGAGGTCTTTCACTCGTTGCCTGTTGGCCTCTGTCAATGCAGTTGCGGGTTTGCCACTCCGTTGTATTTGCGACACTGAAATTTCTCCCTCTCAAAACATTTTCATCCATCTTCGGACATTACTGATATCGATTGCGGCAGCTCCATACACCGCCAGGAGTCTTCTGTGGATTTCTGGAGCCCCGTATCCCTCTTTTTCCAGGAATTCAATTACGGATCGCTGCTTTTTTCTGTCATTCATGAACTTTATTTCCAATTCTGAAAACAAATTGTTCCCATATATGTAACATATCATAGTACATGTCAGTGCAATTTCTTTAAAATCACTTCAAAATTTCGAAAGCTATTAAGCAGGAGGCATTACATTCAGGATACCCCTAGTGCATTTGAATCAAGTACAATTCCAGAAAATTCAGTATTTTCTTTTTCCAGTTCATTTTCAGACTTGATAAAGCATGAATTTTAAACGGCTCAGATTAAAAGCCCCGTATATGATAGGCAGCATTTCAATTTCTACTTTGTGCTATAAGATAACTAAAAAAAAATTCCCTGAATCCATTTAGAATTTTTTTCTCTTACCTCTTTCCTTTTAAGCAAGCTTCTCATAAGCGCTTCTCATCGTCTATTCATTATTTTTTAAGCGCTTCTCATCGTCTATTCATTATTTTTTAAGCGCTTCTCATCGCCTGTTCATTATTGCTTAAAAAATAATGAAT
Organism: Macrothele yani; assembly: GCA_039090855.1. Classification (NCBI taxonomy): domain Eukaryota; kingdom Metazoa; phylum Arthropoda; class Arachnida; order Araneae; family Macrothelidae; genus Macrothele; species Macrothele yani. Next base: position 104,056,611 of record CM076999.1, on the reverse strand, counting down.
AGACAATGCTTCGCATCGTTTATTCATTATTTTTTTAAACGCTTCTCATCGCCTATTCATTATTTTTTTATGCGCTTCTCATGGTCTACTCATTATTTTTTAAGCGCTTCTTATCGCCTATTCATTATTTTTTAAAGCGCTTCTCTTCGTCTATTTATTATTTTTAAGCGCTTCTCATCGTCTATTCATTATTTTTTTAAGCGTTTCTCATCGTCTATTCATTATTGCTTAAAAAATAATTAATAGACGATGCTTCTCATTGTTTATTCATTATTTTTAAGCGCTTCTCATCGTATATTCATTATTTTTTTAAGCGCTTCTTATCGTCCATTTATTTTTTAAAGCGCTTCTCATCGTCTATTCCTTATTTTTTAAAGCGCTTATTACGTCTATTCATTATTTTTTAAGCGCTTTTCATCGTCTATTCATTATTTTTTAAGCGCTTTTTATCGTCTATTCATAATTTTTTAAGCGCTTCTCATCGTCTATTCATTATATTTTAAGCGCTTCTCATCGTCTATTCATTATTGCGCAAAAAATAATGAATAGACGATGCTTCCCATCGTTTATTCGTTATTTTTTAAGCGCTTCTCATCGTCTATTCATTATTGCTTAACAAATAATGAATAGACGATGCTTCCCATCGTTTATTCGTTCTTTTTTAAGCGCTTCTCATCGTCTATTCATTATTGCTTAACAAATAATGAATAGACGATGCTTCCCATCGTTTATTCGTTCTTTTTTAAGCGCTTCTCGTCGTCTATTCATTATTACTTAACAAATAATGAATAGACGATGCTTCCCATCGTTTATTCGTTCTTTTTTAAGCGCTTCTCATCGTCTATTCATTATTGCTTAACAAATAATGAATAGACGATGCTTCCCATCGTTTATTCGTTATTTTTTAAGCGCTGCTCATCGTCTATTCATTATTGCTTAACAAATAATGAATAGACGATGCTTCCCATCGTTTATTCGTTCTTTTTTAAGCGCTGCTCATCGTCTATTCATTATTGCTTAACAAATAATGAATAGACGATGCTTCCCATCGTTTATTCGTTCTTTTTTAAGCGCTTCTCATCGTCTATTCATTATTGCTTAACAAATAATGAATAGACGATGCTTCCCATCGTTTATTCGTTCTTTTTTAAGCGCTTCTCGTCGTCTATTCATTATTGCTTAACAAATAATGAATAGACGATGCTTCCCATCGTTTATTCGTTCTTTTTTAAGCGCTTCTCATCGTCTATTCATTATTGCTTAACAAATAATGAATAGACGATGCTTCCCATCGTTTATTCGTTCTTTTTTAAGCGCTTCTCGTCGTCTATTCATTATTGCTTAACAAATAATGAATAGACGATGATTCCCATCGTTTATTCGTTCTTTTTTAAGCGCTGCTCATCGTCTATTCATTATTTTTTTAAGCGCTTCTCATTGCCAATTCATTATTTTTTTAAGCGCTGCTCATCGTCTATTCATTATTTTTTTAAGCGCTTCTCATTGCCAATTCATTATTTTTTTAAGCGCTGCTCATCGTCTATTCATTATTGCCATGCATTACAGTCAACCGCTTTGTATGACACTATCAATGATGGATAAATAAGAATCGAAGAAAGGACGCATTAAGGTACCAGATGTAATTTCCATATATTTAATGCAGCGGTAAACATACATGTGCATTTATTTATTAGCCATATTTATATATTGTATAACTGTGGATTTATTTACTGGACTTGCTTACACCAAACAACGCTGAAGAAATTTCAAAGTGGAAGTAAGAAGCACTCAGTGTTTTTTTTATTTGAATTTTATAGTCCTTGGATCGAGAGGAAAGAAAGTCAGGACAGTTTTTAAGCAGAAATAATTTAATTAAATTGTATCAGCAGCAAAGCGTAAGTAACCAGAGTGCCAGCTAGAGTTAAAACTAAACTTTTTGTGATAGGAAACATTCCCAAGATCGAAATACCTAAATCTTCTGCTGCGGTGATTTTCATTTGTAGAGACAGCATGTTTTCTTCTTTCAACATTCCTGGGTAGCGCTCGTTGAGGAAGAAAAATTTCTTTATTGTATCCCGACTATATTCATTCAGACGCGATGCAGAAACTATCAGCATTAGTACAGATGCTCCAATCACAAGTGCTATATTCATATCATAAAAAAGATACATAAATGGAATTTGACCTCTTATTATTCCTTGAATTGCTGCGATGGAAGCAAACGAACTGAACACTCCGGTAGTGAGAGTAAGAAATACAGGTATCAAAGAGACGGAATTCAATTTTTCAACATTTGCAAGCAGTGTGTAGAAAGTGTGCAAAGCGTTGCATGATCCTGACGTAGGAGTTCTTCCACTTTCCATAGCCTGAAGGTGTCCTTTCAGCACATGAATCACGTGAGACATTTCTGCGCATAATACTGAAATGAACAGCGATGTGTAGAACAAAGGGGTTACTCGAATGTGAAAATCACAACTTAAGAAAAGGAAAAGTAATAAACTATTAAGACTTTCGTGAAGCACAATGCCGGGAATAAGAACTTTCGTAATATTTAGAGCTTCTTTCGAGTGGAAAATATTCAGAAACACAGAAAGAAGAGAATTACTGAAGATAAAAACGATATATGTATAAATTATCACTTTTACCCATTGTGTCCACCTGCACTTTTGGTGTCTTTGTGTATTACGTACAATGTTGACAGAGAGCTGAAGGTCTTCAAGGAATATTTTGAAACGCTCTTTGTTTTGTCTTAGTGAAATCCATAGGAAACAAGAATTGACCCACAGAAGGAACTGGAGCACAATCGCCGCTTCGGTTTGTTCTGATTGAAATATATGTATGTACAACAAAAGCGTAATCACAGCGGCAGCGAAATTTAAAAGACGCAACACAGAAGATGTAAGCTGGCAGCATCTGCTTTTTTCTTCTTTAAGAAAGTCCAGTCCAACGTTATTGAGAGCCTTGAGAACCGGATTGAGAGTAACGCGCAAGTTCTTCCTTGCGAAACTGAACATGTTTGTTGCAGGAAATACACTTCGTTGCATTAAATGATTATTCGAGGAATTTTTAATCTTTTACCTATTTAACAAAAGATCACGAAAACTGCTTGGAGTAAATGAAAACGTACCAAGTTATGTAGTCCCGTGAAAGGTATACCCGACGGTCCTTTAATGCGCAGGTATACGGTTCTTTCTCACGTTCTACAGCACTACAGAAAGAAAATACATTCCTTATTGTACTCAGGTTGGAAACATAAAAGTAATGGCAAACTTAAATTTCTTCTCAAGGCAGAAGTATAATTTTGCTAAAAATTCTCAAAGAAGATATATAATTTAGCTATCATTCAACTAAGTGTTTTCGTATCCCTGATATTTTGTCTTCTTTTGAGCACTTGATTCGTTTACTCGACGTAAAGCGATATTACATATAGTGAGGCACTCCTTTTTCTCAAAACAGAAATATCATCCAACTTAAAATGGCTGCTTCCTAGAATATTATTTCTTCTGTACAGGAACTAATTTGATTACGGGATATGACGACAGTTTCATATAGCGATGCATAAACCCAATTCTTTTCTCAACACAGAAATATAATTCTGCTTAAAATTCACAAAACAGGAATTTCATTTAAATTTTAAAATTTTTGGACCCTGTGATGTTGTGTTTTATGCTCTGCAGTCGCTCTGATACCTGGACGAAACGAGATGGTGTTTGGTGATGTATAAACTCATTTTTTTTTCTCAAAACAGAAATGTAATTCTGCTAAAAAATTCTCACCGCAGATATATAATTCGTCTAAAAATTCTCAGAACAGGAATATCATTCAAATTAATAGCTTCGTGTCCCTGATATTTTGTCTTCTGTAGAGCAATTGATTTGATAACAAGACAAAAGGAGATAGTTCATAGTAAAGTGTGAACTCTTATTTTTTTCTTAATAAGAAATATACTTGTATAAAGTCCTCAGAACAGAAATATCCAACTTAAATTGTTTGCACTTGCGAATATTATTTCTTCTGTGCAGGAAATCCTTTGATTACGGGACATGACGTGAGTTTCATATAGCGATTTATAAACTCAATTATTTTTCTCAACGCAAGAATATAATTCAGCTAAAAATTCACAAAACAGAAATGCCATTCAACTTTTTAATATTTGTGCACCCAGTGGTGTTTTGTCTTACAGTCAGCAGTTGATTTTATCACTGTACTTAAGAAGATGTTGTAATGCATAAACTAATTTGTTTTTCTCAAAACCGAAATACAATTAAGCAAAAAGTTCCCAAAGCAGATATATAATTCAGCAAAAAATTCTCAAAATAGAAATGTCACTCAACTTAATAATTTCGTAGCCCCGATATTTAGCCTTCTGTACAGCGATTAATTTGATTGCAGGGAGAAATGAGATGTTTCATAGGAATGTGCGAACTCAGTTTTTTTCCTCAAGAAGAAATATAATTCAGCTGGAGATTCTCAAAATTGAAATACAATTCAACTTAAAATTTTTGCACCTAGGAATATTGTTTTTTTTTTCTATAGTGCAATTAATTTTATTACCGGACGTGAAGAAAGTTCCATATAGTGATGCATATAAAATATATACTTTTTTTCTCAAAACTGGTATATAATGCAGCTACAAATTTACAAAACAGAAATATCATTCAAATTAAGATTTTTACACTGGGTGATTTTTGTCTTCCGTAGAGCATTTGATTTAATTATCGGATGAAACAAGACGATCCAGCTTGCAAAATACCTAATATTGTTTAAATTGCTAATCGGAAAGTGAAATTTCCGTAACCCTTCTAAAATCAACAATGGATTTTGTAATTTTTCTTTTGTCGAAATTCATGTGGAATTCATGAATTTTGTAATTTTTCTTTTGTCGAAATTCGTGTGAAAACATGGGCTGCCGCTACGGATGTTTTCCTATATTGCACATTTCAACAAGTTTTGTTTCTCATATGAACCATCATTTAGCTATTCAACCAATCACAGATGTTCTGGCACATGGGAAACAGTGATTAATATCAGTGTTAACGAATTTACTAAATGTTAGTCTAGAGCTTAAAAGTGATGCACCACTTACGTTTGTGATCTTATTTTCCGGCAGTGACGTTCGTTTAATATACGAGAGTTTTCAATTCATATATTTAAATTGATATTGTAATTCAGAACACTTCCTCTGTAGCTTCAGTAAAGCCTTCCGAGCAGAATAGTCGCTTTCATATTATATTTTGGATGAGTAATTCGCTATAATTTTCGGTACTTTATGCTAACAAAAACTTTTGGATCTGTTTTGAAAACGGGGTGAAACGCAAATCGGTGCTCCGCAAGCCCAAAGTTGAGTGGTGAAATAAAATTGTGAGACTGTATACCGCGCTTTTTGTTCTCGGGAGTTTTTTTTTTCTTTCAATTAAATTCTGGCGAAGAGTTTTGTTTACTATGGTTTCGCTTCCCATGTCAACCGGGGGAAAAAAGTATCGAATATTTTTCGAATGGTTGAATGTTAACACACAGTTCCAATGAATTACGCCTCGTGAAATTACAATTCTTAGGATAATGAAAAATAAATTAACGTTTTGCTGAAAACCTTTTTTCTGTCTTTTTGTCTAAGGAATCAATAATTTTTAATCCTGCATGTTGTTAACAAATGGCTTATTTTTACTGGAATATTCTAATAGAGAACGACGGATATATCGATTCAAAAAGTTTTGACACCATATGTACGAAAACAGGTCGTAAACAAAATATTGCTATAAATGTTGATTAAAAATATTGCTATAAATGTTGATTAAAAATATTGCTATAAATGTTGTCGGGACTTTGTGACGTACCTGCCAGCAGGACGCACACGACATAAAGGCAGATAGGATTCAGAATAAAACGTCCGCGTAGCTCAATTGGTAGAGCAACTTATTCCGGAATGAGGGGATCCGGGTTCGAATCCTGGCGTGGACAGAAATGACGGAGAAATTTACTTCGTTATAATGGCGCCCGAACTATCCGGATGACCCGACCATTCAAAATCTCGCAATGGTGTGATGTTCTTTCCACACCGCGAGAAAGGAAAAATAAGAGAATCCCTTCTCCAGCGCTTCGAAAAATAAAAAAATGTGTGATGTTGCATTCCACACACCAGATTGACTGGGAGTTCTCAAGTGCACGTTCTACAGTGGATGGCTGCCTGCAACAATTCATGGTCACGGCTGATCCGTGGGCCATGCCCCCGGCCCTCTTTCGGTGAGGGGGGAGATGTGACGTACCTGCCAGCAGGACGCACACGACATAAAGGCAGATAGGAATCAGAATAAAACGTCCGCGTAGCTCAATTGGTAGAGAAACTTATTCCGGAATGAGGGGATCCGGGTTCGAATCCTGGCGTGGACAGAAATGACGGAGAAATTTACTTCGTTAAAACTTCATAAAACATTGATGCACCACCCAATTCGCTGGAGTCTCACAGTGTTTTTAGGATTTACGCGAGTCACTCAAAACGTAATGAGACTGATTTTACATGAAGCAGAAGTGTAATGCAGTAGACATAAGCACCGCGGACAAAAAATAAAGGAATGCTGTCATCCGGAGGAACAGTTGGAAACTGGTCAGGCAGAGAAAAATGCGTGTATAAAATGGAATAAAAAGTATTGTATGCTCCTTGTTACTTTTTCAGCCTTGTAAGACGTGCATGCCTAATTAGTTTTATTGTTGCTTACAGGTAGTAGTACCATGGGTAGAAAAGGTGACGCAAAAGGGAGCTATCGTCTTTGGTCGTGAACATGGTCATTCGCTGAGGGAGGTGGCGGAGTTCTTTTTTTTTTTTTTTTTTTTTGATTGGAGGTTTAACGACCACCGTGAGCAACTCAATGGGCTATAAGCAGTCGCCCGTCCCTAATTTAGGGTCACTGGTTCCAGGGAAGGGAGAGAGCCAGTGCCGTAAGACAAACACAACATCCATGCCTCACCGGGATTCGAACCCAGACCCCGTTCGGACGAATGATCACAGGCCATCGCTTAGACCACTGCGCCACCGGGGCGGCATGTGGCGGAGTTCGTTGGCATGTCCAAGTCCACAGTCAGTAGTATTCATACAGCGTGGAAGGAGTCGGCCAGAGACAATTCCCGTCGGAGCAGCTGCGGCAGAAAAAACCATGATGGGCAACCGTGATCGTCGACGTCTGGTGCAATTATCAACAGCAAAACGGTTGCAAACCGGGCAGGAATTGCTGCAAGAGTTACACTGCGGGACCCAGTCAGCCTGTTTCCGAACGAACGCTTCGACGAGAACTGCATGGTGTAGGTATATGCCCTCGTGTAGCTAGGGTATGCCCCAAGCTGTCTGCCATACACACGAAAAAGCGGCTGGAATGGACGAGGGAACACCGACACTGGACCAAAGAACAGTGGCGACGCATCATCTGGTCGGACGAATCCAGGTTCTGCCTATATTCCAATTATGATCGATCCAGGGTCATGCGGGAGACCGGAGAAGCTTTCAACGCAGAGTGTGTGCAAAGGGCTGTACAGAAGGGGGTGAAAGTGTCATGTTTAGGGGTGTATATCTAGTGCTGGGGTGGGTCCTTTAGTTCACGTGTCTAATGGCATGAAAGCGGTGGACGACTTGAATCTGTTGGATAACGAGGTGTTGCCATATGTCCAGTTCCTCCAAGATGGTATGCCCCAAGCTGATTAAAAATGTGTGGCATGCACGTGTCGGATTGCCGCCATTCCAGATGTACGTTATCAAGACGACAACTGCACTGTCCACCGAGCTGCCATTGTGCAGGATTGGTTTGCAGAACATGAGATCGACGTCCCACATTTCACCTGGCCCGCCAATTCACCTGATCTCAATGTTATAGAGAAAATTTGGGATATGCTCGAACGGGACGTTAAGAAGAGACAACAACATCCTCCCAATTTGACTGCTCTGCGGGACCTGTTGTTCACGGCGTGGGGGCAAACTGGACATTAATGTCATCCGCTCCCATATTGACAGCTTGCCAAAGAAAATCAAGGCTGTGCTTCGAGCTCGTGGTGATGTAACCCCATATTAACCAATAAAATGAGCATTCCGTAATTTTTTGTCCGGTGTGCTTACATACTAGGGGTGTTCAAATGAAAAGGTACGAAACGACACTGTGGGTATAAATGAAGACTTTATTCAAAGTATACACCATAGGCCGTAGCACAACAATCCCATTGATTAACGAGCCGAAGGATTCCTTGTTCCCAGAATTCCTGTGGCAGTGACGAGACCCAGTCCTACACAGCGTCCTTCAGTTCGTCGTCCGAATGGAAGCGCTTCCCTTTCAGATGTTTTTTCAGGGGACTAAACACATGGAAATCGCAGGGTGACATGTCCGGGCTGTAGAGCGGATGGTCAAGCTGCTCCCACTGGAACTTGGCTAGTTCCGCGTGTGTGACCCTGGAGACGTGTGGACGCGCGTTATCATGGAGCAGAACCACACCCTCCGTGAGCAGGCCCGTTCTTTTGTTCTTGATGGACTTGCGTAGGCTTCGGAGTGCCTCACAGTACACATCGGAGTTAATGGTTCATCTGTGCTGGAGGAATTCAACAAGTAGTCAATTGGAACGGCGCTCTTTATAAGAGCCTCTGCTCTCTCCTACGCATGCGGGCGCTCGCGCATGCTCCGATCCACGCCGGTGACTCCAATCGCATCCCTAGATGTGTCGCTACCTTCTCCCATAGCGGCATAGGCAAATATGTTAACGGTTACGTTCTTATGACGTTTCGTACCTTTTCATTTGAACACCCCTAGTACTTTTGAAGTATTAAGTATTCGTGGAAATATAGCTGTCTGTACGCTACATATGTCAGTCTTACAAGCTTCGCCTACAGTGGGACAGGAGTCTTTGTTTAACGTTAGTATCTTAATCCAACGAATGTAACACTTGGTTAAGAAAAACAATACCAACACTAAAGTTGAACACACAGGTTTCAAACGTCAACTTAACAAGGACTCTTTCACAATTAGTACCACGACTTCCATGATCTCCACATACTACTGCTTCTCAAACATTATTTACTCATCGTCAAAAATAGTTGCACCCAGAAGCACGTGTCGGATTGCAATGCTATTCGGGAGGAAGGTAAAGGTTACGAAGAACAATTAAACATTGAGACTGATGTGGACAATATTTATTGAACTATACGCCATTAAGTAGTGTACTCCAGTATAGCATTGGGCCGCCATATTTCTCACACAGCATGCTAGACGTCTCGGCATGGAGTTGTACAGGTTCCTAATGGTGTTCTGCGATAAGCCATCCCATGTAGCTTGAATCTTCTCACACAGTTCCTGCAGACTGTGCTGTAGGGGTGGAAATAGCATGCCACACATTTTTAATCGGCGATAGGTCTGGCGATGCCGCTGGCCATGGCAGAGTGTCAGTGCCTTGAAGACAACATACATCAGATTCTTCGGAATTCCGTATTTTTTTTGTCATCATTTGGGTTATTCTCAAGATCGATGCAAAACTGAAGAGAAATTTTGTAGGATTAGTTGGGGTGGGGTAGTTTTTTGGTCTGGGGATGGTATTTTGTTTCTCAAAACGTTCGAAAACGGAAGTCAAACAGAGTGAAAAATTTTCCCGTAATTGTGATTTCTTTTTCTCGCGATGTTTCTTCTGCAGAGTCGTATTGTTAAATAAAGTATAATTTTATTCCATAAATATTATTTACATTTCAGCTTGTGACGTACCTGCCAGCACGACGCACACGACATAAAAGCAGATAGCAGTCAGAATAAAAACGTCCGCGTAGCTCAATTGGTAGAGTGACTTATCCCGGAATGAGGGGGATCAGGGTTCGAATCCTGGCGTGGACAGAACTGACGGAGAAATTTACTTCGTTATAAGCTTTAAAATGAAAGAAAAATTACGAAAACGAAAGTTGGCGCGAAAATTTCTCTGTGATCTTCAGGCACGAGATTTTGCTGTGGATTCGAAGAATTCCGCCATTTCCATCGTAGTTTCGATGGTTCTCGAGATCGATGCAGAACTGAACAGAAATTTGGGAGGAATTGGTGGCGGGGTCGCTTTCCGTCGGTGAGCGGAATTCTGACTTTCAAAACTTTCGAAAACAGAAGTTAGACGGAGTGAAGATTTCTCCTGTAATTTTAATCCTTTTTTCTCGCAATGTTTCCTGTACAAGGTAGTGCTAAATGTAATTTTATTCCATAAATATTTGTTTTGCAGCTTCAAAATGGAGGAAAACGTTCCTAAAACGGAAGTTGGACGGAGCGTAGATTTCGCCGGTAGTCGTAATTTTATTTTTCCACGTTGTTACATTTATCCTGTGTTGTTGTTAAACATAAAAATAAATGAATCATATTTTTAATACAGTGATGTGCTCCAGCTTAATATTTACATAAAAAATTTCAATGAACAAATTTGTCTTGCTTACGGCTCGTTATATTCACACTGTTTCGCAGCACATTCTTATTTCTCACCGATGCGGTTAAAAAGTTCAGCTTTTTCTCCCACTTCGTCAGTCAGATGTATGAGACCAGCTCTTGAGACAGCAGCAGCAGTATGCGGACGAGCATTGTCCTGTTGGAAAATCGCACCGGAGTGAGCATTTAGAAAAGTTAGGCTCACTGGTTGCAGGACCTCATTAAGGTAATGTTGGGCTGTCAAAGTGAATATAATGAACACCAAAACTGATCTGGCATCTTAGGCAATTGCGCCCCACACCATGACACCCCGCCTTCTGGAAATGTGATGCTCGACAACAAACCGTTCATCTTGGCGCTGACCACGGTGGCTCCACACACTGATTCGTTGGTCGTCTCCTACAAGACAGAAGCGGGACTCGTCACTGAAGATCACCCGCTGCCAATCTCAGTGGCTCCATGACAGTCTGCCACGACACCATTGTAGTCTTTGGCGGCGATGCAATGGTGTTAAGGACAGTCGACGTAACGGTCTCCATGCTTGTAGTCCTACGCCGTGCAGCTATCAGCCAATGGTGCTGGCACTAATCGGGCGATGCATTGAGGGCATCACTGCTCGCTGAATATCCGTAATCGTGGCTACTGGGTCATTCCGCGCATGTCGGACAACCTGTCGGTCCTCTCTTCGCGCGGTTCGTCTTAGTCTCTCAAACCCTTTCTGTCGCTCCTGCATGCTTTGTTCTATCCACTGCCGCCAACAGCGTGCTTTGGTAATATCCGCCCGACTAATATGGCGCGCAATACGGCGATTAGACCATTCCGCTTCCTGAAGCACGACGAGGCGGCCGCTCTCGAACTCCTTCAACTGCTCGATTTGCTTTCGAAAGTCTCTCCGAGGCAGGCTTCACTTGCGAAGGATGCGACCAAGTACAACAACACGAGTCAGGATGGCAAACGCTCGGGACGGGGCGACCTTAGTTTAGCCGGTCAGGCACAGACAACGTTTCGACCCCTCCCTGCTTGCGTCACATGCGCGGCCGAGAGTGATACTTGAATCATTTGCATGTCTCACGATTTCAAACCTATCCACAAAGTTTCATTCCTGTCCGTTGCTTTGTTCTGGGTGCAACTGTATTTTTTGACGACGAGTGCATATCAGTCTGTTCTTATCTGATACATCCATACCTCACACGCTCTGACCTCAGGGTGTTGCCAACATTAATCTTGCGAGAGAGAAGATATCACGTTAAGTTTGAAAACCGCAAAGGAGAACGAACTCAAATTTACATAGAGAAAGAAACTAAAAAGGAAAATTAAATTAGAGTATACGTCACTATTCTCCCTTTACCTATGGTTCCACCTTTCTATGCACACGCGGAAGGTTGGTTGGAAGCCCTGCCTCGACATATCGTTCAGTGTACCCATCGTAGAATTGCTCAGTTCAGTATTTGATGCAAACCTACGCCGTCGAAGTTGTTTTTTATTTTTCAGTTCAGAGAAAGGTGGAATTCACACGGCGTCATGTCCAGTGAATACGGAGTGTGGCCACCATTTCGAAACCTATATCTTGGATAACCTGCTGGGTAAGCAAAGCACGATGCGCAGGGTCATTATCTTGATGCAAAATCCAACCAGTTGCGCATATTCTGAGCGTCTTTGAAAAATCCGTTTCCTCAGGGCAGTGGTTCCCAACTTGGGCTCCGCGTGCACTTCCCAGCTGCTCCGCGGCCGCTCCAGGAAAATAAAATAAATAAAAATTGAATGAAATTGAAGAATAAGAAACAAAAAGTAGAATCAAAATAAGAAAACTAGAAATTACACTCTGAACGGAAATTTGCCAAGTTGAATTTCGCGCCTCCTCTAGCAGAGGTCGCTTGGTCATTCTGCTGCCTCTAGCTCCAAAATTCTCGTAGCGCGAGACAGACAGACAGACGACGAGGCTGAACGGGGCGCCGAGCTGTCGTGCACAGTAAAATCAAATAGGAATTGTCTTCTACACTGACGGATAAAAAATCCCAACACCATGAAAAAATAGTTGCAGAGGAATGAAATGGCGGCAATACATTTGTATAGGTAACATATTTAATCGATTAAGGTTTCAAAATCACAGCTTAATGTAAGCGCGAGAAGAGCCATTTTAAATGTGAAATGCTGGTACATTAATAACCGGTGTAACCGCCAGAATGTTCAATGCAAGCACGCAAACGTTCATGCATTGTGTCGTACAGGTGCTGGATGTCAGTTTGTGGGATGGAGTTCCATGCCTGTTGCACTTGGTCGGTCAATACAGGGACGGTTAATGCTGGTTAGGGGTGACGCTGCAGTTGTCGTCCAATGATGTCCCATACGTGCTCGATTGGAGAAAGATCTGGTGATCTAGCAGGCCACGGCAACATGTCGACACTCTGTAGAGCATGTTGGGTTACAACAGCGGTATGCGGGCGAGCGTTATCCTGTTGGAAAACACCCATTGGAATGCTGTTCGTGAATGGCAGCACAACAGGTTGAATCACCAGACCGACGTACAACTGTGCCGTCACGGTGCGTGGGATAACCACGAGAGTGCTCCTACTGTCATAGGAAATTGCTCCCCAGAACATAACTCCAGGTGTAGGTCCAGTGTGTCTCGGCCGCAGACAGGTTGGTTGTAGGCGCTCACCTGGCCTCCTTCTAACCAACACACGGCCATCACTGGCACCCAGGCAGAACCGGCTTTCATCAGAAAACACAACAGATCTCCACTCCGTCCTCCAATGAGCTGTAGCTTTACACCACTGACGTCGCAAACGGCAGTGGTTTGGAGTAAGTGGAATGCACGCTACAGGGCGTCTGGCTCGGAGCTGTCCTTCAAGTAACCGATTTGTAACAGTTCGTTGTGTCACTGTGGTGGCAACTGCAGCTCGAATTGCTGCCACAGACGCGGTAGGATGCGCCACGGCCATACGCCGTACACGGCGGTCTTCCCTCTCAGTAGTACCACGTGGCCGGCCTGAACCCGGTCTTCTTGAGGCAGTACCTTCCCTTGACCACCGCTGCCAACACTCATGCACAGTGGCTACATTCCTGCCAAGTCGTTCTGCAATATTGCGGAAAGAAAATCCACCTTCTCGTAGCCCTATTACACGACCTCGTTCAAACTCCGCGAGCTGTTGATAATGGCTTCTTCGTCTTCTTAAAGGCATTCTTGACTAACATCAACACACTAAGTCGAATCTCAAGGATAACTAACGCTCACGAACGTTACAGCGCGTATTTACAGCAAACCTGCTTTGCATGTTCCGAGGGGCGCTACTAACGCCACACGTATGCGCCGAGCGCGAAATTTGCATAGACGTCATCTTAGAGATGTACTCTCACCGCCTACCAACTGTCGTTTATCTAACACAATCCCTTCTTGGTGTTGGGATTTTTTTCCGTCAGTGTATAATGAATTATAAAAATGTCGGATAACAAGTAATGAACGAATACGTATTTGAATTGAATTAGATGTAATGATTAAATTGGAGGAACTGAGTTTATTGTATGGACCTTATTGTTGCTCTCACCAATAATGTAAAATATCCAAAGTAATCGAGGTAGTTGCCTTCAATGCACGATCTTTAATAACAAGAGTCACTCACAATACAAATTTAAATTTAAATTCGTTGGCTGAATTTTAAAGATTTTATTGTATAAGAACTTTCGGGTTTCCCTAAAACCCATCATCAGACACAGAAGAAGGAATAAGTTTGTGAGTGGCTCTTGTTATTAAAGATCGTGCATTGAAGGCAACTACCTCGATTACTTTGGACTATTTCTGCACGAATTTAAATTCTCCTAATGTAAAATCTGTTGTAACGCAAATGGTTTGATTTATACTGAACTTTGGAAGAACTTTTATGTATCGCCAAGTTTTGACAATATCATGTGTATTGGTGATAGTTGAGAATAAATTGAGATATTATGGTAAATTTCAAAGTCCTTAAAATAAAATTTCATTGCACGGACATTGCGCAATTGTTTAGTTTAGATATCTCTTGTAAGACACCATTTAGGCCTAACGGGCTCCGCCATAGAAATTGATTCTAAAAAGGGCTCCGCGAGTCAAAAAGGTTGGGTACCGCTGCCTTAGGGTATCTTGGAGAACTTCAGAATAACATGTACTGGTAGCAGTTTTACCTTGGGGTAAAAGATGATCATACACAACTCTCTTTTTATGGAAGAAAACCAGGTGCATGATCTTTCTTGCCAACTTTTGCATTTTTGGATCGGGGACTTTGGATTGTTTTCACTGGGAGCTCTGTTACTTTGTTTCTAGAACAAAATGGTGAAAAAACATGTTTCATCACATGTGACAACTCGATTCCAAAAGTGTAGCTCACGTCGTAGCCGGCAATTGCATTGGCGATAATTGATAACACGATTTGTCTTGTGTTGAGGAAGTGGGAAATCCACTTTGCAGCAACTTTTAGGTACCTCAACTGGTTTCTCATATTGTCATCAACGGAACCAATGGGCATCTGCATCATATTAGCAACGTCCTCAATGGCCAATCAGCGGTCTTCGGGCATAAAGCCTAGCGAAGCGTGTCGCATCTTCCAGACACTCTTCATCATTCACAGATTTCTTGTGCCACTCAAAACCTCTTGCACGGGACAAAGAATGCTTTTTGCAGGCCATTTTAATCATTTCACGCGTTTCTATGGCAGTTTTATACAAACGCACGCATAATTTTCTAGCTGCTCTTTGCTCCAGCTTTAAATCAACACTGGGTTACAGAAACACGTCTGAACTCGGCGTCCACTACAAAAGTGAGCTAGTGGAACGTTGTAACGACGCATCGTCACGTGACTGACCTTGCAGGTGTTCTGACACATGCAACTGCATTTTCCTACGTGGGTTTTGTGACGTTCTGGTAAGGTTTTCTTACCGAGGTTATTGACTGGAGTTACTTACTGCCTTAAAAAGGATAGATTATTAGCTTAAAGTAATATTAAGAATTAATTAAATTTAAGTTCCGGGTACTTTTTTACGCTTTCCAACCATAGGTTGAAGAAGCGTATATGCTCCAGCTTTATCCATCTGTCTATCTGTCTGTCCGTCGGCACGATAACTCACGTAAAAATGGTTCGATTTCGATGAAATGTTAGTATGTGGTATGGGCACCACCTGGGAAGGAATCCTATTGAAAATAAGCGAAATGAGGTCAAAAGTCAGGACACTGGAGTGGGATTCATTCCATTGTCCAAATGCGTCATAACCTACGTGAAAATGCTTCGATTGAGACAAAACTTTATCATGTTGTTCCGGAAGTCTACTTAACCGGTTCTGTTGAATATCATCGAAATGGGGTCAAAGATCAGGGCATAGGAGCGAGATTTATTCCACAGCCATTATCCTCATAATTTAAGTAATGATTTCTCGTATGTTGGAAAGCGTATCATAATCAATGCATTGCATGATTTTGCTAACTCGTGAAGGAAATACGGGATTACGCCATATAATACAAATTTAGAAGATGAAAATCCGATTTTTGGCTTAAATGTGACAAGGATGGTAAGTCAGATAATAACCGAAAACTTGAAAATTTTCATTATATTCAAATTGATCGGAAACTTGAAACTTGGTCGTTCTGGGTGGTGTAATGGTTAGCATACCCGGGCGTTTTCTGGGAGACGTGGATTCGGGTCCCGCTCCAGGACGATGAAAATTTTCAAGTTTTCGGATATTATCTGACTTACCATCCTTGTCACATTTACGCCAAAAATCGGATTGTCATCTTCAAAATTTGCTAACTTGTTTTTATGCTAACAGCTTACGTGCCGGGAGTATGATTGTATAATTTATATTCTTCAAGTGTGTATATTGTTCGAAGTTAAACATTGTTATTGCGTATTTTTTTGCTATGTAAATGTTATTTACGTTGTGTGTGTTGTAAAAAAGAGTTCTGGGTGGAGAGTTTGTAAATGTGTGACGTGTTGACGTCTTTTGAAGGCGAGATGGAAGGTCGTCGGGGTCCGAGGCTTGCTTCACTATTTAGATCTACTTCCACGGATCTTGGACGCTTGGCTTGGTTTCGGTTTTTTGCTTTCCTGGGTTACCTGTGTCAGGTTTCCGATTGTCGGCGGCTCTGCTTGGCAAGGTTGCATGTTCCCGGCAAGATCCTGATGGAACGATGAGAGCATTGATATTGGCTTGTTTTGTTTCTACCGTATTACTCGGGAGTATGGGAACCTGTTCTTCAGTTGGAGCGTTTATGGATTGAATTATGTTTTCTGAATTGCTGTGCCTGGATTATGTTTGAGGGTTGGTTCTGCTGTACGAACTTGCATAAAAAAGAGGTTCGGTGAAGAGATTTCCCGGATTGCAGTGCTTGAGGTATTTGCTTATATTTAATAATTCTTAATACTTTACTGGCAGAGGATATTAATTATGATTAGGGAAACCTAGGGTAAAACAGGAATTAGGATGTTGTGCATTTGTAATCAGTAATTGTTTTTTTCTTGTCCTTATTGTGTTATTGTCAGACTTTATTGTTACGTGACTTGATACTGAGAACTTGATAAATAATATGTTGAAAATATTAAGTGCTTTCCAAATTGGGTTTTGTTAGATAATTTGTGCAATTATGTGGATGTATCTAACTTGATTAATGCCTGGTTAGATGTAAATTGCTAATGATAACTTGATAGATTGTAAAAATGTTACGTGCTTGCTGAGTTGAGTTCTGCAATAATGTTGAAAGTTTTGTCTAATTTACAGGATGATCCATTTAAACCAGTACCCTGAAAAAACCTTACATTTTTGCAAGGGATCGCGTAAGGAACTTCTTCTGTTTTTCAATAGAAGCAGCAATTCCTGAAGAACGAAAACCGCCACCGTGAAGAAAATTGTTAACCGTAACTGTAACCCAGCTCGTGATTGTTTTTTTTGTTGCGTTGTCATTCACTTGCGTGCATTCTGAAACATGCAGTACTCTGTTCCAGAGCGTGTTTTTTTAGTGAAATCGTATTGGGTAACCAATTCTGTCATCAAAACGCAACGAGCATTTCGAAGAGAGTTTGGAGTTCTAAAAGTGCCAAGCAAGTCAACAATTCTGTCGCTGGTTTAAAAAAATGGAGCAAACCGGTTCTCTTCTCAGCGGTAGCGGTAGACATCACCCTCCGATGCCCCAAACGCGTGTGGACGATGTTCGGCAACGTTTACTTCAATCTCAGACGAAATCGTTGCGCAGATTAAGCCAACAGACAGGATATTCATTCGAAACTTGTTAAAGGACAGCAAAAAAAAAGCGAATATTCGACCATTTAAAGTGCACGTAATCCATCAGCTGCAGGAACCGGACGAGGGAAAAAGAGTAAGTTACTGCAAATGGTTTCAAAATTTTCTTAATTTGCGATCTGTTATTCTCTCCATCACATGGTTTACGGATGAAGCCTGGTTTCATCTGTCAGACTACGTCAATTCGCAAAACAGCAGATACTGGGCTGCCGAAAACCCACACGTTATGTGTGAAACACCGATGCATTCACAAAAGGTTGGTGTATGGTGTGCGGTTTCGTCTACGAAAATTATTAGCCACATTTTTTTCTCTGAGACTGTCAACACTAACGTTTATTGCCGCATGTTCAATGAATTTGTGGAACAACTTGATGACATTGAATTGACAGAGGGCTACTTTCAGCAGGATGGCGCTACGTGTCACACATCGAAAGTCTCAATGGAACTCATAACCAGCTTCTTTGATGACAGATTAATTTCAAAAAACATATGGCCTCCCCGATCTCCGGACTTAACTTCCCCTGACTTTTTTTTATGGGGCTACTTAAAGGATAGAATTTACAAAACCCATCCAAAAACATTGGATGCATTGCTTGAAACAATCATGACTGAAACTGGCAATGTTACTGCTCGTACTCTACATGAGACATCACTGAATATGGTGCGGCGTGTTCAACTGTGTTTACAAGAAAATGGAGGACAATTCCAACATTTGCTTTGATAAAATGATTCTCCAATACCACATGTATAATTCTCAACTTACTGTGCGATTCTGTTGTTATTTATAAAAAAGTTATAAGTAAATCACAGGGTACTGGTTTAAATGGATCACCCTGTATAATGTTGAAATATTCTGAATTAATACTTGATTACATAAAGAATGACAGATCTGATTTTGGTGCATGAGTAACTTTTGAGTTGTTTGTTTGAGGAGAAAGAGCCTGTCCAACCGCATCTTATGTCCTAGCCTGACTCGAACCCTAAAGGGCAGGTGTAACTGGAGATACTAGCCGGTAAAGTAACCTCATTCGGGAGGGGGGTTAGGAGCGTTGCAGTTTGTTTTGGCGCTATGACGTCAGTCTCGTTACTTTTCGAAGAAAATCACATTAGCAACCGCGTGAATGGTTCCTATGTATTGTACGACCCCTGCGACCACATATGTTTGAACTCCTTGGTTATTTCATTGTGGTTTAGAAATTTCTAAAAACTATCTGGGAGCGCAATTTTTCTGGAGCATGCAGAAGACAAACAGCACATACGATTTTGTCTGTTGTCTCCAGAGACCCAGAATGGGACCCTCTCGAGAGAAGAACATCACCTTCTTCATCTTCAGACAAAGACGAATTAGATGTAGCTTTCCAAAAGCTGAAGAAAAATTATTTTCTCGTTGCAAGCGCAGGAATTAGCCTCCTTCCTACAAATTCTCGCACCCCGTAAGGTTAACCTGTGCTGCCATTCAATGAGTTGAACCCTTTGCCTTGCTACCATTTATCTGTGCTCCTTTGTGTCGCACCCATGCGTTGCTGCCACCATGGGTGCTTTTGTTTATAGGAAGTCGGGTGAGACATGATCCTTTCGTATATTTATTTTCTTTTTAAATTCCTTGCAAAATTGTGAGGTATAAATTGTTGAGAGGATACGGTTCTAGTTTTTTTTTACTGTTTGCGTTTTTAGGCTTTCTAACTTTTATTTTTTGGAGACTTCTGAGTTCAATGTCTGAGCTAAATTTCCGGTGGAGAGAGTGCAATTTGTAAATTCTGGTGAAGACAGCTTATTTCGTAATTTCTGATGGGCAGAGCGCATTTTGTAATATCTGGTGGAGAGAGCGCATTTTGTAATTTCTGGTGGAGAGACCTCATTTTGTAATTTCCGGTGCAGAGAGCTCATTTTGTAATTTCCGGTGGATAGAGCACATTTTGCAATTTCCGGCGGAGAGAGCTCATTTTGCAATTTATGGTGGAGAGACCTCATTTTGTAATTTCTGGTGGAGAGAACGCATTTTGTAATTTCCGGTGCAGAGAGCGCATTTTGCAATTTCCGGTGGAGACAGCTTATTCTGTAACATTTTGTAATTTTGAGAGAGCTCATTTTGTAATTTTGTAATTTCTGTTGAAGACAGCGCATTTTGTAATTTCCGGTGAAGAGAGCTAATTATATAAATTCCGGTGGAGAGAGCTCCTTTTGCAATTTCTGGTGGAGAGAGCGCAATTTGCAATTTCTGGTGGAGAGAACGCAATTTGTACTTTCTGGTTGAGGGAGCGCATTTTGTAAATTTCCGATGCAGAGGAATTTCTGCTGGAGAGAGCTCATTCGTCTTATATTTTCCGGTGAGACAGCGCATTTTGTACTTTCTGGTGGAGAGAGCGCATTTTGTAAATTCCGATGCAGAGGAATTTCTGCTGGAGAGAGCTCATTTTATATTTTCCGGTGGAGAGAGAGCTCATTTTGCAATTTCTGGTGGAGACAGCTCATTTTATAATTTCTAGTGGAGAGAGCTCATTTTGTAATTTCCGGTGGAGAGAGCGCACTTGGCTATATTTATCAGGTCGTTCGGAAAATTACGGGCGATTTTCTGATGCCATATTCAAGTCGCCCACAGTGCTTGCAAACTAACTCGCTTGCGGCACCATTCGTGTGAGAGTGGTCTGTCCAACATGTTAAATAGGAGTGAGTTGCGCGTGATGCTGCTTCACGAGTTAAATTGTTCCATGCTTCAACATCAAACCTATCGTAAAGTGGTCGAGGCATGGGGCTAGGAGGTAACGTCTGAACGTACTGTTCGTGGGTGGTTTGAAAAGTTTCGAAACGATGACACGAGCCTGCAAGATGAGAAAGGCCGAGGATTCGGTCATTGGCAACAACGCTCTGATGGCAAATCTGGAGGCCAATCACAGTCAGAGATCTCTCCAAACAGTACAACGTGTCGGTATCAACCGTATCCGAACATCTCCATCAAATTGGTCAGGTCAAGGAGCTCGATACGTGGATCCCACACGAACTGATGGAGCATCAGAAACAACGACGGTTCGAGAGGGACAGTAACCTTCTGCTTCGGAACCAAAAGAAGCCCATATTTCATCGTACTGTAACCTGTGATGAAAAGTAGGTGTTATACGACACCCGTAAGCGATCTGAACAATGACTGAACCACAGTCAATGACCGAAGCAACATCATAAACCAAAACTGTTGCCAAATAAGGTCTTGTTGACAGTGTAGTAGACTGTTTATGGAGTAATACACTACAGATTCTTGAATAAAGCATTACCTCAGTTACATACTGTGAATGAATTGACCAGAATGCACCAGAAGTTGTGTTCCAAAAGCCATCTTTGGTGAACAGGAAGTGTCCTATTCTCCTCCATGATGACGCAAGACCACGCGTGCCACAAATGACGAAACAGAAACTACACGAACTGAGATTCGAAACCCTCCCACATCCAGCCTGCTCGCCTGAAAGGGCACCTACCATTTTCCTCCTTCTCATGCATTTTAGCAATTACCTCAGGACAGATACCTTCAAAAACCAAGAGGAGATCGAAATTGCATTCCGGGAATTTCTGGCATACAGAGAGCAAGACTTCTTCCGGACTGGCATTGAAGTACTTGCCACTCGCTGGGAAAGGTGTGTAGCCTCTTGAAGTCGCCTATTTGGAATAAAACAGGTATGTGCAATGAGGTATGTCTTTTTCATTTGTACGGTGCAAATCTGCCATTATTTTCCGAACGACCTGGTGTAAAAGCACAATAGTTCATGTAGGGGATTTTTTTTTTTTTGGTATACGACCTGGTGTAAAAGCGCTGTTGTGACAGCTATCGTTCAATGTGATTGGTGAACTATTATTGAAATTAATGTATGAATGAAAGCCGATTGATTTTTACAGTGAGTGGAATAATAACAAGGTAGAGAGAGAGAGAGAGAGAGAGAGAGAGAGAGAGAGAGAGAGAGAGAGAGAGAGAGAGAGAGAGAGAGAAAGAAAGAGACAGATAGAAGGAGAGAAAGAAAGAGGGAGAGGGAGAAAGAGAGAAAAAGAGAAAGAGAGAAAGAGAAAGAGAGAGAGAGAGAGGGGAAAAGAGACAGAGAGGGAAAAAGAGAGAGTACGAGAGAGAGAGAAAGACAGAGAGAGGACGAGAGAGAGAAAGAGAGAGATATGGGGAGAAAGAGAGAGAGAGAGGAGATGGGGAGAAAGAGAGAGAGATGGGGAGAGAGAGAGAGAGAGAGAGAGAGATGGGGAGATATATAGAGAGAGTGATGTGGAGAGAGAGAGAGAGAGAGAGAGAGAGAGAGAGAGAGAGAGAGAGAGATGGGGAGATATATATATATATAGAGAGAGAGAGAGAAATGGGGAGATATAGAGAGAGAGTGATGTGGAGAAAGAGAGAGAGAGATGGGGAGAGAGAGAGAGAGAGAGAGAGAGAGAGAGAGAGAGAGAGAGAGAGAGAGAAAGAAAGAGACAGATAGAAGGAGAGAAAGAAAGAGGGAGAGGGAGAAAGAGAGAAAAAGAGAAAGAGAGAAAGAGAAAGAGAGAGAGAGAGAAAGAAAGAGAGAGAGAGAGGGAAAAGAGACAGAGAGGGAAAAAGAGAGAGTACGAGAGAGAGAGAAAGACAGAGAGAGGACGAGAGAGAGAAAGAGAGAGATATGGGGAGAAAGAGAGAGAGAGAGGAGATGGGGAGAAAGAGAGAGAGATGGGGAGAGAGAGAGAGAGAGAGAGAGAGAGAGAGAGAGAGAGAGATGGGGAGATATATAGAGAGAGTGATGTGGAGAGAGAGAGAGAGAGAGAGAGAGAGAGAGAGATGGGGAGATATATATATATATAGAGAGAGAGAGAAATGGGGAGATATATAGAGAGAGTGATGTGGAGAAAGAGAGAGAGAGATGGAGAGAGAGAGAGAGAGAGAGAGAGAGAGAGAGAGAGAGAGAGAGAGAGAGAGAGAGAGAGAGAGAGAGAGAGAGAGAGAGAGAGAGAGAGAGAGAGAGAGAGAGAGAGAGAGTTAAATAATAAGTTCTGATTGTATTTACCTAGCAGTTGTGGTCTTTATATTAGTAAAATATATATTCACAAAGTTCACTACGGACATTAGCCAATACGTAGTTAAAACCACGTAAACGTTAAACTGCAGCTATTTAAAGCTATAAACAAAAACCTCAGGAACTGAAGAAGATTGGGAAACGAAATCATTCACACCTGGTCGTCCGTGAACGTAATGTTAAAATCATTGTCTGCTAACACACAGAAATGATGAATTCATAGTTCACTATATTTCAAAACACAAAGAGATAATGTATTACCTCGTAATTTCACACAAAGAAAGAATTCGTTTTATTTAATTGTAAAACCGGGTCCTTTTTGAACTAGAACTCAGTCTTGTTGTAAAACGTAGTCCATTTAGCACTTGAATCCGGTCCTGTTGTAAAACAAGTCCATTGAGCACCACATCACAGTCCTGTTGAAAAAAGTAGTCCATTTCCACTAGAACGCAGTCTTGTTGTAAAACGTAGTCCATTTCCACTAGAACGCAGACCTGTTGTAAAACATGGTCCATTTAGCACCAGAACACAGTCATGTTGCAAAAGGTAGTTCATTTAGGACTAGAACGCAGTCACGCAGTAAACCATAGTTCATTTAGCACCAGAACACAATCCTGTTGCAAAACGTAGTACATTTAGCACTAGAAAGTCGTGCTGTTGTAAAACATTGTCGTTTTAGCACTGGAATACCGTCCTGTTGTAAAACATTGTCGTTTTAGCACTGGAATACAGTCCTGTTGTAAAACGTAGCTATTTAGCACTAGAACGCAGTCCTGTTGCAAAACAATAGTCCATTTGCACTAGAACGCAGTCCTGTTGTAAACCATGGTCCATTTAGCACCAGAACACAGTCATATTGCAAAAGGTAGTTCATTTAGGACTAAAACGCAGTCATGCAGTAAAACATGGTCCATTTAGCACCAGAGCACAATCCTATTGCAAAACGTAGTACGTTTCGCACTAGAAAGTCGTGCTGTTGTAAAACATTGTTGTTTTAGCACTGGAATACAGTCCTGTTGTAAAACGTAGCTATTTAGCACCAGAACGCAGTGCTGTGGCAAAACATAGTCCATTGGGCACCAGATCATAGTCCTGTTGTAAAACAATAGTCCATTTGCACTAGAACGCTGTCCTGCTGTAAAACATGGTCCATGCAGCACCAGAACACAGCCATGTTATAAAATATAGTCCATTTAGCCCTAGAACACGCAGTCCTGTTGTAAAATATGATGCATTCAGCACTAGAACACGGTCCTGTTGTAACACGTAGTCCATTTAGCATTGGAAAACAGTTTTGTTGCAAAACACAGTCCACTGAGCACAAGATCACCGACCTGTTGCGAAACCTAATACGTTTAGCACTAGAAAATCGTGCCGTTGTAAAACCTAGTCGTTTTAGCAGTGCAACACAGTCCTGTTTTAAAACGTAGTAAATTTTGCATTAGAAAAGAGTCTTGTTGTAAAACTTAGTCCATGTAACCATAGAAAGAAGTGCGGTTATATAACGCAGTTCATTTAACCCCAGAATACTGTCCTGTTGTAAAACATAGTCCATTTAGTACTATAACGCAGTGCTGTTGTAAAACAAAGTAGGCCTATATTTAGTTGTGGAACGCAGTTTTGTTGTTAGTAGAAAATACGTATATACACCACTCCACAAGCACACGTAGCTTTAATATACAAGAGAAGTTCGACTGGTTCTTGCAGTTCGTTTACACGAACGTACTACAAGAACGAATAGTCTGACAACAGTGCGTGGCGTTAAGAAACACGAGAAGAAATTGAAATGGAAACATGTATGATTTTAAAAGTTTGATTGCAGATGATTACGTGGAAGCGAAGCAGCTGTTTTGTGAAGAATAATTTCTGAATTATCAATGTAAAATGTTGCTGTGTATTTCAATTTATCAGCTACTTTTCATTCAAATTGTATAATTAAGACTCTATAGGTGACAAACATACCTGATAGCGATAAAACCAGATTTCTTGTAACGGGGAATATATTCAGAACCGTCAGACCTATGTCCTCCGAACACACCAAATAAATGATCATGGGACATTTGTAATAAATTAATGATCATAGGACACAATACTAAATTAGCGATCATAACACTTTTCTTTCCATACATCGAAATTACGTCCATTTGGGGACAGCAGTTTTTAAGGATAGTTCGATTCATTTCGTAGACTCGAGAATCTGACAGGATCAATATTAGCACGCAAATTACGTTTTACAAAGCAAACCAAATAGTCTTCCCAACCCATTAAATAAATACCATTTCATGTGGTGCTGCATTTCGTTTCGTATAATGAGAACGAGACTGAATATGAATATAATCGGCTTCAAAAGAATCAGACATGTAACAACTGAATTCATCTCTGCAGTACATTCTTAATGCTCCTTGTAAAATTTTAGCGGGAAATAGGAATTAAAATTGCCCTCTTTTACCCACTTTTTCATGACGTCAGTTATTCGGCTAATTTCCCAACACAGAACTGATATGAAAATTGAAAAGATGCGTAACATGTAGAATAAAAAATGCAGTTCACAGCAGTATAAATATAAAAAAGAAAATACAGTTTAACATTTTTACTTTCTGCATTGTTCAAAGGCGTAGTAATTCATGATCTATAAATTTTCATTTTCAGAATTTTATAACATCACGAAAAGATCGGTGATGCTAAACGTGTCATGAGCCACGTGACAGAAGTTACAAAACGTATTAGACAAACACCTGAGTGTGGCTTCATTTGACGAAATCTATGAATCTCTTCATCTGTTGTATAAAGATTTCTGAGAAAGATCATAAATACGTTCCGTTTGAAGAGCATTGAAATCCATGTAGCAATTCCTGAAACTGAAGAGAAGACAGCCAGGAAATTTGAATTACTTTCTTTAAATTTACAGCAGACTGTCCCAACATATACAGGGTGATCAAAATTAAAGATGAGATGTTCAGAGCTCTCTTTAGAAAGAAGTGTTGGACAAATCTCAACCAAATTCGGCATACATAGTTTCCTGAGTATGTGGTCTCAATTTTTGAAAAAAAAAACACAGTTCAAAATTCCGCCGCTTGGGTGAAATTTGACACCGCGGTCCCCTTAATTTGCATATTACGTAGTTATGAAACGAATTTAAAGATTAAATCATAGATACGGCTCCTATGTGTCTTTATCACCATGCTCTAAAAACTGCATTTGCTGAACAGCACACTCGAGGTCGCGGCAAGAGCAACTGACCTGAGTGGAGTTGTCTCACAATTACCTCTAAATACTACACTCCATGATATTTAGAGGTAATACGAGGGTATTTAGAGTATTTAGAAGTAATACGCGGATATTTAGGGTATTTAGAGTATTTAGAGGTAATACGAGGGCATTTAGAGTGGAGTTGTCTCACAATTACCTCTAAATACCACACTCGACGGTATTAAGAGGTATTACCTCTAAATACCCCACTCGAAGGTATTTAGAGGTAATACGAGGGTATTTAGAGTAGAGTTGTCTCACAATTACCTCTAAATACTGCACTCGACGGTATTTAGAGGTATTACCTCTAAATACCTCACTCGAGGGTATTTAGAGGTAATACGAAAGTATTTATGGTATTTCGAAGTAATACGAAGGTATTTAGAGTGGAGTTGTCTCACAATTACCTGTAAATACCACACTAGACGGTATTTACAGGTATTACCCCTAAATACCACACTCGAAAGTATTTAGAGGTAATACGAGGGTATTTAGAGTATTTAGAGGTAATACGAGGGTATTTAGAGTGGCGTTGTCTCACAATTACCTCTAAATACCGCACTCGAGGGAATTTAAAGGTAATACGAGGGTATTTAGAGTGGAGTTGTCTCACAATTACCTCTAAATACCCCACTCGAGGGTAATTAGAGGTAATACGAGGGTATTCAGAGTAGAGTTGTCTCACAATTACCTCTAAATACTGCACTCGACGGTATTTAGAGGTATTACCTCTAAGTACCTCACTCGAGAGTATTTAGAGGTAATACGAAAGTATTTATGGTATTTCGAAGTAATACGAAGGTATTTAGAGTGGAGTTGTCTCACAATTACCTCTAAATACCCTCGAGTGTGGTATAATACCCCACTCGAGGGTATTTAGAGGTAATACGAGTGTATTTAGAGGTTATACGAGGGTATTTAGAGTGGAGCTGTCTCACAATTACCTCTAAATACAACACTCGAGGGTATTTTGAGATGTTACCTCTATTTGGAGTTGTCTCACAATTACCTGTAAATACCACACTAGACGGTATTTACAGGTATTACCCCTAAATACCACACTCGAAAGTATTTAGAGGTAATACGAGGGTATTTAGAGTATTTAGAGGTAATACGAGGGTATTTAGAGTGGCGTTGTCTCACAATTACTTCTAAATACCACACTCGACGGTATTTTGAGGTGCTACCTCTCGGTATTTAGAGGTATTACATCTAAATACCACACTCGAGGGTATTTAGAAGTAATACGAGGGCATTTAGAGTGGAGTTGTCTCACAATTACCTCTAAATATCACACTCGAGGGTATTTAGAGGTAATCCGAGGGTATTTAGAGTGGAGCTGTCTCACAATTACCTCTAAATACCACATTCGGGATGGAACGCAACTGACCTGAGTGGAGTTGTCTCAAATGAGAAATTCCGTCTTTTAAGACAGCTAAATTGCGAACATAGCCTTGATAAGCGAGGGTCTTTGAGCATTCCCATAACTAAAAATCACAGGGGTTTAGATATGGTGATCGTTGCTGCCATGACGTTGGAAATGATCTGCTTATCACTCTTTCGTTCGAAAAAATGTTGCTGCGGTTAGGCTTGCACATTTAATACGATGTGAGGGGATGCACCATCTTGCATAAAAATTGTGGTGTTCAGAAAATTTCTCTGCTGAAATGATGGAATGATAACCTACGCAATAATATGCAAGTTAAGGGAACAGCAGCCCCAAATTTCCCCCTAGCGACGGAATTTTGAACTATTTTTTTTTTCGAAAATGGAAACTGCATACTTAGGAGAATATGTATGGAAAAGTATGAAATGAAGAAGAATGAAAAATATGGTATCATTCCTGCAGCAGCCATTCATTTCTGAACAAAAATCTCTTGAAGATGTTTCCAAAACTTTGTCTTGAGGGTATTTTTTTTCTTCTGATCGAGAGGTAATTGACATAAGTGGCCAAAAAGTACTTGTACAAGCTCAAAAGAATAAGAAGATATGAGGTATTTTGGTTTTCAATTAAATTTCGGTGTTTTGTGGGTGTAAAAGCAATTGAATAACAAGAAGGCACAGCGGAAACTTTTGTATTGTGTTTGTTATTTGTAAGTATTTAAAATTTTCTTTTGCTCCCACATGAAAACAAAGCTATGGCCGTCCATGTTTATCAGTCTCACTTGTTTTACAAGTGTACTAAAGCAAGATCAAAGTTCTGTACTGAGGAGTATAGAGAGGACTGCGCGAATTGCATTTATTCTCTGACCAAAACACATTTAATTCAGCCGTACAGATGATGCTCACACATTTTTAGAACGTTTTGATAAGAAATTATAGAAAATAAAAGAAGTTCAAAGAACTTAAACTGGCAACAGCGAACACGAAAGGAACATCTGCTGCGGTTAAATATAGTTTGCTAAGAAAATGGCGCACGTAAACAAGCTGTGGGTAGAAGGTTACGTTTTTGCTGCTTACGAACAAAAATAATCGTAATCTGTGATTAAAAAAAGCTGTGAAAATCATGGAATTAGCATTCCTAAATGTAAAATGAACAATATTATTGATCATAGAGGAGAAAATCGACAAGCATTGCTTTTAACAGGAAAAGAACACGAAACGAATATCCAAGAGAGGTACGTACAAAGAAATAAAGTCTCCGGTCTTAAAGAAAATCCACTTACCCAAAGAGCAATATCTGTCGTTAAAAATCTCTCCACAACTGTAAACAAGGTAATAAACATACATTTGAATCTATAAAAAACAAACCTTAAAAGAAAATGCATCGACCCGATGAGCAATCTCTGTGGTTAAAAACCTCTGTATCAACTGTAAACAAGGTAATAAACAAATATTTCAATCTGTAAAAAAAATCTTAAAAGAAAATGCATCGACTCAAAGAGCAATCTCGTTCGCTAAAAATCCCTTTATCAACTACTGTAAACAAGGTAATATCATAAACTGGCGTGCAAAAATTAAGGACGAGACGGTTTTTCGAATGTAACGTCGTGCAGAAGTGCTCCACATCGATTCAAATCATACCATAAGATCCCCAAGATGTAAGAATATGGGACAAGTGAGCAAAACCGTCCAAACACGGAATCCAAAGGATACAAAGGCACTTTATAGAAAAGGTAGCTTCGGGCACAACTGGACAGAAACGCCCATGTGACAAGCGGCTGCCAAGAAAAATTCAGTCTTTAGTAGGAGATATGATCACACTTGAGTGCGTTGCACGATTTACAACGTCTGTCCATGCTGGGGACGAGGTTGTCAAGGTGCTGTTGAGGCATCACGGCCCATTCCTCTTGCAGCGCAAATCGCAGCTGCGGAATCCTTGCTGGCGGCTGGTGACGCACTGCCAAGCGTCTCCCGAGAAGGTCCCACACGTGTTCGATTGGATTTAGGTCCGGGGACCTTGAGCGCCAATTAACGCGTTGAATATCTTCACTCTCCAACAGCTCTGCGACAGCTACTGTACGATGAGGTGTAGCGTTATCGTCCATGAAGAGGAACTCAGGACCTACAGCACCTCTAAACAGACGCACGTGAGGCAGGAAAACCTCAGTACAATAGCGGACACCAGTGACTGAACCTCCTTGGAAGATGTGGAGGTCAGTACGGCTACCAAACATGATACCGTTGGAAGCGAGAAATCCGCCACCTCCAAACCGGTCCCTTTCGATGATGTTGGAGGTGTGATTGCGTGTTCCCTGCTCTCTCCAGATGTATATACGTCCAGAATCGCTCGTCAGGCTAAATCGGCTCTCATCCGTAAAGAGAACTCGACCCCATTGCTGATGTGTCCAGTTCTTGTGTTCTTAGCACCACTGAAACCGCCGTCTCCGATGAGCAGGCGTTAATGGCACACACTGTACTGGTCGTCGAGCAAATAGACCACCTTTGTGCAGCCTCCTGGTCACGGTAAAAGGCGATAACGGACGTCCAGTTGTCTGTTGCATGTGCCATGCGATTTCTCCCGCTGTCTGTTTCTTCTCGCCTGTAGGACAATATACCGGTCGTCCGCCGCCGTAGTTTCTCGTGGATGACCACTGCTAAACTCTCGGACAGCTGTTCCTGTCGTTTGAAATGCTCTCAAAGCTCGTGAAACGATGCTGTGAGCGATCCCGAACTCCTCGGACACACTAGTCACACTTCGACCTTCTTCCAACTTCCCAATGACGCAACCTCGGGTAAAGTCATCCAGATGTCGTCTACTGGATTGCTTGTTGGCCATACCACACGGTGGCAGCAACTCGACGTCGTTCAAACCGATGTACACCGTGCAATAGCTTTCATTGAATTGCTGAGTGTACACCGCCCGTGTGCTTTATACCCTGCCGACACTCCCCCGCTACGTCATGCTGCATATATGCGCATGCCCTACCGTACCGGACCCTAGTCTATCCTCTGAGTGGTCTTTCGGTCCGTTCTGCCTGCTCGTTCCGCTGTTATGCTAATTTCTCCTCTTCGTCCTTAATTTTTGCACACCAGTGTAATTGTTCTTCAATATTTAACAAGGTAGTAAACAAATATTTGAATCTGTAAAAACACAAATCTTAAAAGAAAATGCAGCGACCCAAAGAGCAGTCTCTGTCGCTAAAAGTATCTTTATCAACTGTAAACAAGGTAATAAACAGAGATTTGAATCTGTAAAACCCAAATCTTAAAAGAAAATGCATCTATCCAATGAGCAATCTCTGTTGTTAAATATCTCAGCGCAACTGTAAACAAGGTGAAAAACAGAGATTTGAATCTATAAAACACAAATCTTAAAAGAAAATGTATCGATCCAAAGAGCGATCTCTGTCGCTAAAAATCTCTGTATCAACTGTAAACAAAGTAATAAACAAAAATTTGAATCTGTGAAAATTAAAACAAAACATAATATTTACCCCTTTTACGTAGGTACGTGGTTGAGCGCAGAAAACGGTGTAGACTTCTTTCTGAAAATCACTTAGCCAGAGATAGATGGAAATTTATTGCGACTGTTTATGAATCATGGATCTAGCGAAAGGACTATAACAAAAAAAAAGCCGATTTAATATAGCAAAAGGGCAGAAAAAAAAAAAGAAAAAAGGATTCATGTTTTTTGCTGGTTTCTCGTGCAATGGATAATACACGTTAAGTAAAGCTGAAAAGAATGTTAACATCAATTCTGCATATTACCAAAATAATGTTTTAACTCCTACATTTAAAGAGTAAACACCATTTTTTTTATCCCCAGAACTTTCGAGGAATAGAACTCCATCAAGATAAAGCTGCCAGTCATACATCCAATTCTTAAAAACATAAAAAAAGAGATGTGTATCAAGTCTATACCTTTTGCTCATATTCCTTCAAAGTATCATGATGTGTCACCGATCGACTATTGTTCCTTCCGACTGCTAACAAGAGCGCTTAGACCTAAAAGAATGATTGGACTATGGAAAGCAGTGGAAGAGGCGAAAAGAGACGGATATCAAGTCTATACCTTTTGCTCATATTCCTTCAAAGTCCCCTCATGTGTCACCAATCGACTATTGTTCCTTCGGACTGCTAACAAGAGCGCTTAGACCTAAAAGAATGATTGGACTATGGAAAGCAGTGGAAGAGGCGAAAAGAGATGGATATCAAGTCTATACCTTTTGCTCATATTCCTTCAAAGTATCATGATGTGTCACCGATCGACTATTGTTCCTTCCGACTGCTAACAAGAGCGCTTAGACCTAAAAGAATGATTGGACTATGGAAAGCAGTGGAAGAGGCGAAAAGAGACGAATATCAAGTCTATACCTTTTGCTCATATTCCTTCAAAGTCCCCTCATGTGTCACCAATCGACTATTGTTCCTTCGGACTGCTAACAAGAGCGCTTAGACCTAAAAGAATGATTGGACTATGGAAAGCAGTGGAAGAGGCGAAAAGAGACGGATATCAAGTCTATACCTTTTGCTCATATTCCTTCAAAGTCCCCTCATGTGTCACCAATCGACTATTGTTCCTTTGGACTGCTAAAAAGAGCGCATAGACTTTAAATAATGATTGGACTATAGAAAGCAGTGGAAGAGGCAAAAAGAGACGGATACCAAGTCTATACCTTTTGCTAATATTCCTTCAAAGTACCATGATGTGTCACCAATGGTCTATCGTGCCTTTGGACTGCTAAAAAGAGCGCTTAGACCTAAAACAATGCTTGGACTATGGAAAGCAATGGAAGAGGCAAAAAGAGACGGATATCAAGTCTATACCTTTTGCTCATATTCCTTCAAAGTACCATGATGTGTCACCAATGGACTATTGTTCCTTTCGACTGCTAAAAAGAGCGCTTAGACTTAAAAGAATGATTGGACTATGGAAAGCAGTGGAAGAGGCAAAAAGAGACGGATATCAAGTCTATACCTTTTGCTCATAATCCTTCAAAGTACCATGATGTGTCACCAATCGACTATTGTTCCCTCGGACTGCTAACAAGTGCGCTTAGACCTAAAAGAATGATTGGACTATGGAAAGCATTGAAAGAGGCGAAAAGAGACGGATGTAAAGTCTATACCTTTTTCTCATATTCCTTCAAAGTACCATGATGTGTCACCAATGGACTATCGTGCCTTTGGACTGCTGAAAAGAGCGCTTCGACCTAAAACAATGATTGGACCATGGAAAGCAGATGAAGAGGCAAAAAAAGACGGATATCAAGTCTATACCTTTTGCTCATATTCCTTCAAAGTCTCCTGATGTTTCACCAATTGACTATTGTTCCTTCGGACTGCTAAAAGAGTGTTTCCGAAGAGGAGTGGAATAAAAGAGACGGATATCAAGTCTATACCTTTTTTTGCGTATATTACTTCAAAGTCTCCTGATGTGTCACCAATCGACTATTGTGCCTTCAGACTGCTAACAAGAGCGTTTAGACCTAAAACAATGATTGGACTAGGGAAAGCAGTGGAAGAGGAGTGGAATAAAAGAGACTGGCATCAAGTCTATACCTTTTGCTCATATTCCTTTAAAGTCTCTTGATGTGTCACCAATGGACTATTGTTCATTCGGACTGCTAAAAAGAGCGTTTAGACCTAAAACAATGATTGGATTATGGAAAGCAGTGGAAGAGGCGAAAAGAGACGGATATCAAGTCTATACCTTTTGCTCATATTGCTTCAAAGTCCTCCGATTTGCCACCAATGGACTACTGTTCATTCGGACTCCTAAAAGGAGTGTTTCCGAAGAGGAGTGGAATACAAAAGACGTATATCAAGTCTATACCTTTTGCGTATATTACTTCAAAGTCTCCTGATGTGTCACCAATGAACTATTGTGCCTTCGGACTGCTAAAAAGAGCGTTTAGACCTAATACAATGATTGTACTATGGAAAGCAGTTGAAGAGGGAAACAGAGACGAGTATCAAGTCTATACCTTTTGCTCGTATTCCTTCAGAGTCCCCGGATGTGTCACCAATGGACAATCGTGCCTTCGGACTGCTAAAAAGTTCGTTTAGACCTAAAACAATGATTGGACTATGGAAAGCAGTGGAAGAAAAGAAAAAGAGACTGGTATCAAGTCTATACCTTTTGTTCATATTCCTTCAAGGTCCCCTGATGTGACAGTAGACTATTGTGCTTTCGGACTGCTGAAAAGAGCACTTTCTAAACGCAGAACTAAAACAATGATTGGACTATGAAAGAAAGCAGCAGAAGAGGAGTGGAATAAAATACCACTATGAGTTTTAAGAAATGCCTTATTATCTTTGAAATCTAAATCTAGGTTCATTTCCAGAGAAAGGGCTATCAGATAGAACTTTTAAGAAAGAAATAATAATTATTTTATTTTAAACATTAATTATATTGCTGAAAAATCGTTCTAAAACTGTATAAACATCCTCTGTATTTATCAGGTGACTTAACTCTTGACGAAAGAAACTGAAAGTAGTGGACCTTGTAGGTAAACTGTGTAATTAATATAATGCTTAATTAGCTATTTTATGTTTGCTGACAAATTTCAGCTACATCTAATGCTTCAAACTGTCCGTGTAGAATGAGTATTGCGGTGAAATTTAAGCGAACGTAAACCTCACAAGACGTGAGAGAGTGCCTTACACAGAAAGCAACATAACCTTAGTATCATATAAAGGTCGCCCAAATGAAACTGAGGCTGTCGGTTTTTTGCCGCAACGGTTTATAGGTTGTAATATGTGAACATATGGGAAGTAAGAGAGATACATGGGCTACATACCCGCTAAACATAGTCGGCTTTTCGGTAAAACCAAGTGTCTTAGCTCGGCACGAGATTGTGCATACCCTGAGCGAAGAGCGTCCTTGGTTTCCTGTGAAACTAGTCTTCAACGGAGTCCTAGACCCCAGCTTCGTTAGCGAACCGGCAGCCCTTGAGATCTTTTTTCAGTGGACCGAATATGTGGTAGTCGCAGGGGAACAGATCGGGGCACTAGAGGGGATCCCAGCCGAAGCTCCGCAGCAAATATTGGCATACTGTTGTCACATGTGGGCGTGTTTTGTCATGCAGCAGAATAACCCCATTTGACAACTTACCAGGTCGCTTAAGCTTGATGGCCGTTTTGAGGTTGCGTAGCGTATCACAGTAAGTGGTTGCCTTGACCGTACTGCCTGCGTCCAGCCAATTCAACAGCAATGGGCCATTCTCATCGAAGAAAATCGTGAGCATCACTTTTCCAGCTTTTAAGGTGGCAGCGTTTCTTGGTCGTGGAGAGTTGGGATGCCTCCATTCCACACTCATTTGTTTTATGGCCGGATCGAAGTGGCATTACCAAGTTTCATCTGCGGCCACAATCTTGGAAAGAAACTGTTCCTCCTCTGCGTGGTAAAGAAGCAGATGCTCCAGGCTAGCAGATTCGCCGAGTCTTCAGATTTTCCTGGAGATGCTTGGGAACCCATTGTGCTCAACACTTGCTGTATCCCAATTGGCGATGGAGAATGGTGTTAACAGTTCCCCTACTCACGGACAATGTTGCCACAAGCTCACGGTCGGTGATTTTGCGATTCTCCTTCACAAGGTTTTCCACGGCAGCAATCGATTCCATGGTGATAGCCACGTGTGCTTGTCCAGGTCTCCGCATGTTCTCAGAGCTCACACGTCCTTTACGAAATTCACTACACCAGCGGAACACTGTACACCGTGACTGACACACATTCCCATACACATCCTTGATACGACGCCCACTGGGCCTGTTTGGACGAATCCATGTCATGATCCAACGTAATCAACTTGGCTCCGCACGTGCAAGTAGGACACTGATACGTGCCATCGATAACAGTGTGCTTCCTGACATGACACGCCATCTACTACGCGCAAATGTACGGCTCTGGGTAATTATACAACGACGCCATTTCACGAGTCTCACTTTCATTTGGGCGACCCTTATAATTGCTCAAAATACAAACATTACTTAAAATAACCATTACTCTACAATTACAGTGCAACGTCGATTATACGTTTCACAGTTATATGGTTTTCATTTTTTTATGTAAGTTTGCGTTAGTCTCATTGTTTTACAGTAGTTTCTATCCCATTTTTAACAGGGTTACATGTAATTCATATACGTGCTTTTTTGCGAGCATACGTTAAAATTTGAACTTAAAATTACCAAAAATATTTGTTTCGATTCTTTTATAAATTCGGTATGTTACAACTTTGAGGGAATTGAGACAGCGTTGCTGTGTTCCTTCTGGTGCAGCCAGAGTTGAACCTTGATCTCATCAAAGAAGGGTATGCTTTTTGAAACAGCTTTGTTGTGCTCCTTCTTGGTGCAGCCAGAGTTTAACCTTGATCCCATCAGAGAAGGGTATGAATTTGAAACAGCTTTGTTGGGTTTCTTCTTGGTTCAAGCAAAGTTGAACCTTGATCCCATCAGAAAAGGGTATGCTTTTTGAAACAGCTTTGTTGTGTTCCTTCTTGTTGCAGCAAAAGTTGAACCTTTATCCCATCAGAGAAGGGTATGGATTTGGAGCAGCTTTGTTGTGTTTCTTCTTGGTGCAAGCAAAGTTGAACCTTGATCCCATCAGAAAAGGGCATGCTTTTTGAAACAGCTTTGTTGTGTTTCTTCTTGGTGCTGCTAAAGTTGAATCTTGATCCCATCAAAGAAGGGTATGATTTTGAAAGAGCTTTGTTGTGTTTCTTCTTGGTGCAAGCAAAGTTGAACCTTAATATCAGCAGAAAAGGGTATGCTTTTTGAAACAGCTTTGTTGTGTTCCTTCTGGGTGCAGCCAAAGTAGAGCCTTGATCCCATCACAGAAGGGTATGATTTTGAAACAGCTTTGTTGTGTTTCTTTTTGGTGCAAGAAAAGTTGAACCTTGATCCCATCAGAAAAGAGTATGCTTTTTGAAACAGCTTTGTTGTGTTCCTTCTTGGTGCAGCCAAAGTAGAGCCTTGATCCCATCAGAGTAGGGTATAATTTTGAAACAGCTTTGTTTTGTTCCTTCTTGGTGCAGCCAGAGTTGAACTTTGATCCCATCAGAGAAGGTAATGATTTTGAAACAGCTTTGTTGTGTTTCTTCTTGGTGCAAGCAAAGTTGAACCTTGATCCCATCAGAAAAGTGTATGCTTTTTGAAACAGGTTTGTTGTGTTTCTTCTTGGTGCAAGCAAAGTTGAACCTTGATCCCATCAGAGAAAGGTATGCTTTTTGAAACCGCTTTGTTGTGTTCCTTCTTGGTGCAAGCAAAGTTGAACCTTGATCCCATCAGAGAAGGGTATGCTTTTTGAAACGGCTTTGTTGTGTTCCTTCTTGGTGCAAGCAAAGTTGAACCTTGATCCCATCAGAAAAGGGTATGCTTTTTGAAACAGCTTTGTTGTGTTCCTTCTTGGTGCAGCCAGAGTTGAACCTTCATCCCATCAGAGAAGTGTATGTTGCTTACTTTAGGTTGGATGAAAAATTGGTTTTGCATTTCAATCTCACGCACGTATGCACTATTGAAAAATTGATACATTTCTGGGACGTTACTTTGTGGCTCCACTATTTCGTGGTTTAGTTGAACAGAATCTTAAATGCATCCTCAAAATTCAGCATTCTGGTTTCAAATGAATGCACTCAGGATCAGCAGAAAAGAAAAGCAGTTAATTCGTGAGTTCCATGCTGAAGCACTGGTCTCAGATTCTGAGTTGTGAGGATTTCATTTAACATAGAATCGTCAAAAGAGAAGTTAGATTTTTATAGGTTATATAATTTTTGCAGTGCGATAAAGTACAGTGTATTATTATTTGTAATTTGTTTTAGCCGGCATATGGTAAATCATTATTAAGAAAAATCTTACTCCCATTTAAAGCATAAAATTTTACAAAAATATATAACATTTTAAAATTTTGTTTGTACAGTTTTTAAGGGTATCCTCTAGAAAAACATATAACCGTGGTTACACTGTATTACGTTTTACACTCATGCTGAAATAGGCGTTGTGTTCACAGAATTTTGCAAAGAATAAAATGCGACAATTTTCAGAGTACAACTTCCGTAAATGAACGCCTGTACATGGTGTATAGGTAAAGAAGAGTTGCCATAATGGCATGGTACGTTGTGTACGACCTTAGTGAACAAATTCCATACAATGAGTAAACCCATATCAACTAACTAATTATTATAAGAGAGCTGTACAACTTGTTTTAAGGCTTCTTCATTACCCGAACTGTATCAGCACAACAGCGTAAGTAATGACCATTCCAGTAAGAGACAAAATGACGTTTCTCGTTATGGGGAACATATCCAACACAGTGAGTCCCAAATCCTCGGAACAAGTTAATTTCACAATCAGAGAAACCATGTTCGCTTCCTTACACGTACCTGAAAAATATCCGTTTGTTAATGATAGTCGCTTCAGTAAATTACGATTCGTCGTGTGAATTCGAGAGGCAGACAAAATCAATGTCAGCATATAAATTGTGTTCATTAATGCAAACCAAGTGTTGTACCAAATACGATACCACTGATTACTGTGTTGAATCGAGTATTGCATGGATCCTACAAAATTCAGCATAAAGAATACTTGTACAGCCAAAATTAGGCCCACGGGAGCTGCAAAAGTTGAATTCAGTTCTATTACTCTCTGTTGCAGTTCTCTGTAAAGTTTCACCACATGCGCGAGGTTGAATTCTTCTTCTTGTAGCCAGCTGTTCAAGAGAGTTATCATACGGCTGACTTTAAAGGAAAGTGTGCATATCAAAATACCAAAGACAGAAACCACGCTTAAGTAAAAATGCATTTCAGAAGCGGAGAAAATGAAGAAATACAGATAATGAACGTCCTTCTGAGCTTCATGTATGTAACCAAATGCGTAATATCCCAGGGTGCTCGAGATGTCTTCTCCATAATGCCATAAAAGAAGTGTAAATGCAAGTGGTGGAAGTGGTGATATGAGGCAGATTGCAAAAGTTGCCAAACTTACCGGGTACATCCTTGAAAATGGTCTCAGAGAATGGAAGGCGAAAATTTTTTTCTCGGTTGTCAGGAGGCATTTAACAAACATCTTAATCTGTTTTCGTTTCACAATCATTATAATCCACAAAGCGAAGATCAACAGGCTTGAAACAAAAGCCAGAGAAAACCTGAGTTTTCCATTACTTATTTTAAATTTATGAATCATTGAAAACAAGATGTACACTGCGATGGCAAAATGAAGAAAGCAGAATATTTTATAAAGTATTCTTTTACACATACTCTTTTTCTGCAAAGGTAGGTCGAGAACATCAACACCCATGCCTAGAAGAACAGATGCAATAGGTTCTAAACCACTTTTCTGTAATCCCTTTATAGATTCAGGTAAGGGCGCCATTATTAATAGCCTCCGAAATGTCGTGCTTTCAGAGAGATCTTACGCAACTTTTGGCAGGAAAGGTAATTCAAGATATGTGCACTCAATATAAATTAATTTGAAATTTCAGTGACTTTCTGGTTTATTTAAAAACATCACTTTGCCACTTTGAAGAATATTAAGGTAGTAGCATTTTTATATATCACAATATATTGTCGCTAATAATACGATAGAAATATTTCCTGCCACATTTCATTTTTACTTGTCACACCTTTTAAACTGCGTCTTAAAACTGAAGAAAGAGAAGTTATAATCGATGGTTCGAAAAGTTTAGCTTGTGTAACTCCCTTCCTCCTCCGTTCAATAGAAAACAAACCCTGGCTTCTCGCGCATGCGCAATTTCTCCTGAGTATTACCTCACTTCTCACTTTCCTTATTGGCTGCGGTGACTAAAAGCATTGCTTTCTTCGCCAATCACGAGACATCAATGAAATATCACTTTCAATACCAATTACTCATCCAAACAAAAATGCATGCACTGTAAGTGAGAGCGATTGATTTTATAATGTGACTCCTGTTCTCTACGCGAGGAAAGTAGTTATTTGAGAACAATTGCCCCATCATTCGATATTGAATTTTTTTGTTATAAAGTATCAGCATCTAAAAAGAAAGCTGTCACGTCAACAATGTATTGGCCTTTTTTTCTCCTAAAACTTCCCCGCAGACGCGCTCTTCGATTGAAGAAGACAAACTCAATCTTTCTTGCAAAGCAAAGAAAAGGGGCGAATCACAAGATAAGAAATAAAACGAACTATCAACAAATTTTACAGGGTCTAGGTTCATCAAGAAAATTTCATTTTACCTGTCATCATCCAAAGAAAATGCTTTCCGAGAAGAAGACAAAGTAAGAATCAAACTGCTGTGTCTTCTGGTTATGGCGCAATGGCGTTATAGACGATTTTACAAACGTCTGCAATGCGGGGTTTAATGTGGTTCTGCCTAAAATCTCTGCCTTATGTTTCCAATGGTAAAACTTCTTTACATATTTTCTTCACAATCAATGTATTCCGAAGGATGAAAATTTGCACATCGATAAAACTAACTTTAAGTTATAGCATGAGATACTTCATACTTGCTGAAACATAACCATAATTAAGCAATCAAACATTTGTTTGTCTACCGACGTCATAAATGTACAAGTCGCGCCATCTATTAACAGGTCTGAACATTACTCAAAGAAAAATGATTGATTTTTAATACAATTATGGTTATGGTTTAGCAAGTATTAAGTATCCCATGCTATAACTTATACTATACCGTGCAAATTAATTGGGACAAGCTATTTTATTCTCAGAATTGTAATGTGATCGCCAGTTGATGTCGGAAACCCACGTAAACCGGTTTAATCAGCTGTGAGGTGGTGTGACTGTTAGAACTTGATAGTGAGAATGTAGTTCGACCGGTTTTAAACAGGAAATAGGCACTTCAGCTTCAGTTGTGAGCGACAGGTGGATGTTAGTTTTTGCTCTCTGTGAGTACGTGTTGCTTTCGTGTATTGAAAAATGGATATTTCCCCAAGGAAGCGTGCAAAAATAATTTCTCGTAAGGATAACACTTCTATGACAGTGAGAAATATCGCTTCTGCAGTTGGTGTAGGTAAATCAAGGGTATCAAGACTGCTTACGCGATACAATGCATCTGGATCATCGTCTCCAAAAAGGAGAGGTAAATGTGGAAGAAAACGAAAAACAACTCCACGAACCGATAAATATCTAATCAGAAATAGTAAAATAAACCAAAAGAAAAAAAAAAAAAAAAAAAAAAAAGAAGCACCGACCTTCAAAGAGATTTATTGGTTAGTAGTTGTGATGTTAGTGATTCAACTGTACGCCGTAGGCTTCTGGAAGTTAGCCGGAAGGCAAAAAGACCAACGAAAAAACAATATTTGAATGCGAAAATAAAGATAAAATGTTTAGCATGGGCCAAAAAATATAAATCATGGACTGCTGACGACTGGAAAAAGGTAATTTTCAGTGATGAAACTCATTTATTTGTGCAGGGTTACCAAGCAAATGTCGTTAGACGAAGCAACTGTGAACCCTTAAGACCTGAGCATGTCAAACAAACTGTAAAACACTATCTGAAACAGATGTTTTGAGGTTTTTT
This sequence comes from Macrothele yani, assembly GCA_039090855.1. Taxonomy (NCBI): domain Eukaryota; kingdom Metazoa; phylum Arthropoda; class Arachnida; order Araneae; family Macrothelidae; genus Macrothele; species Macrothele yani. The sequence goes on along the minus strand of CM076999.1, from coordinate 104,015,765 downwards.
TCACATCAAATGGCACTGGAAGCTTAGTTCCAGTTCAAGGTATAATGAATTAAGCCAAGTACGTAGAAATATTACAACGTAGGATTGTTCCATTCTTACAAACTTTTAACGGGGCATTTCAACATGACTTGGCCCCATGTCACAATTCGAAATTGGTCATGCTGGAAAATCAAATTCATTTGCTTGATTGGCCTGGAAATTCACCAGACTTAAATCCCATAGAAAACTTGTGGAATATTTTGAAGAGACGTTTAGGTAAAATGGACTGTACAACCAAAGAACGCATGATAACGAATGCTATAAAAGTGTGGTTCCACGATTATGAAGTCAAAAATATGTGCACTCAATTAGTGGAGTCAATGGCAAAATGAATTCAAGAGGTCATTTCTGCTAAAAGAGGACATCATCATCATCATCATCATCATTGTCAACCATTATCTATCCACTGCTGGACGAAGGTCTCCCCAAGTTTCCTCCACAACGGTCTGTCTTGTGCCAGTCTCCTCCATGTCACCCCTGCATACTTTCGAATTTCATCCACCCATCTCCCATGTGGTCTTCTTCTGGGTCTTTTCCTGTCCCTTGGAATCCAATCTAAAATTTCGGCTGTCCATCGATGATCTGCCCTTCTGGCAGTATGTCCAGCCCATTGCCATTTCAGGGATTTAACTCTGATCATGATGTCTTCCACTCTTGTCATTTTTCGGATCCACGTGTTCCTCTTCTTATCTCTCCTGGTTACACCAAGCATGCACCTCTCCATGCTGCTTTGAGTTGTCTGCAGCCTTTGTATGTCTCTTTTAGTTAAGGTCCACGTCTCTGCACCATACGTAAGCACTGGAAGGATGCATTGATCAAACACTTTTCTTTTAAGACATAATGGCATATTGCTCTTGAAAATTATGCCGTTTCTTCCAAAAGCTCTCCAGGCAAGTTTTGTACGCCGATTAATTTCTTCATCAATGTGACCCTCACTTGATATCTGCTGTCCAAGATAAACGTACGTGTCTGTTATCTCCAGCTTTTCTCCATCAATCGATAAATCTTCATTTCTAGTAAAAGCATTGAACATCACTTTTGTCTTCTGAAAGTTCATTTTTAATCCCACTTCTTTACTCTTGTCAGCAAGTTCCTGGATCATACTCTGCAGCTCTGATGGGGTAGTTGCAAAAATGACTACGTCATCAGCAAAACGAAGGTGGGTTAGATAATCTGCATTAATCTTTATCCCCTTGTTTTCCCAGCTCAGCGACTGAAAAACACCCTCCAATGTGGCATTAAAGAGCTTCGGAGATATGGTGTCACCTTGTCTCACTCCCTTTCCAATTTTTACGTGTGTTGTATTTTCAAACAGCCTAATCTTTGCACTTGCATTTTCATAGATGTTATTAATAATATTAATGTATGCATCTTCAATACCGCAGGTTTTCAGAGCCATTGTAACTGCTGATGGTTTCACCGAATCAAAGGCTTTTTCATAATCGATAAAAGCCATGGACAATGGAAGTTCATATTCCCTCGCTCTTTCAATTAGTTCTCTCAGCACGTGGATATGATCTATTGTGCTGTAGCCACTCCTGAATCCAGCTTGTTCGATGCCTTAATGAAGGAAAGATTCCTGAGGATTGGAACACCGCTACAATGATCCTGCTACATAAGAAAGGTGACATTGAGGATCTCGGAAACTACAGACCTATCAGCCTCCTATCAGTAGTTTATAAAATCTTCACTAAAGTTCTTTCACACCGCTTGAAGGTAAAAAGAGGACATACTTTATACTAATACAGGTATTTATCAGTGTATATCAAGGCATAGAATGATATAAAGGCATAGTTTTGGAATAAAGAGTGATTTTTTACTTTGTCCCAATTAATTTGCACAGTATAGTAATTAGTTTTGTCGATGTGCAGATTTTCATCCTTGGGAATACATTAATTGCGAAGAAAATATGTAAAGGAGTTTCAGCATTAAGAAACATAAGGCAGAGATTTTAGATGGAATAACCTGAACTCGGTGTAGCTTACAACCATTTTTAGCAATATTATAAATTTAAACAGTCATTCAATATACAGTAGAACTTCGATTGTCCGGGCGAATGACCGGCAGCCGTCTCCCAGGTAATTAAAAATCACGGATAATCAAAAATGCTTTTAACAATCTGAAATACTGTACTGTATAGTAAAATTCTTACCTTTTAAGGTGTTCTTTAAAGGGTTTTCATAAAAATTCCGTCAGGAGACGCTGCCTTGTGTTTTTGCAGCACTTTAATTTTATGGACGTGCGGAGTTTGCGAAGTGTGAGAATGTCACTAAAATTTGAATCCACTTCCTCGTCAAGGAAGTCTAACAGTGTCTCTGCACAATTCAGCGCTTCTGCAAAAGGAACTTCCTATTCTGGAAGTCAACCTCTTCGTCGCTTTCTTTTTGTGATTCCGCAGCTTCTGCAGCAATAGTGACATCGTCTTTCGTTTGATATCCAGGCTGATCATTATCATGAGGAAGCCATTGTTCTATGTCTTCTCTGTCGACGTGTTCGAATCCGCAGGCACGCTGAACGTCATTTAAAAGCGATGCCGCTGTTATTGGGTTGTCGGAAAGGTCATGACGTATTTTGGCACCCGATGGTAGTTGGACGGTTTTGGAAGTACTAGAGGTATGCGCAGCTCTCTTATTGCTAACGCATTCGACAGGTGCCAGTCCTAGCTGCATTTTAAAAAGAATAGTGAGCGATTTGGTTGATTTGCAAAAATTTGACATCAAGTTGAAGATGGAAGACCAAACTCTGCATTTTCGCCATATTTTACTGTGCTACTTCCGTAATTGGAAGAGCGCGCGTCAAGCTTGTGAAACGTTGCGTACAGTGTACGGCGATAATGCTCTAGAAGAACGTCAGTGCCAGCGGTGGTTCGCAAACTTCCGTGCTGGTGATTTTGACCTCAACGATGCTCCTCGGTCCGGGAGGCCCACCGAGGTTGAAGACGACCAAATCAAGGCATTGATCGAGTCAAACCCACGTTACACGACACAAGAGAGTGCAGAAACATTGCACATCCATCATTCAAGCTTTCACGACCACCTGAAGAAGCTGGGATACGTAAGCAAGCTCGATGTGTATGTTCCTCGTGAACACAAAGAAGCTCAATTGACGGGGCGTATAAACATCTGCGATATGCTCATTAAACGTGAGGGAAAACGATCCTTTTTTGAAGCGACTGATAACTGGTGACGAAAAGTGGATTGTGTACAACAATGTGCTGCGCAAACGGTCTTGGTCCCGACTTGCTCTTTCGCCTCAAACGACATCCAAAGCAGACATTCATCAGCGGAAGTTTCCGGTCTCAGTGTGGTGGGATTTTAAAGGTGTCGTGTTTTTCGAACTCCTACCACGGAACCAAACAATCAATTCGAATGTGTACTGTCGGCAATTGGACAGTTTGAAGGAATCCATCATCCAGAAACTTCCAGAGCTCGTTCATCGTAAAGGTGTTGTGTTCCATCACGACAACGCGAGACCACACACAAGTTTGATCACCCGCCAAAAATTATTGGAGCTTGGGTGGGATGTGTTGCCACACCCAGCATACTCGCCTGACCTTGCGCCGTCAGACTTTCACTTGTTTCGCTCTCTTCAACAGTCCTTGCGTGGTATAAAGTTCAATTCAGATGAGGCTGTAAATCAGCACCTTGTACAGTTTTTCGCCACGAAAGACAGGCCTTTCTATAAACGAGGCATTCTGCAGCTCACTGAAAGATGGCCAAAGGTTATCGAACAAAACGGGCATTATATCATTGATTGATCTTCGTTCTTTCTATCAATAAATGACCTTTGCAAAACATGGCTAAAATACGTCATGACTTTTCCGACAACCCAATATTTCTTGGGTTTAACTTGAAATGCCATTGACGATTTCATCATTTTTCATCACATCGGGGAACATTTTTTGCCATAGAGCAAAAAACACGGACGTAAGCAGGCAAAGCTCATCTCTTCAACATCTTGGTGCAACTCTTTGTAAATCTTCAGTATATCCTGAAAGTCGATTGCACAAACATCATCGCAATCTAACGCACTTACTGACAAAGCATCCAACATTCTTCTTACCTAAATAAATAAATAAATAAATACATCGCTCTTTCCACGTTCCAGAAACACATAGATACCGAAAAATTGTTTTTCAGCCGCCGCCGTGGAATTGAATCACGGAACTCTCGATATCTAGCCGAGCGCGTTAACTTTACACCACGGTAGCTAACACTCTACGGTGCTATGTGTATTTTTAAGTTAGCTTCTGACATCATAAATCCGTGATATGGGCTCAGCTACTGAGAAGGTCTCCATCTGGTGGGCATTAACGTCACTGGCTATATATATTATACACTATCTACCAACAAGTAATTGGACACCCCTGCCATCGACGATATCTGCGGTCCTGATACACGTCACGGCCGCCGCCGTTAAATATCGTGTGGGAAACAACAACGCAACCAGTCGCATGCAAGATCCCACGCAGTTCGGAGCTCTCTGATTTCGAGAAAGGTGTAATCGTCGGGTATAACAGAAATGGCCGATCCATACGTGACATATCCAGCGAGTTGAAGTACCCAAATCGACATTGGCAAGTGGAAGACGAGAGGTGACTGTCGGAATGTGCCCCAACCCGGCAGACCCACAAAACTGGAAGTTAGAGACCGACGGGTGCTGGCCAGAGAAATTCAAACGAACCGCACCAAATCGATGAGTCACATCCTCGAGGAGTTTCAACAGGCATCCTGGAGTGTTCTTTCGATGGATTCCATCCGTAAGGAAGCCCATCTGCTTGGTTATCATTGCTTGGATTGGCAAGTGGAAGACGAGAGGTGACTGTCGGAATGTGCCCCAACCCGGCAGACCCACAAAACTGGGAGTTAGAGACCGGCGGGTGGTGGCCAGAGAAATTCAAACGAACCGCACCAAATCGATGAGTCACATCCTCGAGGAGTTTCAACAGGCATCCTGGAGTGTTCTTTCGATGGATTCCATCCGTAAGGAAGCCCATCTGCTTGGTTATCATGGACGTGCTGCCGCCCACAATCCTTTGATCACCAAGTCCAATAGCGCTGCTCGGCTAACGTGGTGTAAAGAACGTCGACAGTGGACCGTTGAACAGTGGAAACAGGTTCTCTGGAGCGACGAATCAGGGTTCACCCTCTACCGTTCGGATGGCAGGGTCTAAGTTTGGCGTCTGCATGGAGAACGCCTCGTGCCGGAATGTATTGTGCCAACTGTGAAGTTCGGCGGCGGTGGAATTATGCTATGGGGTGTGTTTCTCCTGGTATGGCACGGGACCCTTGGTCGCAATTCCTGGTAGACTCAACGCCGAGACCTACGGCACCATTTTGGATGACCACGCACTTCCTACGTTGTGGCAGTTTTATGGGGTGGACACATGTTACTTTCAGAATGACAATGCCACCTGTCATGTTGCGAGGTCCACCATGTCTTGGTATGGTGACAATGGGGTTAATCGAATGGACTGGCATGCGCACAGCCCGGACCTTAACCCTATCGAGCACCTCTGGGACGAGTTGGAGCGTCGACTTAAGGGGTGCCGCCACCGCCCGAAATCGGTGAAGGAACTGACCTGTCTTCTCCAAGCCGAGTGGAAGAAAATACCGCTAGCCGTCGTACAACCTCTGTTTGAGAATATGCCCCGGAGGGTCGCAGCTGTAATCGCCGCTCGTGGAGGCTCCACCAACTATTGAAGGTGAATAAACTTCGTTTTCCTTTGCTATCACAGGTGCAATTACTTGTTGGTAGATAGTGTAGCAGTTAAATCCAAAGGGCGAGATACAAGGTACCTCTTCTTACCTCTGTGCAAAGCACGTACACAAGAAGGCATGTATAACAATTAAGCGTAGATAAGATATGCAGCTCTATAATGATGAACATGAAGGAAAAGCAAAAAATTCACATCACTTCAAGAATCGTCGTAACAGCGAAAAATATATACACGTTTGAGTCACATTATTGTGAGCACCAGCTAATATCCACAGTAACCGCCGCGGCAGTTACTCTGGATATCGACGCTCCGTGTACAGCGCGGACAGCAGCTAGACGGGCTGAGAGTGACACAATTAAGGTGCTGGAAGGTGTTCACAGTTATATGAAGTCACGCTGACTGCAGTGCATCTGAAAGCTGCTGGAGGGGGTATGGTGTAGGATCCATAGAACGAACAACACGATCAAGGTGGTCTCATAGATGCTCAGTTGAGTTTAAGTATGGAGAATTTGGGGGCCAGGGAAGTACTTTGAAGTCTTCATCATGCTCTTCCAACCTCTCTCGGACATTTCTAGCTGTGTAACACGTTGCATTGTCGTTCTGGAAGATCCCATCCGCCACAGGGAAGACAATTAGCATGTATGGGTGTACGTGGTCTGCAAGGATGGATTCGTAACGAATTCGGTCCAGACTGCCTTCCACAAGTATGAGTGGACCCATGGAATGCCACGAAAACATTAAACAGACCATAACGCTGCTCCCACCAGCTTGTGTTCCTCCAGCAATGATTGAAAAGTGTTTGTTCTCCGATGTTTCTCGCCTTATGCACCGACGTCCATCCGTTCGATGAAGCAGAAAACGTGATTAATCGGAAAAGGCAATCCTTTGCCAATCAGCGGAGGTCCAATTTGGATACTGCCGTGCCTTTTCTGCCGTTGCACCTTCGTTAGCGTAGGTGCAGTAACCATCCGTCTGCATCGGAGCCCCGTACGCAACAGGGTTCGCTGAACTGTCGTTTTAGACACACTTTTAGTTGCCTTCTGTTTAATTTGAGTTACTCCACTGCAGTCTGTTGATCGGCCGTCACGCACCTTCGAAGCTGACGTTCACGTCTCACATCAATGGCACGTGGTGCTCCGCAGTTTTCACGTCGCTTATTCGCAATTGTGCCATTTCTCCCATCACGATACACTTTAACCACAGCAGCACGCGAACAGTTCACAAACTGCGCTGTTTCCGAAATACTGATATCCATTGCCTGAAAGTCGATAATAATCCCTTTTTGCAAATCTGATAAATCGCTGCTTTTATCCATGACAGCAACGAGTGATATGTTTTCAGATCAGTTGATCATATGTAGAGGATTTTAGGAAGCGAGTGTCTGACCCCAGGTCTTAAACAACCCTTATAAATACACTATCTACCAACAAGTAATTGGACACCTGTGATAGCAAAGGAAAACGAAGTTTATTCACCTGCAATAGTTGGTGGAGCCACCACGAGCGGCGATTACAGCTGCGACCCTCCGGGGTATACTCTCAACCAGGCGTTGTACGACGGCTAGCGGTATTTTCTTCCACTCGGCTTGGAGAACACAGGTCAGTTCCTTCACCGATTTCGGACGGTGGAGGCACCCCTTAGGTCGACGCTCCAACTCGTTCCAGAGGTGCTCGATAGGGTTAAGGTCCGGGCTCTGCGCAGGCCAGTCCATTCGATTAACCCCATTGTCACCATACCAAGCCATGATGGACCTCGCAACATGGCAGGTGGCATTGCCATCCTGAAAGTAACATGTGTCCACCTGCCACAACGTAGGAAGCGCATGGTCATCCAAAATAGTGCAGTAGGTCTCGGAGTTGAGTCTACCAAGAATTGCGACCAAGGGGCCCGTGCTATACCAGGAGAAACACATCCATAGCATAATTCCACCGCCGCCGAACTTCACAGTTGGCACAATACAATCCGGCAGGAGACGTTCTCCAGGCAGACGCCAAACCCAGACCCTGCCATCCGAACGGTAGAGGGTGAACCTTGATTCGTCGCTCCAGAGAACTTGTTTCCACTGTTCATCGGTCCACCGTCGACGTTCTTTGCACCACGTTAGCCGAGCAGCGCTATTGGACTTGGTGATCAAAGGCTTGTGGGTGGCAGCACGTCCATGATAACCGAGCAGATGGGCTTCCTTACGGATGGTATTCATCGGAAGAACACTCCCGGATGCCTGTTGAAACACCTCGGGGATGTGGCCCATCGATTTGGTGCGGTTCTTTCCGAATTTCTCTGGCCAGCACCCGTCGGTCTCTAACTCCCAGTTTTGTGGGTTTGCCGGGTCGGGGCACATTCCGACAGTCACCTCTCATCTTCCACTTGCCAATCACGTAGGCCACTGTCGATTTTGGGTACTTCAACTCGCTGGATATGTCACGTATGGATCGCCCATTTCTGTGATACCAGACGATTACACCTTTCTCGAAATCAGAGAGCTCCGAACTGCGTGGCATCTTCCATGCGACCGGTTGCATTGTTGTTTTCCACACGCTATTTAACGGCGGCGGCCGTGACGTGTATCAGGACCGCAGATATCGTCGATTGCAGGGGTGTCCAATCACCTGTTGGTAGATAGTGTAGGAAGCTAGGGGATTTAGGCTAGAGTGCCCGATAGGGAAGTCACACGGAAGTGAGGTAGAAAGACGCCCTTATTTATTACCGGGGGCCAGTACCCGGGGTCCGACGGCTTAACGTGTCTATCCGACGCACGGCAGATATTTAGTAAATCTAACGTTCGTACCTGCCTGGGATCGAACCTGAGTTCCTTTTCGCGGCAGTCACGAACGTTGCCCACTAGTCTACCTGCGGCATGTTTTAAGATTGCCTACAGCACACCTTATATACCCTTCAAGCCAGCTCACGACACGTGCAACCAGGGTAGTTCATGCTATTCCTTTTTATTATAGAGACATTTTTTTTCACGGTAGTTCACGATATTCCTTTTTATTATAAATATTTTTTTAAGGTATTTCATGATATTCCTTTTTATTATAAATATTTTTTTCACAGTAGTTCACGATATTCCTTTTTATTATAAAGAAAACTTTTTTCCAGGGTAGTTCACGCTATTCCTTTTTCATTACAAAGAAAAAAATTTTCACGGTAGTTCACGATATTCCTTTTTATTGTAATTTTTTTACGGTAGTTCACGGTATTCCTTTTTATTGTAAAGAAAATATTTGACGGTAGTTCACGATATTTCTTTTTATTATTAAGAATTTTTTTCACGGTAGTGCACGATATTCCCATTTTATTGTAAAGAAAATAATTTTTCACGGTAGTTCACGATATTCCTTTTTATTATAAAGAAATTTTTTTTCCACAATAATTCACGATATTCTTCTTTATCAAACAGCATTCTTTTTATTACGGTAGTTCACGATATTCCTTTTCATCATAAATAAAACTTTTTTTTCATGGTAGTTCACGATATTCCTTTTTATTATAAAGAATTTTTTTAAACAATAATTCACGATATTCTTCTTTATCATAAAGCATTCTTTTTATTACGGTAGTTCACGATATTCCTTTTCATCATAAATAAAACTTTTTTTCATGGTAGTTCACGATATTCCTTTTTATTATAAAGAAATTTTTTTTTCACAGTAATTCACGATATTCTTCTTTATCAAACAGCATTCTTTTTATTACGGTAGTTCACGATATTCCTTTTCATCATAAATAAAACTTTTTTTCATGGTAGTTCACGATATCCCTTTTTATTATGAAGAAAAACTTTTTCACTGTAGTTCACGATATCCCTTTTTATTATAAAGGAAAATTTTTTGACGGTAGTTCACAATATTCCGTTTTACTGTAAAGGAAATGTTATGACGGTACTTCACGATATTCCTTTTTATTATAAAGAAACTAAAGAAATGTGAGATGCACTTTGCGAGGAGATAAAAATCAAATTAAGTCCTTAGGATTATGTCTTTGTAAACATGGTAACATTAATGCTTGAGTGAAATAAGCGTCACTTTTCTTGTCTTCATTTGCTCGTTGCTCTTTAGTTGCTTCGTTTCCTTGGGAACCACAAAGTGAAAACAAAAATATTCGAGGAGAAATTTGGATAACTGACTTTAGATGAAACTGTATATTACTTTAAGTGCTTTTTCTTAAGGTAAAAGCGGGACGTATTGCCTTTTTTCTTATGAAATCCTAGAGTTTTTTCCAGGAACTGCTCGTTGTTTACTTTCGGATATTTATGAAAGGAAGATGATTTATTAAAAAGTCTTAGTGGATAACAGGATAACCGTACCGGGAACGTGCGTTTCGAAAACTCATGTGCCAAACTGTAGAAGCTGACCATCATCTTTTCAAAAGACAGTTTTTGATTGATCAAAAATCACTAAAAGTATGGCTGTCAATGTAAAAAAAAAAAGAAGAAAAGAACGTACGACACACACACACACACACACACACACACACACATAAGCGCGCGTGTAACAGTTGGGTTGGGCATGGAAGCTAAAGAAAAGATGAAAGATCCCTCTGTGATCTTTCATGATTTCACGGGTCATAAAGGGATGCCAGCGTGACCCTCAAAATCAGCAAATCAGGGCTTGCTGGTCCATTTGGGCAAAGGGAGTTTGTCCCGGGCTCCGCTGTTTCATATGGTCCCGAAGGTTTGGAAATAAAAATCCCGCCCGTCCCCGTAGAATCTTTTATATGTATTATGACGTTGTTCGGAAAATAACGGCCGATTTTCTGAAGTGTCACATTCAACGGTACCACAATTATTGCAAACCAACCCGCTCGCGGCGCCATTCCTGCGAGTTAAAGGGCGACTCAGACGCCACCTACACGCTATAATTGGTTGCACTGCAGTCGGTACTACTCGTGTAAGAGTGGTGTGTACAACATGTGCAATCCGAACTAAGAAACATCGTCGAATTGGCCACTGAGGCAGGATATACTTCGAACCAGATGCATAACTTTATCAAGAAAGCCAGAACCAGCAGTGCTAATAACATTTCTATGCCGCAACTTCGCTACCTGGGCTCTATTCCCTACATACCAAATATTTCCTATCAACTCAAAAACGCGCTCGGGAGGATGAACTTTGGTGTCGGCATAAGGTCTCCGTTATCTTTATATACAATGCTTAAGAGAAATACTGACAAGTTCCCTTTTCTCAACGAGGCGGGTGTTTATGCCATTCCACTAAAATATCCGGATGGCTCCAGGCGATACTACATCGGAATGACCAAACGTTTGTTTGGAATTAGAATCAGCGAACATAAAAGGGATACAAGAGACGAAGAAATAACCACTGCCCTATCAAGAGAAGTCAAGTTCAAGTCAGCCGATCATTTATGGAGTGATGTAAAGAAATTAGCTTCATACTCTACACCCAAATCTACCGCCATTCGCGAAACCTTGGAAATCTTGACCAGCTGCGAGGCTTGCAATGATAGCGTCTCTGTGGAGTTGCCACGTATTTGGAATCAATTCTTCAAATAATGCTGAGTTTTCTACCATAGTACCGCGTGCCCAACCAACGTGACCTCGTTTCTTCGAAATATCACGTTTGCTCCCAATCATTTATTGTCTAGTCAAGTCACCGCGTTCAAAGTGTTGAAACGTTCTATTATCCAGTTTGCAGTTAGCTGCCTACCTTCCTTGAGAAAGCCATCTGGTTGATGTGTGAAAGCTTGGATTTGTATTCTACGCCAAGAAATTTCGGATTTTTAGTATAGTTATACTATTTTGAGTTTAATTGGGTGTACAGTTCCTACTTTTTGAAAATGTTAGAAAGGAGTGAGTTGCGGGTGATTCTGCTTCATGAGAGCAAATTGGGTGGTAATCAGTGGCGTACATTCGAGGCTAGCTAGGCCAGAGGCGAAGCCCGAAACCCAGAAGATTGCACAAATAAAAGCCAACTAGATACGCACAGATTAGTCAATTATCTACGGTATTAACCTATGTCGATGTTTCCCTGCGAAAAATCAACAACACATGAGCTGATTCACTTCTTTTGACTAAGAGAATGAGTCTGGCGATCAAAGACCAACGGGCCTCCTACTGGAGGGATGGTGTCACGTGACGCAACCAGTCGCTCTACCAACCTTCGCCTGAGGTCTTCACTGTGTGATTCGAAGACTTTGGATAGGTTCGCCGGCTAGGGTTTCCATGACAACATGGAGGAACAGATGAAGTGTGAATGGCCCGTTGCTTTAGGGAACGGTTCTCTCAGAAAAGAGAACACTATGACTACCTGCTTTTTTTTCTTGATTGGAGGTTTAACGACCACCGTGAGCAACTCAATGGGCTATAAACAGTCACCTGTCCCTAATTTTGGGTCACTGGTTCCAGGGAAGGGAGCGAGCCAGTGCCGTAAGACAAGCACAACATCCATGCCTCAGCGGGATTCGAACCCAGACCCCTTCGGACGAATGATCAGAGGCCAACGCCTTAGACCACTGCGCCACCGGGGCGGCATGTTTTTTTTGTTTTGTTTTTTATTGAAGGTTAAATGACCACCGTGAGCAACTCATTGGGCTATAAGCAGTCGCCCGTGCCTAATTTAGGGTCATTGGTTCCAGGGAAGGGAGAGAGCCAGTGCCGTAAGAGAAACACAACATCCACGCCTTACCAGGATTCGAATCAGGACCCTTTCTGGACGAATGATTAGAGGCCATCGCTTAGACCACTGCGCCACCGGGGCGGCATGTTTTTTTGTTTTGTTTTTAATTGAAGGTTAAATGACCACCGTGAGCAACTCATTGGGCTATAAGCAGTCTCCCATCCCTAATTTAGGGTCACTGGTTCCAGGGAAGGGAGAGAGCCAGTGCCGTAGGACAAACACAACATCCATGCCTCATCGGGATTCGAACCCGGACCCCTTACGGACGAATGCTCAGAGGCCATCGCTTAGACCACTGCGCCACCGGGGCGGCATGTTTTTCACGTTTCCCTAGGATAGGGGTGGTCGTAAAGTAATGGCTTATCGGTTTACAGTAGCGAACAAAAGTATTTGGCGAAACACGTTTTCGACCATAATTTTTTTCCTGCTGGACCAAATCGGGTCATTTTGAGATATTATATGTGTTATTCAGTTGTAAACATGACCCATGTGCAGATGGATCGGAAACCTTAACACAGACCAGGTACCGAGCTTAATCGCAAAGATCATACAAATTGACCAACAAAGTAGGTGTGTACCACATTCATTTAATGCAACGATAACAGAAAACAAGTACGAGAAAACGACAAAACAATAACTAATACTTAGTGGGATAACCACGAGACTGACTTAATAACAGCTGCACAACAGGTCGGCATCGAGTCCACTAGCTTCTCGACGGTGACCTGCGGAATTCGCGCCCATTCTGCAGATAGCTGGTCGAACTTATGGGCCCTATTAAGGCAGGTTTTCTTCGAAAATCGTCTCTCCAGCTTCTCCCACATGTGCTCGATGTGGTTGAGGTCTGGAGATAGGCTTGGCCAGTCTAGAAGTGTAACCTGTTGTTGCTGGAAGGCTGCCTTCGCTACTCTGGAGGTGTGCTTCGTGTCGTTGTCTTGCTGCATGATCCATCCGGGTGGCATGTTCTGGTTTGCCCATGGGAAGACATCGTTGATGAGCATGTTCGTGTAGTTCTGGCCGGTCATTATTCCGTCAGTCTTGATGATGGGGCCCATTTAATTGCAAGAGAAGGCGCCGTAAACCATGAGCGATCCTCCTCCGTGCTTGACCGTCGGCTGAATGAACTGGGGGTTGAATCTCTGGCCACACGGACGTCGTACGTATCGGATGCCATCACTTCCGAACAAGTTGAACTTGCTCGCATCGATGAAAAGCACCTCACTCCAGTCCGCCGCGGTCCAGTGTCGATGACGGCACGCGATCGCGACTCTGGCTCGTCGATTCTTGACTCCGATGAGTGGTTTCTTGGCGGTGCGTCTTCCATTCAATCCACCAACAATGAGACGACGGGAGATGGTCATTCGGCTGACGTTCGGGTCGTCGCTGTCGCGGAATTCGGTGGCGATGTCCACAGCAGTCAAGGTAGGATCAGCATGGGATGGACGGAGGATGCGTCTATCGTGACGCAACGTAGTGGAACGAGGCCTACTACATCGCGGACTGTTCTCGATGGTCCCAGTCTTCTTATAACGTTGCAGGATAGCTGAAATGGACTGGTGTCGGATCTTCAGGGCCCTCGCAATGTCGGTGACGCGCATTCCGGATTCCATCATGTTCACGGCCGCCTGGCGAGCTCCAACAGGGATCTCCGCCTTTTTACCCATTTCTGAAAAACCTAAGATTGACTTATTATCACACTACACATCACAAAACCCACAAAAAATCACAAGAAAAGCATTAATACATGCAGCAAACAAATGGGTAATAATTGACGACTCTTGAATTTGTCCCATTTCGACCGACAAATTCGCTCTGAGCTAAATACAAACTACGCGGCATTGTAACCCACGAATCAACACATATCATATCCCAAAATAACCTGATTTGGTCCAGCAGAACAAAAATTATGGTCGAAAAAGTGTTTCGCCAAATACTTTTATTCGCTACCGTATATAGCAAGGCTACAGGGGAGGGAAGGTTTAGGCAAGGAGATCCACTATCTCCAAATTTATGTAACTCTGTATTGGAAGACATTATTAGAAATTTAAAGTGGGATGAAAAAGGATTAACCATAAGTGGAAGGTACCTAAATCACTTAATACTTGCTGTGGACATTGTCATCATTACAACAAACAATAGTGAAATGCAAAATATGATAGAGAATTTATGGATGGAAAGTCTGAAAAGGGTCTGATAATAAACACAGCAAAAAACTAAATACACACAGTCGAGTCACATTGTTGTGACCACCTCCTCCTTTTTACGTCAATAGTGCGTAGCCAGTGAAAGAAAGCAGATGTCGTGAGATGGCTTGATATAAGGTGTGCTGTAGGGATTCTGAAAACATATCCCTTGTTGCTGTCATGGATAAAAGGAACGATTTATTAGATTTGCCAAAAGGGATGATTATCGGATTCCCGGCCTAGAAGTATATCTGAAAGAGCGCAGTTTGTGAATTGTTTGCGTGCTGCTGTGGTTAAAGCGTATCGTTATTGGAAAAATGGCACCATTACGAATACACTACGTTAAAAACTGCGGAGCATCACGTGCCATCGATGTCAGAGGTGAACGTCGGCTTCGAAGGTGCGTGACACGCTACTCTGGAGCAACTAACTAGCCGAATGAACCAGGTGGCTACCGGAAGTGTGTCTAAAACGAGATTTCAGCGAAACCTGCTGCGTATGGGGCTCCCATGCAGACGGATGGTCACTGCACCTATGCTCGCGATGGTGCACCGGCAGAAAAGGCTTACATTTGCACGGTAGTACCGGAATTAGACCTCCGCTTATTGGCAAAGGATTGCCTTCTCCGATGAGTCAGGTTTTCTGCTTCAAAGATGTCTAGAAAACTCTGAACTTAAAAAAAAAAAAAAAAAAAATGAAATTATACTGAACACACCACTTGTAAAATCTATTTGAAAACAACAAATCCAAATAAAATTGGGAATGCACGTTCGTGATAAACGTTCTGAAAATAAAAACAGCAAAAGCTAAATATATGAACAATGCAGTAAAGATTTTGATAGAAGAAAAAGAAATCGAAAAAGTAGATGAATACATTTATTTAAGTCAGGTAATCAGTTTTAAAGAAAGACAAGGAAAAGAAATCAATGGAAGAATTATCCAAGGTAACAGAGACTTTTAGAGGCTTAAAAGATATTTAACAGGCGATCTTCCATTGTGTTTAAAAAGGTTTAAGGAAAGACAGGAAAAATAAATCAATGGAATAATTATCCAAGGTAACATAGCCTTTTGGAGACTTAAAAGATATTTAATAAGCGTTCTTCCATTGTGCTCAAAAAGTTTTAAAGAAAAACAAGAAAAAGAAATCAATGGAAGAATTATCCAAGGCAACACAGCCTTTTGGAGACTTAAAAGATAGTTAACAGGCTAGGCTGTCTTTCATTGTGTTTAAAAAGTTTTAAAGAAAGACAAGAAAAAGAAATCAATGGAAGAATTATCCAAGGTAACAGAGCCTTTTGGAGGCTTAAAAGATATTTAACAGGCGATCTTCCATTGTGTTTAAAAAGTTTTAAAGAAAGACAAGAAAAAGAAATCAATGGAAGATTTATCCAAGGTAACAGAGCCTTTTAGAGACTTAAAACATATTTAACAGGAGATCTTCCATTGTGTTTAACCGGCGATCTTCCATTGTGTTTAAAAAGAAAATTCTTCAATGCATGTATTAACAACGCATTTACTTATGGAAGGGAGACGTGGAGTATCACAGAACGACAATGTGAAAAAATAAGAGTATCGGTAAGAGAGTTAGACAGAAGAATGTTGGGAATAACAAGAAATGAGAGGGTAGAAATATAATTTCTATTATTATTATTCGTTCTCTCAATCTTATGAGAGAACGAATAATAATAATAGAAATTATAAAAATAATAAAAGAATCAAAGTGGACATGTTGGAAGACTGAAAGATGAAAGATGGACACGATTAATAACATAATCGCAACCGAGAGATGGAAAGAGACGAAGGGAGCGCCAGAGAACAAGACGGAGAGATGACCTTCAGAAATTTAGAGGGGTGAAATGGTAGACTGAGGCTAAGGATCGAGGAAGTTGGAAAAAACTTGGTGAATCCTATACTCTGCAGTGGGTGCCAACAGGCGAAGAAGAAGAAGCAGTTGTGTTTCAGCAGTGTTAACGTAAACATAAGATCAAAGCTTTAGTTTGTTACAGTGACACTAAACTTAGTGTAAAAGCAGCAAGTCAAAGAGCGGAATATTAGAATAACAAGTTAGTAAAATCATGCAATGCATTGATTATGATACGCTTTCCAACATACCAGAAATCATTACTCAAATTATGAGGATAATGGCTGTGTAATAAATGTCGTTCCTGTGTCCTGATCTTTGACCCCATTTCGATTACATTAGACAGATCCGGTTCAGTATAGCTCCGGAACAGCATACTAAAGTTTTGTCACAATAGAAGCATTTTTAGTCAAGTTATGAGGATGATGGCTGTGGAATAAATCTCACTCCTGTGCCTTGACCCCATTTCGATTATATTAAACAAAATTGGTTTAGTATACCTCCGGAACAAGACACCAAAGTTTTGTCTCAATAGAAGTATTTTTAGTCAAGTTATGAGGATAAAGGCTGTGGAATAAATATCGCTTCTGTGCCTTGTCCTTTGAGCCCGTTTCGATGGTATTCAATAGAACCGATTCAGTATACCTCCGGAACAACATGTTAAAGTTTTGTCGCAATCGAAACATTTTTACGTAAGTTATAACGCACAAGGGCAATGGAATGGATTCCGCTCCCATGTCCCGACCTTTGCACCCATTTCGCCCATTTTCAATAGGTTCGTCTCTAGGTAGTCCCCAACCACATACTGAAATGTCATCAAGATCGAACCAATTTTACGCGAGTTATCGTGCGGACGGGCGGACAGACATGAAAATAGACAGACAGACAAAGCTGGAGCACATACGCTTCTTCAACCTACGGTTGGAAAGCGTAACAAGTTAGTAAAATCATGCAATGCCTTGATTATGATACGCTTTCGAACATACCAGAAATCATTACTCAAGTTATTACTCAAGTTATGAGGATAATGGCTGTGGAAGAAATCTCGGTCCTGTGCCCTGACCTTTGACCCCATTTCAATGATATTAAACAGAATTGGTGCAGTATACCTCCGGAATAACATGCGAAAGTTTTGCCTCAATAGAAGCACTTTTAGTCAAGTTATGATGATAATGGCTGTGGAATAAATCTCTATCCTGTGCCCTGACCTTTGACCTCATTTCGATGGTATATAACAGAACCGGTTCAGTATACCTGCGGAACAACATGATAAAGTTTTGTCGCAATAGAAGCATTTTTACGTAAGTTATGACACATAAGGGCAATGGAATGAATCCCGCTCCTATGTCCTGACCTTTGACCCCATTTCTCCCATTTTAACTAGGGCTTGTCTCCAGGTAGTTCCCTACCACATACTAAAATTCATCGAAATCGAACCACCTTTACGCGAGTTATGAGACATAAAGGCAATGGAATGGATTCCACTCCTATGTCCTGATCTTTGGTCCCATTTCGTCCATTTTCAATAGGTTTCGTTCCCAGGTTGTCCCTACCACATACTAAAATTTCATCGAAATCGAACCATTTTTACGCGTGTTACGCTGCTTCAACCTACGGTTGGAAAGCGTAAAAAAAAAAGCGTTCTTCAGAGTATTTTGCGTGCAACACGATTGCGTAACGTCATACGTATAGAACACTATCACATATCAAGCGAGAAACGTGTTTCAAGTCTTTTATGAGTGTAATTTGTGTTTTATGCAAGGCACATTGTGATCATCAGCGTTCTGGGAAAAAGAAAATATTTCATAAAATGAATCAAGAGAGGAATCGTTGTTGTCTCGGCAAACTAATTTTCCAAAATTTTCCGGAAATTAGCTGTTACGTCCACTTTCTCCGTAAAGAAAGAGGAGGCATTCATCTGTATTCTATTTGATTTATATGAGAGCTTTTGATAGCGTGTTATTGCGTTTTGTTGCCAAGGATACATAGAGTAAACGATGTAGCTTCGTGGTTTTCCATCACTTTGGATGGAATGCTAATAATGCCATTCTTCCGTAGAGTAACCGTGATAAAAATGTGAAGTATCGATTTTGATGTTCAAAGACGTGTTTTTTCATGAAATGATTGATGAAACTTTTTATTGGGATACACTTATCACACTTGCAACAAATCATACGAAACTGTAATAAGTTAAGCCACTTACTTCATGTATATTTATTTTATATGTGCTTCCCAAATGCGACACCAAACAACCATAGCATACTTTTTCGTACCGACGTTCTTGATTTTCATTGCATTTTCGTTCAACGGACATTGCATGCTACAGCTGTAGCTGTGGCTGTAGCCACAATCACTTAGTAAAAGTGCTATCTAAACGGATGGTGTTTGTGAACTGCTCATTCGGCCACTTAAATAGCAGGCTTAGGAAAAGCAATAACAGGCAAGATCATTTATCTAAATTGCTCAAGTAATATTCTGGTGTCTCAAAACGTAAAAGGAGATTACTATTTTAAAATCCCATTTAACGCTGTATCAATATTTGCTCTAACATAATTTTAAAAGAGGAATTTATTGGAAGGATTATATTCATTATACATTTTGGAAAAGGGAAAAAAATGAAATATAAGAGTTCTTTGTCAAGATTTCGAATTAACGGAATATCCTGGTGCCTGCTTCGTGGATAACTGTGTATGCAAATATTTTGTGCGATTAAGAGAAATTTTTTCAGCGATTTTTCAAACAGAGCGTATGTTTTGTTAAATGATGACCTCAGTTTTTTTTGTCTCACATGGCTGTGAAACTTAGAATATACCCTACATATTTACTGATATCAATACATAACTTTAGTATTTCACAGTTCTTTAGGGTTTTTTTCAGTACTGCATTTTCGCTCAGCTTCATTAATACTTAAAATACAGCGAATCATCATGTGTAAATTTCTTGTGAAGTACTCCGAGAATTCGGGAAAATTAATACCTCAGTACGAAATTCTTGAAAAAGGAGGACAAACTATAACAATAGAAGAATCAAAAAGAAGTAATAGTCTATGCGAATTAATTCGAAAATGCTTGACTACCGTGCCAATGGTTTTCTATACAAATAATATTTGATAGAAAACTAATGTGACTTAGAACTTTTGAAAAGAAAAAATGAAAATTAGTATCATTAAAATGATTTGGTGAAGACTTTAAGAAAAGGAACACCAAAGAAATAAAATATAAAAAATATAAAGGAGCAGAGATTTGTGCTTGTGAAACTGTAGTACACATTTCTTAATGAAAGTAAAATCTCATTCGAAAATTCAACAAAGTCTTTTGATACACTTATGCGTTAAAAAAAGAAAGACGGATCCTTAAAACAATTTGAGATTATTTAGTGACAACTTCGAAAGGAACTAAAAAGACTGGTACCAAAAAGAAAAAAAAGAAGAGCAGAAGCTACGTTCGTGCGTAATTGCAATAGAAATTTTTCACCGAAAGCAAAATCGTTTTGGCATTTAAACTAAAAAGCCATCATTAAATTATTTGCGACTGATTAATTAAAACCTCGTGAGGAACCGAAAAAGAAATAACACGAAAAAAGCCCCCTAAACTGTTGCCTGTAAACATTTGTGCATATGGATTTATAATAGACAACTCACAAAAGAAAATTCATATTATAAAGTACAAAACATTGTTTTGGGTTGCTTGGTCAATTAAACATAAGTCTTACGAAAATCATTGCAAAAAAGTTCGAAAAAATTAATGCTTTGGTAAGAAATTCTTAAAAAGGGAGAACAAAATGTAACAGTAGACGGTCAAAAGACAACAGCAGAGATCTATGTGAATTAATATTCAATTTAGACTGTTGTGCTAAAACAAATAATATTTGACAGAACAGCAATCTGACTTCAAACTTTTGAGAAGAAAAAGGATATTAGTATCATTAAAATTATTTGCGATGATTTTATGAAGACTTTCAGAAAAGTAATACGAAAGAAAAAAAGAAAAAAGAGCAGATATTTGTGCGTGCGAAATTATAGTACGCATTTCTTAGTGAAAGCAAGATCTCATCTGAACATTCAACAAAATATTTTGGTACATTTTTGCGGTAAATGAAAGGAACCTTAATATAAATTCATATTAATTAGAGGTAACTTGGAAATGAACTGAAAAAGACTACTACCAAAAAGTCATAAAATAAATAAATAAATAAAGCAGATACTACGTTCCAGCGTAATCGTAATAGACATTTTTCACCGAAAGCAAAAGTGCATTTAAAAGTTGAAAAAGAAACCCACTTTCCGGACCTTTGGGCATTTAAAACAAAAGCACATATTATTACATTTACGACTAATTAATTAAAACCTCTTGGGAAACTAAGAAGAAATAACACTAACAACCCCTCAAAAATGTCTGCAGAGATTCGTGCATATGGATTAATAATAACTCGCAACAGAAAATCATGTTGTAAAGTACAAAACTATGTTTTGGGATGTTTGGTCAATTAAACATAAGTCTTCGTAAAATAATGTGTGCTTGATTCATAACATTTTCGTAAAGAATTAAGGGAGCAAAATAGTAAAGTCATCGGAAAAAAAAGTAGAGATTAGGACATACGAAATGTTAATAAACCTTTTTATTTTAGATAGAACATTTGCCTTTAGAAATAAAACAAAGGTTTTTGATATCTTTGGGAAGTATAAGCAAAGATGGATAATTAAAAATCATTTGTACATGTTTAAAGATTGCTTTATAGTAAGCTAAGGAAAGCAATGCCAAAGGCATCTAAAAAAATAGCAGATATCTGTGAATATAGATTCGTAACACACCGTTTTTAGTCAGAAAAAAATAAAAAAATAAAAGCAGTACCATGGTGAAGATAATTTCGAGCTTGTGGTCAACCAAACATAGAGAACTAAAGTGAAATGAAAACAAAGACATACTAAAAAGTATGCCAATTATGCATATGGATTTGTAACACGAATTTTTAATCTGAAACGAAAGTGGTTTTGGAAAATACAAAGAGGTAATGGATAGGATCAGCCCTAGAAATTGCTTAACAGCTGCGGAATCAAAAAGGAAATCATGCCAAATGCGTGAGTCATGAAAATCATGAAGGAAAGACCTCGAATAATATTTTTCATAGTTTATTGTAAAGATATTTGTTCGCTAGATATATTTCTCTTGGAAACATCATGAATTGGAATTGCAGAAGAACAGAAAATTATTTCAGACAAGATTCACAATTGCTCAAGAGCTGCCTCGAAAATGTAGGAATCAGTTTCCATAGCAACAATTCTCACGTTAAAAACAAGCTCTTGTCTAAAATATTTTGCCTATTGCATTTAATTGCCAACGTTCATGTCTTATCTGTAGCAATTTTTGGGATACTTACCCATATTTCTATAATTTGGCAATCATTTTCTGCCATTGGAGTTTTAATATTGTTCTCTCTATGGATTTCATTGAGAAGAAAGAGGACAGAATACGAAAAAATGATAGAGAATGTAGAATGTCTCAAGAGTGGTATCCGTGGATTTCAACTGAATGAGTTTGTTAATAAGACATTATGGCTAAGACCTATAGTTTATGCTGTTTCTGTGCTGTCTCTTTTTCTGCCAGCTATATTCAGTCTTACTATGATGTACTTGCAAGTCGATATCTCAGGCATTATTAAACAGAGCACATTCGGTGTCTATGGAAAAACTCAAAAGAACATGAATTACGTATTTTCCTGTCTATTTCTTTGCGCTGATATGCACTGTTGCATTACTTTAGCTTCATATTCATCCCTTCTTATTTCTTCTCTCTGCTTAGAAATATGTAGTGTGACAGACGCTCTCAAAGAACAGTTTATTACTAAAGATGATGCACTCAACAGAAATAGTGGGCATGTTACATTAAAGATTTATGGGCAATTGCAAAACCAAATAAAGCAAATCAATTCACTTCTGTGTTTCCCAGTTTTTTTCACTTTGTCTTTTCAGATATCCATGTTGTTTTCCTGTGCCACAGCAATACAAAGCCTTATGAAACGCAAAGTGGATTCATACTGGATTTGTTATGACGTCATGCTCTTCATAGTGACATTAACATTTGCTTTGCTGCTCATTCTATCTGCTTCCGAAATCTACAATAAGAACCGAGATCTAACGAAAGAACTGGGAAGAACCAAAGACACATGGAGTGATAGAAATACTAATATTTTTATCATTAACCTGATGTGCCATGAAGATTTAGGTCTTACAGTTATGGGAATGATCCCCTTAACTCGGCATATGATTTTGGCATTGTTTAGCTTTCTGGTAACTTACATCGTAATCCTAGTTCAGTTTGCATGACTTTTATTTTAAGTGCATTTCTATTCGCGTGACATTTGTTGTACACGGTATTCCATATGAGGTTCTGTTCCTAAGACGTGAGTGTTTGAAAAATGATTAGATATGTTATCTGACATGCACGTCAGAAAGTTAGTCGTCTTTTGTTTTCAGTGAAAGCCAGTGGTCAGCTGATTGAGCATCAGAAAAATGCGTTCAAATCCCAAAATCCGTCACACTTTCATTCAAGCTAAAATCCTGCATGACACTAAATAAGCATTTCTGAAGTTCTTCGTTAGTGTTATAACCTGATGATTAAAAAATATATTTATTCAAAGAATTCGGAAAAGCTAAATTCTGATAGTTCGGCGTTCTTTTTTGTGAGTTAACAATTTGGAAGAGGAGTGAGAAGGAATTTCACAGAAAAGCTTGGGCTAATGCGAAAGTTCACTTCGAAATATTTTTAGACTTTCTGAACTAGCTTCACGAACCTAATTATAGGAAAATACATGTACACACCGTTCATAAAAGTTGCTTACCTTTTTTAATATCAAATAAGAACACCTTTGTTGAAAAAGACAGCAAGTATTCAACGCAATATGGATTGTACGAGGTACTTGAGTTTGTTTTGTTCCAAAGTTAGCTATTTCTGTTGCAAAGTGTAGACGGAAGAGGACATTCTTAGTATTGACTGAAAAAGACATCGTAATTGTAATGGAAAAGAGCGTCCTCAGTGTAGAGGAAAGAAGACTGTCAGTGTAAATGGAAGAGGACATCGTCAGTGTAGACGCAACATGGATTGTACGAAGTTGTTGAGTTTGTTTTTGTCCAAAGGTAGTTATTTCTGTTGCAAAGTGTAGACAGAAGAGGACATCGTCGGCGTAGACGAAAGCGGACATTCTCAGTGTTGATGGAAGAAGACATCTTTAGTGTAGACGGAAGAGGACATCGTCAGTGTAGACGAAATAAGACACTGTCATTGTACATGGAAGAGGACATCGTCAGTGTAGACGAAATAAGACACTGTCATTGTACATGGAAGAGGACATCGTCAGTGTAGACGAAATAAGACACTGTCATTGTACATGGAAGAGGACATCATTAGTGTAGACAAAATAAGACACTGTCATTGTACATGGAAGAGGACATCGTCAGTGTAGACGAAATATGACACTGTCATTGTACATGGAAGAGGACATCGTCAGTGTAGACGAAAGAAGACACTGTCATTGTACATGGAAGAGGACATCGTCAGTGTAGACGAAAGAAGACACTGTCATTGTACATGGAAGAGGACATCGTCAGTGTAGACTCAACATGGATCGTACGAGGTGATTGAGTTCGTTTTATTCCAAAGGTAGCTACCTCTGTTGCAAACTGTAGGCAGAAGAGGACATCATCGGTGTAGACGGAAAAGTACATCTTCAGTGTTGACGGAATAAGACATCATGAGTTTAGATGGAAGAAGATATCATCAGTGTTGGCGGAGGAAGACATCGTCAGTGTTAACGGAAGAGGACATAGGCGTGACAGACTCTTAGGCATGACTCGCTCATTTTCCATAACAATTAGATGAGGAGATTTGGAGGACATGGTAGATAACGGAAGTCTTCACCACGCTCAGCAAACAGATTTTGCAGGATGCCGCCAAGGTAGACTACTTGCATTGCCATCCATAAAGATGCATTACATGCCGGAAAAAGTGTAACAATTTTGGTGCGTTTCGGAAGTTACAACACTGGGTTATCTCTTGGGTATCATTTTACCTTCCACTTTTATCAGCGGACGCAGTGCATATCAGAAGAACATTACGCATAGCATGGCGCCACTTTCAGATGCTTGGTTTGTGTCGACAAAGCAAGCTAGGTTTAATGTTTCGTAAGGTTCTTGCCACACACTGTGATGATCATCAGTAAAAAGCAATGTGTAGCATGACTCATCAAACCACATCATTTTTTTCCATTGCTATAATGTCTATTCACGCTTTTTTCGATTATTCTGTTGCTGGAACAACTGGCTTTCGAACTGATATTTAAAGATAAATGCATCTTGCACATGGACAAAAACTTCGATGCCCCTTTCACAAAACCTACTTATCCCATATCAGGAATATCTACACTGAGTTATACAGGAAAATTGCTGATGACCGGTCTTTTAGTACTTTCCATATAAGTAAAATAAGAAGCATGATTGTACATCAGATAGGTACAATCTATTACAAAACGCAGTTTCTTATTGTGTAGTACCAGAGATGCGCCAAGCTTTCACACAACTACTGGAGTATTTTCAAGGCCACCAAAGCAGTTTCCCTTGGACAGTCTTAAGGCAGTCTCCTTTGGATAGTCTCAAGGCAGTCCCCCTTGATTAAGCCATTTGTAGGTGCGTGGTTAGTCTGCTTTGATGAAGCCATCCATAAATGTGTTATTGGTCTGCCATGATAAAGCCATCCGTATGTGAGTGAATAGTCTGGCTTGATAAAGTTAACGGTAGGTGTTATTAGTCCGTCACGACAAAGACTGGCGAAGGTGTGTTGTTAGTCTGCCTTGAAAAAGCTACCCGTACGTGTGTCATTATTCTGCCTTGAAAAAGCTACCCGTAGGTGTGTCATTATTTTGCCTTGAGAAAGCTACCCGTAGGTGTATCATTATTCTGCCTTGAGAAAGCTACCCGTAGGTGTGTCATTATTCTGCCTTGAAAAAGCTACCCGTAGGTGTGTCATTATTCTGCTTTGAGAAAGTCACCACTAAGACTTGATAAAGCCACCCGTATTCTGCCTTGATAAATCACCACACTGACTTGATAAAGCCACCCGTAGATGTGTCCTTAGTCTGCCATGATAAAGCCACGTGTAGGTGAGTGATCAGTATGCCTTGAAAAAGTCATCAGTATCAGTGATTATTTTGCCTTAAAAAATCCACCACCCGTTGGTGTGTCATTAGTCTTGCTTGATCATGTCCCCCGTATGTGTATAATTAATCTGCCTTCGTAAAGCCACAAGTAGGTGTGCGATCAGTCTGCCTTGATAAAGCCACCAGTGGGTCTATTATTAGTCTGCCATGACAAAGCGAAGCGTAGGTGTGACATTAGTCTGCCTTGGTACACTATTATTATTCTGTCTTGAAAAAGCCACCGCATCCCCTATGTGAATGATACGTCTGGCTTGATAAAGCCATACGAACCAATCACATATGCGTGGGATTATGTTATTAGTAGGCCATGATAAAGCAATACGAACCAATCACATGTGTGTGTTATCATGTTATTAGTAGGCCATGATAAAGCCACCCGTAGATGTGCATTAGTAAGCCTTGATAAAGCCACCTGTAAGCATATGAAAACTCGGTGCATCTATGTTACTACCCTAATAAAACACAGATTTCTGTAATAACGTGTAATACTCCCAGTTCATTTTTCATAGATTGATAGCGACAATATATACATAATTATGTATTAATTAAGCCTTAACAATGCCACCCGTAAGCGTGTCATTTGTCTACCTTGATGAAGCCACCCGTAAGCGTGTCATTTGTCTACCTTGATGAAGCCACCCGTAGGTATGGGATCAGTCCGCCTCGATAAAATCACCCGTAGGTGTGTTATTAGTAGGCCTTGATAAAGCCTCCTGTAGGGGTGTGAAAGTTTAACCCACCTCTGTTACTAGGCTAATAAAATACCAATTTTTGTAATGACGTGTAATACTTCCAGTTCATTTTTCACAAAAACATTTTAACAATATATATGTAATTATGCATTCCAATACAGAACCTTGAAAGTATGTGGCCAACATTGGTAAAACGTACATATACTCTGTTCAGATTGTTTCATTATAAGCAATTAAGATGCAGAGAAATAGTTAAAAACACAGATATGGTTTTTCGCTGTGAAAAGGTAAGATTTTATTCTGATAAGAGAAAATGCGTGAATATTTTTTATTATGCTTAACTCCATTCGGTTCTTGGAATTGTATGCAACGCGTTTAAAGTGAGACGAACTGAAGAATGGACAAAATCAGACAAAAACGCTGTTGAAAACTGAACTTCATGACTTTATAATCTGAAATTAATAATACACAGGGTATTTCAAAAGTCCTTGTCACATTTAAAAAAATTATTAAAAAGAACTTTTCGGGATAAACACATTTTTTTCAGATTTTGTAAACTTACTTCAATAAGTTTTTTATTTCGTACAGTTAATAAACTTCAACATATGCACCTTTTGTAGCACGGAGTACATCAAGCAGATATTCAGTCCCTGCCCATGTACGTCCCAAAGTGGTTCATGAAATAGATACAGTTGAAGCAACAATGAGACTTTTCAGTTCGTCAATACTTTGCACTTTGCATGAATAAACTTTGCCTTTCACATATGCCCACAAGAAGAAGTATAAAGTGTGATATCTGGAGTTTTAAATTCGTCAACGCTTTGCTATTTGGATGAATAAACTTTGTCTTTCACATATCCCCACAAGAAGAAGTCTAGAGGCGTGATATCTGGAGTTTTCAATTCGTCAAAACTTTGCACTTTGGATGAATAAACGTTGTCTTTCACATATCCCCAGAAGGAGAAGTCTAGAGGCGTGATATCTGGAGTTTTCAATTCGTCAAAACTTTGCACTTTGGATGAATAAACTTTGTCTTTCACATATCCCTAGAAGGAGAAGCCTAGAGGCGTGATATCTGCAGTTTTCAATTCGCCAACACTTTGCACTGTGGATGAGTAAACTTTTTCTTTCACACATCCCTAGAAGGAGAAGCCTAGAGGCGGGATATCTGCAGTTTTCAATCCGTCAAAACTTTGCATTTTGGATGAATGAACTTTGTCTTTCACATATCCCCACAGGAAGAAGTCTAATATCGGATATCTGGAGTTTTCAATTCATCAACGCTTTGCACTTTGGATGAATAAACTTTGTCTTTCACATATCTTTAGAAGGAGAAGCCTAGAGACGTGATATCTGGAGTTTTCAATTCGCCAACACTTTGCACTGTGGATGAGTAAACTTTGTCTTTCACATATCCCTAGAAGGAGAAGCCTAGAGGCGTGATATCTGCAGTTTTCAATTCGCCAACACTTTGCACTGTGGATGAGTAAACTTTTTCTTTCACACATCCCTAGAAGGAGAAGCCTAGAGGCGGGATATCTGCAGTTTTCAATCCGTCAAAACTTTGCATTTTGGATGAATGAACTTTGTCTTTCACATATCCCCACAGGAAGAAGTCTAATATCGGATATCTGGAGTTTTCAATTCATCAACGCTTTGCACTTTGGATGAATAAACTTTGTCTTTCACATATCTTTAGAAGGAGAAGCCTAGAGACGTGATATCTGGAGTTTTCAATTCGCCAACACTTTGCACTGTGGATGAGTAAACTTTGTCTTTCACATATCCCTAGAAGAAGAAGCCTAGAGGCGTGATATCTGCAGTTTTCAATTCGCCAACACTTTGCACTTTGGATGAGTAAACTTTGTCTTTCACATATCCCCAGACGTAAAAGTCTAGAGGCGTGATATCTGGTTTTCAATTCGTCAAAACTTTGCACTTTGGATGAATGAACTTTGTCTTTCACATATCCCTAGAAGGAGAAGCCTAGAGGCGTGATATCTGCAGTTTTCAATTCGCCAACACTTTGCACTGTGGATGAGTAAACTTTGTCTTTCACATATCCCCAGAAGGAGAAGTCTAGAGACGTGATATCTGGAGTTTTCAATTCGTCAAAACTTTGCATTTTGGATGAATAAGCTTTGTCTTTCACATATCCCCAGAAGGAGAAATCTAGAGGCGTGATATCTGCAGTTTTCAATTCAATAACACTTTGTACTGTGGATGAGTAAACTTTGTCTTTCACATATCACTAGAAAGACAAGCTTAGAGGCGTGATATCTGGAGTTTTCAATTCGTCAAAACTTTGTACTTTGGAAGAATAAACTTTGTCTTTCACATATCCCTAGAAGGAGAAGCTTAGAGGCGTGATATCTGCAGTTTTCAATTCGCCAACACTTTGCACTGTGGATGAATAAACTTTGTCTTTCACATATCCCTAGAAGGAGAAGCCTAGAGACGTGATATTTGGAGTTTTCAATTCGCCAACACTTTGCACTGTGGATGAGTAAACTTTTTCTTTCACATATCCCTAGAAGGAGAAGCCTAGAGGCGTGATATCTGCAATTTTCAATTCGCCAACACTTTGCACTTTGGATGAATAAACTTTGTCTTTCACATATCCGCAGAAGGAGAAGTCTAGAGGTGTGATATCTGGAGTTTTCAATTCGTCAAAACATTGCACTTTGGATGAATAAACTTTGTCTGTCACATATCCCTAGAAGGAGAAGCTTAGAGGCGTGATATCTGCAGTTTTCAATTCGCCAACCTTTGCACTTTGGATGAATAAACTTTGTCTTTCACATATCCCCAGAAGGAGAAGTGTAGAAGCGTGATATCTGGAGTTTGGTCAAAACTTTGCACTTTGGATGAATAGACTTTGTCTTTCACATATCCCCAGAAGGAGAAGTCTAGAGGCGTGATATATGGAGTTTTCAATTTGTCAAAACTTTGTACTTTGGATGAATGAACTTTGACTTTTACATATCCCTACAGGAAGAAGTCTAATATC
Organism: Macrothele yani; assembly: GCA_039090855.1. NCBI lineage: Eukaryota > Metazoa > Arthropoda > Arachnida > Araneae > Macrothelidae > Macrothele > Macrothele yani. Next base: position 103,986,417 of record CM076999.1, on the reverse strand, counting down.
GGATATCTGGAGTTTTCAATTCGCCAACACTTTGCACTGTGGATGAATAAACTTTGTCTTTCACATATCCCTAGAAGGAGAAGCCTAGTGGCGTGATATCTGCAGTTTTCAATTCAATAACACTTTGTACTTTGGAAGAATAAACTTTGTCTTTCACATATCCCTAGAAGGAGAAGCTTAGAGGCGTGATATCTGCAGTTTTCAATTCGTCAAAACTTTGCACTTTGGATGAATAAACTTTGTCTTTCACATATCCCCAGAAGGTGAAGTCTAGAGGCGTGATATCTGGAGTTTTCAATTCGTCAAAACTTTGCACTTTGAATGAATGAACTTTGTCTTTCACATATCCCTAGAAGAAGAAGCCTAGAGGCGTGAAATCTGAAGTTTTCAATTCGCCAACACTTTGCACTTTCGATGAATAAACTTTGTTCTTTCACATATCCCCAAAGGTAGAATTCTAGGGAGTGTAGAGTCCTGGGGTATTGTGGACCATGTGGTGTCGATCCGAGTCCACAATTCATCTCCATTTTGCGGGGTGGGATGGTACTCAACCTACATCCAATTGTGTCCCACAGATGCTCGATGGGCGAGAGGTCGGGGGATCGTACTGGCTTCGGAAGCATTCACACACCGTGTAAAGCATTCAGTCTGATCCGACCGGTATGCGGCCGGGTGTTATCCTGTTGAAAAATGGCGTTTGAGATGCCATGCAGATACGGTAGTGCCACGGGCCGCAACGCCGTCAGTGTGCCCGTAATGCGTACCAGCGGTGATCGGCTGTTGGCGCTGATATCACCTCACACCATGATTCCACCTTGCCGGGCCGTGTGGCTCTCCACAATGGCGGAGGGATCCGCCCGTTGGCTCCGCCGCCTCCAGACTCTCACACGGCGATCCTCCGTGGTGAGACAGAACCGCAATTCGTCGCTGAACAACACGCTTTTCCATTCGGCACCCTCACGCAGCTCTAGAGAGATATCGCGCCAAGCGGTGACGATGACGGCTCACTGTTAAGGGTAGCCTTCGCAACGGACGGCTGGACACCAAACCAGACGCAGCCAAACTGTTCGCTCAACCAAGTCTCCCCGTACGCTCCGGAAAATGTCGCCCGTTGGGGCCTGTGGCTTCGTTACGGCATGATGTCGAATGCGACGATCGGTGCGCTCGGACGCCCTTTTCCATGCTCCGATCCCCTTACGACTTTGCACATATCTTTCCTGGGACTGCTGTCTTCAAATGAGACCGACGGTTGTGGCATCACGTTGCATTTCTTCCGCAATACGACGCAATGCCTACTATGACACCTCTCATAAACCCATCGGTGTGAAGAAATCTTGTACGATGGCATTTTAACGGCATCGGCACCCCTTGTCTGTTCTCCAGACACGGTTACAGCGGAACCACTCACTTCTCGCGGGGAGTGATGACGTCACGACTGATGGCCTCACAGACTGGCTGTCCGCTTATATCCCGCGGGCCGTTCGTGCGATTGGCCTGCAAATGCAATCCTTTGCATAACTTGCACGTGTGTGCATGAGCACCCATCCTGCAATTTGCATGGCGCTGCCCCAAGCTTTCGTGGTGTGGCATACTCTGACAGAAAACAACCAACATTTTTCGCAATATCTCTTGTCGATATTTCGTTTTAAAAACTCTTAACAATCCTGCCTCTCGTTTCCATTGATAACTCCCGCCTAGTCACTACGTTGTTACTGCAGCAAGAGCGTGATAATACTGACTCATAGCCACAACTACTGCTTTTTATCGCCACACTTACATACATATTCCAAACGGGTGCCATTGCCTGATTCCGTTTGCAACCTATGCGTTGATTCATCCGATGTCGGTAAGTCTGCATTTATTTCCCACACTATTGGTACACATCATTATTTATTTCAGTCAGATATTGTAAGTTCTTTTATACGAGTCCTTGTCTGTTGCTCAGACGAGCTGCTTTCATTAAACTATGTTTTCGTTTCGCATACTGCCTTTGTGTTGTTTCTACGTACTACCTACCATGTGGCTCGCATACTCGGTCGTTTCACCTACTTTCTTTTGTGCCGTTTCTACGTACTACTTACTATGTGGTTAGCATACTCGGTCGTTTCGCCTACTTCCTTTGTGTAGTTTCTACGCACTACCTACTTATGTGGTTAGCATACCCGGTCGTTTCGCCTACTTCATAGTAGGTAGTAAGTAGTGTAGTTTCTACTTACTACCTACTGTGTGGTTAGCATACTCGGTAGTTTTGTCTACTTCCTTTGTGTCGTTTCTACGTTCTAGCTACTATGTGGTTAGCATACTCGGTCGTTTCGCCTACTTCCTTTGTGTAGTTTCTACGCACTACCTACTTATGCGGTTAGCATATCCGGTCGTTTCGCCTACTTCATAGTAGGTAGTAAGTAGTGTAGTTTCTACTTACTACCTACTATGTGGTTAGCATACTCGGTAGCTTCGCCTACTTCTTCTGTGTCGTTTATACGTTCTACCTACTATATGGTTAGTATACTCGGTTGTTTCCCCTACTTATTTTGTGTCGTTTCTACGTACACTAGGTCGTTTCGCCAACTTCCTTTGCGTCGTTTCTACTTACTAACTACTATGTGGTTAACATACTCGGTCGTTCCACCTACTTCCTTTGTGTCGTTTCTCCGTACTACTTACTAAGTGGTTAGCATACTCGGTCATTCGGCCTACTTGCTTTGTGTCGTTTCTACGTACTACATACTACGTGGTTAGCATACTCGGTCGTTCCGCTTACTTCCTTTGTGTAGTTTCTACGTACTACCTACTATGTGGTTAGCAAACTCTGTCGTTTTGCCTACTTCCTTTGTGTCGTTTCTACATGCTACGTACTATGCGCCTCCACATTCATGTGGCGGCGATTCCATAATTTTTACCAGGGTTGTATGCACTGCTCAAAAGAATTAGGGCAGCAAGAGATATTTTTAGGAAAGTCATGTGCAACTGAGGTTATTCAATGCAAAATATTATTTTTGTGCAAGATACAGTAGAATATTCAGTAATATGAGTAAGAAAAAGCATACTCTCTATATACACTATCTACCAACAAGTAATTGGACACCTGGGATAGCAAAGGAAAACGAAGTTTATTCACCTTCAATAGTTGGTGGAGCCTCCACGAGCGGCGATTACAGCTGCGACCCTCCGGGGCATACTCTCAACCAGGCGTTGTACGACGACTAGCGGTATTTCCTTCCACTCGACTTGGAGAAGACAGGTCAGTTCCTTCACCGATTTCGGACGGTGGGAGCACCCCTTAAGTCGACGCTCCAACTCGTCCCAGAGGTGCTCGATAGGGTTAAGCTCCGGGCTCTGCGCAGGCCAGTCCATTCGATTAACCCCATTGTCACCATACCAAGACATGGTGGACCTCGCAACATGACAGGTGGTATTGTCCTCCTGAGAGTAACATGGGTCCACCCCGTAAAACTGCCACAACGTAGGAAGCACATGGTCATCCAAAATGGTGCAGTAGGTCTCGGCGTTGAGTCTACCAAGAAGTGCGACCAAGGGTCCCGTGCCATATCAGGAGAAATATCCCCATAGCGTAATTCCACCGCCGCCGAACTTCACAGTTGGCACAATACATTCCGGCAGGAGGCGTTCTCCAGGCAAACGCCAAACCCAGACCCTGCCATCAGAACGGTAGAGGGTGAACCTTGATTCGTCGCTCCAGAGAACCTGTTTCCACTGTTCAACGGTCCACTGTCGAAGTTCTTTCCACCACGTTAGCCGAGCAGCGCTATTGGACTTGGTGATCAAAGGTTTGTGGGCGGCAGCCCGTCCATGATAACAGAGCAGATGAGCTCCTTACGGATGGTATTAATCGAAAGAACACTCCCGGATGCCTGTTGAAACTCCTCGCGGATGTGGCCCATCGATTTGGTGCGGTTCTTCCGAATTTCTCTGGCCAGCACCCGTCGGTCTCTAACTCCCAGTATTGTGGGTCTGCCGGATCGGGACACATTCCGACAGTCACCTCTCATCTTCCACTTGCCAATCACGTAGGCCACTGTCGATTTTGGGTACTTCAACTCGCTGGATATGTCACGTATGGATCGGCCATTTCTGTGATACCCAACGATTACACCTTTCTCGAAATCAGAGAGCTCCGAACTGCGTGGCATCTTGCATGCGACTGGTTGCGTTGTTTTTTCCCACACGATATATAACGGCGGCGGCCGTGAAGTGTATCAGGACCACAGATATCGTCGATTGCAGGGGTGTTCAATTACTTGTTGGTAGATAGTGTATGATGATACTCTCTCTTTTGATTTTCTGTTTTACTTCTTTTTTTATTCCTATTAATTCATTATTTGTTGTTTTTCAAAGGAGAGTGGTATCGTGCTCTTCATCAGAAGAACACTTAAGCGAGGAGGCATTAAGGTGACAAAACTTGAGTGTCTAATTGACATAATAGCTTTCTTTGGAGGTGTTGACATGGTACGAAAGAAATCCGATATGGAATGGGTGTTGCCTTTGTATTCTCAGAGATCTTTTCCCTTTACGTGCAAAACAGAAATTATGTTATGAAATCATTTTTCAAACATGAAGTCATGCACTTTTTTTTTGTATGCGCCACTGGTATTAAAAAAGTCTGTCACTCATGTCACGTGATACCCGAACAAAAGATCGCCTTTAGTAATACGGCCAATGAAGAAAAGGGGAAGAGTGGAAAAGTCAGGACAAAGTGCGCAGGTCAGTGAAACCCTAGCAGTTCATTCTCCAGCTATGAACACAGGAGCACGAATTATGTGCCAATGTTCCCGAACCCCAGAATCGAAACTAAAAGTGTAGTTCATCTTTCTATTTCTGTGCAAGACTCCATTTTAAAGCTGGGAAAAGTAAATAGGAAGAGTGTGAAGAAACGTCGGTATCTTACTATTATTTCAACAAGACTCGATTAACGCGAAAAAAGTTATATTTTAACGATTATCGATGTGGTAAATTTAAATAATTTTTTACATTACAGTACTCAGTTTCACGGATATGAAGTTTTAAAAGTAAATGTGAAAGTGAACATTAGTATCTTGCTATTTTGAGAATACTGTTGTTTCAACTATCCTCAATCGATGCGAGTCACTTTTTACAAGAACCCTTACTGCAAGAATCAGGTTTAAGGATATGAAGAATAAAAAAGGAAGTGTGGGAGTAAACATCAGCATCTTTCTATTTTTGAGAAGAAGGTTAGTGTTTCAACTATCCTCGATTAATGCGAAGGATATTATATCTTAACGATTCCCGAAATGGTAAATCTAAGGGTCACTTCTTACAAGAACCGTTACAGCAAAACTCAGTTTCAAGGGTACGGAGAGTAAAACGGAAGTGTGCGAGGAAGCAACAGTATCTTTCTCTTTTTGAGAAGAATGTTAGTGTTTCAACTATGCTCGATTAATGCGAAGGATATTATATCTTAACGATTCCCGAAATGGTAAATCTAAGGGTCACTTCTTACAAGAACCGTTACAGCAAAACTCAGTTTCAAGGGTACGGAGAGTAAAACAGAAGTGTGCGAGAGTAAACAACAGTATCTTTCTATTTTTGAGAAGAATGTTAGTGTTTCAACTATGCTCGATTAATGCGAAGGATATTATATCTTAACGATTCCCGAAATGGTAAATCTAAGGGTCACTTCTTACAAGAACCGTTACAGCAAAACTCAGTTTCAAGGGTACGGAGAGTAAAACGGAAGTGTGCGAGGAAGCAACAGTATCTTTCTATTTTTGAGAAGAATGTTAGTGTTTCAACTATGCTCGATTAATGCGAAGGATATTATATCTTAACGATTCCCGAAATGGTAAATCTAAGGGTCACTTCTTACAAGAACCGTTACAGCAAAACTCAGTTTCAAGGGTACGGAGAGTAAAACGGAAGTGTGCGAGGAAGCAACAGTATCTTTCTATTTTTGAGAAGAATGTTAGTGTTTCAACTATGCTCGATTAATGCGAAGGATATTATATCTTAACGATTCCCGAAATGGTAAATCTAAGGGTCACTTCTTACAATAACCGTTGCAGCAAGACTCAGTTTCAAGGGTATGGAGAGTAAAACAGAAGTGTGAGAGTAAACATCAGTATCTTGCTATTTTTGAGAAGAAGGTTAGTGTTTCAACTATCCTCGATTAATGCGAAGGATATTATATCTTAACGATTCCCGAAATGGTAAATCTAAGGGTCACTTCTTACAAGAACCGTTACAGCAAAACTCAGTTTCAAGGGTACGGAGAGTAAAACGGAAGTGTGCGAGGAAGCAACAGTATCTTTCTATTTTTGAGAAGAATGTTAGTGTTTCAACTATGCTCGATTAATGCGAAGGATATTATATCTTAACGATTCCCGAAATGGTAAATCTAAGGGTCACTTCTTACAAGAACCGTTGCAGCAAGACTCAGTTTCAAGGGTATGGAGAGTAAAACGGAAGTGTGCGAGGAAGCAACAGTATCTTTCTATTTTTGAGAAGAATGTTAGTGTTTCAACTATCCTCGATTAATGCGAAGGATATTATATCTTAACGATTCCCGAAATGGTAAATCTAAGGGTCACTTCTTACAAGAACCGTTACAGCAAAACTCAGTTTCAAGGGTACGGAGAGTAAAACGGAAGTGTGCGAGGAAGCAACAGTATCTTTCTATTTTTGAGAAGAATGTTAGTGTTTCAACTATGCTCGATTAATGCGAAGGATATTATATCTTAACGATTCCCGAAATGGTAAATCTAAGGGTCACTTCTTACAATAACCGTTGCAGCAAGACTCAGTTTCAAGGGTATGGAGAGTAAAACAGAAGTGTGAGAGTAAACATCAGTATCTTGCTATTTTTGAGAAGAAGGTTAGTGTTTCAACTATCCTCGATTAATGCGAAGGATATTATATCTTAACGATTCCCGAAATGGTAAATCTAAGGGTCACTTCTTACAAGAACCGTTACAGCAAAACTCAGTTTCAAGGGTACGGAGAGTAAAACGGAAGTGTGCGAGGAAGCAACAGTATCTTTCTATTTTTGAGAAGAATGTTAGTGTTTCAACTATGCTCGATTAATGCGAAGGATATTATATCTTAACGATTCCCGAAATGGTAAAACTAATGGTCACTTCTTACAATAACCGTTGCAGCAAGACTCAGTTTCAAGGGTATGGAGAGTAAAACAGAAGTGTGAGAGTAAACATCAGTATCTTGCTATTTTTGAGAAGAAGGTTAGTGTTTCAACTATCCTCGATTAATGCGAAGGATATTATATCTTAACGATTCCCGAAATGGTAAATCTAAGGGTCACTTCTTACAAGAACCGTTACAGCAAAACTCAGTTTCAAGGGTACGGAGAGTAAAACGGAAGTGTGCGAGGAAGCAACAGTATCTTTCTATTTTTGAGAAGAATGTTAGTGTTTCAACTATGCTCGATTAATGCGAAGGATATTATATCTTAACGATTCCCGAAATGGTAAATCTAATGGTCACTTCTTACAATAACCGTTGCAGCAAGACTCAGTTTCAAGGGTATGGAGAGTAAAACAGAAGTGTGAGAGTAAACATCAGTATCTTGCTATTTTTGAGAAGAAGGTTAGTGTTTCAACTATCCTCGATTAATGCGAAGGATATTATATCTTAACGATTCCCGAAATGGTAAATCTAAGGGTCACTTCTTACAAGAACCGTTACAGCAAAACTCAGTTTCAAGGGTACGGAGAGTAAAACGGAAGTGTGCGAGGAAGCAACAGTATCTTTCTATTTTTGAGAAGAATGTTAGTGTTTCAACTATGCTCGATTAATGCGAAGGATATTATATCTTAACGATTCCCGAAATGGTAAAACTAATGGTCACTTCTTACAATAACCGTTGCAGCAAGACTCAGTTTCAAGGGTATGGAGAGTAAAACAGAAGTGTGAGAGTAAACATCAGTATCTTGCTATTTTTGAGAAGAAGGTTAGTGTTTCAACTATCCTCGATTAATGCGAAGGATATTATATCTTAACGATTCCCGAAATGGTAAATCTAAGGGTCACTTCTTACAAGAACCGTTACAGCAAAACTCAGTTTCAAGGGTACGGAGAGTAAAACGGAAGTGTGCGAGGAAGCAACAGTATCTTTCTATTTTTGAGAAGAATGTTAGTGTTTCAACTATGCTCGATTAATGCGAAGGATATTATATCTTAACGATTCCCGAAATGGTAAATCTAAGGGTCACTTCTTACAATAACCGTTGCAGCAAGACTCAGTTTCAAGGGTATGGAGAGTAAAACAGAAGTGTGAGAGTAAACATCAGTATCTTGCTATTTTTGAGAAGAAGGTTAGTGTTTCAACTATCCTCGATTAATGCGAAGGATATTATATCTTAACGATTCCCGAAATGGTAAATCTAAGGGTCACTTCTTACAAGAACCGTTACAGCAAAACTCAGTTTCAAGGGTACGGAGAGTAAAACGGAAGTGTGCGAGGAAGCAACAGTATCTTTCTATTTTTGAGAAGAATGTTAGTGTTTCAACTATGCTCGATTAATGCGAAGGATATTATATCTTAACGATTCCCGAAATGGTAAAACTAATGGTCACTTCTTACAATAACCGTTGCAGCAAGACTCAGTTTCAAGGGTATGGAGAGTAAAACAGAAGTGTGAGAGTAAACATCAGTATCTTGCTATTTTTGAGAAGAAGGTTAGTGTTTCAACTATCCTCGATTAATGCGAAGGATATTATATCTTAACGATTCCCGAAATGGTAAATCTAAGGGTCACTTCTTACAAGAACCGTTACAGCAAAACTCAGTTTCAAGGGTACGGAGAGTAAAACGGAAGTGTGCGAGGAAGCAACAGTATCTTTCTATTTTTGAGAAGAATGTTAGTGTTTCAACTATGCTCGATTAATGCGAAGGATATTATATCTTAACGATTCCCGAAATGGTAAAACTAATGGTCACTTCTTACAATAACCGTTGCAGCAAGACTCAGTTTCAAGGGTATGGAGAGTAAAACAGAAGTGTGAGAGTAAACATCAGTATCTTGCTATTTTTGAGAAGAAGGTTAGTGTTTCAACTATCCTCGATTAATGCGAAGGATATTATATCTTAACGATTCCCGAAATGGTAAATCTAAGGGTCACTTCTTACAAGAACCGTTACAGCAAAACTCAGTTTCAAGGGTACGGAGAGTAAAACGGAAGTGTGCGAGGAAGCAACAGTATCTTTCTATTTTTGAGAAGAATGTTAGTGTTTCAACTATGCTCGATTAATGCGAAGGATATTATATCTTAACGATTCCCGAAATGGTAAATCTAATGGTCACTTCTTACAATAACCGTTGCAGCAAGACTCAGTTTCAAGGGTATGGAGAGTAAAACAGAAGTGTGAGAGTAAACATCAGTATCTTGCTATTTTTGAGAAGAAGGTTAGTGTTTCAACTATCCTCGATTAATGCGAAGGATATTATATCTTAACGATTCCCGAAATGGTAAATCTAAGGGTCACTTCTTACAAGAACCGTTACAGCAAAACTCAGTTTCAAGGGTACGGAGAGTAAAACGGAAGTGTGCGAGGAAGCAACAGTATCTTTCTATTTTTGAGAAGAATGTTAGTGTTTCAACTATGCTCGATTAATGCGAAGGATATTATATCTTAACGATTCCCGAAATGGTAAATCTAAGGGTCACTTCTTACAATAACCGTTGCAGCAAGACTCAGTTTCAAGGGTATGGAGAGTAAAACAGAAGTGTGAGAGTAAACATCAGTATCTTGCTATTTTTGAGAAGAAGGTTAGTGTTTCAACTATCCTCGATTAATGCGAAGGATATTATATCTTAACGATTCCCGAAATGGTAAATCTAAGGGTCACTTCTTACAAGAACCGTTACAGCAAAACTCAGTTTCAAGGGTACGGAGAGTAAAACGGAAGTGTGCGAGGAAGCAACAGTATCTTTCTATTTTTGAGAAGAATGTTAGTGTTTCAACTATGCTCGATTAATGCGAAGGATATTATATCTTAACGATTCCCGAAATGGTAAAACTAATGGTCACTTCTTACAATAACCGTTGCAGCAAGACTCAGTTTCAAGGGTATGGAGAGTAAAACAGAAGTGTGAGAGTAAACATCAGTATCTTGCTATTTTTGAGAAGAAGGTTAGTGTTTCAACTATCCTCGATTAATGCGAAGGATATTATATCTTAACGATTCCCGAAATGGTAAATCTAAGGGTCACTTCTTACAAGAACCGTTACAGCAAAACTCAGTTTCAAGGGTACGGAGAGTAAAACGGAAGTGTGCGAGGAAGCAACAGTATCTTTCTATTTTTGAGAAGAATGTTAGTGTTTCAACTATGCTCGATTAATGCGAAGGATATTATATCTTAACGATTCCCGAAATGGTAAAACTAATGGTCACTTCTTACAATAACCGTTGCAGCAAGACTCAGTTTCAAGGGTATGGAGAGTAAAACAGAAGTGTGAGAGTAAACATCAGTATCTTGCTATTTTTGAGAAGAAGGTTAGTGTTTCAACTATCCTCGATTAATGCGAAGGATATTATATCTTAACGATTCCCGAAATGGTAAATCTAAGGGTCACTTCTTACAAGAACCGTTACAGCAAAACTCAGTTTCAAGGGTACGGAGAGTAAAACGGAAGTGTGCGAGGAAGCAACAGTATCTTTCTATTTTTGAGAAGAATGTTAGTGTTTCAACTATGCTCGATTAATGCGAAGGATATTATATCTTAACGATTCCCGAAATGGTAAATCTAATGGTCACTTCTTACAATAACCGTTGCAGCAAGACTCAGTTTCAAGGGTATGGAGAGTAAAACAGAAGTGTGAGAGTAAACATCAGTATCTTGCTATTTTTGAGAAGAAGGTTAGTGTTTCAACTATCCTCGATTAATGCGAAGGATATTATATCTTAACGATTCCCGAAATGGTAAATCTAAGGGTCACTTCTTACAAGAACCGTTACAGCAAAACTCAGTTTCAAGGGTACGGAGAGTAAAACGGAAGTGTGCGAGGAAGCAACAGTATCTTTCTATTTTTGAGAAGAATGTTAGTGTTTCAACTATGCTCGATTAATGCGAAGGATATTATATCTTAACGATTCCCGAAATGGTAAAACTAATGGTCACTTCTTACAATAACCGTTGCAGCAAGACTCAGTTTCAAGGGTATGGAGAGTAAAACAGAAGTGTGAGAGTAAACATCAGTATCTTGCTATTTTTGAGAAGAAGGTTAGTGTTTCAACTATCCTCGATTAATGCGAAGGATATTATATCTTAACGATTCCCGAAATGGTAAATCTAAGGGTCACTTCTTACAAGAACCGTTGCAGCAAGACTCAGTTTCAAGGGTATGGAGAGTAAAACAGAAGTGTGAGAGTAAACATCAGTATCTTTCTATTTTTGAGAAGAATGTTAGTGTTTCAACTATGCTCGATTAATGCGAAGGATATTATATCTTAACGATTCCCGAAATGGTAAAACTAATGGTCACTTCTTACAATAACCGTTGCAGCAAGACTCAGTTTCAAGGGTATGGAGAGTAAAACAGAAGTGTGAGAGTAAACATCAGTATCTTGCTATTTTTGAGAAGAAGGTTAGTGTTTCAACTATCCTCGATTAATGCGAAGGATATTATATCTTAACGATTCCCGAAATGGTAAATCTAAGGGTCACTTCTTACAAGAACCGTTACAGCAAAACTCAGTTTCAAGGGTACGGAGAGTAAAACGGAAGTGTGCGAGGAAGCAACAGTATCTTTCTATTTTTGAGAAGAATGTTAGTGTTTCAACTATGCTCGATTAATGCGAAGGATATTATATCTTAACGATTCCCGAAATGGTAAATCTAAGGGTCACTTCTTACAATAACCGTTGCAGCAAGACTCAGTTTCAAGGGTATGGAGAGTAAAACAGAAGTGTGAGAGTAAACATCAGTATCTTGCTATTTTTGAGAAGAAGGTTAGTGTTTCAACTATCCTCGATTAATGCGAAGGATATTATATCTTAACGATTCCCGAAATGGTAAATCTAAGGGTCACTTCTTACAAGAACCGTTACAGCAAAACTCAGTTTCAAGGGTACGGAGAGTAAAACGGAAGTGTGCGAGGAAGCAACAGTATCTTTCTATTTTTGAGAAGAATGTTAGTGTTTCAACTATGCTCGATTAATGCGAAGGATATTATATCTTAACGATTCCCGAAATGGTAAAACTAATGGTCACTTCTTACAATAACCGTTGCAGCAAGACTCAGTTTCAAGGGTATGGAGAGTAAAACAGAAGTGTGAGAGTAAACATCAGTATCTTGCTATTTTTGAGAAGAAGGTTAGTGTTTCAACTATCCTCGATTAATGCGAAGGATATTATATCTTAACGATTCCCGAAATGGTAAATCTAAGGGTCACTTCTTACAAGAACCGTTACAGCAAAACTCAGTTTCAAGGGTACGGAGAGTAAAACGGAAGTGTGCGAGGAAGCAACAGTATCTTTCTATTTTTGAGAAGAATGTTAGTGTTTCAACTATGCTCGATTAATGCGAAGGATATTATATCTTAACGATTCCCGAAATGGTAAATCTAAGGGTCACTTCTTACAAGAACCGTTACAGCAAAACTCAGTTTCAAGGGTACGGAGAGTAAAACGGAAGTGTGCGAGGAAGCAACAGTATCTTTCTATTTTTGAGAAGAATGTTAGTGTTTCAACTATGCTCGATTAATGCGAAGGATATTATATCTTAACGATTCCCGAAATGGTAAAACTAATGGTCACTTCTTACAATAACCGTTGCAGCAAGACTCAGTTTCAAGGGTATGGAGAGTAAAACAGAAGTGTGAGAGTAAACATCAGTATCTTGCTATTTTTGAGAAGAAGGTTAGTGTTTCAACTATCCTCGATTAATGCGAAGGATATTATATCTTAACGATTCCCTGAAATGGTAAATCTAAGGGTCACTTCTTACAAGAACCGTTACAGCAAAACTCAGTTTCAAGGGTACGGAGAGTAAAACGGAAGTGTGCGAGGAAGCAACAGTATCTTTCTATTTTTGAGAAGAATGTTAGTGTTTCAACTATGCTCGATTAATGCGAAGGATATTATATCTTAACGATTCCCGAAATGGTAAAACTAATGGTCACTTCTTACAATAACCGTTGCAGCAAGACTCAGTTTCAAGGGTATGGAGAGTAAAACAGAAGTGTGAGAGTAAACATCAGTATCTTGCTATTTTTGAGAAGAAGGTTAGTGTTTCAACTATCCTCGATTAATGCGAAGGATATTATATCTTAACGATTCCCGAAATGGTAAATCTAAGGGTCACTTCTTACAAGAACCGTTACAGCAAAACTCAGTTTCAAGGGTACGGAGAGTAAAACGGAAGTGTGCGAGGAAGCAACAGTATCTTTCTATTTTTGAGAAGAATGTTAGTGTTTCAACTATGCTCGATTAATGCGAAGGATATTATATCTTAACGATTCCCGAAATGGTAAATCTAAGGGTCACTTCTTACAATAACCGTTGCAGCAAGACTCAGTTTCAAGGGTATGGAGAGTAAAACAGAAGTGTGAGAGTAAACATCAGTATCTTGCTATTTTTGAGAAGAAGGTTAGTGTTTCAACTATCCTCGATTAATGCGAAGGATATTATATCTTAACGATTCCCGAAATGGTAAATCTAATGGTCACTTCTTACAAGAACCGTTACAGCAAAACTCAGTTTCAAGGGTATGGAGAGTAAAACGGAAGTGTGCGAGGAAGCAACAGTATCTTTCTATTTTTGAGAAGAATGTTAGTGTTTCAACTATGCTCGATTAATGCGAAGGATATTATATCTTAACGATTCCCGAAATGGTAAAACTAATGGTCACTTCTTACAATAACCGTTGCAGCAAGACTCAGTTTCAAGGGTATGGAGAGTAAAACAGAAGTGTGAGAGTAAACATCAGTATCTTGCTATTTTTGAGAAGAAGGTTAGTGTTTCAACTATCCTCGATTAATGCGAAGGATATTATATCTTAACGATTCCCGAAATGGTAAATCTAAGGGTCACTTCTTACAAGAACCGTTACAGCAAAACTCAGTTTCAAGGGTACGGAGAGTAAAACGGAAGTGTGCGAGGAAGCAACAGTATCTTTCTATTTTTGAGAAGAATGTTAGTGTTTCAACTATGCTCGATTAATGCGAAGGATATTATATCTTAACGATTCCCGAAATGGTAAAACTAATGGTCACTTCTTACAATAACCGTTGCAGCAAGACTCAGTTTCAAGGGTATGGAGAGTAAAACAGAAGTGTGAGAGTAAACATCAGTATCTTGCTATTTTTGAGAAGAAGGTTAGTGTTTCAACTATCCTCGATTAATGCGAAGGATATTATATCTTAACGATTCCCGAAATGGTAAATCTAAGGGTCACTTCTTACAAGAACCGTTACAGCAAAACTCAGTTTCAAGGGTACGGAGAGTAAAACGGAAGTGTGCGAGGAAGCAACAGTATCTTTCTATTTTTGAGAAGAATGTTAGTGTTTCAACTATGCTCGATTAATGCGAAGGATATTATATCTTAACGATTCCCGAAATGGTAAAACTAATGGTCACTTCTTACAATAACCGTTGCAGCAAGACTCAGTTTCAAGGGTATGGAGAGTAAAACAGAAGTGTGAGAGTAAACATCAGTATCTTGCTATTTTTGAGAAGAAGGTTAGTGTTTCAACTATCCTCGATTAATGCGAAGGATATTATATCTTAACGATTCCCGAAATGGTAAATCTAAGGGTCACTTCTTACAAGAACCGTTACAGCAAAACTCAGTTTCAAGGGTACGGAGAGTAAAACGGAAGTGTGCGAGGAAGCAACAGTATCTTTCTATTTTTGAGAAGAATGTTAGTGTTTCAACTATGCTCGATTAATGCGAAGGATATTATATCTTAACGATTCCCGAAATGGTAAAACTAATGGTCACTTCTTACAATAACCGTTGCAGCAAGACTCAGTTTCAAGGGTATGGAGAGTAAAACAGAAGTGTGAGAGTAAACATCAGTATCTTGCTATTTTTGAGAAGAAGGTTAGTGTTTCAACTATCCTCGATTAATGCGAAGGATATTATATCTTAACGATTCCCGAAATGGTAAATCTAAGGGTCACTTCTTACAAGAACCGTTACAGCAAAACTCAGTTTCAAGGGTACGGAGAGTAAAACGGAAGTGTGCGAGGAAGCAACAGTATCTTTCTATTTTTGAGAAGAATGTTAGTGTTTCAACTATGCTCGATTAATGCGAAGGATATTATATCTTAACGATTCCCGAAATGGTAAAACTAATGGTCACTTCTTACAATAACCGTTGCAGCAAGACTCAGTTTCAAGGGTATGGAGAGTAAAACAGAAGTGTGAGAGTAAACATCAGTATCTTGCTATTTTTGAGAAGAAGGTTAGTGTTTCAACTATCCTCGATTAATGCGAAGGATATTATATCTTAACGATTCCCGAAATGGTAAATCTAAGGGTCACTTCTTACAAGAACCGTTACAGCAAAACTCAGTTTCAAGGGTACGGAGAGTAAAACGGAAGTGTGCGAGGAAGCAACAGTATCTTTCTATTTTTGAGAAGAATGTTAGTGTTTCAACTATGCTCGATTAATGCGAAGGATATTATATCTTAACGATTCCCGAAATGGTAAAACTAATGGTCACTTCTTACAATAACCGTTGCAGCAAGACTCAGTTTCAAGGGTATGGAGAGTAAAACAGAAGTGTGAGAGTAAACATCAGTATCTTGCTATTTTTGAGAAGAAGGTTAGTGTTTCAACTATCCTCGATTAATGCGAAGGATATTATATCTTAACGATTCCCGAAATGGTAAATCTAAGGGTCACTTCTTACAAGAACCGTTACAGCAAAACTCAGTTTCAAGGGTACGGAGAGTAAAACGGAAGTGTGCGAGGAAGCAACAGTATCTTTCTATTTTTGAGAAGAATGTTAGTGTTTCAACTATGCTCGATTAATGCGAAGGATATTATATCTTAACGATTCCCGAAATGGTAAAACTAATGGTCACTTCTTACAATAACCGTTGCAGCAAGACTCAGTTTCAAGGGTATGGAGAGTAAAACAGAAGTGTGAGAGTAAACATCAGTATCTTGCTATTTTTGAGAAGAAGGTTAGTGTTTCAACTATCCTCGATTAATGCGAAGGATATTATATCTTAACGATTCCCGAAATGGTAAATCTAAGGGTCACTTCTTACAAGAACCGTTACAGCAAAACTCAGTTTCAAGGGTACGGAGAGTAAAACGGAAGTGTGCGAGGAAGCAACAGTATCTTTCTATTTTTGAGAAGAATGTTAGTGTTTCAACTATGCTCGATTAATGCGAAGGATATTATATCTTAACGATTCCCGAAATGGTAAAACTAAGGGTCACTTCTTACAATAACCGTTGCAGCAAGACTCAGTTTCAAGGGTATGGAGAGTAAAACAGAAGTGTGAGAGTAAACATCAGTATCTTGCTATTTTTGAGAAGAAGGTTAGTGTTTCAACTATCCTCGATTAATGCGAAGGATATTATATCTTAACGATTCCCGAAATGGTAAATCTAAGGGTCACTTCTTACAAGAACCGTTACAGCAAAACTCAGTTTCAAGGGTACGGAGAGTAAAACGGAAGTGTGCGAGGAAGCAACAGTATCTTTCTATTTTTGAGAAGAATGTTAGTGTTTCAACTATGCTCGATTAATGCGAAGGATATTATATCTTAACGATTCCCGAAATGGTA
This sequence comes from Macrothele yani, assembly GCA_039090855.1. Lineage (NCBI taxonomy): Eukaryota > Metazoa > Arthropoda > Arachnida > Araneae > Macrothelidae > Macrothele > Macrothele yani. The sequence goes on along the minus strand of CM076999.1, from coordinate 103,969,672 downwards.
AATCTAAGGGTCACTTCTTACAATAACCGTTGCAGCAAGACTCAGTTTCAAGGGTATGGAGAGTAAAACAGAAGTGTGAGAGTAAACATCAGTATCTTGCTATTTTTGAGAAGAAGGTTAGTGTTTCAACTATCCTCGATTAATGCGAAGGATATTATATCTTAACGATTCCCGAAATGGTAAATCTAAGGGTCACTTCTTACAAGAACCGTTACAGCAAAACTCAGTTTCAAGGGTACGGAGAGTAAAACGGAAGTGTGCGAGGAAGCAACAGTATCTTTCTATTTTTGAGAAGAATGTTAGTGTTTCAACTATGCTCGATTAATGCGAAGGATATTATATCTTAACGATTCCCGAAATGGTAAATCTAAGGGTCACTTCTTACAATAACCGTTGCAGCAAGACTCAGTTTCAAGGGTATGGAGAGTAAAACAGAAGTGTGAGAGTAAACATCAGTATCTTGCTATTTTTGAGAAGAAGGTTAGTGTTTCAACTATCCTCGATTAATGCGAAGGATATTATATCTTAACGATTCCCGAAATGGTAAATCTAAGGGTCACTTCTTACAAGAACCGTTACAGCAAAACTCAGTTTCAAGGGTACGGAGAGTAAAACGGAAGTGTGCGAGGAAGCAACAGTATCTTTCTATTTTTGAGAAGAATGTTAGTGTTTCAACTATGCTCGATTAATGCGAAGGATATTATATCTTAACGATTCCCGAAATGGTAAAACTAAGGGTCACTTCTTACAATAACCGTTGCAGCAAGACTCAGTTTCAAGGGTATGGAGAGTAAAACAGAAGTGTGAGAGTAAACATCAGTATCTTGCTATTTTTGAGAAGAAGGTTAGTGTTTCAACTATCCTCGATTAATGCGAAGGATATTATATCTTAACGATTCCCGAAATGGTAAATCTAAGGGTCACTTCTTACAAGAACCGTTACAGCAAAACTCAGTTTCAAGGGTACGGAGAGTAAAACGGAAGTGTGCGAGGAAGCAACAGTATCTTTCTATTTTTGAGAAGAATGTTAGTGTTTCAACTATGCTCGATTAATGCGAAGGATATTATATCTTAACGATTCCCGAAATGGTAAAACTAATGGTCACTTCTTACAATAACCGTTGCAGCAAGACTCAGTTTCAAGGGTATGGAGAGTAAAACAGAAGTGTGAGAGTAAACATCAGTATCTTGCTATTTTTGAGAAGAAGGTTAGTGTTTCAACTATCCTCGATTAATGCGAAGGATATTATATCTTAACGATTCCCGAAATGGTAAATCTAAGGGTCACTTCTTACAAGAACCGTTACAGCAAAACTCAGTTTCAAGGGTACGGAGAGTAAAACGGAAGTGTGCGAGGAAGCAACAGTATCTTTCTATATTTTTGAGAAGAATGTTAGTGTTTCAACTATGCTCGATTAATGCGAAGGATATTATATCTTAACGATTCCCGAAATGGTAAATCTAAGGGTCACTTCTTACAAGAACCGTTACAGCAAAACTCAGTTTCAAGGGTACGGAGAGTAAAACGGAAGTGTGCGAGGAAGCAACAGTATCTTTCTATTTTTGAGAAGAATGTTAGTGTTTCAACTATGCTCGATTAATGCGAAGGATATTATATCTTAACGATTCCCGAAATGGTAAAACTAATGGTCACTTCTTACAATAACCGTTGCAGCAAGACTCAGTTTCAAGGGTATGGAGAGTAAAACAGAAGTGTGAGAGTAAACATCAGTATCTTGCTATTTTTGAGAAGAAGGTTAGTGTTTCAACTATCCTCGATTAATGCGAAGGATATTATATCTTAACGATTCCCGAAATGGTAAATCTAAGGGTCACTTCTTACAAGAACCGTTACAGCAAAACTCAGTTTCAAGGGTACGGAGAGTAAAACGGAAGTGTGCGAGGAAGCAACAGTATCTTTCTATTTTTGAGAAGAATGTTAGTGTTTCAACTATGCTCGATTAATGCGAAGGATATTATATCTTAACGATTCCCGAAATGGTAAAATCTAAGGGTCACTTCTTACAATAACCGTTGCAGCAAGACTCAGTTTCAAGGGTATGGAGAGTAAAACAGAAGTGTGAGAGTAAACATCAGTATCTTGCTATTTTTGAGAAGAAGGTTAGTGTTTCAACTATGCTCGATTAATGCGAAGGATATTATATCTTAACGATTCCCGAAATGGTAAATCTAAGGGTCACTTCTTACAATAACCGTTGCAGCAAGACTCAGTTTCAAGGGTATGGAGAGTAAAACAGAAGTGTGAGAGTAAACATCAGTATCTTGCTATTTTTGAGAAGAAGGTTAGTGTTTCAACTATCCTCGATTAATGCGAAGGATATTATATCTTAACGATTCCCGAAATGGTAAATCTAAGGGTCACTTCTTACAAGAACCGTTACAGCAAAACTCAGTTTCAAGGGTACGGAGAGTAAAACGGAAGTGTGCGAGGAAGCAACAGTATCTTTCTATTTTTGAGAAGAATGTTAGTGTTTCAACTATGCTCGATTAATGCGAAGGATATTATATCTTAACGATTCCCGAAATGGTAAATCTAAGGGTCACTTCTTACAATAACCGTTGCAGCAAGACTCAGTTTCAAGGGTATGGAGAGTAAAACAGAAGTGTGAGAGTAAACATCAGTATCTTGCTATTTTTGAGAAGAAGGTTAGTGTTTCAACTATGCTCGATTAATGCGAAGGATATTATATCTTAACGATTCCCGAAATGGTAAATCTAAGGGTCACTTCTTACAAGAACCGTTGCAGCAAAACTCAGTTTCAAGGGTACGGAGAGTAAAACAGAAGTGTGCGAGTAAACATCAGTATCTTGCTATTTTTGAGAAGAATGTTAGTGTTTCAACTATGCTCGATTAATGCGAAGGATATTATATCTTAACGATTCCCGAAATGGTAAATCTAATGGTCACTTCTTACAATAACCGTTGCAGCAAGACTCAGTTTCAAGGGTATGGAGAGTAAAACAGAAGTGTGAGAGTAAACATCAGTATCTTGCTATTTTTGAGAAGAAGGTTAGTGTTTCAACTATCCTCGATTAATGCGAAGGATATTATATCTTAACGATTCCCGAAATGGTAAATCTAAGGGTCACTTCTTACAAGAACCGTTACAGCAAAACTCAGTTTCAAGGGTACGGAGAGTAAAACGGAAGTGTGCGAGGAAGCAACAGTATCTTTCTATTTTTGAGAAGAATGTTAGTGTTTCAACTATGCTCGATTAATGCGAAGGATATTATATCTTAACGATTCCCGAAATGGTAAAACTAATGGTCACTTCTTACAATAACCGTTGCAGCAAGACTCAGTTTCAAGGGTATGGAGAGTAAAACAGAAGTGTGAGAGTAAACATCAGTATCTTGCTATTTTTGAGAAGAAGGTTAGTGTTTCAACTATCCTCGATTAATGCGAAGGATATTATATCTTAACGATTCCCGAAATGGTAAATCTAAGGGTCACTTCTTACAATAACCGTTGCAGCAAGACTCAGTTTCAAGGGTATGGAGAGTAAAACAGAAGTGTGAGAGTAAACATCAGTATCTTGCTATTTTTGAGAAGAAGGTTAGTGTTTCAACTATCCTCGATTAATGCGAAGGATATTATATCTTAACGATTCCCGAAATGGTAAATCTAAGGGTCACTTCTTACAAGAACCGTTACAGCAAAACTCAGTTTCAAGGGTACGGAGAGTAAAACGGAAGTGTGCGAGGAAGCAACAGTATCTTTCTATTTTTGAGAAGAATGTTAGTGTTTCAACTATGCTCGATTAATGCGAAGGATATTATATCTTAACGATTCCCGAAATGGTAAATCTAAGGGTCACTTCTTACAAGAACCGTTGCAGCAAGACTCAGTTTCAAGGGTATGGAGAGTAAAACAGAAGTGTGAGAGTAAACATCAGTATCTTGCTATTTTTGAGAAGAATGTTAGTGTTTCAACTATGCTCGATTAATGCGAAGGATATTATATCTTAACGATTCCCGAAATGGTAAAACTAATGGTCACTTCTTACAATAACCGTTGCAGCAAGACTCAGTTTCAAGGGTATGGAGAGTAAAACAGAAGTGTGAGAGTAAACATCAGTATCTTGCTATTTTTGAGAAGAAGGTTAGTGTTTCAACTATCCTCGATTAATGCGAAGGATATTATATCTTAACGATTCCCGAAATGGTAAATCTAAGGGTCACTTCTTACAAGAACCGTTACAGCAAAACTCAGTTTCAAGGGTACGGAGAGTAAAACGGAAGTGTGCGAGGAAGCAACAGTATCTTTCTATTTTTGAGAAGAATGTTAGTGTTTCAACTATGCTCGATTAATGCGAAGGATATTATATCTTAACGATTCCCGAAATGGTAAATCTAAGGGTCACTTCTTACAATAACCGTTGCAGCAAGACTCAGTTTCAAGGGTATGGAGAGTAAAACAGAAGTGTGAGAGTAAACATCAGTATCTTGCTATTTTTGAGAAGAAGGTTAGTGTTTCAACTATCCTCGATTAATGCGAAGGATATTATATCTTAACGATTCCCGAAATGGTAAATCTAAGGGTCACTTCTTACAAGAACCGTTACAGCAAAACTCAGTTTCAAGGGTACGGAGAGTAAAACGGAAGTGTGCGAGGAAGCAACAGTATCTTTCTATTTTTGAGAAGAATGTTAGTGTTTCAACTATGCTCGATTAATGCGAAGGATATTATATCTTAACGATTCCCGAAATGGTAAAACTAATGGTCACTTCTTACAATAACCGTTGCAGCAAGACTCAGTTTCAAGGGTATGGAGAGTAAAACAGAAGTGTGAGAGTAAACATCAGTATCTTGCTATTTTTGAGAAGAAGGTTAGTGTTTCAACTATCCTCGATTAATGCGAAGGATATTATATCTTAACGATTCCCGAAATGGTAAATCTAAGGGTCACTTCTTACAAGAACCGTTACAGCAAAACTCAGTTTCAAGGGTACGGAGAGTAAAACGGAAGTGTGCGAGGAAGCAACAGTATCTTTCTATTTTTGAGAAGAATGTTAGTGTTTCAACTATGCTCGATTAATGCGAAGGATATTATATCTTAACGATTCCCGAAATGGTAAAATCTAAGGGTCACTTCTTACAATAACCGTTGCAGCAAGACTCAGTTTCAAGGGTATGGAGAGTAAAACAGAAGTGTGAGAGTAAACATCAGTATCTTGCTATTTTTGAGAAGAAGGTTAGTGTTTCAACTATCCTCGATTAATGCGAAGGATATTATATCTTAACGATTCCCGAAATGGTAAATCTAAGGGTCACTTCTTACAAGAACCGTTACAGCAAAACTCAGTTTCAAGGGTATGGAGAGTAAAACAGTGTGAGGAAGCAACAGTATCTTTCTATTTTTGAGAAGAATGTTAGTGTTTCAACTATGCTCGATTAATGCGAAGGATATTATATCTTAACGATTCCCGAAATGGTAAATCTAAGGGTCACTTCTTACAAGAACCGTTACAGCAAAACTCAGTTTCAAGGGTACGGAGAGTAAAACGGAAGTGTGCGAGGAAGCAACAGTATCTTTCTATTTTTGAGAAGAATGTTAGTGTTTCAACTATGCTCGATTAATGCGAAGGATATTATATCTTAACGATTCCCGAAATGGTAAAACTAATGGTCACTTCTTACAATAACCGTTGCAGCAAGACTCAGTTTCAAGGGTATGGAGAGTAAAACAGAAGTGTGAGAGTAAACATCAGTATCTTGCTATTTTTGAGAAGAAGGTTAGTGTTTCAACTATCCTCGATTAATGCGAAGGATATTATATCTTAACGATTCCCGAAATGGTAAATCTAAGGGTCACTTCTTACAAGAACCGTTACAGCAAAACTCAGTTTCAAGGGTACGGAGAGTAAAACGGAAGTGTGCGAGGAAGCAACAGTATCTTTCTATTTTTGAGAAGAATGTTAGTGTTTCAACTATGCTCGATTAATGCGAAGGATATTATATCTTAACGATTCCCGAAATGGTAAAACTAATGGTCACTTACACAACCTGTTGCAGCAAGACTCAGTTTCAAGGGTATGGAGAGTAAAACAGAAGTGTGAGAGTAAACATCAGTATCTTGCTATTTTTGAGAAGAAGGTTAGTGTTTCAACTATCCTCGATTAATGCGAAGGATATTATATCTTAACGATTCCCGAAATGGTAAATCTAAGGGTCACTTCTTACAAGAACCGTTACAGCAAAACTCAGTTTCAAGGGTACGGAGAGTAAAACGGAAGTGTGCGAGGAAGCAACAGTATCTTTCTATTTTTGAGAAGAATGTTAGTGTTTCAACTATGCTCGATTAATGCGAAGGATATTATATCTTAACGATTCCCGAAATGGTAAAACTAAGGGTCACTTCTAAAACAGAACCGTTGCAGCATCAGTATCTCTATTTCAAGGGTATGGAGAGTATAAACAGAAATGGTGTGAGAGTAAACATCAGTATCTTGCTATTTTTGAGAAGAAGGTTAGTGTTTCAACTATCCTCGATTAATGCGAAGGATATTATATCTCAACGATTCCGAAAATGGTAAATCTAAGGGTCACTTCTTACAAGAACCGTTACAGCAAAACTCAGTTTCAAGGGTACGGAGAGTAAAACGGAAGTGTGCGAGGAAGCAACAGTATCTTTCTATTTTTGAGAAGAATGTTAGTGTTTCAACTATGCTCGATTAATGCGAAGGATATTATATCTTAACGATTCCCGAAATGGTAAAACTAATGGTCACTTCTTACAATAACCGTTGCAGCAAGACTCAGTTTCAAGGGTATGGAGAGTAAAACAGAAGTGTGAGAGTAAACATCAGTATCTTGCTATTTTTGAGAAGAAGGTTAGTGTTTCAACTATCCTCGATTAATGCGAAGGATATTATATCTTAACGATTCCCGAAATGGTAAATCTAAGGGTCACTTCTTACAAGAACCGTTACAGCAAAACTCAGTTTCAAGGGTACGGAGAGTAAAACGGAAGTGTGCGAGGAAGCAACAGTATCTTTCTATTTTTGAGAAGAAGGTTAGTGTTTCAACTATGCTCGATTAATGCGAAGGATATTATATCTTAACGATTCCCGAAATGGTAAATCTAAGCGTCACTTCTTACAAGAACCGTTACAGCAAGACTCAGTTTCAAGGGTACGGAGAGTAAAACAGAAGTGTGAGAGGAAGCAACAGTATATCTTCTATTTTTGAGAAGAAATGTTAGTGTTTCAACTATCCTCGATTAATGCGAAGGATATTATATCTTAACGATTCCCGAAATGGTAAATCTAAGGGTCACTTCTTACAAGAACCGTTGCAGCAAGACTCAGTTTCAAGGGATATGGAGAGTAAAACAGAAGTGTGAGAGTAAACATCAGTATCTTGCTATTTTTGAGAAGAATGTTAGTGTTTCAACTATGCTCGATTAATGCGAAGGATATTATATCTTAACGATTCCCGAAATGGTAAAACTAATGGTCACTTCTTACAATAACCGTTGCAGCAAGACTCAGTTTCAAGGGTATGGAGAGTAGGAGAGTAAACAGAAGTATCCTGCTATTTTTGAGAAGGTTAGTGTTTCAACTATGCCTCGATTAATGCGAAGGATATTATATCTCAACGATTCCCGAAATGGTAAATCTAAGGGTCACTTCTTACAAGAACCGTTACAGCAAAACTCAGTTTCAAGGGTACGGAGAGTAAAACGGAAGTGTGCGAGGAAGCAACAGTATCTTTCTATTTTTGAGAAGAATGTTAGTGTTTCAACTATGCTCGATTAATGCGAAGGATATTATATCTTAACGATTCCCGAAATGGTAAAACTAATGGTCACTTCTTACAATAACCGTTGCAGCAAGACTCAGTTTCAAGGGTATGGAGAGTAAAACAGAAGTGTGAGAGTAAACATCAGTATCTTGCTATTTTTGAGAAGAAGGTTAGTGTTTCAACTATCCTCGATTAATGCGAAGGATATTATATCTTAACGATTCCCGAAATGGTAAATCTAAGGGTCACTTCTTACAAGAACCGTTACAGCAAAACTCAGTTTCAAGGGTACGGAGAGTAAAACGGAAGTGTGCGAGGAAGCAACAGTATCTTTCTATTTTTGAGAAGAATGTTAGTGTTTCAACTATGCTCGATTAATGCGAAGGATATTATATCTTAACGATTCCCGAAATGGTAAAACTAATGGTCACTTCTTACAATAACCGTTGCAGCAAGACTCAGTTTCAAGGGTATGGAGAGTAAAACAGAAGTGTGAGAGTAAACATCAGTATCTTGCTATT